>JASFXZ010000002.1:44939456-45559849 GCA_032209605.1 Mactromeris polynyma
AATCATTACCAACCTGCGTGTTCACATTAGTTCAGTTGTCTTTGTCATGAAATAATTATTGTTCCATCCAAAGCATTTTCCAAAACCAAATAAATGTGTCTGCTTAGTGGCGACCAATAAATATTACAAAACTAGTAATTGTACTGCTCTTAACTTGTAGAGGAATCGACAGTTATCATTAATGTTTGTGCATGAACGTGTGAATTTAAATTTACGGCAATTGCACCCTTGATAATCAGTCCCAGATACCTTTGCAAACGCATCGTCAATTTACAATAAGTATTTCGTTTTGACTAAAACTCCTTATTAGTGTCGATTTCTTAAGTTCAATAAAAATATCAAATAAACTAAATTACGAACGGGATACGTTTAGAGGTGGTCATTCATCTACCAAACTTTTTGTGAGGCAGTTTTCTTGAAATGTCTGCTCTGGTCACGTGACTGATGGAGAATCCAAATAATGCGTAGGCGCCAACGAAAAAAAACTCTGTACGATATATTGTAAATTGTAAATGCGGGAAGCATTACAATCAGCAATTTTAAAATGTTTCGTCTGATGAAAAGTTTCATGTACATAAATTACAAATATCACGTGATCTCAGAGAATTTCTAATGCAAAGCGATTTATCATGAGAAAACACGGGATCGTCGAAAACATATGGTGGTCCAAAATAGATGACCTGAAAGTATGGTACATGAATAAAAATCTGTAAAAAATAGTGTTAGACCAAACGAAACAGATGTCAATGATTCATTTCAAAATAATTTTCTCAAAGGAGTTAACAACTCAACAGTTTCAAAATCAGAAAATCTGATAAACTATTCTCTATCAACGAATATGTAGCAGGGAACACCATGCTACACGCTACTGAATCCAACAGTTTGGTACATAAAACACTTCTCAAAGTCTCACAAGACGTTTTATCAGCAGTTCCATGATTGAGATCAATTATAGATTGAAAATGTCACATAATGAGGCAAATAGTCTGGCGTGTGAATGGTTTATATTGACAACATAACTAATACTGATGCCTCAAAGCGTCCTGAATTTGTACAAACTGACATTCAAACACAAATGTTGACGCTGATCCATTGCAGTTTATCGTGCCAAAATCACGTGACAAATTGTCTTCTGCTTAACACTGTCTTGCTGCTAGTAGGCTCGTCGATTATTTATTAAGTTAGTTTACTTAAACTATGTCAGATACTACGCTATGTGTATATACAATACAATACAAATAGTTTATTGCATTAAAAAAAATTCATATCAACATAATGAAAGACATGGTTTTGCAGAAGCACATGATGTTATACAGTGCATAAATGTTTAACATTTCATTACATGTATATAAACAAACAGTTATGATGATAAATATATTGATTAACATAATGAGTATGTGTTCAAGTTTCTGACATTAAGGATGTATATTATAATGTTAATACATTATCAGTTTCTAACGAGACTAGCATAACAAATGTATTTGGATAATTAATAAGAATATTTCGAGAGGTAGCTCTCATCAAATTAGTGAATTTCTGTTTCGTTGGCCACGTATAATAAAAACGTTTAATATAGTTTGATCTTATATTAGCGTATTAGGAATAGATAAGTAAAACATGGTATTCCGTTTCTAGTCGACCTCTATTATAGTTTTGACAGATTTAAGTGTAGATAGTCAGGACGTTTCAAATTATTGAAAATTGAATATCTCATTAAATAAACTATACTAATATCAGTATCATTACAATAAACAAATCGCGTGTACAATAAGATAAATGTAGCTGCTGATGAAAATGTTTAATAATGTAGTGAGATAGTCTGTCACTTTGAAACAAATCTAGACATTGTTTGCTTAAAATGTCTGCTTGTATTAGGTAAAATGAAAAAACGATATTCTTTACAAAAGAACGCGTGTTACAAATGCATATCATTGACATTAGGGCAAATTTGAGACGATTGACGTCACAAACATTTCCCTTGAATTATGAATCATGGCATAACTTCTGGTTACAGTAAAATCTCACTTAAAGACAGCCTCTATAAAAAACAACTCTAAATGAAGAACACAATTCACTGTTTTGTTCTTTATTCAATCACAATACTAAGACCACCTCAATAAGAAAGCTCAGTTGTCAAGGGTACCAAGGTTGGTTGCATTATTGAGGTTTTACTGTAGTTTTATATCTCGCCTATAAAATCACGAATTATGTTACAAAAGTCTGCTAAGTATTAGAACGAGGCAATGACACGCACATATAATATTAAAAATGACGGGATGTTTTTTGATGGCGGGGTACATGTTCTGAGTAAGGAAATATGTATTGGAATAATTCAAATATTATAAACCTATATCCACTTGTATCACTGTTGGCTTTTATTGTTGCGTGTTACAGACTTATCGAATGTTTAAAGGCGGTTCTAAGTATATATCCTTACATTACAATGTTCTTAAGCGTAAGCAAATTTTATTGAGTCACGAATATAGTCTATGGAGACAAACGTGCTATAAGTGTCGGAATCATTCAGAGTAATTTTTATATACAATAAAGACATGTTTTGAGGAACACAAAAAATGGTCAATGGCGCAACCGGACAAGACATGAATGCAGTCAATGTGTTTCCATGGAAGCAGGGCCAAGCTTTGTACACGTTTTACCGTTTTTGGAGACGTTAAAAAAAGTATAAAATACTTTGAAGTAGAACATAAGAGTATCATAAACGTACTGCAATAAGAAAGTAAATAAATCTTATATTATAGTGACCTGTGTATAAACATAAATACAAAAGTATACAAACACCCGCCCAATATAACCTCTTTTTAACCGGTCATTTATATTAATATCTGTATAAATATATGAACATATAAATTTTTGTTAGCAATATGTGCCCTTCAAATGTCCCATCATACTTATGTGTGTAAAGGTATGACAAATTTCTGTGCGCATAAAATATTTCTATGATGTTTACAAACGACCAATAATTTACCTTATGGCCACCATTACCGAATGCTGAAAGCAGAAAGTACTAAAACTGGATACAGTAGAACAGTGCACTGTACAATTTGAACTAAATGGTGTTGGTGGGTAACAAAAATAAGACCACGCTGGATGAACGCGCGGATTAGCTGACACGGCGCCTAACCGATTTTCAACAGGTAGATAACTTAAACAAGATAATTTATTATCATTGAACAACATGTCGTGATTCCCAACTTTCAGTGTGAAGTCTGCAATATAAATCATGGTGCTAGAGTGTCACTGTTATTCTAATCGACATTATTTCAGTTTAACAGTATAAAGATTAAATGTCTTCGATACTAAGCAGACGAAACATTGCGTTATTGTGACGTCATATCGCGTGACGTACCGTATACACCTTATTACGAAAAGTACCCGTCTGTTTACGATCAAACTACAGGTGCATTCATTTGTAAGGTTAAGTAAATACACACCAGACAGTGGATTTTACACAGAAAAATATGTTATTGTGTTTAGAATGTGTCTTGAATTGTTTATGAAAGTTATTTCAAAGTTTATCACTCTGTCTTCGCTCTTCCGTTTGTTTTGCTCTGCATGCAATGAAACTAAACGGATTTTCTGTGAACAGTCTTGATAGGTGGCAATTAGTTTGTGAAAAAATAATTGATCGAATTCGTGTAAAAAATAATTGGAAAAGTTAAGATAATAGACAATAAATATCAGCCACATTCTTGGTATAGTGGATTGATTAAGAATTATATGATACAGAAAAGACGAAATACATTCAAGGCTTGAACTCTTCTACGTCGATGTGAGTTTTTTTTGTTTCTGGTTTTACGCCACTTCTCAACAGTATTTCAGTTATATCGTTTCTGATTGAAATGCACGTACCAAAGACACGTTACATTCCATGTTTTGAATACCATTTAGTTTTTAAGAACTCTGTCGACTGGTGGAATAAATGAATGGGGCGCACTTATGGCTTTAGCGAAGATAAAATATCTCGAGTTGCTTTTACTGACACTGTTTAATCCCCTAGCCACAATTCTATCCAGTTTTCTCAATTTCAAGACAATAAAAACAATCACACTTAACAACGCCATGTAAATAAACATTGCATTTTGATGTCTGGTAATTCCCACGGTTCATGTTTACATGCGCTTCACGATTGCAGCCTATTTTCTGAATATCGTATATTGTTTTGGACTTTACGCCGTTTCTCAACAGTATTTCAGTGATATACGGAGGTCATTTGACCTCACCAATGTTCATTGGCTACCAACTAGTAGTAACTTGCGCCTCCGCAAGCAGCTGGCACCTTCTCCACGAGGACAAATGTATTTTTGATGACTTATCTTCAATTAAAATTGTCATGAAAGAACATACACCTCGTCACGACTTCTAGACTAGCAATCGAGCGCTCAACGGACGGGCTATTAAAGTGTACACATTCAATAAAAATATTACTCAGTGACACTTTTTTTTCTATATTTCGAAGTCGGTATACCTCAAACTATTTCAAATTGTCCGAACGATTTAGAATATTCACCAATAGACATTGTACTGTGAAAACATTTCAATTCTGGCCCTTGTTTCTCTAACAGAACAAAGGTCAACGTTTTTACAGATAGTGCAGACGATACTTGTTACTGATGCATTCGATGTCCTGATAGAAAACATGTAAAGTGGTGATATTGTAAGAGGTAACCTTAAAATAATTGGAATAAGTTGTCGGTTGATGAACGAGAAGGCTGCATACAGATTGAAATTTTCTGCTCCACGAGGCGCGGACGACATAAGTCACAGGATTGAAATGAAGGCGCGACCCGTTGTTTCCTGTTTATCGTTTAACTGAATGTATATTTCATTTGGATAATGATGATTGAAGTCTTTCGAATTGCAGGTAGTCTTTCAATTAAAAAAAAATGCAAATTATTGTTAATCGTTTTTATACTTTCTAGTGTCCAATACTCGTATAAATATATGTTTTCCTAACCATGCGTGCATGCTTAGTTGTCCCTTATGGTCGGCCAGGCCATTTCTTGTGACCCTGTTCCCTTGCGTATTTACCTAAAATGCCTGATGTTCTATGTACTGTTGTTTTCCTAGAGGTCTGTGTGGAGAGGAATTATCTTATGTAAGTGGCGTTCCCTGTAGCAACTTATTCTCTCTTTTATAAATACTAAACTAAAACAATTTTTATCTAACTATTTATTACATCTGAACAAATAAATCACACTGCTTGGTTAATCAAGTTGGTATTGCTCAGGTCGTTCACCATCGGCACCAAGAAGTCCATAAGTTTCCAAACCCAACAACAGTACAGCGTGAAACAATGGTGATTTAAGCATTTACTTAACGCCTGTATTGGCGAAAATGTTGTAGTCAGAATAATGAATGGGTTTACGGTCCAGGAATTGTTTAAATTGTCATAAATAACAAAACAAATATTACAACGAAGTGCTTATCCAGATATATGACGCTTATTTCCAGACTAAATCTTTGTTCAAATCTTTGTTCCGTTCGTATAAGAGGGTTTGAAATATGTGTTTTTACCACGTGTTGTTATATCTCTTTACTCCTGCATGGAGAAGCATTGTTTATCAGCTCACAATTCGTGTACAACGCGGTAGTTAGCTGTCAGCTTACACTTTCGGACGAAATTGGTGCTGTATACAATTTGTAAAATGTAGTAAAGTATGAATACGCTATGCGGGTTTCAAGGAGAGAAGTATTTACAATTGGAAATGTAATTATTTGGTCTTACCACAGGAGATTGTCAGGAGTTCTTTACTTTACTGTAGTATATATACATTTTCTATAAAAGGGGAAAGGGAGAGAACTCGTGACACTCCCTTGTGGTTTTTACAACCATAAGGTTATATTGTAATTTAAGTCACCGACTGTTCTTATGCGATACTCCTATCCGGATCCTTCATTTATAATTGTGTCTTGTGTTCATTCTGTTTTTCAATTATTTACATACATGAATACCTTTCATGTACCCTTGTGCTTGTGGGATGGCTACACATCTCCTGTTCAACTACTTCATTCGTTCTTATAACATGCCAAACACTATATCAATGATACTAACTGTTTCGACGAGGTGTTAATGCAAAGTTTCATACTTTACACTGCTTATTGAACAACGGAAATATATTCATCATTTTTGGTGAACTCTATGTTTCATGTTTGTGCTCGAAAATCATTCCTAGCGCTTATTGTGTATATCAGGCTAATATCTCTCGATAAATATGTATGTATTTCTGTGGCTTTTTATATCAACACTGCTGATAAGTCTGCCGGACTATCCGCGTATTTAGAAGCTTGTGAAACGTCCCATATCTGTATCCATCTGTCTAGGTGTAAGCAGGCTATTAGCGCAATATAATGCAACCTTGATAGTTAACGATTATAAATCTCGTGACAATTGTGCATAATCCATGTCTGAGTGACTTAAGATTTCTGAACTACGAACTAGATGTCTGGAATATATCGGTAAAAGACTATTCATGGAAACATAACGCTATTTCCGATATCCGCAATGAGCACACTTGACCAAAGAAGAAATAAAGTTTTAGTGACCGAAAAAGACGTCAAAATATTGAATTTTCAACATTTCAAACATTTTGCACATACGCGAAGTTTACAATTACAGATGGTTTTTTTTCCAAGTTTTACTCGTTTTATGTCATATTACCGCATTAGTAGAACAAAGTAGGTTTGTAACAACTTAATATCTCTTTGTGTACATAATTTACAATTTACGTCGTGTAATTATTATTTGTTTTGCTCGTAAAGTGCTGTTAGATTGACCACGAACAGGTGTATGAACTTTCAGGACCGGCTCATGTCAATTTAGGTAAGGAAATGCTTTCGAGAGTGAAACTGCTTGTTTGGTCTACTTTTCTACCAAAACACAATCGTGGCTTTTTCTCCGTCAAACTTACGGACAAACTCGAACATTTCAATAAATCTATTTTGAAATGTAATTGTCCAGGTAATAATTCATGCGTTCGCAGTTAATTAAATCGCACTATAACGTGTTGGATTGCGCACTTTTCATGTATCATTATGTTATAAGTGACATTCAATAAATCTTATTATTGGATTATGCATTAAATTGTAAGGCCAGCTCAAGTGACATAATTGACATCATCATGAAGGTATATATTTATTATGAACAAATAAGAAACTGGAATGACTTATGTGAGATTCTATTCACTTTTCTGTATCAAATATGTTTTTCAGATTTGTTGTTTTAATTACAATATTGTTCCCTGGTCCTTACTAATGCTTTGTAAAATGGAGTAAACGTATGAATACTTTATGCGGGTTTCAAGTATTTGTAATAGGACTAATGCTTTTCGGACGTTTTGGAAACAAAAACAAATCTGCAAGGTAGAAAACAAATACAAACACGGAATATGATTCCATGCCAATGTCGTAAAGATTACTAGTACCAAAAACAAACATTTTATTTTGAAAAAGAGTCACTGGCAAATTACTCCACGGATAATTTGCGATTTTAACTTGATTTTTATCCGACATTCTTACTTAATAATCTTAGTGAATCAGAGACCTTACGTAAAAAGCAAAAAAATCGTTTTGAGTTATTTTCTTATAAAATGTGAAGCTTAAATTTCCCATACCATACCGAAATAACGTGAATAATTGAGGAGACTTGACCATTTATATCTATTTGTTACGCAGTGACTTCATTTCTTCAATATGTTAAAATTATTCTCATCTTCCACTTCTTTTGTACGTAGCATGCAATACAATGGTATAAAATCGTTGACATGAAGTTCTTTGTCCCTCGAGGACCAGCAGTATGACATATTGATATTTATGTATAGAATAGGTTGTCCTGTCCCAGATTTAAATATATAATATTCATACATTCTCATATAACGTCAGATACAATCAGTTTAAATCAAGTTGACAAGATTACTGCATTAGTCTGTGGTATAGCCTCATTTGTCGCAAGTCGTTCATGCGCTCCACCGAGTTCCCCATAATAAGTTTTCTCTAATAAATCTTTGTCAGTTTAGACATAACGATATTGTCCAGGAAAAGTGTTACTATTGAATGATACGTCCAAAATTGTTTACCGTATATAATATACAATTATGCTCATGTGATATGTATGTCGTCTGGTGCCGACTTGAATGATCTCTGTCTCGGGACCGCTTAAATCTTGGTGATCCTAAACGCTCTTCGGCAATTTCCGTAGCGTTCGTAAGAAACCGACTGCCATATACAGGGGAACTTATTTGGATTTCCCTGTTAGTAATAAACCAGTAAATGTCAGTGAAAATAGGTGAATATTGCATATTACGGACTCGCAAAAAATACTCATGGCCCTGTCAGAAAGGGTTTATTTATATATTACATAATAATCGTAAAATATGTCTTGAAGTCTGAAAACAAGCAACCCAAGAATATGTGAGGTGAATCTTATGTTAATGTGAAGGAAAGATAAACTAAGTGTACATGTTATAACCATTGCCAATAGTAGGTAAATGATTGGTTGTTAAACACAGCAACATCGATAACGTTCTTCGTATTTGTCCGCTCAACATTTAAGTGGCTCAGACAGACCTATCGAAAACAAATGTGGATAGGTTTAGTACACAATATAAGGTATAACATGTTAACAGCCGCCATCTACGACGCCCATGTTCTACTAACTACTATGTATGGTTCCATGTAAAATGAACAAAGAAGTCGAGCAGGAAATGCCACTTATTAAGGACACAGTCACCCCAAAGGCATACAGAGAGAGAATAAGTTGCTACTGGGAACGCTACATGCATACGGCAATGCCTCTCCACGCAGACATCCATCAAACATAAGGCATTTGAGGAGACGCAATGACAAATACGTTAGGGAACAGGGGCGCAATGCAATGAATGGCCTAGCCGACCATAAGGGCTATCTAAGGAGAATCAAAGAGGAAAAACAGGGGGGATTTGATGGATGGAATACATCACAGGACAAGTCTATACAGCCGGTAACAATAGGCCGAACGTAGGGAGAGAAAACATAAACACAATATAAAAGAATGATCCGAACAAAAGCACAAGGAGACATGACAAAATCTGCGTGCATGTAAACAATGACAAAATATGCATGCATGTAAACAATGACAAAATATGCTTGCATGTAAACAATGACAAAATATGCATGCATGTAAACAATGACAAAATATGCATGCATGTAAACAATGACAAAATATGCATGCATGTAAACAATGACAAAATATGCATGCATGTAAACAATGACAAAATATGCTTGCATGTAAACAATGACAAAATATGCATGCATGTAAACAATGACAAAATATGCATGCATGTAAACAATGACAAAATATGCATGCATGTAAACAATGACAAAATATGCATGCATGTAAACAATGACAAAATATGCACGCATGTAAACAATGACAAAATATGCATGCATGTAAACAATGACAAAAAAGGGGACACAAGGCAAATATGGTTGGTAGCACATTTGAATCTTTGGAGCAGACGAACTAAACACTATCATAATGTCACACGTTTCAAAATGTTTTGAATTTCGGGTCATTAACTCCTGGCGGAAGATTTTAATCTCCGTTTCATGACACTGAATAACATGCGGGATTTAATTAAGTGTACGTGGCAAAATCAAATAAGTCGATTACATTGTAGAACGATTGACTTAACAGTCGAGGATGTAAATATACACCACAAATTTTATGGGTGTATGTAAATCGATATATCGGAACCACCGAGGGACTTTGACTGAATATCACTGTTGAGTGCAGTCCGTATATGTCTAGTATAACAATCAGGATTGCTGATGAGATATTCCGCCGACGCTAAAGACATTCACGAAGAAAGTCCGTCCTGGTAAATTTATATATTCATTTAGGAACAATAATAATCTATTACTTCTATGTGTTATAGGATGACACTCGGGAATAAACGTCTAGTTCTCGCCCTGAATGCAGAAACAGTGAAATAAACGATTTATTCAGCCAAGAATCTTTGCGATATATGTCCTATCCGAGCATGAATAATAAGTCCGGTCTCAATGGAGTCACGTGCTTTGCGGTATTGAAAATATTCAAGTGAGCAGTTTTGTCACTCGAAGTATATATAGATGAACACTTAATAAACTTGTGATCCAGCATGTTTGATTCACAATATTCCCGACAATGTTTTACAATACTGAACCATATCAAAACTGAACTATTTAATCCGTTCATAAGAAGCTACAATCAACTTTAATATTATACTTGCTGGCTACCACTTTTGACAAGTACCTGATACTGAGCACATATTTGAATAACATATTTGTATTAACTATGTACAAATTAAAATACATTAACATGAATCCATAATTATTTGAAGATATCACAGGACATACCGTTAACGCGAACCTAACTCCCAAGCTTATTATAATATTCTCGTCAAGTTATGTTATGCTGCAATAAAACATAAAGAGGTATACACATTTTTTGCATTGCAATTAGCAATACAGAAATTCAACTAATAATGTCTATTCTAATATACAAATTGGTAAAAACAACAAGATACTATAGACGCTATGCAGAAAAGGGTCTTTGTAACATGTGGCATTAAAGTTACATTAAACTAGTATTCTTATTCCATTGAGTGTATATAATTTAACAGAGAATTATCCATATATAAACATTATGTCATATTATGGCAATAGTAGTCTTCTTTATTACCCAACGGGGTTCTTTAAACTATAACTGTTCAGATAACGACGTGTAGTGAATTTTAAGGATATGGTATATTTTAAGAGTAATAGTCAGCATAGGGCAACATGGAATGAAAAATACGAGTTCAACAGACGGATGGATACATTGACACACACAGGGGAAGTCAATCAGACCGGAGTACAAACAAAGAGACAGGGTAAAGCATACATACCATAACTGATGTAAGATAACAAGTGCTAGCTCAAGAACACACGGCGCAGAAAAATAATTGTTTGTTGAGGTTTGATACGCCCTTAAAACCAGGCTTAAATCCCCAGTGGTGTTTTGGAGATATTCCTATTTTCACCTATCATTTAAGGTTGTGTCTTGTTTCCCTTTGTCTTCGTACTTGTTTTCGTTTACGTTTATATTTTCATCGTGTGGTTGTGCTTTGGGATGGTTGTATGTGTCTTCTTTAAGCATTTTTCATGCAATTAATCTATGGCGTTGCATAGCATTTTACAATTGACATAAACAAAGTAAAATGAGGTACAAATGCATTATAGCATTTCTTATAATATACAGTATAACCTCACTTAAAAAAACACCTGAATATTAAGAACACCATATTCAAATTAATTTTCACTGTTTTACGCTTTATTCAACCTACAATATTACATCTACCTAAGTAAGAAGACCATCATTGAGGTTTTACTGTATATGTAGGCCTACTTTTATTCAGTTTATAATTCACAATCCGTCAAAGAAGGCAATGTGAATTGGTGGAGAAATGCAGAAAACACACCAATTATACAATTATATTCTTTAACAATGCTGGGTGAATGATTTATCGACTCAACAGGAAAACTATTGGAACTCGTGACTCATTTGCTTCTAACGACCATCTCGAAGACAATGGTGAAGTAATAGTGATCATGATGTATCACTTCTAATCATACCAAACAATGTGTTTGTGTCAATCTGTCTAGATACCTTTTTAATTGATCATGACCGATGTTGTAAAAATACAACTATTTTTTTTATGTTCCCAATTGACACCAATTCATTAAATACATGAAATTACAATTGCACTGTTGTACTGGAACAATTGGCAGTCAATTGACCTAACCGGCGTTCCATAGAATAACATTTAAAATGCAGTACAGTACTTTTTAACTCAAATGTGATTTTAATTTAAGTAAAGCCCTCAGGAATGGATGATAACTTATATCACATATGATACAAACTCAAAAGTAATATTTTTGCGTAACGAAACAAAATCAATCAAATTTACAAATTGGTCATGAATTTCATTCACTGGAGATGGTTCTAGTACAGTCTTCAAATTTCACAAATATTTCAAACCTTGTCAGTGCGTTTTAGCATATCGTGCTGATAAGTACAGACGCTAGACGCTAGATATTTCAAAGCATATTCACGTTGAATATTGAAAAGCACAGACGTCTGACGTCTGTCATACAATTTTGGATAAACGTGTTATACCACGCGACAAGTCAGCGTTTAACAAGATCTTGGAAAATATGAGAAATTTAAACAGTGTAAGAGATCTATCTCGCCATTATTTTGTCAAGGTTCTATGTATACGCTTAATATCAAACTATCATATCTCTTCTCCAGAACGGTGTAAGATCCAACAAATAGGTTAGCAATTTTGTCAAATTCAGAAAAGGCGTGTCTTGTGAGAGTGGCATTGCTCACGCTGCACTTTCCCACTATTTCATTCCGTAGTTGTATCAGAATCGTAGCTTGGTGCTGAATGGGATGTTGAATAATGACACGTACGTCTCATTCGGCTGTTTTGCTCTACATCGATTCAAGTCTACAGACTGTTTTCATTTTTACTAAACTAGTAAAAGAAATTACATTCGTTTACACATATCCACATTTTCAGTACCTTCCGAGAGATTGACGATCGAGTCAACTGGAATTATATGACACAAGGTGTTTAACCATTGCGGCCCTGTCAACTCCGAGAATCGATGATTCCGTTGGTGTTATTGTGTCTTTGATAGATCAAATAATCCTGTTACAATATGCTTATGCTGTGATTTTTCCCGTCACGGGATGTTGTAATTGTTTTAGACTGTTTGTATTTCTACTAAACGAGAGAACAGAATGTGCATTACAGACTGAAGCAAACCATGTCATTGTATAACCGGGATAAAATAGTAATCAGAATGGTAATCATAACTCGCTTGATTCAGTTATACCTGTAAAACAATCATTACATTTCTGTATTCAAGAATCCATAAAACACATGATTGAGACATTAGCTATGAGTAAAGTGTTTGCTGCTATTTTCGCGTTACTTCCGGGTCCGCGATATTTTTGGTATTTTGACAACAAAACATTCATTGAAACAGATTGGCATAATAGGAACAATACGAACAATACGAAAAAGAAATGATATTGCCATTATAACTAACGTCGCGTTTTTTTTTAACATCGCAAAGTTGCGAGAGCACCTGTTAGCCTGTATAAAATCGCAAATATTAGCGACTGGGTTCTTCCACTCGCAAACCACTGTATTCATCGCAAACATGGCGGATATACATGTTATTCTGATAACGGTAAGTGCTACAAGTAAACAATCGGCGAACAACTCGCATGCATATTTTTTGTACAAACATATTCATGTTTGTTAACGTTGGAAGTTGGGATGCCGTCAGCCGCTTTATAATGGCAGCTCCTAGGCGAGGAAACTGTTGAGTTGCTTACTTTATCTTCGTGTTTTCTTCATTTCAATTGTTGTGCTGTCCTGTCTTGTTCCCCCTTCTCCTCCTGTTAGGTATTATTTTGAACCCTATGCAATTGTGTTGGTCCCGGTTTAATGACTGTGACAATCCAAACATTACTTACAGCCTTCTTACCCAGAAGCCTAGCCAATAGAAATGTTTTCAATATAATATATTTAGATTATTTGACCGTTGACAAATTTGTGAGCCGTTTCAAGATATAGGGAACTGTGTTGCAATGTTGCAGACAAATGATATCCTTTCCATGACAGATTCGTGAAGTCCTTATTTAGAATTGCTCATTACTTTGTCGCATGTTAATCATTTTGACAAAACCAACATTCAACTTTGATAATAACAAAATATGATGTTTTCACGCCACAATGAATAGATGAAGCACAAGATGTTGACATGTTGCCATTCATTATAACATAAATGTACAGTTCGAGCGTGAATATATGTATATATCGTATGCATTGTTTTTATTATAATTTTACAGTGTACAACGATAGTTTACCATATAGATTATTATAGATATATACTGTTGTTAGTGAATAAACTATTGACTTATCAAATGATATGTTTTATACATGTCTAACAAAGTCCATAAAATCACAGACACATATATCTCAAAAACAAGTATTGATGCATGTATGTTTTCTTTTATCGGATCAATCTTTTCTTTTATCGGATCAATCTATCACCATGATTTATCTCGGAAATATCTGACAATTTATTTTAAACACTGTAACTTTAAAGTCTCAAACATATTTCTTCTAGTGACTCTTTGAGATTAAATGAAAAGAAACTGAAGTCCAAATTGAATACTATACAGTTACGAGAATTGATAAAATTTCATTGATATGAATAACACTTTTGTTGTGAATAATGTTAGCTTGAATTATGTTTCACAAACAAATTCTACGTACTTATGTTATTATTTATCATTTCTGATTGAAGTGCATGTACTGAAGGCACGATACATTCCAAGTTTGAATAGCATTTAGTTTTAAGAACTGGTGGAATAAATATAAAAAGGGCGCATTTCTGACTTTAGCGAAGATAAAATGCCTCGAGTTCTTTTGTCTAACACTGTTTAATCCCTTAGCCATGTTGAACCGTAATTTTCACACATACGAATATGTCACACGTGTGACATATTCGTACGTATTCCTCACACGTGTGTGACAAATTCGTACGAATATGTCACACATTTGTGAAAATTCAGTTGTGTACCTCTACCCCCTCAAAGCAAAAACGTATACGTCACATGTCAAAAAAAAAAGAAAAACATCTGTAAAAATATTGTTCATACGAATATGTCACACATTCCAAAAAAAAGTCTATGCCACTTAGGTAGAAAAATCCGACCCGAGGGCACCTGCGTTGCCAGGTAACGAGGCTTGCCGAGGTACCGGCTACGCAGCGTGCCCGAGGGTCGGATTTTTCTATCCGGACCGGACAAACATAATTGATATTCTTTCTCACTTAAAGAATTTCCATGAAACTTGGATCAAATTTTAACCTCATTGCGACAACATTCAAAACCCATGTTCTATGGCTAAAATATGAGACCATGGTACCCAACATTGTCATCTGAACTCAGATAGTAAATTTTCAGATGATTATATTAGCCAGTAGGGGACTTTGTATTGTATGGCAATACTACTAAAGACCGGTGGTGACATTTCAAGTTCAATAATATTTCAAGATTTCACGATTTCAACTTCACGAAATCATGAAATCTTGATGTTGAAATCATGAATTCGTGGAGTTAAATTCGTGAACCGTGATTTCTTGAAGTTGAAATCGTGAGTTCGTGAAGTTGAAATCGTGAATTCGTTAAGTTGAAATCGTGAAATATTGAACTCGAAATGTCCCCTCCGGTCTTTCGTATAATACTCCATTCATTTGTGTCTATGTCAAAGGTGACAGTCAAAACGTAGAGTTGTTTTGTCACAGAATTTTCATAATTCGCATGATGACTATATTTACAAGTAAAGTTTATGTGTTGTTTTAAGAACACTAGATCTAAGGTCAAGGTCACAATGTTATGAAGGTCAAATCATTTTACTGTGTCATACGTCAAAGTCGAATCGTAAAGCCAATATTTGCGGCCCGAGTGTCTTCAAATTTTACGAATTCACGATTTTTTCTTTTCAATATTTCACGATTTCAACGATTTCACCTTCACGATTTCACCTTCATAATTTCACGAAGTTGATTCGTGAAGTTTAAATCGTGAATTTAAAATCGTGAACACAAGAAATAGTGAATTCGTTTAATAAGATGAAATCGTGAAGTTGATATCGTGAATTCGTGAAGTTGAAATCGTGAAATTATGAATGGGAAAATCATGAAATATTGAATTCAAAATGTCACCACCGGTCTGTCGTATATATACCCCCAAAAACTTCGTTTATAGGGCTATAAATATAAATATTGTTGAAAACTTGATAAACCCAAAAACACAAATAAAGATGCAAACCACAATACGGCGGCTGGTAGCTAACATTAATAATTGAGCGATAAACGAAATGTGAAAATTTCGTTGGTACTAAGAGGTGGTGAAAAAAGGGGGTACGAGAATTTCACAACACCTACTTGTGACATATTCGTACGAATTTGTCACACACGTGTGAGGAATTCGTACGAATATGTCACACGTGTGACATATTCGTATGTGTGAAAATTACGGTTCAACATAGCCACATTATACCACAGTTCTGTATTTCAAGACAATAAAAACAAACCCATTTAGCAACGCCATGTAAATGAACATTGTATTTCGATGTTTGCTAATCCCCATGGGTTCCAACGGGTTTACGCCTTTTTTTAAAAAACAATCAGTCATATACGGCGGTCAGTTGATGTAACAAATCTTCATGAAATTAACTTTTTACCAGTATTAACTTGCTTTTCCGCTAGCAACTGACAACTTCTCGAATTGAGGAGGACATGACCGTAACCAATATCATTTGAAGAAAATAACCCGCCTAACCCGGAAATCAAACCCGGATCTGCCTGGTGACAGTCCAGCACTCTACCAACTTAGCAAGCGGGCTGGGTTTATCTGAATCTAAACGATTTATCAAGAGCACAGCTACATTTATTTCATACAATAAGCTGTTGTAAATCAATTCATCTACGGTCTGACCGGGTAGATAATTGATTTAGGTCATTTTTAATTGTGCATTAGTACCCGTTTTCAAATTTAGTTTGTTTTTTATAACATCCTTTTACAATTAAGTATAACGACTGATCATTGATTTTATATGTGTAGATAGTTTGTACGTGCACAATTAATTTGTATGACAAAACATTCTGTATTTAAGAGCTATGTCATTATCACAATGTTTTAATAATGTGTGTACTTTTATTGTATAGTCTCTTATAACGCAATTTGAGAGGCGATGCAAGTTATAGTTATTGCAGTTACGATGCAATGTATAGGCCTTTTTTTTTTTCAAAAACAATTAAAAATCGAAAAAAAAATATCCAGGGTCATAAAAAACTCTAGGGTCGGGGTTTTCGACAGGTAGGGTCGGGTTACCCGAAACACAGATATTTTTTTTAGGCCTAATGCGACTGAGATAAATAAATACAATATATAAAAAGTACTCGTAGCGGTAAACAGAGGAACTAAAAATCTTGCATTTTATTACAGACTTGAAAGCTCCATCACCAAACATTTGAAATTACTTCATTAAAATGTGAATACTAGATAAACCTGCTACAAAATGCGAGCTAATTAACATAATTTTGTCCGAAAAGCGGTCTTTAAAGCAACTGCTTTTCCATCGAACTCCCATGAACTCCAAAAAAAGAAAATGAAGATGCTCTTAAAGTAAAACGTAAGCATTTCTCTCTTAAAGACAACTACTTAAAGTAAATACGTAAACAATTACCTTCTCTGAAACAAATCAAATTCATCTAATTGTCATGACTTCGGCAATAACTAATAATGATATACAATTAGCTTAAATATATGCAAACTTATCTTAAACTAATATAAGGTCTATTGATCTCTTGCGTCTATAAAAATGAACACAATTGGAAAAATGTGGTGCAGGATGGGCCAAATTCGCAAATCATGACTTCCATGTACATATGTAGGCAAAAGGAGGAGACACAGACAGTGACACGAAAGCAACATATAACAGTTGTATTTAATATTCAAGACATTGACCCCATTGTGTTTTAGGCTGCATCAGTGCAGTATCAGAATCATTGACCCCATTGTGTTTTAGGCTGCATCAGTGCAGTATCAGAATCATTTAAGAGCTGCTTACGATTATCTTACGTCCTATGAAATCGCCTTCAGTATGTGTCAATCATTTCGGTTAAAGACACCACGTATCTTGCAACAGCCGTTGGATACGACGAACAGAGAGTCGGCCATTCAATTAAGATTTTCAGATATCAGTTTCTCAGAGGTCATTCACGCCATATATTAATTGGTTGCGCAAATACAGCAAAACAACAATTCGATAAAACGAGATTAACCGGATTTTGTCTGAACCTACTGATTGCTTACAGACGTTATATTTAATATATTTACATAGTTATATTATTACAATTATATCAATGCGACAGCTGGAGGAACTTCCCAGTGGCTTTTCAAGCCTGCTTTCCGACCAGGAAGGGTGTTACTATTTTTAGATTTTTATTTAGCAAACTGTCATTGACATTGATTATCTGCACAAAATATGCGAATCTAAATTTCACCATTTTTTTAAAAATGTCTAGTTCTTATTTTATCTGTAAAAATAAAATAAACTTCCAGAATTAAAAACAATACTTCCAAATCAGGAAATCTGCATTATTCAGTTCCATTTGCTTTTAAGTTTCCGAGGCATTTTGGCAGATTTTTAAAATAAATATAATTATAATTAAAATACTTCGAATATTTTAAGTAATTTTAACTGCTTATTTTTAAAATTGTATCCAATAACACCGTTTGAAGAATCCAGTTCTGTCGCTAGATCTAATTGCTGAATACTGTCGGTGCAAATTTCGTTTGTGAGCTTGGCCAGTTTCGGCCTATTGCTGCCAACTGTCTTGACTTGTCCTGTGATCTTTTCATCCATTAATCCCTCCCCCCTCCTTCACTGTCCACTTTGAGTCTCCTAGTTATTTCTTATAGTCTGCCAGGCCATGCCTTGTGCCTCTGTTCCTTAACATATGTACCCTTTAACCTCCTTAAGTGCCTTGTGTTTTGTGGATTGTTGTTTTCCCGGAGGTCTGCATGGGCAGGCACTGTCTTATGTATGTGGCGTTCCCTGTAGCCATGTTGATGGTTTCTATCTACACCATTTACGCCATACTCATGTTAAGATCGGTGACTGGTTTTACAAAACATTGTGCAATAAATAAATCAAACGCAACATGAATTACCCTTTTGTTTATTTCACTCACCTCCTTGTAAATAAGATCATTTATACAGACAGTGGCGTTCCTGGTGTTTCTTGCATGTATGTGCTTGACTTAATTTGGCTTGGCTAACAATTAACAGTCCACAATGACTACTTCACTTTGTAAAGTCGTGAATATACATGTATAGCAATTATTGCTTTATCAAGTATGGTAATTATCGCATCGCATTTAATCAGTTGTACAATGAAATATCTACAAGGTAAAATAAAAACGTGAATTTTTCTGCCCTTTCACACCTACTCTGATAAATTCATCTAATTCAAAATATTTACATTTATTTTTGATAAACTGCTTTGTTTACATTTACAATAACCCGGGACCTCCAAGAGTCTGAATGATTTGTTTTTTCGATGTTTCAGTCAAATATTTACATACTTATCCATCAGTTAAAAAGATTAAGCTGTTACAGGGAACGCCACATACACAATTCAATGTCTCCCCACGCAGATCCCAAGGAAATAACATTCTACACTCTTCCTACACAAGACATTGACAAGCGAATGTGTTTAGACGGAATATCAATTAAAATACTCAGCACCATACTTCATCACTTGAAGGCCATTCTCACATTCTACAGTTTTAGACAAAGCTATCAGCTGAACCACTGATTTGTGAAAATGATCAATAGCGTGAAGATAGATTATTATAAGAATAAAAATATTATGTCGACTGGTTTTAGATTGTTCTCAAACGCCCCCGAACTAACCGAGTACAGCATGCTCATAACCAAGTAGTATGCGTGAATATTTCATGTTGTCAAAAATGTTGCAAAGATATCCACATGAACAATATTTACATTTGATCGTATAACCATCATTATATCTACAGGGCGCACACAATTTGATATGTATTATAGTTCATTTTCATTAAATATTATATTGCTAATAATATAATTGATGAAAACGAATGTCAGCATTCTGTGAAACCAACAGAAGAATGTTATTCCTGTATATCCGTCGGTTAATCCAATAGCAAATAGCAACTCAGCCTACGCCAGTGTGTACCTTAGCGACAGACTTTCACCATTTATCACTGTCTAAATCAAAAATTTCATCAGCTGAAACGGATATAAGTTTTTGTTATCTTAAGTGCGAAATTAAACAACTGCATAAATCTCTGCGCTCGTTCTTTACAGCGCACTCGAAATATTAAAACCTTCGTATGCAACTGTCAATGTTTATGAAAAGTTCTTTACAGCAGTCTTACGTCTTATTTTACAGTCGATATAATTATGTGCCCTGCTCATTTTCTCCAACGAATCCTCCATAATTATGCTTTAGCTTTATGTTGTGTTTTGTCTTGCGTCTTAATGAGATGTGTTAATTAGACTGCGAAATACATTGTATTCAGTTACGATTACTTACACTCTGTTTCTTGTACTTTGAAGGGATGTACATGTAATTGCAATTCCCTGATGTTTACGATACATTTCGGTCTAATGTGAGCAGGTCGTGTTGATTAGATAAACGAGTCCCCAAAGTAGTTCGGTAGTGTTGACTGTCGTAGTATACCGTTCATCTCACACACATCTCGGTTTCTTGAATTTCAAAACAGATGAAGCTCTTTACTGTGCTTAATTCTGAATCATATATTCTGTCATCGCTGTGTATGTTGGCTGATTTATTCCATTAGACAATGTATCCTACTGAAAGGACAAAGAAATGATACGACTAGAATGCTAAATTTTTTTCCCGACATGCTTAAGCTTATCTATGTATGATGATACATTATATATCCAACTTTAACACCCACATGTCGTTAAACGATTTAGACAGACCTCTTGGGTCCCATTTCCAAATGAAAGTGAATATCTTAAGCGGACAGATAGGCATCCAATGCATGTTTTAAAAAGTAGTAGTCAATTAATGGATTACCGCTTGCTGAAGCAATTATCTTGAATTGAATGCGATACGCTTCTGGTAATATTGTCAATGACATATTCATTATTTAAGTCGTTTGATGCTCGGGTCAGTTTTCATTTAATGCAAATGTGATTCTCAGTGCTAATGACTTCCAATACTACTCTAGGTATTTTCGAAAACTATAAATCAACGTTTTAAACAGGCGAAAAACTTGAGTATATGAAATAACTAAACACTATCGTTGTCTCCGAAACAGAGTGAAGAAAGGATAAAGATGTAACAGGGAAACAAGTGTAAGGGCAATCAACTATGTGAATGGGGAAGTAAGAAATTATCCGACTCATTTTCAAAAACAACCATGGCAATTGGAAGGGGGACTACAAGAGGGGGGAGAATGGATGGAATGGAGGGAATATACGCAAACCAAGAAGGCAAGTAGGCCACGGACAGAAAGGGGGGGGGGAGAATGGACATGAATGTTATAACAGGTCAAGGAATTGTACGTGGGAAAGGGGAATTTGATATTTATCCAAACCATAAAGGGAAATAATATTCATATCGTCATCTAACGCTTTTGAACTGTCAGTTAAATAGTGGGGGTTTTAATCGTTAAAACAACTAACTAACCTCAAACTTAACCGCTATATGGTCAATGTTTTCCAACGAAAATTGCTACAATACCAACGCGTCTGGTCTGTAAGCTAATAGTTCAAGCATTATCAAGAGCTGACAAGGATGGCACAGTAACGCTGATCTAGGTACATACATTGCATACCTTGTGTGACTGTTATTGTTAAATATATTTTCCCGTACACTTTCGATGTAGTTTTGAACAATAATGACAGTTTTTCTGCCTACTGCAATCAGTCAGTCCGTGTAGCTCCAAAACAGTTCATACTTTTCGTGAACGATGGAATTTAACGCGCTATCAAAATAGTTGGGACAGTTCGAGTGTGAATATATGAATGTGATATATACATTGTATATTGATATGACAAAGAATAAGATTGATTGATAAAGACTTCTTAATACTGCGCGTATATTATACACATTACTTCATTGATAAATGGTCATCACAGATGGTTCCAAGTAGAATCAAAACACTGAAAGTGCTGTGGGACGGTACCACTTGTCTGTTACGCGAGGTCAATTTGATAATTATGTTTGATGGTTTGTATGGAATATGGAATAAAACAAAGCATAAGACAGAAATGTGAAAAAATAAAACTTTATTGAAAAATTACATATTCTCCAATATATAGTATAATATTAGATGAACCTTAATACTAGTAAATGTATCTTATAGCAAACAAGATGGCCATGATGGCATTGAATCGTTCACCAGAGTGGCAGATACGTTTGGTACTGTAGTCTTGTGTCATATGAAGCAAAATTTTGTATATGTAAGTATTATGACAAAGGTAGAAACATCTCCAGCAATTTTAGAATATTGCTACAATTATAATGTATACAAAACTGAAAACCCCTGACAGCCATGTTTTTTAAGTGAATAACACAATAGAACAATATTGATGGATAGTTACGTAAGGAACACTGTGGTTAAATTATTTCCAAATTAGAGTAAGACCTGTAGTTTTTGACACGTAGATTTTTGTACTTTCACAAGATACATGTAGGAAAAGCGGCTCCATTCCCTGGCAGCCATGTTTTTTTGATGAATTCACATAATATCTTGGAATAAGATCACCATACGAACATTGAAGCGAAATTTTATGTAGTTTTTGGCAATAAGTTTTTTGAAGTGTCAACTATAATACATATCCGAAAAGTGACTTCGTCCCTGTTGGCTATGGTTACCGACAAATCCAAATATTTTCAAATGAAGTCCGAAATCTTTCAGTAAAATAAGTAAATATGACATAAAAAATGATACATGAAATGAGATCAGCTGTAAATGTAAGTAAAAAACGAAGGTAGTGTACATGTGGAATAGCTACTTATTTCAAAGTTTCACCTGCTATAAGGGTATCAAAGTGAAGTTTATGTTTTTTTAAATTCATAATTATGTAAAGAATGGCATTTCTTATACAATAAACCTTGTAGACATCAAAGATGTAAGTGGTATACTATATTAAGGTGAAGTATTTAATATCAAAATTATGTATATTGTACACATAATAGTAGTCAACTGTTTAGTCAAAGAAGACTGATTTTGTATCATTTTGTTAGACAATTACAGGGTGTCCTAAAAGTCCTGACAAACCCTACTTTAGAATTTTCTCATATATACTTAGTATAAAGTGCGTACATGATATTCAACAATGATTTGGGAACACGATCAAAACAGCATGTTTTTTGTTGTGCTATTTTTTGTGAAATATATATTTATCAATGACATGCTGTAAAAACAGACAGTATTATAAGTAATTAAATTTGGTACTTCCATTCATAAGGTCAAAAAAGTTTTTCTTAGCCATTTCAAGGTATCAACTGATAGCTTTTGGCAAATATTGTGATGAAATGGAATATCACATGATCAAGTAGAAATTTCATCCAAAATGTCATAATTACGCTATATTACTTTTGAAATCACCCATCACAGGCAATAACTCTAAGTGTGACAATGCTTGTCACCTCAGAGCCTTTGCGCTCTACTTGAAAATAAACACTGCCGTCAGCTGTCAATGCTTCAACATCCGTGTTGTTGGGATCGCACAGAAGCAGAAGATCAATGGCCACGATGACTACACTGTCATCAGTCAATGGCAATTCGACGACCCCATCATCCATCACACTAAATATGAATATATCAAATAGAAATTTCACACACAGAAAGACCAATATAAACACTGCGCATCTTATTAGTATTTTTAGCAAAACAATTCAAGAATGATTTTATCATTTTAATTGTTATCTTGTTTGGCTACAATAATGGGTCTTATACATGGCCACTTGAATTTAGGTATCCACTATCACATTCAATTAAAGGTACATAAAGTCTTAAAGGATATATTATATCATACATTTTCGAATTTCTACCGTTTAAACATGTATTCATATGTATATTGTCAATGTTTATTCAATCCACATATTTTTACACACGTCTTTTCTTCGGACATATTAATCAAGAGGACTAGCAGTATACCTTATGTTCTTTTTTTGAGCTCCATAAATATCCATTTACCTTCCTGACAATGACTAGAACTGAAACTGAAGATACACAGAGAATAAGTATGTGATAAGTTAACACACTTGAGTATTGTTTTATCTGATCCTGGCTCATTAGGCTAACTTTTGTATGATCTATAAAAATAAAATACTGCTTTTAATAGCCTGTTCTTAGGTCAATAAAGAGTGTACTTAAGCTTTAAGATAGTAGTTAAGATACTGTCTTCTCTCTATTTGAAGTGAACACTATTCGGTAAAGCATTAGGGTTAAGTATGCTTTAACTGGTCTAATTTCCACAATAACATTGTTGACCAGTCCATGCATGATGTCCCTTATTTTCGTGATTTACATAAACCATTGTCTTAATGTTGTTTTAAGCATATAGAGGACTTATTTGCTCGAATATTGCTTGATACATTAGTTCACTTAATGAGCAGCTATAGTTATTCGTATGCTGTGAACCGTTCACTTGTGTCCATTGCATATATGGTTTGGTTATCTATGTGATTACGGATTACTAACATTCCCTAGTTTAATTTACCTGGAAGATATAGGCAATACAATATCAGTCCAATTTCATTGTTCCACTGATGGTTTATGTAATTGGGATCTGTTCGGAGATGCCCAGTATATGGTATGCCTTTTTGCAGGAACGTCCTGTAAAGAAAATAAACTTTCATTTACAAATATTTACAAATACACGCAAGTGCAAATATTGGAAATTAGATGAAAGTATGTTTATAATATTTGTATTATATAAGGTTACCAATATTACCGGAATCTACATTATTTGGAGTTGTATAATTAAATGATTTTATAACATGGTCAGGAGCATTAAAATGATGTAGTGAATGTGGACTGCCTGTATCATGATGAATTACACACTTTCAAAAGTTTAGATGTCAATGTGGAAGCAATTCAGAAAATATCATGTTCATAGCATGTAAAAACAGGTTTTATTTGTTTCAGCTTGAAACAAAATATCAGACAATGTCTCTTAAACTACTGAAAAGTTCATTATTCCTTTCCTATGTTTCTCAGGAAATTTGTCATTCATATCTTCAGCACATGGTATCTGTCTCTGTTTCGTGTTTCACATTAATACTAACATACTGATGCATGTACTGCTTCTCTTCAATTGACCAAGGTCAATGTCTAACCAAACTAATGTCACTATCATGTAATGTGTTATAAGATAAAGAATTCAAATATTCTAAAATTAAAATAACATGCATATTTAGAGTCCACATAACTACCTCATTAATACTAGTTAATCGTTTTCATCGGGTCATCTTCGTCCTCATAACTGAGAAGTACATTTCAAAATCACTTTTTTAAATTTGAATGAACGAACCTCTAGACTACAAAGTAAGTACTGAATTTGTGTTACACCTTCTCATTGTAACATCAAAGGTTGCTTAGGTTTCACCAGTATAGCGATCTTAAGTAATGTTTATTAGCGATAAAATCTATACCATTATCAAAATATACAAAATCATGAGCTTACACTGCACACAGATGTGTGTTTGGAATCTGAACTGGAGTTCTGCCTAGTGGTGTGCTGCTCTCTCGTTTCCGTTTGGACGTGGGTGTTTGCTCGAGTGTGTAACATACTTTGCATATGAATGGTCACTACCATCTCTCATTCTTTGTCAAATTTCGGAAGACGTTCATCTATGATCCATTATCTGATATGTGCGATCCATTTATCCCTGTTTAATGAATATTTGTATTATAATTTACTCAGAACTCCGAGCGCTGACTAGTATAACTATATATATAATTATAATTATAAAATAAACGTTTTTCTTACTTTGCGTTACTTTTACTATTCGACAATTGAATTCAACTCAATATTATACTTAAAGGCTGAGAGGTACCGTCCAAAAATGAAAATTAGTGCGTTGTTAAGTGAGTTCAGAATGCAATCGCAAACTCTCGGCAAATTCCATACAGTTCGGATATAGACATTGAAGTACATGTGTGAATATACAAAATATCGGTACGTGCTGCTTTCCTACACTGTTATCGTTAAGACACCTGACCAGGGAACCGCAAATAAACATTATTTAAGTGTTTTGTCTGCCTTCTTTTACTAATCCTTAAAAGATCGCTGTCATACTTTCCACATAGATTACATAAATCCACATCGGCAGACGTATTGTCCGTTTGTAAAGAATGTTAGCCCTGTACTTATATGTAGTAAATAATGAGGAGTCAGAGTAAATTAAATATAAGTTTGTGATGGGTGTGCTCTTCGAATGTTGCATTTGTTCGACTACTTCATTCATTTTAAAAATATACTGTACGTTTGCAATGACTTAACATCTCTCCTTTTTTTGTGTGACAAATATAGAATATGATTATCGAAAAATAGAAAATTATCTAGGGAAGTTATTGCGGGTAATTGCCCATTGTACTGCAATATTTATAAAGATTGATGTATTCTTGTTACTTGTGTTTCTATATTTTGAAACATGGCATGGGATTCCCCCAAATTCCATGTCTTAACGTTGAGGGTCTGCGAACAGAAAATGTATGCAAATAGAATTGAACAAAATGCATGCACTGCATTGTCAGTTATTGCAAAAAATGGCAGAAATTTAAATAAGCGGATGGGGAAGTGTATGTTCACATCACTGAAAAAAACAAGCAAGACATGTTAAACTTTCACTTTGTTGTTCACGCATGTATTTTAAAACATAACTTCAGAACAACATTGATTACTTTTTATTGTAGAAAAACCTTACTTACTAGAGCTACATCTCTCCTCTCAGATAGTCAAACTTGAAACCTGTATATCTCCTAACACATATATCTCAAGATCAAGCATAGCTTCATATGTTTCATGTATGTTACCTTTTATCAGAGCAATCTATCATATCATATAACTCATAAAATCGGACTATTTATTTTTAAATTTCAAATGTATTAATAAATCCTACGTTGTGAACAATGGTCTTCTTGAATTATTCCTCACAGCAACTTCTATATTTTAAACAATCTTAATGACATGTAAATCCAATTTTATCATTTACAGTTGCTGATAACAATATGTGTACCTATGCATGACATATCTGAATAACTTTGGTTTTCGAGTATTCTGATAAATCAATAAAATAACGTTGTTTTTTTCTCCGATAAACTTCCTCAAAACAAATAAATCGGTTGTCGAAACAGAGAACATAAGTTACTACAGGGAACGCCACATAAGTAAGCATTTCTAAAAGGCAACTGTTAATTTTAGTTTCGTAAAAATACCTCCTCTGAATCAAATTGCTTACATCTAATTGGTATGTCTTTGGCAATAAGTAACAAGAACATGTACTAAGCTTAAATATATACAGACGAAAAGATTTTTTTCAATTTGTATCCGTGAGTTAAATCAGTACTCGTACCCTTAATATCTCTGTGGACCATCCAAACGTGAACAATGTTACGTATTGCATCGATACTTTGCAGGCATTGGTATTCACTTAATAAAAATTGTCAACGTATGTATAGTGTTTTAAGGTACATCATTGCAATAAGTTAATTGTTTTATTGCTGCCAAATACTACGTTTCCTCCTATCAAATCACCATCAGCATGTATGCATTTTTTCTTTGTAAATATTTTCATACCTTGCAACAACTTGCGGATATGATGTGAAGAGTGTTAGTCGTGCAATTGAGATTTGCAGACGTCAGTCTATCAGCGGTAATTCACACCATATCTATATTGGTTTCGTATATTCAACACAAAACAATTCGATGAAATGAGAATAACCGGATATTATCTGAGGTCACTGATCACTGACAATATATGTCTGATGTATTGACATAGATATTGCTATGTACAAATGGTATGAGACAATACTTGTTTTTGCCATGTTTCCAAAGTCAGAATACCTCCAGGTTATTATTATTAAGGATGTATTTAGAATTATTAGGAAATGAATGACCATATAGCGGTTACGTGTGGTTATTATTTCTTTTTTTGTTTTATATGATTATTCACTTCCCTTTTCTCATTTGCTAATCCTAGACTTGATTTAATATTATTGTTCTCACCCTTCTGTTCGTTGCCATTTGCTTTCTTAGCTTGTAAAGTGGTGTATTCCATCTATTCCACCCCTTTCTCCCCTTTGTTTTCCCCTTAATTATCCATGGTAAATTTGATGGTCAGCAAGACAATTCCTTATTTCCCCATTCCATAGATGTTTGCCCTTCCACATCATCAATCCCTATGGCTTATGTTCCCTGGGATTTGTATGAGGAGGCATTGTCTTGTGTATGTGGTGTTCCCTGCAACAACTGAATCTTTCCCCTAAATGTACATCTTCCCTACAGTCGACTGCGAGTTATTTAATTTTCTATATTTTCTTACTGATTGAACACTAAGTACAAAACAAAATTATTTAATATTACTAAGCATTTTTCATCTGTATCTTCGGCAACCATTTGGCGCCATGGAGATACGTTTCTGTTCATACAAAATACCCTAGTGTCATGGAAATATATGAACATTTTTATTAATATTGGGGATTAAGTTTTTCTGTTCACATGTTCTCTTCTTTTTTAAGTTTCTCCCGTTTCTCCCATGATCTTTGAATTATATTTCGTTATATTTTATTAGTTTAAGTGCAACGTTCTAGTGTCTACGTCTTCCAGAGAGCATAAATATCGTCTATAATGTTAAATGGAAATCCAAATATATCTTACAGCAATATTAATAATACACCCAAGTATGAAAATTATCGAAAACAAGTATGTGCAAAATCGTCTATGAAAATACGCGATTTGTAATGGCTTGTTCAAGCCCAGTGTTTATAAAACCAGCAGTAATTAGTTCAGTGTCACAGAAAGTAATGCAAAAAGAATATAATGAGTAATACGGATAGAGTAGAGTGTGTTTGATTCCAACCACGTATACCAGATGCATGTTGGCAAACTTAACAAAATTAAGCCAATTAGAATTAAAATACTTTCAACATCTCAAGTAATTTAACTGCATAGTTTTAAATTGTATCCCATAAAATCGTTTGAGGCATTAAATCTAGATCTAACTGCAGAATATTGTCAGTGCAAACTGTTTGTTACCGTGATGATGGTTTCTGTCTACTTAATTTACGTAATGCTGTTTAGTTGTAAAGATTCGATAACTGATCTTTCAAAACGTCGTGATATAAATAAATCAAACGTAACATGCATTACTATCTCAACTCTCTGAATATTGGATTGTTTATTCGGGCAATGGCGTTCATGTGTCTTTTTGCAATTATGGGCTGAAGAAAACGAGACAGTGATGAGGTCCGTGAGGGGCTTTGATTTTATTGATTGTGGAATTTTAAAAGAATTTGAGATTTGCATCGGTACAAAAATTATTCTGAGTAAAAATAGCTTTTTTTAAAAATAATGTTATTTGAACTTTATTTTTTTGGCTTGATTTTTTTGAATAACTAAATTCAATGCAATAATGAACCGCAAGCATTCCACAACTTCAACGCCTCTCTGTTCAATAGAGAGCCATGATTACGTAACTGTATATTTATACTCTAATCCCATGTTGTCGTCTTTAAGTAGGAATGTGCACGAAGTTAAATGCAAATGTGAATTTCTGTGAATCAGACGTTGAATTTTATGTCATTTATATACTGATCGAACACAGCACATAGAATATGTTTTATTTTTAATTAGCCCCTTCGTTTACAATTACAATAAATCGGAGATTGTATGATTAAAATCAATAGATGTTTCAGTCGAATATGTTTCAAATATACATCATTTTTCCATTAGTAACACATCATTCTTCACAAGACGTTGACAAGCGAAAGTGTAAAGAGCTCTGAAACAAACCTGTCAAAAGTGACAGAATATTGATAAAAAATACTCGAAATCACTCGATGTTCATTCTCGCTTACCAAAGGCCTAATCGTTCCATTTGGTTAGCATGGAATTCTGTTGGACCGCTGATATATGAGAAATGCTTGATGGTGTGAAGATTTTAATTGTGTGCATCACAATTATTATGCAAACCGGTGCGCCGAAATTGTTTTCAAATGCTCCCCTACTAACCCAATAAGGCATGCTACTAACCAAGTATTATTTATATAAATTTCATATTGTTAAAATGTCATAATAATACCTATACAACTTGCACAGATTCATTCAAGAAAACAAGTTTAAGCCCAAATGTGACTAATATTGAGACGTACTTTGATTGAATAATTGAACAATGAGATGCAGACAAGTCCGATTTGAGTAATGCCCTGTCATGCATAAAATGGATTCCTGAATTTAAAATAAAAATGTTGAATAGAATATCAAAATTTTCATATTTTATCGCGTAAGCATCGATACTTCTACACCTCGCACATTTGCAAAATTTAAATTTTGAAATTTATTGTTTTTCAATTTCATTCAACACTGTGTTTGTTGTAATTAGCATATTTCATGATAACGGATGCCCGGAATATTGTAATTCATTGCAGCACGATGAAACCAATAGACGAATGCATTATGTTTCCGTCTATTAATCCAATAGCAAATGTATATCAAATAACGCCATCTTAAGTCCGAATTGAAGCAATTTGTATACATCTCTGACTTTTTATTCGAATTTGACAGTGCACCAGAATATTGAACTACAAATGTCTTTAATGCGTTATTTGAATTAAATTTTCAATGAACGTATAGCGGTAAAGTGTGAGGTTAACAAGCTGTTAAATTGATTCAAACCCTCATTATCTTTACTGACAGTTCCACAGTTGTAAATCGGTATAAGGTTACTAAAAATGTTTAATGATAAATATTAATTCCCCTTTCCCCATGTGTTCCGTTCCTTTTGTCCCCTTACTTGTCCATGGCCAACATGCTTGTCCTGTAATGTATTCCCTTCATTTTAACCCTACTTTCATCATTTGTTGTCCCCTCGAAATCACCAATGTTTTTTTTGATAATCAGTCAGACAATTCCTTACTTCCCCATTCCTGTTTGCCCTTACATCTCCTCAAAACCTAATGTTTCGTATGCTTATGTTTCCCTGGGATTTGTGTGGGGAGGCATTGTGTCATCACATGGTGAATGTGTCTTCCCTGTAACAACTTAATCCTCCCATAATCCCCACTAACTTCAAACATATCAAGGTTTCTTTATGTTCAAGATATACTTTACTACGCTTATTTCGTAATTAAATCTTCTGTAACTATTCAGAAAAAGTTGTGCAACTTTGTTAATAATATTGCATGTTGTAGTTATCAGCGTAAGCATTTCTATGTGGTGGTATAATTCTGAACTCTATATGTACCTATAGTTGCGGTTTTATCTCGGTATTTGTTCCACGTTTGTTCCCACAATTAAAGCAATTTCAATGGTAATGTTATTTCATATTGTTATATTGTGTTTATTCTTTAAAAATAGATAGCTTAAAATGAGACGGAAAATGTGTGTAGGGTTACTGAAATGAAATATTTATCCATTTGTTCACAAATGTTTTTGGCAACCATTGCTTAGCAACCAATACCAGGCTTATTGTGATGATGTCCTTAAAATCCGATAGACTGGTTGTAATCTGACTAAAATATGGGCTCATTTCTCATTTCTGTGGAGGGATTTACGATTGTAGCGTTTCATAAATGAAAACATGACGGGCTATATTCCATCTGGACCAGTTGGGTCGCTAGAGTTCATCGCATTGGTGCCTATATCAACCAGACTGCTTTGTTACCGTACCAGTATTTTGCGTACTGGCCAATGAAATACTTTGGTAATAAACCGTTATCCAAGCTGCATATAAATAAAAGCGGTTACTTAGTATCAGATCAATCGTCTGCGTCGTAATTGTCCGCTATGCTCGATTGCAGTGGCCGATTGTTTTGAGTTCAGATCCGGCCTCAGAGTAGTTTCATAAATAATGTTACTGGTTTTGTTAAATGCTGTTAAACAGCTGATATTGACTTGCATTATCAATTGTGAAAAGGTTAGGAGAAAAAAGTCATCTTTGTTGAATTCCCAATCGTTGTAAAATGTCTGCTTTGCATTGATTATTCACTTCCACGAGTTGAATCATGCCTCGGAATAACGTTTTAAATAGCCATTGTTGTCAAGCATATACATGTACCTTAGTGTGACAGTGTATGAGTCGCAGCGTTATTAAACTCAAAGTACTGCATATCTACAGGTTAATAAATAATTTAGAATATGCATCCACAAAAAAGTATGCGTTATTGCATATAATCTAGTTTTTGTTTGAGTAATCACAAAAATGAACCCAGGATACATTTTAAATATAGACTATACAATATAACAATGTTAGAAATACATAATTTAAGATTTTTATTTTGAAGCAATATTCGATCATGTTCTCACTTATATAAAGCAACCGTTCCAACCAGCACTCTCAGTGCTTTGATTTAAATAAACGAAACTACTGTTGATGTGGGATTATTTGATGTAATATATAAAGGCTCATTGGTTCAACATTGTGTAAATATTGTTCCAAATGTTTAAATAGAACGCCTTATGCAATGATTACAAACCTTGTCTGGGAAAACGATTTAAAAGAATGTGCGGACTCATACATCGTATGATCATTTAATATAGTTTGACAATTATTTGTGATAAATACATTTGTTTTATTATCAGTTAAGTTATAAAATGAGAAAACGATTTATGTATACCGATTATGTGAGCAATGTTTTCAAGAATATTTGTTTTGATGGAATGTGGTTTTGTACATCCACATATCAGTTGGAGTTCTACTTTTGACTTTAATATAATACGTTTTCAGAATAGTAACTACAGTGTCTGGCCTGTACAATATTATTATCAGGTTTAAATTTTTCAAAAAGCTAAGAAATTCTGATTAAAGGTGAATCATGATGATGTCTGATAATTCAGTTGTTTTAACACCTTGATCACCAATAGTCTATAAAATTGTCCAAGCTCATTAAAACCCGTTTCTAATTCTTGCTTTCAGTCTATACGCTTATCAAACCACATTGCAATAGATTGAAATATCTTATTTAAATGAGTCTGAAATATTGACTGAAGTGAATATTCTTTATCGGACTTTCTATCTTAGTTTGTTGTGAATTCTGTTTTAATAACACATAGAATGTTGTCATTCATTTGACCACCATTGCGTGAGATAATGATGTGTTCATTATTTCTTTATCAGATACATTGAGTCCTATCTTCAGAATAGATCAGAAGCTAACTATTGTTATATCTAATTTATTAAAAGAGAGAATAAGTTGCTACAGGGAACGCCACATACATAAGACAATTCCGCTCCACACAGACCTCCGAGAAAACAACTATCCATAAAACATATCGCACCTGTGGAGGTTCACGGGTACAAACGTAAGGGAACAGAGGAGAAAGGAATGGCCAGGCCAATCATGAGGAATAATGACAGAATCAGAGAGGAGAAACAGTTAACGGGGAGGGGAATTAATGGATGGAATAGATCACAGAACAAAGTCAAGTCGGCTGACAACAATAGGCCGAAACTGAGCAGAAAAAACATGAACACTATATAAAGTGTGCGATTTCCAAATATTTTCTGATTGATTGTCCAATATTGTCTTGTTTGTTTGGTTTGACAATTTCAAAGCATTGCATATTGTCCTTACGGATAACAAATGGTGTATCTGCACCTTTCTGGACATCCTGAACTTTAAATTGTATTTTATTTGTTCCAATCTGTTGTTTTCGTGTCTAAGACATCGTTATTGCTTAAATTCCTTAAAGAATTATCGAAAACCTTAAATAGAATTCCATTTATTTCTGCAGACTTAATTTATTAGTTCGTGTATCTATGATTTAATATAATTGGACTTAAATTATCTTTGTAAATTCTTCCAATTGGAGATACTTATTTTAGATTGTTATGGTATTGCTGTCGTAAGCATTTAACAGATATAAAAGTTGATTATTGGATTAGACGAGGGAGTTTTACAGTTTACAGATCTCACATTGTAATAAAACAAGATACTTTAAGAATCGGAGGAACTCTAACATAATTAAACAATATGAAAACAAATTTGAATTTCATTAAATTAAGCCGCTATGTTAGATTTATCTAGATAACAATTATTTTAAGAAATCAGTTTTTATCGTTTGGTCTATTTAAACACTCTCGTTAGTGCAGATATTGTTTTGTATTCTTTGGCTGATCTGTTCTAATGGATTTCATTCGTTTATTTGCGTACAACTGATGTGAACGTCTGCTTACCGGTTTTAAAATATCTTGCAACAGTTAATTAACTATTACAATAATGACTTGGCTGTTCGTCTTTCTCAACATGTTTTTCATAATATACTAGTACTGAATGCATTGACTGAAAGCGTTTTGTTTCGCTTATAAATATTACTACATGTTTGAAACTACACGCTGAAGCCCAGACTCTGCCATGTTCTCCTGATAATTGCCAGGATTTAGCGTGGAGTCCAGTGTGCCGTTCTACTACTCGTCGTTCACGGTACAGTATCGAAGGAATCTTGATATCAATACTAATCAAAAAGCGGAAAGTATTCACCAAATAAATTTCGGAGACTGAACCGAGTATAGCCGGGATAGTTTAATTTAGAATGTGTAGTCATTTTTTGGATTGATAACCATTTGTGGTGTTATATTTTCCGAATTAGTCATTATGCCAATTGCATATTGAGTCATTTTCTTCAACAATTTTCTTAATTGTTTTCTCTTAATTTTGAAATTACATAAAAAAAATCATTATCAATCGCCTTTTCCTTACGCTTTTTTGTATTAATCTAAGTAAGTAGACACGATGTCCGTATCGAAATCAAATAAGTATATTTGAGCAATCATGTGTCATTATTGAATAACAGAGGCGAATTGTCAACGTTAAATTAGCAGCAGTAGCAACATTATAAATGTCGGTTGCAAGAAGAGTCATGCTATTAAAATAGTATTGTTACTGTATCTATTAACAAACAAACCGCTTATTCGGCTAGCAGTAATATAGAGTATACCCGACACTGCTGTGTGCCGGAAATGTTCATTGTATTCTGTGACTGCTACTTCTGAGATACGTATTTTATTGCTGTTAGCCTGACCAACATTTACTTCCACACCTGCTAACTTCAAACCGATCGACACATGTTTAAGTTACAACACAATGCCTCTGTCATAATACAATTCGTAATCAAGTTTCTTATTGTACTGACATATTGATAATGCTTTTCTCGTGTCTTTCCAGCAGTGTCTGTTATATACAGACATTTTATTCAGAAATTTAGGCAGTATGCCCATGATTCTCAATTACAAGTTATATAAATACATAGTATGACATTTTGTTAAATCATGAAATATGATGTACTAGTGATCTTTACAATAGTTATTTAAACAAATCATGAATACATATTAAATTTACCAGTATACATCATTCTTATAAAGGCCTTTGTACATTTTTCTTCCATATTTGATGTTAAGCTTTACAATGTAGAACTAAAGTAGGGACGTAAACTCATATAAACATATGCAACACATTGTTTCAAGCATATACAATACGCCTGTTAACTTGATATAGGAATAAGTGATGAGAGAAAAGAAAGAACATACAGAAAACATAAACAAACACCGTCATCAAAGTCCCATAAAATGACCAGGAAATGATACATACAAAGTGTACTGATACCCCAAAATCACATAGAGATAGGAATATGTATATATATTATATATTTATCTGTAATTATATCACAACGTATGATGTGTTTGTTAAGCCTCCGTAAAGTATATTTACATCATACAATTCCTTATCGTATCAGTTTCTCTAAAATATATTCGAATGATAATGGACTATTCTATCACGTTAAACTTAAAGGTACATACTCTTATTTTTTTGACAATATATCCTTAGTGATCAATATGAGAAAATGGCTGGTAGTTTACTTCATACAGACAACAATTCATTGTCTCTTTTCTACGGTGGCACAGTGGTACGATGGCACAGAGGTGACATGTGTATGTTTTTATTTATCTCGTGCGCACGACATACTAAGTCGTGCGCACGAGATAAATAAAAACATACACATGTCACCTCTGTGCAACCGTACTTTTCTTTAATACATGTGTATCAAAACCACTACTACCTCCGATTGTCGGTATTTTCTATCCTGACCTACGCGCCGATTTATCACCAGCATACGAAATGCCTGTATCGGACTCGTGTTTTGCAGTTCAGGAAAATATTTTAAGAAAAGTTACGATGCAATGTTTTAAAGTAAGTCTGTGTGAAGGCATTTATATGCCAGTTTCTCAAAATTATTACGTAGAATATTTTGATAGAAAATCTGACTATCTACCTTTAAACTACGAAGGATTTGCATTCATAAGAGCATTCGTTTCAACAAGAATGGGAGATTTAATAGGATTCTCGCGTCGCATGCCGTCCCAAATATATTAATAATCCCCACATGTGTGACGGAAGGAGAGCTAATTAATATCATTTGTAAACAGATTGACTTCGTGTTCTCGGGGCAATGTTTGAAATATCTTCTTCTCTCCATTTTCATTAAATTCCACAAATGAATTGGGCAACAAAAATAACTTTCGAATTTAGTATTTTCCGCTGAAATGAGTTTACTTGTTTGCAAAATTACAGAATATATTTGTTATTGTCACCTTTGAGCAAGAACAAACGACATTAAGTCTAAAATCAATCCCAACCTGTCTGTTTTAGTACGAAAATGGATTTATATAAATTTATGCAGAGTCTTAATGATGCATTCAGTGCCCCCATTAGGCTAATGTCGTTCTTTGAGTTATTAGTTAATTTAACACTTTTGTAGCAGAGATATCGTTGTGAAGTTGGAAGTAGTAGACGTCCCTAACATTAGCAGTATAGATTCTCTTACTGCTAACAGAGCAAATAGTAATAGTTGTAACTGATGTACAACCAACACCATGTCCGTATTGTTGTGCAACGTAGTCTCGGACATTCCTTGTGAAAATGTGAATATAAGTCTTTTTCTACATGAAAGTTTTTATGTTAATTTATTATTATGTAAGTGTAATTTTTTTCTTTCATGCATTTTGCCTGAAATGTTGCTTCAGTTTCTGTATTTAAGATTTCAAAAATATATACAAGAAGCGGTGTTGCTTCTAGGATCGATATAAGTGGCAGGTAGCGGTAACTTCTTGAAATTGAAATCGTGGAATTCATGAAGTTGAAATCGTGAACTCGTGAATTTGAAATCGTGATTGACGACATTGAACTCGTAAATTCATGAAATTGAATTTTAGAATTCTTCAAGCCGAAATGTCAACACCAGGCTTTCGTATTTACTCCTACAATTGCGAACTTCACAACTTTTAATACCATTCTGAATGATATGCAAATATACGAATACGTATGTACGAGATGTGTTCCAGAATAGACTTTTTCTACTGAACTTCACACCGTTAACGGACATTACGTTTCTATGATTGTTCGGACCGCATTCAGGAATCCAAATATATTGGGGAAACATATTAACACCGGCTAACTAACTGATAAACGCGACCACAGTTTGTATCGTATAATGGGACAATTTGTCCAATATCAAAGTCCGTCCTAGACTTTGATACGTCTAATTAAATCACACCAGAACTATCTGTCAATCATTTCAGGAAACGGCATCGGATAACGAGCAGCAATTTGTGGTTTCGATATGAATTGTCTCTCTGATTTTATCAAGATTCGAGGAAAATGAATTATCAGAGGGTTTTCATATCGTTTCAATTAGATTGTTTGTTTAAATACAAAAACACTAGAATCATCATAGAGAGATTGATAGGTTTTTCAATTCTCTATCTACTCGCAAACAATTTTAAATTTTAATGTATTTTATGAAGGGTGTTTAAGCAATATTTAAGTGTATTTTCGGCCGTATGGAGGAGAAATAGCACTGCTCTTTAAAGCCTACCCACCCGGTTCGCCCAGTCGGTACAGCACTGGACTGCCGGATTGGAGGCTGTATGTTTGAACACCGCCGAGTGAGGTGTTATTTCTCCGTGACAAATTAATAAAATATTATATATACAAAGCATATGCCCCATATCTCTGATTCACGTGGGAAGTTATCGGTTGCTTACGTACAGGCTAGATCTGGTTGGTAACCCAAGAACCCCGGTTAAATCAACTGACCTTTGTGATTAGCTTATGTAGTGTTGAAAACAGCGTAAAACATCAGGTAAACTAATCCACGTTGGAATTAAAATACAGTAAATCCTAGAAAATTAGACCAACCATCGGACCCTTGAAAATAAGTCTTTATATTGAGGTGGACAGTGAAAATAGACTGGGAAATTGTGTTCTTAATGTCGAGGCGGTCTTATTATTGAGGTGATCTTTTAGTGAGGTTTTACTGTAAACATTTTGAAAGCATTGGACTCAGTTTAAACACCGTGTACAAATTCATGCAGCGTACCCGTGGTCTTGTAACTATCCCACAAGTTGGTTGCGTCAAAGCAATTATAAATTATACTTTGTTTTTGCGTATCTGTCGTTTTATGAGTATATTAGATCGTTCAAGCTTAACTTTAGGAAAGCATTATCCACTGTGCTCAATAAACATGAAGAATGTTCACGATTGCCTCTTACTGAAGGAGATTTGCTTCTCAAACGATATTCGAAAATAATTGAACTAAGTTGTTTTGTACAAACACGTCCCAGTGAAGATACGATAAATGCTGGTTTAATGCAATCCTGTATTTGTTAATACATCGGTAATTTTCACACTGTCATCAAAACCAATCCGAAAATAAGAAAATGGGAAACGCAGAGTGAATAACAACAGTTTTATTTCTTCAATTCTGTAATAACCCTGGTGCTCTCAAGTACCAGCAGTATGTTAGTATAATTAGCAAAATTAAACCAATTACAAATAAAATTTAACCGCTTACATTTAAGAGGTATCAATTAAAAATCGTTTGAAGAATCAATTTATGTCGCTAGATCTAATTGCCTAACATTGTCAGTGCAAAGAATGTTTGTAAACTAAAATACGTCTGTTACCTTGGTAATGGATCCTATCTTCTTCATTTACGTAAGCTGATGTGAAGATCCGATAAATGGGTTTACAAAACATCATGCAATAAATTAATCAAACGTTACATAGACTGTTTGTTTATATCACTCAACAATTTGTCTGTAGGAACATTTATACAGACAACCATGTTCCTATGCCTTTTTGTACAGTATATCTGATACAGGTACACCCTAATGTACTTATTCCGGAAATATGAACTCGGCTGATAACGTTGTATGAGCTTGTGATGCTGCAATGTTGTTTGATTTCCTTGTCCTATTATTTCGGGTGTGTTTTGTGTACCTCCCTGGTCCGTTTGGACTTGTTTTGTGTTCTTCCCTGTGTGTGTCCCCTGGTCCGTTTGTTATTGTTTTGTTTCTCTCACTGTGTGGTCCTCCAGAACAGTTTAGTCTTGTTTTGATTTATTTCCTGTGTGTGTTCCCTGGTCCACGTGGTCTTGTTATGTGTTCTTCCCTGTTTGTACCTCCTGGTGCGTTTGTTCTTGTTTTGTGTTCTTCCCTTTGAAAGCTTCCTGGTCCGTTTAGTCTTGTTTTGTGATATTTCATGTGTGTGCCCCCTGGTCCGTTTGGTCTTGTTTGGTGTTCTTCCCTGTATGTACATCCTGGTCTGTTTGGTATTGTTTTGTGTTTGTCACTGTATGTGCCTCCTGGTCCGTATAGTTTTGTTTTGTGTCCCTCCCTGTGTGTGCCTCCTGGGCCGTTTGGTCTTGTTTTGTGTCCCTCCTTATGTGCGCTTCCTAGTCCGTTTTGTCTTTTTTGTCTTGTTTTGTGTCCCTCCTTATGTGCGCCTCCTGGTCCGTTTTGTCTTGTTTTGTGTCCCTCCTTATGTGCGCCTCCTGGTCCGTTTTGTCTTGTTTTGTGTCCCTCCTTATGTGCGCCTCCTGATCCTGTTTTGTGTCCCTTCTTATGTGCGCCTCCTGCTCCGTTTTGTCTTGTTTTGTGTCCCTCCTTATGTGCGCCTCCTGATCCTGTTTTGTGTCCCTCCTTATGTGCGCCTCCTCGTCCGTTTTGTCTTGTTTTGTGTCCCTCCTTATGTGCGCCTCCTGGTCCGTTTTGTCTTGTTTTGTGTCCCTTCTTATGTGTGCCTCCTGATCCGTTTTGTCTTGTTTTGTGTCCCTCCTTATGTTCGCCTCCTGGTCCGTTTTGTCTTGTTTTGTGTCCCTGCTTATGTGCGCCTCCTGGTCCGTTTTGTTTTGTTTTGTGTCCCTCCTTATGTGCGCCTCCTGGTCCGTTTTGTTTTGTTTTGTGTCCCTCCTTATTTGCACCTCCTCGTCCATTTTGTCTTGTTTTGTGTCCTCCTTATGTGTGCCTCCTGGGCCGTTTTGTCTTGTTTTGTGTCCCTCCTTATTTGCACCTCCTCGTCCATTTTGTCTTGTTTTGTGTCCCTCCTTATGTGCGCCTCCTGGTCCGTTTTGTTTTGTTTTGTGTCCCTCCGTATGTGCTTCCTGGTCCGTTTTGTCTTGTTTTGTGTCCCTTCTCCTTTTGTTTCTAGAGATCCGTCCTTCATTCCTTCACTTTCGTAAGTATGTTTCATTCTAATTACAGTGATTACATTAATGTGCTTAGTTTAAAAGTCTTTAATTTCCGGAAGTATGTATGGGGAGGCATTGTTGTGTGTTTGTAGCGTTCCCTGTAGCAACTTATTCTTTCTTTTGTTTGTTTCAAAAAAGGAATTGGAAACGAGGACGAGTGACACAGGGACAAGGGTTTCTTAAACAGATCTCTAGGGTACGAAATAAAGAACATGCGGAGTATAAAAGACAAATTGAAGTATTTAGTCAGTGTTGAAAAAAAAAGTCAGTGTTTAGACGACAGTTTTGTGAACTTTCGAACGAACGTCTTTTAATCAAACGTATCGTCACAAGTCTCTGCATACAATAATGTCCATTTGGCAAAATGCAGTTATTGTTCTTTGCTATCAGTGATTTTGTTCACTCAGTAAACTCTATTACAATGTAATATGTGCACTACGAGTATATTCAATTCGGAGCGAGTCATTGCGTTTTTGTAGTAAAACTATATCCCTCTTTCAAACATACACTACTTAAAGTGCTTTTTTATATCAAATATTTTCCTTTCAGTTTGAAATAACTTAATCTGAGTAAGCTGTGTGATAATTCGTAATATCAGCTGAGTTTTAGGATTTGTTAAAAAGAAAGGAAGATTCGTTATAAATACGATAAGCTGATTCTCTCATATTCACAAACTGTTTTTCATGGCTGTATTTAGCTACATATGCTTTATAATTCAGAGAACAATACCAAATATTGTCTTCTCATTGCTATTTTGTGTTGTTTCTGCTACAGCGCAGAGATAATCTATCGTTGGCTTTGTAACTCCCTTGACATTGCAAACGAAATTCATTTATTTTGTCCAAGCAAGGAGCATGCTGATTGGATAAAGGATTGCGGCAACACGAATTACCGACACAATTAATCGTTGATTACAAACAAACAGGCTATATTTAAAACCACCAATACATCTTACTTGTTTTAATGTCGAGATACATGATTAGGATAAGCCCAGTTTTGCATGCTTAATTAATATATTAATATGTTCCATCGTTTGCATGAAGTCAGACTGTTTAATTTATGGTGAGTTCAAGTAAGATAAATGGAGTGACTAGAGCCTAAATGTATTGACTAGACACTGCGTTTGTTAAAATATTCTGTATGCAAGTTTTGCAATTCTCTAGAAAACACGTTGCTAGAATATTATATCGTCATGTTTAAACATTTACTTTATGGGAGCTTTGGGCATTTCCACGAGATCTTGAATAAATTTAACTGAGAAAGGAAATTAATCCAATTCTTTATTAAGTATTAACTGATGTTAACTGACAATTCCAAGGCTGTAATTCGCTGTATGGTTATTATTTCTGTTTATGTTTTGAATGTGTTTTATATTTCCCTTTCCCCTGTGCAATTCTGTCACTTTATATGGTGTTCGGGTAATTTCCTGCCCAGTTTCATCCTATTGCTGCCAGCTGTCTTGACTTGTCCTGTGATATTTTCCATTCATTAATCCCCCCCTCCTTCGCTGTCCGCTTTGATTCTCCTAGTTATTCCTTATGGTCTGCCATGCCATTCCTTGTGCCTCTGTTCCTTAATATATGTACCCTTTAACCTCCTTAAGTGTGTTGTGTTTGTAGATTTTTGTTTTCCCGGAGGTCTGCGTGGGGATGCACTGTCTTATGTATGTGGCGTTTCCTGTAGCTAGATATTCTCTCTCTTTGAATTCTATGAGTATTCTATGAAACATTTCTGCTGAACTCAATAGACAAAAATGACTCCTGTTGGGTTCATACTTGGTCCGAGGGACCTGGCTTTAACACTTTCAGTAGAAGACTATTGGTTAGCGCAAGATACGAATGTCTTACACTTGAAACTTGTACTCTGAAATATGAAGTTTTTCCCTATAACTCTATAACGTTGGCACCTTTGGGTCCCAATTTGGTCCTAGGTAACTCGATCTAACATATTGTTTCTTTCTAATTACCTGAGTTATATCCAGAGGTTTAAATGTTTGATGTTAAACTGGGACTTTGTTAAGGCCTCTTAATTGTCCCTAATACTTGTATTTGCACAATGACTACATAGGTATCATTCGTACCAATTGTAATACATGTGAATTTGATGCAAACATATATGTAAACCTGGTGAGTTCCCGGGGCCGGACCATTTCTACCCAAACGATCGTGACTTGGAAAAAACTGAAAGGGAATCACAAAATAATAATAGGAACGAAATATAAAAGCCCTAAATACACAAAACACCGAGAAGGGGATGCCTGTTGTATATTTTGTACAAATGCGAGAATAAGTTGCTACAGGGAACGCCACATACATAAGACAGTGCCTCCCCAAACATACCTCCAGTAAAACATCAATCCATAAAAAATGAGGCACTTGAGGAGGCTCAATGGTACATACGTAAGAGAATAGAGGCACAACGAATGGCCTGACAGACCATACGGAACATAAAGAGCATCAAAGACAAACAGTGGCGGGGAATTAATGGATGGAAAAGATCACAGGACAAGTCAAGACAGCTGGCAACACTAGGCCGAAACTGGGCTGAAAATAACATGCATTCCACAACACTGCAAGTACGGTGATTTTTTTGAAACATAAATTCGTCTCAAAGGCATTGTCTTGTGTATGTGGAGTTCCCTGTACCATCTTAATGTGTCGTTCTATGCTTAACTCCGCAATGCCAAAGTTTATTAGGGTCATTTGTTTGTTTCCTCGCAATGAACTGTAAAGACTTACACATAGCATTCGTTATAAGAAGAATGAAGTTGCAACATTAATAAGACAATGCCTCCCCACAGGGAATCATCTGCAATCGACTCATTAGTTTCGCCAATGTTCATTCGTTGTTTATTAGTATTTGTCGTTAATTCTTAAACATTTGCCTTATATAGCTGTGGATGTGTGGTATTCTTGCGACGAATATACGTTTTATCTACAAATAATTGTTATAACATATTAAGGTACATATAAGTACATAATGTTTCGTCAGTGGAAATGCTGGGTATTTGGGATAATCAAGATAAGTGTGAAAGGTCACACTTACAAAACAGAAACTATCCACATACAATAAAACCGCAATAATAAGACCACCCTAGGGACCCTTCAAAAATGATCTTCTTATCATTCATGTAGGACATATTAAAGTTCATGTTCTTAATGCATGTAAACTTGGTATGATTGACATTCTTGACGGCGTCCACATTTTTCATGTCGGTAAAGTAGACGCAATTTGCAATAACAAGGCATTTGGTGTCTTCGAAAATGTTATCCCCTGTGACTGAATAACTCGAGGCATAAACTTTGAATGTGGCGATTTCTAACATGAATACACGTATGAATAACATTTATTGATGTTATAAAACCTCATGCCATTCCCTGTTCGTACTCAAAATGATAAACTAGACATTCTGTAAAATCCCATCTTACGGTTTCACGTCTAACCGTGAAATGGGCTACCCACGGTGTAGATACACGTCGATATCGAACTAACAAAAACTTTTTTTTTGTGAAATGAAATGCAAATTGTGAGTGGTTGGAAACTAGCATGTAGCCATCTGAGAAGAGAAAACATAGTGTAATGTCGCTTTAAACTATAATTGAGGAATCAAAGTAAAATTAACGGGAGAAGTGAGAATATAAACTAATCAAACTTAACTTTACTTTGTAAAATTAAATCTAATAGCGGTCAAATTAGAGAGCGACATCACTTATACAGTATATATCATAAGCATTACTTTTCTTCGCAGAGCAACATCCGAATACTAACAGCATTGAGGTCATTGACCGCTGAATTCGTCGCTGATACTTTTTAGGAAAGGAATTAAATAATTGTCCCTTGCTTGCTTTATATGATTGTTGTGTGAAGGTATAAATGAGGTTATTATCTCCGCCAGCTGTTTTTGACGATACAAATCGTGTTACAGTATTGGTATTTATAGAAGAAATCAGAAGTGATATCACAGCAGACAAATCACTCAAAATACTATTTACATATTGGGTAAATGCCAATCTCATTGAAAGCCGCCCCTAACTTTAGCTCTATTACTTCCCGCTGTTAGCGTATAGTATAGGAGCGTGCGACTGGAGCTGATTTTAATGAGATTGAGTAAATGCCAACGAAATTGTCGCTGATATCGCTAAAACATATATGCGTTCCCATTTCTACTTGTTTAAAGCGGTATTACATTTTATCGCGTTTCTCATACGACTATATGGTAGTTTCAAACATCCCAAATTGCATTTCATATTACAAAACAATTGTTATTGACATGTTTCTAAAACGAAAGTAGCTGATCATAGTCATCAAAACGAAAGTAGCTGATCATAGTCATCAAAACGAAAGTAGCTGATCATAGTCATCAAAACGAAAGTAGCTGATCAGTCATCAAAACGAAAGTAGCTGATCATAGTCATCAAAACGAAAGTAGCTGATCATAGTCATCAAAACGAAAGTAGGTATTTTGACAGATAGGAGAGGATTGTCTAATTTATTTCTCTAATAACAAACATAAAATGACATAGGGTTTCATCATAAAAGTATTTTCATCTCAGAAAGTGTCACATTCAATAGTTTATTCCTACATCTCTTTAGTGATAACGACATTTCTTAGAAGAAGCTGTGAGATAAATGTCATATGGATTGTATATCATGTCGTATTCAGTGAATTAAGACTTATTTCTTCGGCAGGAATGTCATTCCTAAACAAATGTGTAGAATAATTTTTGCATTCATTAATATTTTTTGTATACAATAAAAATGTTATGCAGCTTTAAAGATTATTGTGTCCATTTGAACTTAATGATTTCATATGGATTGTGAAACAAGTTATTACAACTTATATTAATCTCGTTCGACGACTGCTTCCTTGGTTACCTACCAGTAAACATGCCTAATTCAGAGATTGTGAAGTTCGAGGTTCAACATCGCCTGCGTAGGGATTCGAATCCATGACCACCGGATCAGGAACCAACCACTCAACCACTTTGACTCACCTTATGTTGTGTTCGCAGATTTACCATAAACGCAGGCTCTGTCTGAAACTACGAACTGTTGTATAAACTGTATATCTATCGGGCTTTAAGGAATATAGGATAAGTACAAAGTACGCAGTCATCTAATCACTCGAATCGTATTCTGTTTAATATCGATACCAACATTCGAGCACGACGCTACATACCATTGATGTATTATAAGCAGCACATTACCGTTCATCCGCTGTTTGTCATTTCATTGTGATATGTATCATTATTACATTGCAAACAGATAACTGTTATCGTTAGATGTTGCAATATTTGATCACCGTATAGAAATCAAGAATTCGTTTAACACAAATAAAGTAGTTAACTTATACTTTTATCTGATGATTGACAAATAACTGATAGCAATTCTCATTATTGCTGTTTGCTTTGGATGATAGTGATGAAGTTATGTACTTGTGTCCTGAAATGTCGGGGATCAGCTAGTCCGTCCATAGGACAATAACATATTAGTATTAGCAACAGGATAATGTGACAAGACAAAGTAGGGATGACGTACCTAGAATGAAGTAAATATAATAATACTATAGAATTTATCTTAAAAGCACGTAAAATATTTGAGTTCCACCTTAATTGTGAGATGAATATATTTGTGCTAAATATTTCTGCCGAACTCATTAAAATCTGACCTAAGTATTACACTGAATACATAATTGAACTGTAATTGTCAACCTGTCTCTGGAAGGTAGAAATATCGACATTTACTTGGTAATTTGGACGAGAAATTTTATATTTAATTATGTCTCCCCACATAGTGTGGTTGGGAGACATGCTGATGTGGTCTGTCTAGATGTCTTGATATCACACAATGTTTGTCTGCGCTTGTTCTCCAAAACAAATGGTGGAAGTCCAATGAAACTTCACTTGACTTGTATAGTTGCTCATATTGTCACGTTTTTGGTCCGAGTAGTTAGGCAGCGTTTGGGGAGACCTGCGTTTTTTCAAAAACTAACTTTAGTTGACGATCATTCACCCCTGTCGTAGATTTGCAGTTACTTCATTGTATTAAATCACGACCAAAATAATTATTACTTAAATATTCCGGACAGTTGGATTTAAAACGCTCATTTCCTCAAGAATGTATCGAAAAGCGCCAGTCATCCACATCCACTTCATCAACTTTATGTATCAAGTTGCATCATATGTTTATGGGTTTATTAGTATTATGTTATTCACCAAACATACAATTCTGCAATTATAATTATGTATATATTTATATTTTGTAAGTACCTATTATTTCAATAATGTCTGGGACTAGTCCTGGCGTGGTATTCACGAAACATCTTAAGGTTAAGATTTTCCATAGATGTAATATTTTCTTTAATATCCACAAGATTTTCCTTAAATATTTAGAAAATACTAAAGTGGTATTCACTAAACGTCTTGTCTTAAGATTTTCCTTATTTATGGCATTTGTTTCCTCGTTTCGTCTTACGTAGATGTTTAATGTAGACGTTAGTCGATGGAATGGGAAATAAATAGTATATAAATTGTAGCAAACTGTGGTACAATGTTGGGAGTTTTCTTTAACACCAAGCTGTATGAATGCGAACAATTATTCAATACAAAGTAGACATACAGTTATATCTTCGGACGTAAACAGTAATGTACACTAAGATGTTGTCGGTAATATCGAGAACTGCAGATTGATTTCAATCAATGCGTATTTGTCTCCAGATTGTCGCATTCAAAGGAACAGGCAATTTATATAGCATGGATAGTCGTCGAAGGACAGTCAACTGAAACATTTAGAAATTGTAAGTTTGTACTACTTGGAAGCATAAACTTTTTCGACTATTTTGTTATTACAGATCAATATGTTTTATTATGTTAATATACTTTGTGTATTTAGATGTGCACGCGCACACGAACTGCAGCTAAGCCAAATGCGCCACGGGGCCAATCAAACATAAAACTGTAAATATGTGTTTATATTGATTTATAAATGCACGCCCCTTTTACCTGGATTATTTTATTATTGAAACTACAGTTACTCCAGAGTGCTTATGGTTTATCTATAAAAGTCTGCACAAATTTGTTTGAAATCGAATGGACAGATTTGGAGAAATTAATCCGGACACACGATATTCAGTTAACGTCTCAAAGATCCATTTTTCTAAAAAAAATTATCTGACGTTATGTATAACTTCCTATATGTTGATATGTTCCACCAATTTTGTATAAATGCAACAACCAGCATAAAAGGGAAAAGTCTAGACAATATTCCAAATAAACCGACCCTAAAGAAGCTTGGAGCAACTTCGCTTTGTGTTGAAATCAAATCAGCAGTTTAGGATCAGTAAACCTTTAAAAAGTGACGAGTCAAAATCCCTTAATTAATTTGTACTTTAATGATTTTACTAACTTTCTATCTCAATAAGAGTAGAAATGAAGCAATGAGAACTTCTGTTATACAAGTTGAGTAAAACGATTTTATAAATAATCGAAAAATTGTGTTCATCTATCCGAAGACGCACGTGTTCCGGACGCAAAAGTCATAACAAATCGCTAACAATTCAAATCGAGAAAACAAACGTATTCGTATTTGATATAACGACACATAATTATACCATTCGATCTCTGTTTCCTAAATTATCTTGTCATTAAAACTGTTTTTGTTGCCTTCATCGTTTTATTTAATAAATTTCACAAAATTGTACGTCGCATGTCTGCTTTATTGCTGATTTTTCAAAAGAGTCCTGACAAAAATCGTGGAAGAGAGATTAAGTTATTACAGGGAACGCAACTTACGTAAGAAATGTCTTTTTATGTCAGCATCTCTAGAGATGACTGCGATACAAGTATGGCGCTTTATTTATATCCCCTTTAAGGTTTTGGAATAAAACATAAAACACGTTCTGTAATAAAAACTTCTAAGTTGACAGAACAGTTTTATTTCAATACGAAATTACTAGAAACCAGTCTACAACTGTGAATAAGTATTATTTCAGAAGAGAGAATAAGTTGCTACAGGGAACGCCTCATACGTAAAACAATGCCTCCCCATACAGACCTCCCGGAAAACAACAGTCCATAAATACAAGGGATTTGAGGCGGCGAAAGGACGAACTCGCAAGGGAACAGGGGCGCTCGGAATGGCCTGGCCAACCATAAAGGACAACTAAGGAGAATAGGGGCGATTTAATGGATGGAATACATCGCATGACAAACCAAGACAGCTGGCATCAATAGGCCGAACGGGGGAGAAAATAACATGAGCTCTATATCAAGTGAAAGGATTACACATGGGGAAGGGGAAATTTAACACAATACAGAAGACTGAAAAGGACAACTCGTGGAATAAAGACATGAATTTGAAGAAACACGTTTTGTAATACCGTTTTATTAGGCTCAACTTTACAGCGGTCTGTAACACGGCCTTCTCTCCCCCCCCCCTCGTGATGCGTTCATGCAAGACAGAATGAATATAATACGTTTATTCAAACTATTATAAAATGCAGAACAAGCATAGAGCCAAGAAACCGATTCCCATCATATTTGATTTAAACTAACTAATCTATTTTGTGCTTTGATATTTCCGACAGTCGCTTCAGGATTTTGTCCAAGAACAATGTGTCGTGAAATAAATTTCCATAATAAATGACTGTCTTGAGTAAAATTGATTCCATTATTCGATTAAAATCTAATTCTTTCTCAAAGAAGGGTTAAGTTCAAATCACAACAATAATTGATAGCAAAAATGAATAATTTTTAATTATAGTCTCTGAGTTCTTGAGTTGCAGATTAACACATCAAAAATGATGAATGTACTACATTTTATTGATAAAAGACACTCGTTGAATCCATATCCCTCAATTATTTGTGTAAATAGTCATTTATTCAAATGTAATAATACAAAGACACAAAAGTATGAGTAAAAATTGTATTCCAATTCGTTTACATTGTCACAGAAAGAGACGCGTTGAGAAATTAGTAAACACAATAGAGTTGTAAAATAATTCAAGTTGAGATTTGTCTCAGTTCCTAATGAAGATAAATTTTCAGAATTCCTGAAGCATGAGCTATAAAGGAAGTAGTGGTCCAATTATGATTGAATCAAGTATGCATAATGGTGTCTTGAGTGCGCATTGTATGCATGATGATACTGAGTGAGTGTATTTATTAACGTAACAATGGAAGACTTTAAAATACCATTATTTACATAACTTTCAAAACTTTGTCGTAAACTTCAATGAGGTTAAGTAGAACACCCAGTCTTTGTATAACTGATAAATTCCCCATGCATTTTCTTATTTATTTACGTGTTTGTACCAGGAACTTTCATCTGTTAAGTTCATAAATAACTAAAATGTATGTACAGTTTATATAATAATATAGTAACTATTTGCTTGTGACTACTAAACATTTGATCGTTTTGCCGTTTTAAGATTTCTGGTAAAATTGAAACATTATTTTAAACAAGGATACATATGAAAGTATTAGAAAAATCAACTCCAAAATGAATAAGTTATTTCAAAGATAAAGAAATACATTGTAATTCCAAAATACCAAATAAATAAAAGGTTTCGGCCACATAACACTATAAGTGAAGGACACATTTAGAAAACAGGGCCTTCCCACACACATCCCAATAGTATAAAATGAAATATAAGTGGCGAGAGTGTATAAAATGCAACAAAACGGATTGGTACGTTGAACAACAAAGCACTTCACAACAATAAACATGCATAGAAATTTAGCAACACAAATGCTTCGTATTGGAATTGTTTGTATCAAACACGAATCTTTATTATTCAATTCATGAGTAGTTTTAAAAGTAAGAATGTTCAGAGCAAAGAAGCTAACATTCACACAAAGAACTGCGCCTGAAAGAATTAGACACAAGACTGGTTTATATACAAGTGGTATAAAGCGGTGAAGTTGGGTTTTTTCATTCGAGCATTTTAATTAAGACGTGAATAACATAGCCATGAAATGTCGCCACCGTCATGATAATAAAGTAGGTTTAAATTCCAAGTGGTGTTTATGTCACTGACCGTTCGAGGGCGGTTCTCCTTTCTTCACCCTCCAGTTATGTTTTGTGTGAGTCCTTTTTGTAATTGTTAACATGCATGTACCATATGTATATCTTTCATGCCTGTATGTAATTTTTGGGTGGATGTGTTCTTTGTATGTGGCATTTCTTGCTCGTCTTCTTTATTTGTCTTTAAAGGATATTATCCATCCGTCGGTATATATAGATATGAAAAACAAAGATTTCTTAGCATCTCTTATTGCAATTCATGCTTAAATCAATTGAATATAAGTGAAGTTATTTTTTTAATTGCCTCTCAACAAATCATACAAAGCGTTTACGAATGGAAAAAAGCGAGAGTCTTGAAAGGAAACTCGTTATCAAAATGCCAGTCAAATGCGTCTTTCCTGGTTGCCCTTCTCAACTCTTAAGTGTTTTTGTGAGCTGATTTTTCCTTGGAATCGTTGTGTAGAGTTATTGTCTTGTGAATGCTAACTCAATACTTCGATTATGATATGCGGTTAGCTTTGCAATTTCATGCATGTAATAGACGTTTAATTAAATAGTTCACTGGAGACTACCAAACTGTAATAACTGAATAAAGAAGACGGGGGTTTTACAAAATTACAAAATACAGAAAAGCGTTCACTGCTTGCTATTAGGTGCACTGGATGTTGATAACGCAGCGTAGAGCACAAAGTTGCTCTCATTCCACAAAGGAATTCGGCATATTTTGCAACAATTCCGAGTTTAGTGATAAGCATTAACAGTAAACGAAATGTTCTATTTCGCGGTCTGTTGCAAAACAATTCTAAACGTACCAAACAATAAATTCCAACTTTAAAAACGGTGAGTTTTCTTGACTTTCAATATGAATAACAAAAACATAATCGATAGTGTTGACTGATGTAATTTATCACTTCATTTGCGTTTGAGAAATGCTTCGAATCAAACAACTACATGTACGTTAATGGAAATATTCGAAGCACATGGAAGACCAACTTCCCAAAACATTCCCTCTCTCAATTCTTGGATTCAGTGTCAATAACCAAACTAAATGACCGAGGTGTAAAGATGAACAAACTGAATGAATATTCGTCCTAATGATTGAGATGTTTCATTGAATCCAGACGATATACTGATAACACAAATCGTACCAAATAATGAATTATGATGAACATAACATTTACTCATCAATAAGAACCATTACATGTATTTGCGTTAATGTAAAATGCATTAGTTCTCTCAGTCTTGTCTGGAATATTTGTTTTGATGTTGAGTAACGTGACGGATGTTTAAGGCCTAGAAATTTAATTACGAAGTTAAATTTAGTGTCCGATCTTTAACAGGACAATATCTGAAATATATTCCATTTTAAAAGCGACAACAGTTCCTGGAACATTGTTTATTCGAACTGCCTTCCAAATCTTTATTTTTGTGTCTCCTTTGCATTAGTCGCTGTTTACTTTTATGTGCACATATTTATGTCTCTAAGTGGTTTTGAGATTGCTAGCGCTTTATATTTAACAGTTCCTTCTCAATTTCTATATTCAGTTTGAAATTATTCATATATATATCATATATAAACAAAAACGTGACAAATGTAAGTTATTTCAAACCAATGATTGTCAAGTCTTAATACTTACATTTTGATAACAGGCACGGGTGTAAACGTTATATCAAAGTTTAATTTTGACTACGACTTAAGTTATACCGTCATTCAGAGTGATAAATGGATCGAGATTTATTAGTTGTCTGGATTGCTACGTCGATATTATTCAATTTACATAGAGAGTGAAGGTCATCTGTGCAGAAAACGTTACAATTAAGAAACATTTATCAACTATAATTTGAAAACAAAGTTGGTAGAAAGATTAAGTTGGAACAGGAAACGCCACATACATAACACAATACCTTTCCATACAGACCTCAGGAAAACATCAGCCTACGAAGCATAAGGGATTGAGGAGGTGTAAGCGCAAGCATCAATGGAAAATGGGGAAGTAAGAAATTGTCTGGCTGACTATCAAAACAACAAAGGAGAAATTTTAGGGGGACAACAAGCGGAAATTGGACATAATTACTGGAATTCATCACAGGACAAGCCATTAGAAAGTGGTTAAAGGACGAAAGAGGTGCTATTAAATGGAACGACGATTAATGGAGCCATTAAATGGAAGGCCGTTTGTCCAAATATGTGTAAATGGATTATTACTGTTACAATGCTGTTGTTTTGTTAACAATGATTCAAGAGAAGCGATTACCGAGCAAGTTTTGTTGTCAGAAATAACTCAGCAGGAAGCTAATTTCATATCAAAAGTATTGTGTAATGATTATAACTGTAATGGAGTCATTATAAGACAGAACCAATTCATTTACGAAAGAAATCCGACAGTAAAATGCATATGTTGTAATTCAACTGTAATTGTGTTATGTTTTTCTTTACGATTTTATTTGTGAAAGCGTACGTTGTATGTTGCATTTCCTTCTCGACTGCTTTATTCATTCAGTAGTAATATATTATTTATAAAACAACAACATTAGAAGCATCTACAGTTAGCGTGTTTTATCAATATGACGTTATTTCACTGTTTGTATCTTCATTACTAATGTTTCCACCATCATCTAAAGTGTCTTTACTTTGTTAATTGATCGTCTCAAACATCATGTTTTACTTGTTTTGTCATAGTCGCACAATGAAGCAGTACATTATAGTTAACCCAGAGCAAACAAAAACCACTACGAAATACCATTCCGTTAATGGTGCTTTGCTTGTGTGTTAGTTGTTTTGTTAAAGTTCTGTCTCCATGTTAATTCATTTAGATGAGTTTTAGACTTGACGTTTCGCTTCTATTGTAAGAGAAATGAATTATGTATGTGTTCTTTGGGCATGTATGTAAATAGTCTAGAAAAAAACGGGTGACGCAGAAAAGTACTTCAAGCGTTTGGAAGACTGTCTGATGACTCTCTATTCTTCATATTCTATATAAGACATATGTACCTAGGATTGTAAGCAAAATTATCTGGTCCGTTTAATATCGTGTTTGTGTCCCTGACCCTGGGTATACCTCCTTCCTATTGCCTATATCTATCTATGGAAGAGATAGAATAATTAGCTAAAGGGAACGCCACCTACGTAAGACAGTGGCTCTCCACACATACCTCCAGGAAAACAATTCATAAAACATAAGGCATTTGAGGAGAATCAATGGTATATTTACGTAAGGGAACAGGGGCGCAAGGAATGACCTGATTTGTAAATGTTGCCCTCCTCCCTGCTCCACATATTTATTCACTTTTATCTACTAGAAGATAAATGGAAAAGAAACTGATAAATGGTTTCGCTCTCACCTCCCGTTATGATCTTGAGAACTTAGATTTGTTTACAGAATGTTGTGTACAGAAACAACTTCCCCCCATTTCATAGTGTTGTTGGAATATTGAAAAGATGGGATATTTCATTACATTTTAGATTACTTCAGACACGCTTTAGTCTCGAGTGTATTCATGGCAGTGACAAAATCCTCAGATTTTCATTTACCACATCACCGATGTATAGAAATGTGGCTGGATGGTGTGGAAACATTCGACTTAATAGATAAATTGTTATGTAGCACTGCCACCTTTGTGCGAAGAAATTGACGTATCAATTTCATTACATGTATAGTGTGAGACCATGCTTACACAATGCCTGTTCGTGCTATCCCACACGACCCGTCGACATGGACCCGACTCAAAGGTTTTGTGCTTTCCCTCTGTCTAAAATCATAATTTTCTAAATTAAAACAAGTACCCAGCCTACCCAATCTCATTGAAATCAGAGGTCACAAGAACGTGGTCTGTATTGTGCAGTCATCAGATACAGTTAGCTTATAGTATAGGGGCGTGCGACTGGAGCTGATTTTAATGAGATTACGCCTACCTGACCCAAACACGCGGGTGACTACTGAGTATTGATTATAACAATAAACAATACGGAGTTGTACGCATGAATCAAGTTTCAGAAAGGCATTTCTTAGTTTAGCGAAGATGGTTTAAATAAAACTTTCATGGTTATTTATGTTTGACTTCCGTATAATTACTCACTTTCTTGTTAGGATGATTTATATAATAACTACCGGTATATATACTTAATGCCTCGTAAATGTTGTTTACTAGGTCAAGTTTATGTTCATTTCTTTCTAAAGACGTTATAAGTGACGTGACATTATAAGGCAATGAGCACAATAACATTGACAAATCTATGATATGAAGGTTAAGTTGACGGTGTGGGACATCATATACATGTACTTACTTACTTTAATTTATACATGCTTGTCTATTAAATATTTGATTGGAAGCTGATAAAATGCATGAACATTTAGTTAATACAGCCGTGATATTGTCCTCAAAACAAACAGACACAAATTGAAATTGCTGACGAAACTTGGGTATTGTATGCGTAATGTTTTGCAACACATATAGTTTATCATACAGAAAAAAGTTTGGTTATTTCAGAATTATACAGTTTATCAGTATTTCATGAAATGCGTGGTAAATATGACAGTTTTGTAAATGCGGTAAAATATCGAGGAGAATTAGCCAAATTTATGTTCTTTTGAAGTAATACTATCTGCTTATACAAATAAATACAATGGTACATTTACGTGACTTGACTTATTTTATCATATCCGACTGGTTGTTATTATTTTCACGTTGTGTGCCTGATTATTAAAAAAAAAATATGCTAACCATGTTTGCATCATAAATGGATTTCTCTGTTTTTATTGAAAACGTCAGTGAGGATATTTAACAAACACAATCTCACTTGAAGCAACAGAGTTTCGTTATCAAATAATTAAACAACATGTGTGAATGTTGTTTAACCTACACGAGTGGACTTAGTGTCCATGTGTCTTTTCATTGAATAAAAACCTAAAAGTATGTATCACAAGCCTTCCCTAAAGAAACAAGGTGTTGTAAGATAAGCTCTTTTTTTAGCCAAGTCATTTACTCAGTACTATCAGCAATATCACACTGCAGTCCAAATTTCTGCTTAGTCTATATATTATATATTCACGTTGGGATCGAATCTAAAATTCTTTCAGATGATAATTCAAAATATGCACTTCTTCATGCTATTTTCATTCACAAAAAAAGCAAGTGTCAAGATGAATAGCAGCGCGCTGATTTTTTGCTGCAGGAAATCGTGGACGCCATAAGAATATTGCCATCACTCCTGTGCACTTCGATATGACGGAATACGTAACAAGTTGCATTAAACATGTCTCCGTGTTGTACAATCGTAAACGAAGAAGCTTTACAAGTATGGACATTGTCTAAAAGCATTGTTAGCACAATGCAATATGTTGAGAGATTCATTTCTATTGTATTTAAGTACGTTTGGCAAGTGATAATTTACATTTTTACGTTCAATCAAATATTCCTGTCTGCATAAAATCTCTAATATGTCTTGTCTGACAGCAATGCACTTGTAAAGATACCTTTGCTGTACATCTTGATATTGTTCACACGAAATTTATTAATGGGGAGAATACGTATTAGTCACTGATCATAAACGAGTTCTATTAACAGAAAAAATTGAAACACAGTGACAATAATGTCCCATTAAATTTTCAGCTGCTGTCGGTTTTTATTAGAATTTGTTTCAAATAGTGAATAGTAATTCAATTGTTTCCATTTCACCCACCAGATATCGCAAAGGAAATATAACTGTTTACTGAGTCTAGAAGCAACACCTTGCAACAATTGACAACAATTGAAACATTTTGTGGGACTACATGTGCTATTATATTATATATATATTTATCATAATCTTACATCGTGATTTACTGATGCATTTATTGATAATACTCTCATGATCAGACTACGGCTACTGTTTCCAAATTGAATTAATTCATTGCCAAGAAAACAAAACAGGCACTATATCCCATTTCTACACAACAATATCGATCAGCAAAATTAATTAGGTTCACTTGAAATTTAATCGTTCGGACATCGTGTATTTGGAGTCCCCGTTTGAGTCCTTGACAATATGAACAGCACCATCTTCTCTCAATTTCAGCACTAATTGGTTGGTGATAATTAAAGGAGACCGACTGAGCAGGAACGGTAATTAATTATACAAATAACCAACTATAATAAAAAAATAAAATGATACATTAGTGTTTTAAGATCGCCATCAAAATTAATAACTGAACTGAGTTTTGCAGTGACGGAGGCTTTTCAAGAAATAAATGTCCACGAGATACATATATAGACTGATAGATGTATTGCAAAAAGCAATATTGCCCACGAGCATACAACCAGATAGTAACATAGTTATGAATAAATACTTTCAATCAATGTAATTTGTTAATAGAAAATATTATTAGGCATACATACAACCAGTCAAATAAAAATGTTGCAATACATTTCACGACATGTGTATTAGTGAACAGAAGGGTTACAAGTTTGGGTTCATATAAAATATTGAGAAAAGTATTTTGTTGTCTCCTAATCTAATTTACTTTAAAATGTATGAAAACAATATAAGTATGGTTACAAAATTAAACATTTAAACAGGTATCAAAGTAAACATGTATGAAAAATGGTAAACTATTTGGTGACTTGTCTATCCGCTCCTATTGTTATGTAGTTAGGATTTGGTTTGGTGAAACAGATATTTCATTTTCCAGTTGTAGACATGGATATATGATGAACCTTCTTTGATTTGCAACTAATTTCTATAAAACTATAGACAATACATGTGTCGACTGATTAAGTATACTAGTAGGATGATGTCTAACAATTGGGTATGAGTTTTATAATATAACAATTTTAGACTCGATTTATCAACAGGGATAAAATATGTGGTGCAAAGATGGGATGAGATTGGATGTTTTCAAGTCATTGATAATGGAAAATGTGCCTTTAAAAATTTTTTTGTCTGGCACATAGATCTTTCTGTTGTCGGCAATGTTTCTAAAGGTTGAATGTTTCCCAATGTTTTAGTCGTTGTTTTTAATTAGATTTGACGCTCTCGTATTCTGAGCCATTAAACAATACCTATATGAGACGTTTCTAAGGTTTGTATTTAATTATATGGCATTATTGTTACCAGTGGCAAGGTCTTCTGGAAATAGAAGAACATTTATGGCTTACCAAGCATTAGATACATCTAAAACAATTAGTATGACGTATAAGAGCCTCGGGTTTATGGCGACAGTTTAAAAGCAGAATTATTAAGATTTGTTGACACTTTATAACTTCTGTTTTTTAATTGCATGATGCTTTGTCATTTCTTCAGTGCTTTTCTTACTTTCTGAAGTTGACAACTTGTTGTATATAGTTTTATACAAACGTATACTTTGTGCTGTATAGTTATGCAATCTAGTTCAAACCTTTTCATATTGCATCGATTGTTAATTCATACAAATCTCCCTCTGCATCCTGGGTTACTAATTAGCAAATGCGCCTTACTCGCTATTCGCTTATAGGTCATTTAAATATATTTGTAAATTAGCGATGGCTTAAACTTCATTAATTGTTTAAACCACACTCGAGCCGCGGCCGTGGTCCAGTGGTTAGTGCGCTGGACTTGTAACTCGGCGATCCGGGTTCGATTCCCGGTCGCCGCAGGTCATACCCTTCCTTGAAAATTTGACAAAAATGTCGATTTTCCTCCTTATGTGGAGAAGTTGCCGGCTCCTTGTGGAGGTGTAAGTTAGTACTGTTAGATTTCAGTCAAGGAAAAACTGGTTAGGTGAACCGGCCGCCGTATATAACTGAAATATCGTTGAGAAACGGCGTTAAACCCGATGAAACAAACTTAAACCATACTCGTTATCTCATTCATCAACGATTGATCGACGTTTTCCAATTATTCTGTCAAACGTATTGTTACATTAACACTTTTATAATTCTTGCTCAATGTATTAAAACAAACTTTGATACTAAGTAGATAAGATAGGCACACATGCTTGAATATGATACATAAATGAGAACCTCTAAAAAAGACACCGATCGCTTTATTGCGTTCAAAATATTACATTGAATTTTGACACACTGGGAGAGAGGTGGTAAGAGGAGAGATATGGGCGTGTGGGATTCCAATGACAAGTCTTTCTCATATAAATGCATAGTCACCATGTTATATAAACTATAACAATTAAATACATGTATATGTATTTACATTACGCCCACTGTCTAGCATGATGTGCCGTGTCTCTTTACATCCAACAACCCAATTTAAGTCGTGTTTTCTATTTTCAGATATTTGAGTGGAACAAACATTCGGACTGTACAAGCAGATGCGTTCTCCATTTATCCAGACCTTGTAGAGTTGTAAGTAATTACACTTAATTACCGTAAGCTAAATAATCCCTTACACGTTTAATGATTAAACAACACGGTGGTTGCCGCCACTCATTGACGTTTTGTATGATTTAATTGTTTCTATTCCCTATAATACACATACTTAATTGGCTTCAATTGTTGTCACAATTCTGTTACATAAATCTGTTTAGTTATTCCTATGTAATGTAAATCGTTAAATCATGACATACGGCTGTTCAAATATTTACGTTTTAGTCTATAGCAGAGTGATAAGCATGCCTGATTTTAAAACCTCAATATTCTTTTGAGGTTTGATCGCACGATTTGTTCCGATATATAAAAATGTAATCCATCAATCAAACATGGTGAACGAGTAAAAGTTGGCAGTGTTGTATAAATAAAACTTATAAATGCAAATAAAATGCTCAGTTCGAAATTCATTTAGATTTTAGAAAATTCGAAAGTCAGAATCGGTCTTATCTATGTGTATTTTCCGTTTGTGTTTGAAAGCGGTATTAATGTTATTTGTTAGTTTAATATTTTTTTCGGCGGTCGCTTTGTCTCAATGTGACCTTATTAAAATGATTCAATTATAGTTTTTATAAATTCAATTTGTGCAAACAAAAATGAATAGATTGTCCCCTACTGAATCATATAATTACAGAATTTCGTTTACGGTATGTACATTGTACATATCCTGATAACGGTCAATTAATGGGAGATGACAGACAAAATATATTTACAAAAGCATACCGATGGTCTTCGGTCCTAGGCAATCATTAAATAACCTGTGCCTGAAACAAACGACAAAGAAAACATTAAGCATGCAGACAGAAACTTGGAAATATAGATAGAATATAAACAAACATTGTGCAAGTTTATGATGGCAATTTAACAACCCCACGTGTTTTGTCTTGTTTATGTTGCATTGTCTTATTCTAAATTGAACTCGGCGTTAAAATACTATTTAAGTCATAACATATTCATGAATCAGCTTTTGTGACAATTTACGATATTAACCATCTCAATTAAGCTTCTGTCCAGACTATTCACACTTTCGCAACATTCTCACATGTTGATATAGCCACTGTGCATTGACGAAATGATTTGTTATTTGCGAACTTTTACTCTTATCCCAGGCTCAAGTTCTTGTATAATCCCTACTTGTTGCTGTTTATGCTGCTTGGTGGAATTATACAAAAATGTCTATAATACTCTAAATGCATTTCCGTATTGAACAATTGATCGAAGAAGAATTAACATTGAGGTCCGCAATGTAGGTAAAAAAGCAGGAACAGACGACATTCAATAAAGACGCTCTGAGATTCACATATTAAAACAAAAATGTCCTTGCAATAACAATACGAGTAAGTGCGAGGTTGGCATTTCGTCAAACTTGTACATGTTGCCAGTGTGTATACACTAACAGTTCCGAGATTTTGAAGCTGTTGTGTTGCTATGTTTCTCTTCATGATTAAGTGTTGTGCAGTACTGTCCCCTAAATCCCTCGAGTTTGTTTGTTTTCTGACGCTCCTAACAGTATTATATCTACTCACGGTTTATGGATATATTTTGAGAGGCCCTGCGTAGTGAATGTGACTTTTCTTGTGCTGCCTTTTCTCACTACATGTATTATTAAACAGGTCTACCACTAAATGCAAGATTTGGCTAAACTTCTCCTCTGATATAAGCATTACAATCATATAAACTTGGCCATTTTTTATCCTGTAAAAACTTCTTCAACTGACCGAAAAGTATAAATTGCTGAAACCTTAAAACACAATTGGAAGCCTGTTCTTCGGTCAATATCATTTATAAGAAATTCTCCAAGTAGTGATGACATCTTTCTCGGCTGCACAAAATTGGCAGAATCATTTGTGATCATGACAAGTGTAGTTTCGTCAGAAATAATTAGACATTTGAGAGGAAATGTTACGAATTTTGAAACTATGTTTTTGTTGCAAATCCATGTTTTACGCGTTCTGGTGTTGTTGTTTTGTATTAAAATAAACATTTTGTACTAATATAAAATGAATAAAGAAGTCGATCAGGAAATGCCATATATTAAGTGCAAAGTCACTCCAAAATCACAAGAAGAAATGAAACACACACATACATGTAAACAATGCAAAGGAGACATATGGCACAATTACAAGTGTTAGTTCAACCACGTCTGTTTATGAATTTTGTCTTGTTTTTGTATCAAGATAACACTACCTTGATAAGGCATACATAGCAACTATATAGTTATAAGTGTCGATGTTGATCGAATAAGTAAACGTAAGTTCAAAAGAGAGAATAGGTTGCCAAAGGAAACCCCACATACACAAGACAGTGCCAACCCACACAGACTTCTGGGACAACAACAGTCCATACAATATCAGGCATTTGAGGAGGTACACGGATAAATACGCAAGGGAATAGGGGCGCAAGGAATGGTCAAAAGCTGTCATCTTTAGACAAAGTCATAGAACTTAGTGCACCTAAGTTACTTCGTACATTTGTCGCGTTGACGTGATGACATTTTCCGTGTTTTATACTGGTTTCAATAAATCTTATTTGACAAATCTAATATAACAATGTAATGGCATAACGTCCAATCACAGATAAGAATAGTGTTGGAAAAGTCTGGACATCCATTTAGAAGATGTGACAGTTTGTAAGGAATCTGTCATTACTGGGATTCCCTCAGTAGACACAATAACTAATTTCTCCCATAAATCCACAAATGGGGCTTCAAGAGTAGGTAGGTGGAAAAGCATAATCTGCCATTATCAAAAATAAAAGCATTATTTGCGCGTTTTTGTTTTGCTATGTCTTCTAGACAAGCCATAAGTACTGCAGTGCTGAAGGCTAATACAGTCTGACTGATGCAAACAAAAGACCGCAATAATATAAGCATAAGTTCTTCAATTCTGACTTGTTGACCTCTATAGTCAAAGTTTACAAAAAATAAATTACGCCGAACTTTCTGGTATGTCAGCAAGTTTTACCACGTCATAATGCCCATTTTACTCTAATATATTAAGGAGTCCGCCTCATTCGAATCTCTTTAACAGCTTCATAAAATTTGAGTATTCTAGGTCAGCGGTAAGGTAACTGCTACCATACACTAGCAGTTGGAGACACACATGCTGTTTCCCATAACCTTCCAGTTGAAGAGTAAGAATGAGTATTCTGCTGTATGTTACTGCCTTTTAGACGACTCGGTAACATCAATTGCATTTAATGTTAAATTCAATGGAGAAAATCAAATTTTTAACTTCAGCACACTCGTCGATTAATTAGAATTCATGTCAATTTCTTGACTTACATTCTCAATTGGTTAAATACATTGCAATGAATAATAAAGAGGGTGATCATACAGTCTCGTGTTTTGCAGCTCTAGAAAACATTTAAGAAAAGTAACAATGCAATGGTTTAGAGTATATGTGTGTTCAAAGGCATAAACATGCCATTTTCTCGTAATTATTACGTAGCATATTTTGATAGAAAATCAGACTACATTTCAGGTCGTACCAAATTCAACCTATGTTTAATTGTTCAGGTTCTCTTGTCGAAACCTACCTACCAGTTAGAATATAACAAATAAAACGTCGATAAAAGGAGCACAATTTATCTCATATATCTACAAACTCTTTCTTCTCATAAAAACAAAGACATTACACATCAAACAAGAAATATCTTGAAAAAATATCGTCGGCGCAATTTGAAGGTTAAGATTTTTTGCGCAAAAATGCCGAGATGTTACGATTGCTTGTCACTCCAAATCCAAAATGGATTTCGGTAAATTCACTAATTCAGATGATATCGGTAAGGTAACGAACCCTTTACCGAAAGATTAACCAGATTGCGTCAAGGTTACAAAAGTAGTTCGGTTGAATAGAAGTTGGTTTAGGGGTTAACGTATGATTTGATTGGTTTACACAACACTGATATGCAAATATCAAAACCATGGTAGTACGGCTGCGCCGATAAAACAAACTACTAGTTAACAAAAACAACACAAGGTACCATGTAATGATTGTTTCAGCTTTTCGACATGGACATTGAATACCTGACACATTGTTATCAGATAAATGTGCCAATTTCGTTATGTTAAAAAACATCGTTGTTGGAGATTTTTAACATTTTCTGATTTGTTTTCAATCAAGCTGCCGAGAACTTACCTGCCTGAAAATGTTAAATATACATGTAGATCCATCTTTGTATGGCCTAATGCATACTTATTGACGTATATGAGCTACATATATATAAAATTATATGTATATATTTGTTGTTTGTTTGGTAAAAAGGATCAAACATATGAACCTTATATTATTTTTTCATTTTATAATATTTGATTATTCACAGGTTTTTTCGCGAGACTTCATCAGATACATGTCGTCTGGAGTATTTAGAACCTGGTGTGTTTGATGACTTGCCCCATCTAGAATCACTGTAAGTAAGACTTAAATTTACACAAAAATGACGTTAGTTCGCTGTGGCGTAGTGGTTAGCATAACGGACCGGCAATCCATAGACCCGGGTTCGAATCCCGGTAGCGCCATTGACCGATTTAAACCCCCAGTATGTTTATTGACAGTTACAAGGCTGTAATTCGCTGTATGGTTATTATTTCTGTTAATGTTTTGAATGTGTTTATATTTCCCTTTCCCCTGTGCAATTATGTCACTTTATATGGTGTTCATGTAATTTCCTGCCCAGTTTCGGCCTATTGCTGTCAGCTATCTTGACTTGTCCTGTGATCTTTTTCATCCATTAATCCCCCCCTCCTTCACTGTCCGCGTTGATTCTCCTAGTTATTCCTTATGGTCTGCCAGGCCATTCCTTAAGTGCCTTGTGTGTTATGGATTGTTGTTTGTCCGGAGGTCTGCATGGGGAGCCACTGTCTTGTGTATGTGGCTTTCCTTGTAGCTACGTAGTCTCTCTCTTTTATTATAATGTTCAATTAATTTATAATCGATGTAGACGTTGATCGTCTACACATCGAAGACACCATATCACAGTTTTATATATCTGGTTTAATCATATGTTTTTCTTTCATTAGCTCATTAGTGTATATCGATTGATATTTCAAATCGTATTTCAAGAAATAAGCAATCGGAATTCTGATCGGCGTAATTGTGAAAAGTACGGAGTACAAATTTGCCATCTCAAATTTGCTGAAAACGGGTTCGATCAGTCGTATTATGTTTGTTTGTCTAACATTTCGAGTAGTGATGTCTGCAATGTGATTTACATATCTTGATCGCGTAACATCGTATTACTTGTTGTATCTTTCTTTTCGTTTTTTCTATAACACATACACTTTATCAAATACTTATTTCAAAGTGATACATTGTTCATAACAAATACATTTTGAGGAGCATAATGGAAACACACAAAATATTCGTAAATTATACTGTTTTTATATTATACTTATTTATGAATATTAATAAATTGTACTTGTAATCGATTCCTGCTTGTAAAATATGAAAGGCGCCTAGTATATTATTATTGTACACATGTTGAATCTTCCTTCGCGTTATTACTGTCTAGACAAGTCTCCAGGGGCAATTCATTAAAGCAGTCTCGTGTATTCTATGTTAAAATCCTTGGACTGTTCGAGCACATTTTAGTGTACATGCAAACATAAAACTATAAATTATCACAATGTTAACTTCCCCATACAATGGAATACGATAGTCGTTTAGATTGGCTGTACTTTAATTACGCCTGCTTTTAATAATGTGTTAATGTTTATGGTTATATTTTCATGTCTCCTCTCCACTTTTGCGTGGGTGCTCGCTTTGTATGTGGTGGCATTGTCTGATCTACTTCTGCAATTACATTTATCTGAATGTATCCATCTTTATAATGAGTTATGTAGACCTACTAAACTTGACTTCAAGTTCTGAAGGGTTAAAGTCGTACATCAACCTTTATTATTCTCAAGATGACTAAGTCCTGAACAGAAATGATAATTCAGCTTTTGAAGCAGACATTGTTTAGTTTTTAGATTCTTTAATACCATCAGATATCCTTACTGTCCCTTTGTTGCCATTAACTCAAAAGATAATCACCATCTTGTTGTGATATTCCCTTTGGTTGTCTGCATACTGTAATAAATACTGATCTTATCTTTAAAATGTACATATATTCGCGGATATTTAAAGGCAAACAAAGCTGATATTCCCATTAGAAGCCATCATCTTCGAACTATTGGTGTAATCTGGAACATATCCTGGATTATACAGTACTGCTTGAAATGTCTCCATCACTCGTAATGTTTGAATATAATGTGTCCAACACAATGCTACATTAAGACCGAAATTGACGTTCTGAAAAAAGGAGTACATGTACTTTTTCATTTTTTCACGGATGAGAAAGTCCCGCTCGAAAGGTCTCGACCATTCTCAGAGTCAGTAATGTTGTCTTCAATGTAATTCTGTTGAACCAAAACCGGGTAACTACAGTTAGGCCGAAGTTTCGAAAAAAACTAAATAAATGTTAATTAAAATGTAAGCATCAAATAACAAGCTATGGTTTTAGAAAACGTATCTGTGAGCACCTGCGCGTCTTTTGTAGATCGTATCATTACTATACAGACAGAGCAACATTTATATACTTGCAATGATGCACTGGTTTACCGTTAGGAAAGGCATAGTATATTATCGCATATAGTCATAAACCTAATGCAGGATAATTATCAGAACAAATATTTATGTCCGTGGGTGACTTTCTATGAATTTGAAATCGAAGAAAACTATTTCGAAACTTAATTTATCATAATGTATTCGAAACGGACCGGACGAAAATGGAAATTTAGAATTCATGGTCCACAGAAAAATACATTATCATGTGATGTTGTATATGCTTGTAGGGGTATGATTGGATGCGGAAATCTGGCATATCTGGGTGCAGGTGTACTTGGTACATTTCAAAATCTAGAAACATTGTAAGTACTTTTGTGTGTTTGTGATGTGGTTTGAACATTTAAATGCAATTCAAAGTAAAGGGTGATTTAGTCCTTTTGTCATTCCATTGTCTCCAATGTTTAAGCATTTTACATAATTTTCTCTATTCTAAGAGAGTGTCGCAATTTCTATTGTTTTAACTCGTGTGGTTTGAAGCAATTTTATAAGTTACTTTACTACGCTTATCTTATTATTAAGGTATTAGATCCGTACTGTCAATCAATAACGATACAACATTTAAGATAAATTAGTCAATTTTAGTTTGTTTATCTCTCATAGAGAGACGCATCGCGTGGCTTTTACAATTCTAAATACATTGGTTGTGAATCCATTTCATTATGGATCTAAAACCTTAAGTGCAAATAATTAGACTAATGTGTTCAAATTTAGAAATTCCTGAAATTGTTCTTCACTCAGATATAGACAAATGATATCAATGATTATTACGATTTGCGAAATAAAGAATTTTTCTATTAACATACATGTACATCTAATGGTTCTTCATCTTAATTATCCCCGAGATCAACATCTCAGATAACAAAGATTCAGTTTGTACTTGTGTTGATCCGATAATTGAAACCATATAAAAGAGCTAGGCTCCATATAATGATAAGCCCTACCAATGCTCTGCTTCATTATGTCTCCTTAGTCATAATTGATCAAGAAATTAGACTCCTGGAAATGGTCTTCTGGCTCTTCTCGTCAAATACCATCATACAAATCGAACTTATTCGTTGGATTTTACACGATGCAAATAAACATATAGTTTTTTGTAACATGACTACCAATTTGTTAAGTGATTTGGTTTAATATATAAATTTATTTCTTTATTTGTTTATCTAAACAATCATGAAAAATATACTTTATCTAGTTAAAACTTCAATGAATATGCAGTATCGCAGAATACATTTATAATGTATGTCTCTCTATTTGATGAAAAAAGACATCAGTATTGTCATAAAATTTAAAAAAAACAATCTATTTTAGATAAGCGTTAAGTAATTAACGCGATAAATATCTAGTTAACAACATAATTATCTAGTTAATTAAAGTGGTTAACGAGTTAAGTATTTAGTTAACGACATAATTATCTAGTTCATTATCACGTTAACTAGATATCTAGATACTTAATTCGTTAACCACTTAATCAAGCCTGCCCCAACAGATAATGACACAATGAGTACATAATGAAGCTACAATCAAATAGTCGTTGTCTAGTACGTATTATTTCTCTCCGTCAGGACTTCATACGTTTATTTCATTAATTCTACACTGCGTAGGTAATTGCCAATCATGGAAGACTAAGTGTCTTAAAGTAACTTTATTAATTCAACATTGGAGGAAGTAGGATGGTATACAGTATGATGTTCATCAATGTTGAGACTGTTGCAGATTGCCCTTCGGTCCTCTTGATAAACTGTACATCTCCTTTTACTGTTTGCAGACATATTTATCGAAGTGGACTGAAAAGTGTTCCAGACATGTCCTTGTTTCGGACTCTCAATCCCGACATGAATGGTATCTTGAGGGAAATGTAAGTAGACTTCAAACTGAAACTGTGGAACTGATATTACTACATTGCAATATGATCATTAGACTGCGCGTGTGTTTAAAAATAATGATCGTACAATCCCACGCAGGTTTTTACTCTGTTTAATAAATAGTGGCAAGTTGTTTTAACTACTAGACTTAATATGACATATGATTTAATTTAATCGCTTAAAGTGAATACACCGTCATCTAAAGACAGTCAATTTATTCCTTTCTTCTCAATCGTAAGAAATATTCCTTGTAAAAATAATATTAAATGCAATTTCATGACGAATGTTTGAAGAAATATTCTCGGAAAAGTCGCATATTATAAAGAATTCACATAACAATTTAATGTTTGTGGCGCAAAATTTTGTATTCACTTCACGCACCAGTAACCCTTCCGAGTATGAATGGTCCGTGGAATGACGTCTACTATTTTATTACTGTCGTCTTATTTGTTTCCAAATTTTGATGAGCCTGACGAAGCTAAACTACTCCATCCATTGGTATTTCTTTCATGAATAGTATTTTAAATACGTTAATGGCTAAGCTATTTGCATATCAGTGTTGTGTAAATCAATCAAATATTACGTTAACCACCAAGGCAATTTCTATTCAAACGAACAACGTTTGTAACCTTGACGCGGATTGGTTTACCTTTCGATAAATTGTATTTTACTTTACCTAATTCTACTGAATTTCGATGGATTTACCGAGATCCATTTTGGATCTGGAGTGACCAGCAATCGTAACATCTCGGCATTTTTATGTTGAACAACAAATCTTAACCTTCAAATTGCGCCACCCATCTTTTTCAAGATAGTTCTTATTATGTCTTGAAACATGTACACACCTATTAGTTTTATTATTAGCAACCGTTATATATGGGTTTTGTTAACTTTGTGAATGTCCATTGACACAATATTAATGTTTGCACACGAGAGATATCGTAACTGACATGTCGATGTTAACTTACACTTTTCTGTCTTCTTTCAGTGACTTTCAAAATAACAAAATCGAGAAAATAGCAAAACACGATTTCTTAGGCGTACGGACGGACATGCTGTAAGTGTATGGCCTTTCATTTACGTTAACATTGAGCAGACTTTATTTGTTGTACCATGTTAAAGTTAACTATAATGTTCATGTAGTAACAGTAGATTTGACTTAAGAACACATCCTTTATATATTATTAATAAGAATCTCAGCGGTGATCCACCCATCTACACTTGTTTTCATTATCGATACGACGTGGTAATGGACTGTCGGCTGATTATATTACTTCAAAAATATTCACGAAAATGTTTATCGATAAATTGAAAAAATATTTTTTGAAACTCGTTCTGAATAAAGACGTCTCGTCATTTAGATAAGTTTGTCTTCTTGTGTCAAAACATGTTCCTGTTTGGCCTGCAAATATGTGGTAGAGCAACGTTGAGCTGATCAGGAGGCATAGGCACGATTCTTCTGCTGTCCTATCTATTATTTCCATAAGGCTTATGATTTAGATAAATATTATGTCCCCCCCCAACCCTTGTACAATTCCTTGTCATGATGCGATATTAGTGTTCCGCTTTTGCCCCCTTTCTCTTTGGGGCCTACTTGCTTTCTTAGCTTTCCTGTAAGGTATTCCTTCATGCCCATCCCTCCCCCCCCCCCTTGTTGTCCCCTCCAATTCACCAAGGTTGTTTTTATAATCAGCCTTACTTCCTCATTCCTGTGGATGTTAGCCCGTACTCCTCAACTCTTAATGTTTTGAATGCTGATATTTCCCTGGGATCTGTGTGTGGAGGCATTGTCTTGTGACTGCGGCATTCCCTGTGACAACCTAATCCTTCCTTTACAATCCTTGAACTAGGCTCGAGTTCTGGTTAAAAACCAAGAAGATGGCAGTTATTGAGAGTGATTGATATATATAAATTATTATAACTTGTTTGATAATCTGTGTAAAATGAATATTCCGAAATAAATTAGCATAATGTTGGTGAAAGGTTACGTGTCACCCGATCAGACTGTACCAGCTTAGTATCATGATTTAATCAAGTATGGTATAATTGTTTATTTTTGTTTTGTAGGAGACTAGAACAGAATGTGCTGTCTAAAGTCGAAGCAAATGCATTTGCAAACGCAGCTATAGTTAATTTGTAAGTATTAATTAACACGCTAGTTGAAATCGTCGAGTTAAGTATGTAACATTTAAATCGAAAACATTGCATGTCATAGACAAACCAGACACTCCGACTTTTTCAGCTCAAAATAATGTATTATGTTAGACTGTCACAAATCTCTCATCTCCGACATATTGGAGTTTGTGCTTATTAAAATACTCGTAAATATGTCACAGTAACAAATAGCGAACACCATTGCGTATAAAGCGGTGCCCATGTCGATACGTATGTAAACATAAAGTACATTTATTTATTTATTGTATATACCATTGAACCAAGTTTGTTTTGTATTGACTTATGGAACAATGTAAGATTAATCAATGGTTCCTGTCAGTTAATCAGAGTTTATGATAGGTGCTATCATAAACTCTGATGTATTCTCTTATTACTTAAAGGTATCTTAACAAGAATCCAGAGCTTCGTGATTTGGATGAGGATTCGTTTGAAGGCGTCGATATCATCATTAAACTGTAAGTACACGCATCAAACGTTTCACCCCTCACGATACAATGACCACTTAAGCAATCAATGAAACTTCCTCCTTTTACTTGTGTTTGAATACTACGGAGAAACCCATGTTATCACAAATATATCTAGACTATTTATACAATATCATTCTGAATTTCTATTTACTTACAAAAAGTAGTGTGGCTGTCAATGTTTTCGAGCCATTTTTGCATTATTTGACGGATTTCTTGTAATGCAACAGATATTTGTTTAATCTAATGTTCTAAGTTTGTGTTCTGTTTATTTCAGAGACATATCAGATACAATAATAACCAGTCTGCCCACCAAAGGTCTCAGTAACTTAAAGCATCTTGTGATGAAAAACACACCTTCACTCAAACAATTACCATCTGTATTAGAATTCAACAAGATCGAGAGAGCAGAATTAACGTATCCACACCACTGTTGCGCTTTTAAAAACCCAGAAAAGCAAAATCCGTCCGCATGGCGACTAATAAAAGCACAAAAGGCCATCAACAAAGAATGTTCTCGATCTACAACGCCAATGCCAACTCAATCTGTGTCAGGAATTCCAATGTCTACCGAATCAAATTTTATGCCGATGTCAGTATTTCGTCAACGTAGCATTCAAACCCCGATAACGTTTTTTCATGACGGCTTTGACTATTTGGACGGAGCGTATCACCGGCGCACAAAACACAGCATTGGTGATTTAATTGGGTTAGGTAATATTTCAGACCAGTCCTCATTTGAATCACTTAACACAAATATTGACGATACTGACCGACTGATTGAGTTTTTGAAGAATAAGAAACTTGGCGGTGACAAAAGCTCTGGAGAGTTTAAACGATCTACTGTTGCCGTTAATGAAAATATAACTCAAAAGATTGAATGTGGAGAAATTTATGTCTACAATAGAACCATAACGTGTACACCGGAACCCGATGCTTTTAATCCGTGTGAAGATGTCATGGGTTATGTTTGGTTGAGGGTGACCGTTTGGTTTGTCTTATTAGCGGCGTTGCTTGGCAATTCTGCTGTGCTTCTTGTGCTTATTACTGGACGCGGAAAGTTTACTGTGCCAAAGTTTCTTATGTGCAATCTTGCATTCGCTGACTTTATAATGGGTGTGTATCTTATAATGTTAGCTTCTATAGACATTCATACTTTGGGTGAATACTTTAACTATGCTATCAAATGGCAGAATGAAGGAGGATGTCAAGTCGCTGGCTTCTTGTCCGTTTTCTCCAGTGAACTATCAATATTTACATTGACAATATTAACATTAGAGAGATGGTACGCCATAAGTCATGCTATCCATCTTAACAAACGCTTAAAACTTCGTCATTCTCTGGTTCTTATGTTCCTTGGTTACACATTAGCAATAATGCTTGCTCTGTTGCCATTAGTTGGAATAAGTGGCTATGGCAACGTTAGCATCTGTTTACCGATGAAAATTGAAAACGGTTTAGACAGTGCATATGTGATATCATTGTTGATTATAAATGGTGTTCTTTTCCTCGCAATATGCTTCAGCTACATCAGTATGTTCATGAAGGTTAAAGGAAGCGCTACAACTGCTAAGAGCAACGATGCCACAATCGCTAAGCGCATGGCTTTATTGGTTTTCACAAATTTCGCTTGTTGGGCGCCGATTGCTTTTTTTGGACTTACGGCATCCGCTGGGATGCCGTTAATTGACATTACTAACTCAAAAATACTTCTTGTATTTTTTTATCCTTTGAATTCATGTGCTAATCCATTCTTGTATGCTATACTAACTAAACAGTTTAGGAAAGATGTGTTTATCCTGCTTGGAAAGTACGGAATATGTGTCGAGAGGGCAAATATGTACCGTGTGACCTACACTTCAAGGTCAATGTCACACTCCAGGGGAGGTCATAAGGAGTTTGCCGTTCATCGTTTACCTCGACAGAGTGAATCCGTGTTTTCTCACATATTGGAAAGCGCATTATCATCTAAACATTCGACTAACGGCACACCAAAGACACATGATAATCGTCGCGAAACGATTGAAACAAAACCATTTATTGAAAGGAGTCATCTTGATCGTGCTGCTGAATTCGCTAACAAAGAACCCGTTCTTAGCAATGATGATGTCGCTCTAGATACTTGGGATACTAACGATACACCAGAACTTCAAACTGACGATCGCCCGTCTTACATTCGTAGTGTTAGTGATTATAACCAGTTCAACGCCCGGAAAATATCCGCAAGTAAGTTCAACCCCAAAACTCGTTCGAGTGTGGATACATGTCTGAGTAGTGGAACAGACACTACGTATGTCAGCGATAATATACATTCCGCGGATGATATTTGGCAAATTCGTGAAGATTGTAATGAATTAAATACGTTGGTCGATAAGACAAATGAAATTGTTGATGAGAGTGAAGACAAAATCGCTGATTCGGATCCTAACTGCGAAGACAGGTGTTTACATGAATCAAGTAATGGAATAAACGAAGATGACAGGTTTCCAGACGAAAAACTATTGCAGGAAGAAAGTAAACATACAAATGGGCCAACACTTAACACATCTAATAAACTTGGGATTACAGAGAATGAATTTAACTCTAGATACAGTAATAGTCATTCGTTAAGCAGTATTGAAGAGAAGCCTGATATATATTGTGTATGTACGGAAACAAAAAAGGAGTCCAATGCTGCAAACAGTACAGATACACTTGAAGATTCAATTACTTGAATGAAACCGTTTAATTCATTTTCTGATTGACCGAGTATTTCAAAGCGTATTACGATCGTATGTGTCTAATATCATAGTGATGTTATATACTGCTCGGCTAAATGTGCATATATCAGCAGCTACGATAATATCGTCATTTGTATTGTTCTATTGTTTTGCATTTGATAGGAGGACATAATTATTTCACATTGTTTTGTGCGTGATGTGACACTGTTTATGTTGTGATATCAATAACTGTTGTAGACACCTAATTGCTCATCATGGATCATTCATTCGCTTTTGAACAATAATTACGAGGTTGTTTATCGTTGTATTATATAAGGATATCTTGACTGAGGACAATACCTCCAAATGCTGATCATTGTCAATATTACATTTATGTAGTTGTGTTGTTGTTTTGGTTCAATCTTGATGTGACAGTGTACAACTTAAGCTTCATAGTACCTTTTGCAACGGGACTTTAAGACACATAGATAACCATGGTCATGCAGTGACCTCTTCAGCTATTATGATGGAAGAGGAGTCCCGAGTGCCCCTTCTATAATCATTACTTTGGTAGAACCACCGATCTGATAGGCAAGGGATCTGAACAGTATCCATAACCATTTGGTCACGCAAGTAGAGTTAGATATTAAAATGTTCAAAATGACCAATATCATCTGTGTGTCTATTAATATATTTTAAAACAAATGTTCAGACATTAGGGAGAGGGTTGTACATCACGGCTTGAGGGAAGAAGCTTAGACAAATTATTCATGAACTAACTCACGAAATTGGTGACAAAATTGAGATAATAAAATGTTGACAATAATGGCCATGAACAAGTTTCAAATCTTCTCATTGTCAATTAAGCGTCATTTTGCAGCAATTTTGAGAAGCTGTTCATTTTATACGTCTACAGTGAAGCATTATAGTACGATTGTCCCGACATGGAGTCACGTTATGTGGTGAAAATGACAAGAGTGATATAACGATTCTGAAACAACGTAGTTCGCTGTATTGGAAACCTTTTAGCAGAGACCCTGTTTCATTGAATGCTTTTGGTCATTCGATATGTTTTATGTCTGTAAAAAAATGTTGTCATGAAACGGATTTATAATTAATAACTTTGTATCAGTAGGTAATGTCAGTTGTTATGAGTGAATCCATCAATTTGTTTTTACTTGTCGTGTAGCCATGAAACGTTTCCGTTTACGTTAAATACAAGAGAATAGTCTTCCGGTTTGGACATCGTGAATCTTACGCCGAGACAGAAAAAAACAGGCTGGATAAACGAAGATTTATCTTGGAATAATGATAGCAGTTTCTTTTTATTAAAAAGTATATAAAACGTACTTTTATTACACAAAAGAAAAAAGCATCATCACTGTCGATGGAGTGTGGTATTATTTTTGGTTTCCTTACGACGCGACAAAACAAAGCCAAGTAGCATCGGAAGATAAATAGACAAAATAAGCTAAGACGGATAAAACGATGTCACTATTTTGACTGTCTCAGCAGCAATTTTTAAATTTCGAGTGACAATAGCTAGGACATACAGTGCTTTGATTTGAAATTTCACGAAGCGCATGAAGTGTGGTTAGAAGATGTGATATCGCCTAGGTCCGCGTGTGATAAAACTGACTTTGACATCCGTTTCTTATTAACCAATGTAATTGCATAATGTTATATTCAAAGTTTATACAGTGTGCGCAACCCATTAATCCTTGATTTGTTTATTTCAATATTAAGTCATTTTCAAGATTATTATAGTTGTTTGGTTAAATTGTGTTGTTTCTATAAATAGCATGTAAGTAACTTTATAATTATCCTTTCCGCTAAGCTGACCAAGAGATACAGTAATGTCAACATGACAATTAGAATTGAATCGCTTAAACGGCAACTACCATTACAATTACTTAATTACCACGATCATTTTCAGTGCATTAAAATTACTATTACGTCGTCGGTCAGGAAATTATAACTTTGTTTCCAGATTGCCTGACATTGTAATTACTTTTACAAATGCATTACAATTTCTTGAATATTCTCATGAAATGACATAATCGTTAGTCTTGTTTCCTTTAATGTGTAATGACTGAAATTAACTCTATTAAATGAGAAGGACTTGTCGCTTATTAAGCCACTTTTATCACAGATGTTATTGTGTTCCAAAATATGAAGCCAGTTAACTAAATGTTTGAGCATGACTAGTACAGGGTGGTATTGGAGGGAAAATTCGTAGACATAAGTTTTTACTATAAAATATTATTTCGATTGCTCCCTTAACGTCAGTGTTTACTGCGATGTTTGAATGAGGTGATCATGTTTTTAATACATGTATGTATTGAATAATGTTCAATTATGATAGAAATGGAACTCTAGAATTATTACATTTTATTTCAGAGATAAATCTACATTAATCATCATTAATATACACGTAAAGGAAATGCAGTCGGACCTCGTGTATTCGACAACCTTCTATCCGAATACCTGGTATCATCCGAAATAAATATCACGTCACGATGTATCTTCTTAGGCACATCGAATTGAAAGGACTATCCGAAACCATGTATTATTCGAAGTAATATTTCGAACCCGATGAATTCGAATGAACGCGTTCCGACTGTAAATTAATTAAAAGATAGTATGACATTATTGCGAAATCGTCTTCTTTTCTTGCAAAATTGTAGAGCTATTGTTAAAGATGTATCTGGTTCATCTAAACATAAACTGTATGAATTGGCTTCATCCAGTATTGTTGTTACATTGGCTAAAACATCTCTAATAAGACCCATAGGAACGTATAACCGATTGAAAATATCTTTTTCTTACCATATTACTAGCAGTCAAAACTTGTAAAATAGCGTGATTGTTAAAAACCTGGAAGTTTATTTTTATTTTATGATGTACAGTTATCTTTTTTCACCAAATACGGATCAATACATTGTATGTTTATTGATGTTTTAAGTATAGGAAATATATGTTTCATGTTTGTTTCGGTTAAATTGAACAAAAACATGATCATAATAATTATATCTTTAATACTTTCTTATACCGTGTTTTTGTGATCATTTATGTCTTGATTTCGAATAGCGTTGAATTTAAGTTTTCTTTAAGTCATTATAAATTGATTTCTAGATTACCGTCCATTGTCCACACAACTTTTGATTTCAGCCAAACAAAACGTCTAGACAGATTAACATCAGAATCTGTAAATCTCAATCATATAACAATCCCCGTCTTGTCATTCAAATGTTACAAAACAAAATATATGATAGTCCAGATATATATCGGTCTTATTGTACTACCAGTTGATCAAACTGCGAAATATAACATAAACACAATATTGTTTTGTTTTAATTTCTGTGCACATCTTTTTTGTATCACTCATTTCCGTGAGGAAAAAATCCATTACAAATTTTAAATTGAAACGTTCCTTTCATGGAAACTTTGTTGACATAAGTTGCCGAAATTTGTTGAACTTTATTTATAATCAAAATAGCATATCACTAACATATAGGTTATCTTAAAACGGCATGATTTTGCTCCTTGTTCTCAGATGGCTTTATAGTACAGCCGGACCTCGTTTATTCGACAAACTTCTGTCCGAATACTTGGTATCATCCGAAATAAATATCAATGTACCGATGTATATTAGGCACGTCGAATTGAAATGGGGTACTCGAAACCATGATCTATTCGACATAAAATTGATTTTGATTGATAAAGCTGATTTAATTACCAAAACGAAAGTAGAGCATTTGAGAGATCGGAGGGGATTTTTTAATTTATTGTATTGATTACAATCTCGGAATGGCACGAGTTTTTCGGACGAGTTCCATGTCAAAAATTGTCACATTCACCAGTCTATGTCTGAAGGTATTCAGTGGCAGCGAAAGTTCTTAAAAGAAGTTCAGGAGTGGAGTAAGATGTCGTATTTGTTGCAAATTATGTCACATTCACTGAAATAATAGCATAAAATAGGCACCACCGCTTAAAACACATACTGCCCAGCTGATTGTTTTAATGCATTATATTGCTTGTAACATTTGCTTATATCTGATGAAATACAAATGTTATTGTAAAATAAAATATATTTTCATTAAAATTAATATCAAAATATTCTGTAGTATATACATGTACTATTTCTCTGTAATTGATCTGTGGTGTAATAAAGTTCTCGATATGTCAACTCCTGTGTTCTACTTTATTACACTCACGTTGAACCTTTTTCTAATTCCTTTTCTATTTGCAAAACATCTATTTCTTCAGGATATTTTAAAGTCTGATTAAAAGCATCTTCCGTAAAACGTGACGTACTATGCTGATTTTTTAAGCACTTTTTTCAGCATTTCATTACCAGAATCGTCATTTACATGTCTTTGGTTGTACCAAAACAGCACATTTTTAGAAGATGCGTGCTTTAATCAAACTATTTTATTAGAATGTTGTTTAATAGTTGAAAAACTTTCCAATCATCACTTCATTAATTGCATTTCGTCAAGAGTCACTGTTGTTGTAGAATTTTTCATCTAGCTTCCCGTAGTAATGATACTGGTCGCTGTCTATCACGAGAAAAGACAAACAAATTCGGTAAAACAAAATGAATGACAAAGACTGCTACAATCTAGGTGAAAAATAAATCAGTAAAAGAAAATGGCCGTGAACATCACAATTCTTCAATTAGGCGTAGTTTAGTGTCCCAGGAAGCAGACATCAAAAGCAATTTATAGAAATTGTAAGAACTTGTATCATAGTCGATGTGAAATAAGTCACTTTAAACTGAATAACTAGTCGCAATTCAATTAAGTCATAGTCGGATTATCCAGACATTTAACAGAAGTGAACAGACATCGAAAACTATAGAAATTGGATTAGAAAATTTATGACACATAAGTTAGACAACTCCTGACAAGAATTTGCATTTATATTATCACTATTACCTCCCTTGGTTTGAATACTTATTTCGAACAGAGAATTATCGGTTCGCTGCCCTATCGCCCACAAGCACTGTGGGAAACTTGTGACATAGATATATCATACAAACGAGATTGTCAGTGTAAATTGTTTGATATGTCAAGTGATTGTGATCGATCGCTTAAATAACATTACATTCACTTAAAACAGAATGTACGAACGACTGTGGGTGACTTCCGGATCCTAAACTACGAAATCATGAACAGTGAAATCCTTATATTCACGAATTCGAGGTGCACAAGTTCGCATTTATTTTAAGATCGTTAAAGGGTGCACTCTGAAACGGTATAAGCCTTGATCTCTCGAGTTTAGGATTATGACATGATGGATTCAGATGTCACCGCCGGTCTGTCGTAATTATCTGCCTTACCATGTTGTCGAAAGTAACAGTGTAATCCTAACAATCTCGTTCGATCACAATAAGTCGCTTGGGTACATTTATAAACACACTATCGCGTTTAATGTAAACAACAGTGTCGCTATTTTTATTTCCGCCAACCTTTTTTACGTTTGAAAAAGTGTATGTGCATTCAATGATTTGCTTCGACTGTAAAGAGAGCACACCATGTGTATAACATGCTGGTAAAAGCATACATGATTTCATCGAGAGGTAAATGTCCATCGTAACAGCTTAACTGTACACCCAAGATATAGGAAATGTTAATACAGGACTGACTATGAAGACGGGACACGTGCTACAACTGCTTTGCATCCTTTTTGAGACGCAAAAGAATACCATCAGAAGTTACACAACTTCCAATTGTTCTCAGAGAAAATGGAAAACTGAACAATTTGCAATGGAGCGACATACACAATTTAATTCTCATGTTTTGCACGGCGCCGTAGCTGAAAAATACCATACTTTTCAAGACTATTTTCCCTTTTTTGTTCTTTATTCATCCTCAATATTAAGACCACCTCAATAAAAAGACCAGTTTCCAATGGTCCCAAAGGTCGTCATATTACTGAGGATGTATTGTACTAAACGTAAAACAACAATACAAGCTGTTTTCATTATCATTCCGTTATGCTTTGTTATAAGATTGTATCAAAAGATCATTGCCACGATTGTATACATTTTATTACTCATAGAACTTACGTAATTCTTGTAGAACTTTATGTCATTTACCAAAATATGAGTACAGTGTACGTTCTTTGCATTGAGTCAAATATCCAAGTTCTTAAAACATTTCTATAGAAGCAAGAAACTTGGAGGCGCAGTGGTCGAGGGGTTGAGCGCCTACGATCCGAATGTCGTGAGTTCGAGCCCCGCCGGTTCCTAAATTTGGCGCGAGTACTGTTTGCCAGGAAATGCAGTCATTCAGAGTGATTAGAATAAGTTGTAAGAACTTGTTTCACAATCGATGTAAAATAAGTAAGTTTAAGCATTTTTTTAAACAAGAAACTTCAATGAATGAAATTGACATACTATCACAGAGAAACAATGCCTTAGCCACTCGGTCACGGTAGAAGGTCTAATATAATTATAATATTATAGCTGCATATCTATTGACTAATCTAGAGCCCATAGTGTTCATATGTCATTACAGTCATTTCAATTTCAGTAAGATAAAAATCGCTACGCACGAGCGCTATTGTTTTTTGTTTTCAAAATGTGCATTTATGTAAGTCTGTTTTTGCAGCGGATGCATTCATTATGTCATTTACATCCTGCATGTAATTCATCTCATTTGTTTCCGTAAATCTTACAAGCAGAAAATAATAGCAGAAGCCGAGATACTATTTAAGGGATCTTATCACGTGACTCAGACATATTAGTGTCAAGGCAATTATGAATTGCTGAAGTGGAAGCGTATTTAACTCACAGTAAATTGTATGTTTTACATACACTAATTCTTTCTGAAACATTTTATTTGCATGTATACAAGTAATTTGCGTCAGAGACAATTGTTGACATTATGTCGTGTCATCTATGACAGTGCTTGAAGTTCCGTACTTCTAGTGATGTATTAATTTATTGTTCACCATGATGTGCACAAGAACTGCAACATTTGAACAATTTTGACTTTTGCAATAGGTTTAGCTTTAACTTGGCGCTACAAATTTGATGGAATTAATTCATGTAAACAATTACACGTTTGGTAAGAAATGACATTCCTACAGTCGAAAAAAGTATTGATTTTGCTGATTTTGACATCATTCGCGAAAAATGACGTATAAAGCCCATTTAGCCAATTCGAACCCACAATTCGGGTAGTTGATTCCATGTTTACAAAGTTTCCCATTTGTATCTAAAATATATGCTTCTAGTTTCATAGAAAGGACACATCTATTCAAACTTCCAAAAGAGAACTTTTTACGAAGTAGTTTTATCTCGAAAAGAATTTATGAAAACCGCTGTACGATTTCCAAACTCTTCCAAAGTAACGTCATTTCCAGAATACGACACATGTAACGTCACCATGTACCGACAGTAAGCAATATTTGCCGCATATGGCAATATAAAAACGAAGTGACCATGTGGAGTAAATATTGTTTCCTGCTTGCAAATAGTGACATCACATGTTGCGTTTTCTTGAAATGGCGTCACTTACAGAAGACGTTGTTAATCCCATGTATCTCATATATACTCATAACTACACTGATATCAATACAGGAACATGCTTGACCCGTCATTTCTGTCACGAATCCGTATGTTTCTCGTACATGACAACAATTGGTGCATATAAAAATTTCCAGTCACATAACCACACGTTTCTGTCACATGACCACACGTTACTGTCACATGACAACGCGTTACTGTCACATGACCTCACGTTACTGTCACATGATCACACGTTACTGTCACATGATCACACGTTACTGTCACATGATAAAACGTTACTGTCACATAACCACACGTTACTGTCACATGATTACACGTTATTGTCACATGACCACACGTTACCGTCACATGACACACAGTTACATAACCACCTACACCAACCATACATGACACATATTTCATGTTACATCGCCACATACCACATACGTCTGTCACATGACCATAACTAGACTACTTCCGCTCCAGTATTAGTTTAATTTCTTATAAACTTTTGCATTGCAATCTTGCCGACTGGTTTAATGCTAATGAACTTATTAAGTTATCAGTAACATAATTCAGCTTCAGTCTGATTCATTCCAATCAATATCGGTATCGAATCCATTACGGTATTAAGTCACCAGCCACAAATCTATGAAGATTTCAAACAAAATCGTCGAATAAAGAAGTTGAATTAATGCACTTCAACATGGTTGAACTTTTTAGACTGTATGATTTGTGTGTGCGATGAGAAAACAAACAGATCCATCGATCATGCTTAGTATTCCCAAATGTTCGCTTATCACCCTTTTTACTACAGTACGATTTTATCTTTTGTTTACAAGAAATATGTCGCCTGCCATGCACTCATAGCGATATGCACATTTGATATTTGAGTGTAAAAAACAAGTGTCGCCCCACTTTTCAAAATTAGGAAACCGGAAAAAATGCGTCTGATGAATTATGCATGATACTTGTGATAAAGTCGCAACTTCAATCCTTAACTCTGTGGTACACATTCGAATAATCCCTGTGTATCAAACTCTTTGATCGACTTAAATCTTAATTAGCATCCATTTACGTATTTTGTATAAAATAGAAATATGAAATGAAATGTATTGAAATATGATTAAATTTTAAAACATTCATGCTATCATAGGATTGGCTTGAAATTATGTGCTCTATATCATAATGAATGGTTTTAACGAGATTAATCCCACACATTTGTACTGACTGTAACTACATTAACTAATATGGGTGAAATATTGAACTACATTTGTGAACCTCACTGTATACGTAGAAGCTTCATTAGAATGTTGATTAGAAAAAGTCAGATTTTGCAACATATAATCAAAATACAAAATGATGAAACATATTATTCATTAATCACGATAACTGTGCGATTTCAAGGTATATTAAGGGTCTGTGTGCAGTATACCTGTATATGTACACAGAATATTGGCAAGGATACCTAATATACTGGTCGTTGTACCCAGTATACTGGTCGCTGTATCAGTAAATAATGTCACACTTGGTATACTGGTCACTGTATCAGTAAATATGTCACACTTGGTATACTGGTCGCTGTATCAGTAAATATGTCACATTTGGTATACTGGTCGCTGTATCAGTAAATATGTCACACTTGGTATACTGGTCGCTGTATCAGTAAATATGTCACACTTGGTATACTGGTCACTGTATCAGTAAATCTGTCACACTTGGTATACTGGTCACTGTATCAGTAAATATGTCACACTTGGTATACTGGTCACTGTATCAGTAAATAATGTCACACTTGGTATACTGGTCACTGTATCAGTAAATATGTCACACTTGGTATACTGGTCGCTGTATCAGTAAATAATGTCACACTTGGTATACTGGTCGCTGTATCAGTAAATATGTCACACTTGGTATACTGGCCACTGTATCAGTAAATATGTCACACTTGGTATACTGGTCGCTGTATCAGTAAATATGTCACATTTGGTATACTGGTCACTGTATCAGTAAATATGTCACACTTGGTATACTGGTCGCTGTATCAGTAAATATGTCACACTTGGTATACTGGTCATTGTATCAGTAAATATGTCACACTTGGTATACTGGTCACTGTATCAGTAAATAATGTCACACTTGGTATACTGGTCACTGTAGTAGTAAATATGTCACACTTGGTATACTGGTCTCTGTATCAGTAAATATGTCCCACTTGGTTAACAGGTCACTGTATCAGTAAATATGTCACACTTGGTATACTGGTCACTGTATCAGCAAATATGTCACACTTGGTATACTGGTCACTGTATCAGTAAATATGTCACACTTGGTATACTGGTCGCTGTATCAGTAAATATGTCACACTTGGTATACTGGTCACTGTATCAGTAAATATGTCACACTTGGTATACAGTTCACTGTATCAGTAAATATGTCACACCTGGTATACTGGTCGCTGTATCAGTAAATAATGTCACACTTGGTATACTGGTCACTGTGTCAGTAAATATGTCACACTTGGTATACTGGTCGCTGTATCAGTTAATAATGTCACACTTGGTATACTGATCGCTGTATCAGTAAATATGTCACACTTGGTATACTGGTCGCTGTATCAGTAAATATGTCACACTTGGTATACTGGTCGCTGTATCAGTAAATATGTCACATTTGGTATACTGGTCACTGTATCAGTAAATATGTCACACTTGGTATACTGGTCGCTGTGTCAGTAAATATGTCACACTTGGTATACTGGTCACTGTATCAGTAAATATGTCACACTTGGTATACTGGTCACTGTATCAGTAAATAATGTCACACTTGGTATACTGGTCACTGTATCAGTAAATATGTCACACTTGGTATACTGGTCTCTGTATCAGTAAATATGTCCCACTTGGTTAACTGGTCACTGTATCAGTAAATATGTCACACTTGGTATACTGGTCACTGTATCAGCAAAAATGTCACACTTGGTATACTGGTCACTGTATCAGTAAATATGTCACACTTGGTATACTGGTCGCTGTATCAGTAAATATGTCACACTTGGTATACTGGTCACTGTATCAGTAAATATGTCACACTTGGTATACTGGTCACTGTATCAGTAAATATGTCACACTTGGTATACTGGTCGCTGTATCAGTAAATATGTCACACTTGGTATACTGGTCACTGTATCAGTAAATATGTCACACTTGGTATACCGATCACTGTATCAGTAAATATGTCACACTTGGTATACTGGTCACTGTATCAGTAAATATGTCACACTTGGTATACTGGTCACTGTATCACTGTGCACAGAATTCAAGCGGTTATATCCAGTGTATGTGTCGCTGAGCACATTATTCAAATGGCTGTACACAGTGTGTGGGTCGTTATGCACAGAATTCTAGTGGCTGTACACAGCGTGTGGGTCGTTATGCACATAATTCTTGTGGCTGTACCCAGTGTATGTGTCGCTGAGCACATTATTCAAATGGCTGTACACAGTGTGTGGGTCGTTATGCACAGAATTCTAGTGGCTGTACACAGTGTGTGGGTCGTTATGCACAGAATTCTAGTGGTTGTACACAGTGTGTGGGTCGCTGTGCACAGAATTCAAGCGGTTGTTTCCAGTGTATGGGTCGCTCAGCACATTATTCAAATGGCTGTACCCAGTGTGTGGGTCGTTATCCACCGAATGCAAGTGGCTGTACCCAGTGTGTGTGTCGTTATCCACCGAATGCTAGTGGCTGTACCCAGTGTGTGGGTCGTTATCCACCGAATGCTAGTGGCTGTACACAGTGTGTGGGTCGTTATCCACCGAATGCTAGTGGCTGTACCCAGTGTATGGGTCGTTATCCACCGAATGCTAGTGGCTGTACCTAGTGTGTGGGTCGTTATCCACCGAATGCTAGTGGCTGTACCTAGTGTGTGGGTCGTTATGCACAGAATTCTAGTGGTTGTACCCAGTGTGTCGGTCGTTATCCACCGAATGCTAGTGGCTGTACCCAGTGTGTGGGTCGCTGTGCACATTATTCAAATGGCTGTACCCAGTGTGCGGGTCGCTGTGCACATTATTCAAATGACTGTACCCAGTGTGTGGGTCGCTGTGCACATTATTCAAATGGCTGTATCCAGTGTGTGGGTCGCTGTGCACATTATTCAAATGGCTGTACCCAGTGTGTGGGTCGCTGTACACATTATTCAAATGGCTGTACCCAGTATGTGGGTCGTTATTCACAGACTTCTAGCGGTTCCATCCAGTATATACCTATATAAAAATGTATTCATAAATATTTTGCGAGAAACGGTTTCTGTTATAACTGCAATGAACCAAATTACGTCAGACAAGTCGATAATCATTTACATTCAATCCACCATATGCATACAGATGGCTTTACACAAACAGGCTCAGTGTTGTATTTATCTTCATATAATTATATTGCTAAGTTTATGTTTTATGATTATAAATTTAAATTCAACGTCTTTTCAGTAAAGCCATATATTAAGTGTACATTAAATACTACATTCTAAGTGGTGATATTAAATTTTGATATGTTATGATAAAATAAAGACAAGATTTGTGTTTTATAGGTCACTTACTTTATAATAGTGACGATGTTGGAATGATAACCTTTTGTATCGACGTATAGCACAGTATGCGATAGATTGTGGCGACCTGTAACACAATATACGATAACTTATTCAAGGTAAATGTTCAACGGTTACTGTCAAACTCATTAAACGTCAGCGGACAAAAAATACACATTATTTCATATTCGATGTTTTATTTTTTCGTGATAAATACGATTTTGTGAACCAAAAAAGTAAATTATCTAGTCACTGCAAAAAAACGCGATTTTTGGATCGTACTTTTTCCGTGGCGCGTTCGGCAATTTCCGCCGCCTATTCCGGAAGTGACGTTGATTCCCACTGCCGTTTATGATCGAGTCAATGATTGTAGTAAAACAAATTACACCCACTTCGAGATGTACAACTTATATGAAAATGGTAAATTATTTAGTGCCATAATGGCAAGTCCGTCAATATTATGAAATATCCGACACTTTTCACTTAAAATTGCGACTTTTAATTGTTTATGTGGAAAACATAGTTTCGTTTTAATTTTGTGATCTAGCTTTAGTACGTAGCCAAATAGCCACTGACTATTAAAACTCAAATTCGGCTACTAAAATTGGCCGAAATTGTCTCGAAATAGCCAATTTTATAAAAAAGTTACATAAATTTATCAAAGTATCTACTCTTTTTTTTCAAATCAGGCAACCAACTTATGAAAAGAAAACCCGTTCGGCATAGACATTCTTCTAAACGTACTGATTTGATATCTTCTTTTTACAATTCTGAACCATAAGATGACTTTAAAATGCTTGGTTAAGAAAAGAATTTTGAAAATATTCAAATATAGTAAAAATATTTTACAGTAATATTCTGGTTCGGTTTCAAAGAAAACTTTTCCAATCTACTCGAAAAAAAAGTGAGAGTTTATTTGAACAAAAATGCTTTTAACAGTTGAAATTCACTTTTCTTAATTTGTTAACTTCGAAGCATGACCTCGAAATACAACGAAACATTAACAGACATATTTGATTTATGTAACTGAAAGAATACACCTCATTTGCCAAAGTAGGACGCGGTTATTACATGACTTATTACTAGTTCTTTCTATTCTGAACAAGTTATGTAATAAAAACTATTTAACGCAAGACATCGTTTGTTTTCGAAATTGCATATGTACATAAGACATACTTAAAACATACAAGACCATACGTTAAGAAATACAGTCGAAGCATAGTTGAATCATTTAAACATTGATGTGTCTGAGCAGACGGGTCGTGGATCATTTTACTTATGTCTATTATTGATAGTACATAATTTGTTTTCGCATCCCCCTGTTTAGTATTCATTTGCATATTAGACTGACAAATGTTTGATTTGTTTGTATGAAACCGACGATAAGACGTAATTGTGATTTGAATATCTCGGTTCATTTTACTACTATTAAATTTCATTTCAATAAAATGCCATCAATGAGGCGGATATAACAGTTTACATTGTATACACTTTAAATATTAAATACAAGATCACATTAACACACAATCAGCATAGTGTGGATTTACAATAAGCCATGCGAATGTCATCTTACGCCATCTTAATGCTTGAATAGAGGGCGAGTATTTGATCATATAGACAACATGATTTAAATGTTGTGAAATAGTTGATCTAATTAGAATTCGATTAGAATCCGCCCTTGCGATTGATATAATGATGAGCATGAATTATTTTTTCTGAATAAGCTGTCGATTACGAGAAGATGATATCAATTAGTGACAAAAAGACCGATGACTTCTGTGTTGGCAGACGTACGGTGTCTACTTGAACTTTGTCTTGAAATCACACAACCGTTATTTTGAACAATCCTTCAGATTGTATTCATCTTGAATGATAACTGCTCCAAACTGATTAGCTAAGTTGATTGAACACTTGACTGTCAAACGGAAGGTCGAAGGTTCGAGCCCTGGGTGAGGCGAATACTCTCAGTGAGTATTTGACTGAAGATAATGCAGTCAGTTATTTGACCTGCACGTCTTATCCATGCTGAGAAGATACAAGATGCTTGCGGAAGAAAATATGAGTACATGTTCAGATACGGCGAACGGAAGCCCGCTCACAGTTCGCGACCGAACAAGCCTGCCTCAAAGACAGTAAAGGCAGGAAACCAGCCATATGTTCATTTTTGCAATTCGGTTACCTGTGTGCAGTCAATGTGATACGGTGTGCCAGGGATACAAAGCAAAACGTGAGCGACCATTAGCCGTAACTAAATGCAGTTTTCGACTCAAATACTCGCGTGCTACCTCCGAGTTGCGATTGCGAATAATCGCGAACGTTTTTCGCTTACACACCGGTCAATAGCAAAACTAGCGCGCTGTTTCGTAACGTTTGCGACTGTTCGCCTTTATATTACTGAACGCAAGGCAGATCAGCGTAAAATTAAGTATTCGTCTTAAATAGATATACTCCGGATTGGTATAAATATGGGGTTTCCTCTAATCCTAGGGAACAAACAACAATATACCGTTAACATCGTGCTCGTGCCGCGATGAATACAAAAGACCGGATTTAACGTCTGATTGAACGTCAATTGATCTAAAATTACATAGTGTTTGGACCGCTGGTAAAAAAAACATTTTTAATGTATTCCGGATTACATCTAGTTCAATAAGCGAGATCGTCGCAATTCTCACCGTGGCAGATCCCGTGAAGTAGACCACGTAGCCACGTGATTATACCAAAATACAATGATGTTTAGCACGTGCAGAAGGGACAATTTAGTCAGTAAACCTGCGCTTATTTGCCATCAAAATCAATTTGAAGTGTTTATACGCAAAGTTCCCTTGTAAGTGAACGCATTCTCTTTGATCACGTTGTAGAGAATGCATTTAGCCTTGAAGTTACATAGTTTAACATATAGAGATGCACTAGAACATGATATTATGTTGTTCAATACTGGCTTGTTTATGGCTATTTAAATACCATTCATACGTGAAAAAGGTTAGCTTCAGATATTAAGTTTACCTTTCAATTAGAGTATAATTAAATCAATGAAATCTACATTTACATTCTTCATTTGCTTTTAAACCCAATTTTCATTTTTTACTTTAAGTTTATTGCGAAAGTATTCATTTGTGTTTGCTCATCTTTCTACAGTTTCATACACTCGATGTTTGGAACACGGTTTATGAACTCGCCTATAACTTGTGAGTTTTGGAAATAGTTTAAGCTCTGCCTTTTTCTTCCATTTTTTCATCAACTGTTCCTTATTCGGCGCAAAACGGGGGCGTAGATCGACGTCAGTTTTAAGGGATTTGTGATAGAAAATTAATCCGTTGTCTTGAGTGAATTTATTTTCGGATAACGCAAGTGACGTTCCATCATATTTGATTTTTAAACTTTCGGATATTAAAGGATTTACACTTAAAAGGTATGTCAAGATTTTACAAACAAAAATGCTTTTTATTTAAACAACATAAACTTGTAATAAAGTTCTGTCTACTATAAATTACGTCATAGTAAGACAAACTGATAAGCCTACTTTCGGTATTATTACAGTTATGCAGTTGACGGTTATAAATCAAGTGTATGTGTTTAAACATACTTAACTTTTGAAATAAAAATCAATGGGTATTAAGATCATATGCTGAATAAAATGCGTGGTATGCAAGTCTTATGCGATGCGAATCTTCACTTTTGTTACGTTAAAATACGAGACATCATAAACATTACAAAGTGTCTATTGGTATACTTGTAGACTGTTTCTTTTGACATTATAATTATATATTATATCGGTCATATCCAAAAAAGTCAACCGTTTTTTTTTAAATGTTATCTCTTCCGACTGGCTATAATAAAGTCATGTTAGTAAACTTGAGGTGTATACAAGTTAATAGAACCAAGTTTTACAGTAATATGAAATCTAAAATTGCTGTTCAAGTTTGCATTTTTAAGACTTCTAGTTGCTTGGTATGGTCGATAAGGTATAAAAATCGACGATATTTTGGTATTTATTTAATCGTCATCAAATTGATCAGGGTCATATTTACTTAACTTACTTTCATGCAGAATATCTTCAACACTGTCTAGATGATAGTTTCCTGGAGTAGATCTAGATCAATGTAGATCGACTGAGATTACAACCTTTGGTTTAGCATTAAGCGTATACTATCGTTCAGAATTCAAAACAAATGTTGTTACAATTGCAGATTTAGAAAAAGTGCTTCCATTTCAAGAAAAAACATTAAATGAATTTCTGTCAGTCAAAACGATAAAGCGTATAGAAGTATACGTTTTCGCGAAAATAATCTGATATATTTAAAAAACAGATTAGACACTTCAAATATCACGGAGCCCCTAAAGTGACATCCGCCACTTTGTGTGCAATGTTTGTTCGTTTGTACGAAATAATATTAGCTATTTACGAAACGTATTTCGTTTTACGAACTAAAATACGATTGTACTGAATATTATCCATTATCATAATTGAATGCTTGTATGAATCTTGCTTATTGTGAATAAAATACACGATAATAAGACCACTTCTGTGACCCTTGAAAACTTGTCTTAATATTGAGGTTGTCTTAAAAGTGGGGTTGAATAAAGACCAAAAATGGGTAAATGGACTTGAAAATTGTGGTCTTAATATTGAGGTGGTCTTATTATTAGGTCGGCTGTAATAGAAGTTTTACTGTATATGCAAAAAATAAGATGCATTTCAAATACATGTGTGGAATGTCACTTTAGGGATTCCGTACAATATTTACCATTTTCATACACATTTATCTAACGATTGATTGGATTGTTTCGATATTAATGTCAATGCAAAATTCACGTCGGGTCTCGAGAATCTTACACCAAGTATGTGGCACAACAATATATAGTTCAACCAATCAGACTGGGCGTATGAAAACGTTCATGGCTTAATAATTAAATCGGAAACTATTATGACTGTAATATACAATGCATATAGTCATGAACATTTCTAAATTGAAATCGAAATAAATGCATAATACATATAGTCATTGATTAGTTAAAAAAGTTCGAATATTCGACAACTCGAACCTCGAGATAAGGGATCCCGGTGTTAATGAAACTCGAAGTAACGCTACTTGCTTCTAGTTCAACACGAGTACTTGTTCAGCTTCGTAAATCATAGACCATTCATCTATTCGTGTATGTGAGTATGATCTATATTCACTGAATGTGTCGTCTGCTTTGGATGGATAAACTCCATTTTTTCGGCGAAGTCGTACTAACATGGCTTTGCTATTTGTATATCAGTGCTGTGTAAACCAATCAAATCTTACGTTAACCAATAAACTAACTTCTCTTCAACCGAACCACGTGTGTTACCTTGACGTGGATTGGTTAACCTTTGGATGAGGGGGGGGGGGCGTTACCGTACCGAATTTCACTGAATTTCGGTGAATTTACCGAAATCCATTATGGATCTGGACTGACCAGCAATCGTAACATCTCAGCATTTTTTTATGTTGCACTTGTAACAAATTTTAACCTTCAAAGTGCGCTGACCATCTTTTTTCAAGATATTGTTACCGGATGATTTGGGCATTAAGCGTATGTGGCAATTGACTAATTTAATCCGGATTTTGCTGATGTGAGAAAAATATTCATTTGACGCAAAATAAACACCATTTGAATTAACCATATTTAATATTCATGATAAGCTGTTCAAAGTATGTGATTATAAATAAAAGAAACAAATATGACTTTATATTGGCAATAATTGAAAGCTGTTGAAAAAAAGAACAGTTAACTCTTCGCTGATTTAATGAATGGTTCGATACACTATAATAAAGTAATGCTTTGATACTCCATAATGAACGTATCGTTGGTGATCTGTATCTTCAATCTGTAAGCGTAAACTGTAACCGTATTTCAAAATAGGAACCGTATTCCATGTATCAGCAAAGACAGGTGATGTTCCTTCCTTTTGTTTTAAGTCCCCTGTTCCATCTCTCCACAATCCGCATTGGTGATCCGTATCCGTGATCCTTATTCTTGATTCGTATTCGCTCTTCAAATCGGAGGTCCTGTTTCATGTATCCGTATGTCTCTCTAAATAAACGGTGTAAATGATAATAAATGGTTTTCGAAATGTTAGGGTAAACAAACAATTTGGCATTTTTTAAAACTGGGTCACTAGGACATTGCTTGATACACTCTTTTCTACCACTCGCATATTATGGTTATACATTTTTAACATTTCAAAATTGGGTAGTGATTATAAAACATACGGCAATACCTCACTTCTGTATGGGAAATAAAACAGTTTGTTATCAAAGTGTCAGTGATCAAATCTTACATGCTTTGAGCATCACTGATGAATGAGCATTTATAACAATACTTGATAATGAATGACATGGCAGTATAATTCATTATTGGGACACGATATTAAGTGTGTAAAATACAAACTGACTGCAAGTGTGACACTGTACTGCCTTGTTGTAGGTGATTATTATACCGTGAAAAAATGCGACAAGAGAAGTCATTCAGAATGCAATTATACGTGAACTTGCGTTTAGCTTAACATTCACGATGATTAAATTCTTTTTAACACCTACATGCTTCGCTGTATATGGATTTAAGAGGATTATTCAGTAGGGCGGATTGTGGTTTAAGGCAGAGAGTCGGTATTCTAGTCCGGATGTCGTGAGGACGAATCTGTCACGGGCGGATCTTCCGCGGTAATCACGATGCTTGAAATAATCAGTAATACTGATACGTAGTAGTATTTTAACGAAATGATCATTGAGAGTGATTAACATAAGTAGAAAGGTCCAGTTTCATATTCGATTAAATGATTAAATATAACTAAACAGAGTCGTGTGTTTCGGTCACAACACATGCTATTCTGTAGTTTTGGTCTATAATCAGACTACGACTGTCGTCTATTATCTATATACGCCTGTTCATTCGCCTCCCAACAATTTCTGATCTATTTATGAAAATTGTATGATGCTCGTAGAGAGCAATTTTGCATTTTGTCCACTGAACACGCCACAAAACATAAGTTGACCGACTGTTAGGACGTTATAAGCGACAAGCGTCGTACAGAAATGATCGCATTCTTATATCATTTTACAACACATTCGTTCAATTTATAACCCAGTGATTTAACAATAAGTAGCGTGTGACAGTTTTATATCACTGAATTGAAACACTAGTTAAGCTGTTAAATATACTTATAGCTCTACAGTACAACCTCTTCATAGCGGCTCTGTAGTGCGCAATCACCTCTTATCAACAAGTATCAATTTTCCCTGTAGTAAGAATTTCCGTATGAATTAAACCTCTGTAAAGCAACATCCTCTCTTTGCGTCTCCCACAGGGAGTTGTTCTGACGGTGTTGCACTGTACGTTCTCCAGAATTGCCCTCTATCAAGCAATAGCCTAATTTTATGCAACACTATCAATTGCCCTGTTGTATGCATTTAATATTAATTTAACCTCTGTACAGCAACAACCGCTCCACAACAGCCACACTATGTGACACACAAAGGTAGTTACCCTGGACAGGTTGCTCTATACAGCAACAACCGCTCCACAACAGCCACACTATGTGACACACAAAGGTAGTTACCCTGGACAGGTTGCTCTATACATTTGTGTTGTTAATGTTGGAAGCGGAAACAAGCGCATTCCCTTGTAAACAAAATGTCTAAAAGACACAAAAAATATTAAAAAATAGATAATTTGAGTATGAATATTTAATTGTTGCATTGTGAGATATACAAACGTCTCGCAGGTTTGTGCATTACTCTGTAAATTATAGCTTTCTGAACAAAAAGTGGCATGTTGCCGGCAATGGCCCGTATGCTCAATTTACATAGATGGGCGTGTAACATCGGGTTGGCTGAATTGTTAATTTACATAAAATACAATTGCCTATAGAAGTATGTCCTAATAAAAACGTTTGTTAAAACTTGTGGTCAAAATGAATTGTTAAGACTGTAAATAATAAAACAGTACTGCGTGCATTTTATCAGCGTTGTCGTCTGCGAATTTGACACGAATTAGATCACAGTTGATTGAAAATCCGACATTGTTCCGCGGTTTTCAGTAACATACCTGTTCACAAATTCACACTTACATCTTGTTTCACTTAATTAAATAGCATGCCTGCAATCTTTAATCTTGTCATATTTATCTGTTGCAATATAACACTTCAGTCAAGCCCGATGTCTTTAATGTATGTACTAGTTATGTTTTATGGAGCAAAAACTAATTAAAGAAAGTAGTGCAATATTAATATTACTATCACTTTAATGTGGGCGCAAATGCGATTGTACGATATAGCTACGACACAAACGACTACTAACCTAATTAGGAAGTTTCACTGACAATTTGGTTATCATTATAAGGGAATCGGTGGTGTAGTGCATATAATGATTGCCGCTCAGCTTGTAGATTATGGGTTCGAACCTATACAAGTCACAGTAAGGCCTCTTTCTAACACACCAGTAGTGTCTAGGAAGCGGACTCGCGTGTAATTCAATAAACATAAGGCTTCCGACACAATACATTGATTTATGATTATGATACATACGTGAATTAATTAACATGCAAAATAAAATTCAGACAGTAGCTGTTAATGATAATATTACCATTCAGCTTATACAGTGTACCTTTTCCACTGTGTCCTTAATTTCAAGATTGTCTTTTTATTGAGACGGTCTTCAAGTGAGGTTTTACTGTATATAGATGCCTTCTATTTGTATTAGGAACACATTAGCAAATCTAACAGTTCTAGAAAAAGTATTTATCTGATTCGTACCCTAAGTACAATTCATTAACTTTGACAGCTTACGGCACAATTCACATTTATCTGATAATGATAACCTGCATAATGAATGCGATTTCGTACATGTCTGCTTGGTCTGTATTTTACATATTTACACATAAACATTCACCTTCACCGCTCTCCTTCAAGAAGGTACAAAAGCTCATCTTCTACACAAAACCTCGACGTGTAACACCTTACCATCTTGTTCTTGCTAGACGAACAATGTTACCGTATGTCAATCATTTGTTATCCATGAACAGATCGCTTCATTGATGTTTGCCCTACACGTTATATTAACATGAAATACGCTGCAACACCACAATGTTTTCTGACAGTATGAATTAATTTCAGCTCACCGTTTCTAGTGAGCCCAGTGCTTTGCTCCATTTTTCTCGTACAATCTGTGTACACAGGCATGCTGGGTATGAAGCCTGGCATGTACAAACACTCTGGTAGTTTACGACATTGGGGTGCGAAAAGCGGCTGATAATATATACTTATATCGACATTTAAACATTGATTTTGCTGAGTTGAAACAGCGGGGTTATTTTAATTAAGAAAACGGGTAACAAAACTTAGACTTCACTAACCGACCACTGAACCCAGTTGATATTCGTAGTAGAAATGGTGAATTTTGAAGGATTATCCGATCAAAGCGACAGCGACAGTGTGACATTTAGTCACAGTGACAACCGCACATACTCTGTTATACTATAAATGAAACAGCGAGTATTCCCATATGGGAATGGAATGGATTTAAATACCAGTACATTAAATTTATATAAACATAAGGCGGTATAGTTTACTCGTTTATCGAATGAAGTCAAAAAGATTTTACGCATTACCGTAGTCATAAGCAGATTAATTCATCGCATTTTGCGTGTGCAAGAAGCATACAATCTGTTCAAATAAACAGTGACTTAGTTTAGCAATTCATCTATGTGTCAATTGCATAATTTGACAGCAATATTATTCAGTCTGTTCATACGAAAGACCGGTGGTGACATTTCAAATACAATATTTCACGATATCAACTTGAATTCGTGAATTCGTGAATTCGTGAAGTGGAAATCGTGAATTCGTGAAGTGGAAATCGTGAAATCATGAAGTGGAAATCGTGAAATATTGAATTTGAAATGTCACCACCGGTCTTTCGTATGTTCACCATATATTACCGACTGACGCTCTCAAACGTCCCGTCCATTAAATGGAATTTAACCCAGTAAAAACGACCAGATAATTGGTCAATGCATTAGAGAGGTACTATTTACGAGAACAAGTATCGATATGTCGATTAAGTAATATTTGAATCATGGCAGAACATTCTTAGTCGATTTATTTTAACTCTCCTGGAAAGTACGTCTGTTCGTCCGTCCGTTCGCCTTAATTTTTTGAGTTTACCGCACCTATTTATTAACTAATTTGTTTAACTAGATGTGTCTACAGTACATGAATGGGCTTTTATGTTGTAAAAGGACCTTAACTACTCCAAAGATCGGTGATATTGTAACCGATATCGAACATTTTAAGTCCCTACCCCATTCGAATGGAGGCGGCATAAGAATGAATACCGGACATTCTTCCTACTTCAAAGTATACAAATTGTACCGCTTGGAGTAAACTGCGAATATATTAAAGCATTCAAAGTAAAGTCAAACTGATAGAAATGTCATTATTGCGCATTTATTGCTACTTGTACATACACAGATAAACATCAGTGCATTAATTTTATCATATTATCATGCCTTACGCAACATTTGGATCGTTTAGTTCATGGGTTATTGAGTTTATATATAATGAAAGAAAACACCTACATATCTCAAGTATTGCATAGAGTTCTGTACAATTGACTAGGTATTGTTATACTTAACGTGCGGTATCAATTATGAATGTGCTGTGCGTTCTTGTCGCCCAATAAAGGCACACATACCCCGTCCTCTATTAAAACCATCGTATATTCAATGGATTATTTTACTTGAGAAGTTGTACACACATCATGGCTTGCATAGTGATACAGCATTTATTTTCTGGTGATGTGTACAGTAAAACCTCAATTAATTAAATACCACATGAACAATCAGACCACCTCAAGTCCATTTTCACTGTCTTGATCATTATTCAACCTCAATATTAAGACTACCTCAATAATACTACCTATTTTTAAGGGTCCCAATGGTGGTCTTATGAATGAGGTTTTACTGTACATTACTTACTTTTTGAATGCAAAATTGCGTCGGATATTATTCGCTTTTTTAATAACATTTGAATTCAAAATTTTAGTAGATTGCCATTTACAATACTTTCCTCATGTGTCGTCTGTGTCATATTTACACCACCGAGAACATGCACTGTTCTCATGTAAACTAATATTGGTTCATTGGTTAGTTTAAACTTATCTATTTTACATCGATTGTGAAACAAGTTCTTACAACTTATACTAATCACTCTCGATGGCTGCTTCATGGCTTCCAACCAGTACTCGCGCCAAATTTAGAGATTGTGAAATACGTGATCAAATACCGCTCAACGCGGGGCTCGAACTTACGACCTTCGGATCAGGAGTCTGGTGCTCAACCCCTCGACCACTGCGCCTCCTGCGCATCCATTGGTTGTGACTGGAGTACAGTTAAATGAGTGTTATTGGACCGAAACAGGATGCAGTGCTACCTCTTTAGAGCGGATCCCTCTTCAATAACAAAATCTTATCAAGTACATGTACACTGTCAATTTTTCTCTTACAAACCATGTACTGCCCATATAACCTCTGTAAAGCCACGGTCTCTATACACCAACCATGTACTGCCCATATAACCTCTGTAAAGCCACGGTCTCTATACACCAACCATGTACTGCCCATATAACCTCTGTAAAGCCACGGTCTCTATACACCAACCATGTACTGCCCATATAACCTCTGTAAAGCCACGGTCTCTATACACCAACCATGTACTGCCCATATAACCTCTGTAAAGCCACGGTCTCTACACCAACCATGTACTGCCCATATAACCTCTGTAAAGCCACGGTCTCTATACACCAACCATGTACTGCCCATATAACCTCTGTAAAGCAACGGTCTCTCTACACCAACCATGTACTGCCCATATAACCTCTGTAAAGCCACGGTCTCTATACACCAACCATGTACTGCCCATATAACCTCTGTAAAGCCACGGTCTCTATACACCAACCATGTACTGCCCATATAACCTCTGTAAAGCCACGGTCTCTATACACCAATCATGTACTGCCCATATAACCTCTGTAAAGCCACGGTCTCTATACACCAACCATGTACTGCCCATATAACCTCTGTAAAGCCACGGTCTCTATACACCAACCATGTACTGCCCATATAACCTCTGTAAAGCCACGGTCTCTATACACCAACCATGTACTGCCCATATAACCTCTGTAAAGCCACGGTCTCTATACACCAATCATGTACTGCCCATATAACCTCTGTAAAGCCACGGTCTCTATACACCAACCATGTACTGCCCATCTAACCTCTGTAAAGCCACGGTCTCTATACACCAACCATGTACTGCCCATATAACCTCTGTAAAGCCACGGTCTCTATACACCAATCATGTACTGCCCATATAACCTCTGTAAAGCCACGGTCTCTATACACCAACCATGTACTGCCCATATAAACTCTGGGCAGTACGGTCTCTATACACCAACCATGTACTGCCCATATAACCTCTGTAAAGCCACGGTCTCTCTACACCAACCATGTACTGCCCATATAACCTCTGTAAAGCCACGGTCTCTATACACCAACCATGTACTGCCCATATAACCTCTGTAAAGCCACGGTCTCTCTACACCAACCATGTACTGCCCATATAACCTCTGTAAAGCCACGGTCTCTATACACCAACCATGTACTGCCCATATAACCTCTGTAAAGCCACGGTCTCTATACACCAACCATGTACTGCCCATATAACCTCTGTAAAGCTACGGTCTCTCTACACCAACCATGTACTGCCCATATAACCTCTGTAAAGCCACGGTCTCTATACACCAACCATGTACTGCCCATATAACCTCTGTAAAGCCACGGTCTCTATACACCAACCATGTACTGCCCATATAACCTCTGTAAAGCCACGGTCTCTATACACCAACCATGTACTGCCCATATAACCTCTGTAAAGCCACGGTCTCTATACACCAACCATGTACTGCCCATATAACCTCTGTAAAGCCACGGTCTCTATACACCAACCATGTACTGCCCATATAACCTCTGTAAAGCCACGGTCTCTATACACCAACCATGTACTGCCCATATAACCTCTGTAAAGCCACGGTCTCTATACACCAACCATGTACTGCCCATATAACCTCTGTAAAGCCACGGTCTCTATACACCAACCATGTACTGCCCATATAACCTCTGTAAAGCTACGGTCTCTATACACCAACCATGTACTGCCCATATAACCTCTGTAAAGCCACGGTCTCTATACACCAACCATGTACTGCCTATATAACCTCTGTAAAGCCACGGTCTCTATACACCAACCATGTACTGCCCATATAACCTCTGTAAAGCCACGGTCTCTATACACCAACCATGTACTGCCCATATAACCTCTGTAAAGCCACGGTCTCTATACACCAACCATGTACTGCCCATATAACCTCTGTAAAGCCACGGTCTCTATACACCAACCATGTACTGCCCATATAACCTCTGTAAAGCCACGGTCTCTATACACCAACCATGTACTGCCCATATAACCTCTGTAAAGCCACGGTCTCTCTACACCAACCATGTACTGCCCATATAACCTCTGTAAAGCCACGGTCTCTCTACACCAACCATGTACTGCCCATATAACCTCTGTAAAGCCACGGTCTCTATACACCAACCATGTACTGCCCATATAACCTCTGTAAAGCCACGGTCTCTATACACCAATCATGTACTGCCCATATAACCCCTGTAAAGCCACGGTCTCTCTACACCAACCATGTACTGCCCATATAACCTCTGTAAAGCAACGGTCTCTATACACCAACCATGTACTGCCCATATAACCTCTGTAAAGCCACGGTCTCTCTACACCAACCATGTACTGCCCATATAACCTCTGTAAAGCCACGGTCTCTATACACCAACCATGTACTGCCCATATAACCTCTGTAAAGCCACGGTCTCTCTACACCAACCATGTACTGCCCATATAACCTCTGTAAAGCCACGGTCTCTATACACCAACCATGTACTGCCCATATAACCTCTGTAAAGCCACGGTCTCTATACACCAACCATGTACTGCCCATATAACCTCTGTAAAGCTACGGTCTCTCTACACCAACCATGTACTGCCCATATAACCTCTGTAAAGCCACGGTCTCTATACACCAACCATGTACTGCCCATATAACCTCTGTAAAGCCACGGTCTCTATACACCAACCATGTACTGCCCATATAACCTCTGTAAAGCCACGGTCTCTATACACCAACCATGTACTGCCCATATAACCTCTGTAAAGCCACGGTCTCTATACACCAACCATGTACTGCCCATATAACCTCTGTAAAGCCACGGTCTCTATACACCAACCATGTACTGCCCATATAACCTCTGTAAAGCCACGGTCTCTATACACCAACCATGTACTGCCCATATAACCTCTGTAAAGCCACGGTCTCTATACACCAACCATGTACTGCCCATATAACCTCTGTAAAGCCACGGTCTCTATACACCAACCATGTACTGCCCATATAACCTCTGTAAAGCCACGGTCTCTATACACCAACCATGTACTGCCCATATAACCTCTGTAAAGCTACGGTCTCTATACACCAACCATGTACTGCCCATATAACCTCTGTAAAGCCACGGTCTCTATACACCAACCATGTACTGCCCATATAACCTCTGTAAAGCCACGGTCTCTATACACCAACCATGTACTGCCCATATAACCTCTGTAAAGCCACGGTCTCTATACACCAACCATGTACTGCCCATATAACCTCTGTAAAGCCACGGTCTCTATACACCAACCATGTACTGCCCATATAACCTCTGTAAAGCCACGGTCTCTATACACCAACCATGTACTGCCCATATAACCTCTGTAAAGCCACGGTCTCTATACACCAACCATGTACTGCCCATATAACCTCTGTAAAGCCACGGTCTCTATACACCAATCATGTACTGCCCATATAACCTCTGTAAAGCCACGGTCTCTATACACCAACCATGTACTGCCCATATAACCTCTGTAAAGCCACGGTCTCTATACACCAACCATGTACTGCCCATATAACCTCTGTAAAGCCACGGTCTCTATACACCAACCATGTACTGCCCATATAACCTCTGTAAAGCCACGGTCTCTATACACCAACCATGTACTGTCCATATAACCTCTGTAAAGCCACGGTCTCTATACACCAACCATGTACTGCCCATATAACCTCTGTAAAGCCACGGTCTCTATACACCAATCATGTACTGCCCATATAACCTCTGTAAAGCCACGGTCTCTATACACCAACCATGTACTGCCCATATAACCTCTGTAAAGCCACGGTCTCTATACACCAACCATGTACTGTCCATATAACCTCTGTAAAGCCACGGTCTCTATACACCAACCATGTACTGCCCATATAACCTCTGTAAAGCCACGGTCTCTATACACCAATCTAAATTGTCATCTTCCAAATGGTGTTGCTCTGAATAGGTTGCATTTTCGATTAAAAGACAAGATACGTCAGATGAGCATGCCCATAAACGTGTTGCCAATTTTGCATTTAGACAATGTATTAAAAATAATAACGTAAGTTGGACAATGTATTAAATTTAGAAATAATAACGTAAGTTGGTAAATGTATTAAAAATAATAACGTAAGTTGGACAATGAAATAAAATAATAACGTAAGTTGGACAATGAAATAAAATAATAACGTAAGTTGGACAATGAAATAAAATAATAACGTAAGTTGGACAATGAAATAAAATAATAACGTAAGTTGGACAATGAAATAAAATAATAACGTAAGTTGGACAATGTGTTAAAAATAATTACGTAAGTTGGACAAAGAAATAAAATAATAACGTAAGTTGGACAATGAAATAAAATAATAACGTAAGTTGGACAATGAAATAAAATAATAACGTAAGTTGGAGAATGCATTAAAATAAAAACATAAGTTGGAGAAAGCATTAAAATAATAACGTAAGTTGGACAATGAAATAAAATAATAACGTAAGTTGGAGAATGCATTAAAATAATAACGTAAGTTGGAGAAAGCATTAAAATAATAACGTAAGTTGGACAATGTAATTAAAAATAATAACGTAAGTTGGCAGGTGCATAAATGATGGAATTTAACGCCGTTCTGCTCAATTTCAGCCATTAACGGCGCGGTACAAGCAGATAGAAACCGATGTCCGTTTTATTTTGAAAAAGCGGATTTTTTCAATTATTGTGTCTTGTCTTGAATGTCTTAAAACTGAAGAAATCAGTAAAATTCAGTATCACATACATAAAAACTGCCAACATTCTAATACACCTAACATTTCTTCTTTGATTCGGCCATAAGTACGAAAGGTTCGCAATGCGGCAACATGTAGCATATATGATTGTTCCCTTTTTTCATTAAAACACAAAATTATTTTCACATGTAATTACTTTTTAGGTTACGACAATATATTATACGCCAATCGCTGTATTTCGTACATGTGTCATACATAAGAGATTTATGAAGTAGATACTGAATTCACTTTCCATCACTCTAAGGTGAATTAATGCATAAAGATGGGAGATGGGCCAAGGATGCAATTGTCAATCTTTGCTAACTTTCAGTTTTTGTGACACAAACAGATTGGATAAAATTGCCAGACGTCTCTACATTATCATTTTGGTAAAATGAACACTTAACATTATAGAAATCACCAGAATCTTGAGTCACTGGGGGGTAAATAATTTGTTTCATAATTGCAAATATGTTTGCGCCTGTCAATGAGGAATATTCTCTCTCCGGATGATTTAATTGAGCTGTATGGAACACGGGGTGCATGTATCTCCCATGGCCTAGTGGCTAAGGTGTCCGTTTTGGGAGCGGGAAGTCGTATGTTCGAATCCCGGTAGGCGATCCTGTCTGGTGCCTGGCATTTAAAGACAGGAACCGGGATGTTAATGTGCTCAGAAAGAAGATGTATTATAAGCCAGAAATGACTGGCCCTTTACATAGGGGTAACACTGTAATAAATAAACACTTTACTTTACTATTGAATTGGGACAGCTAATGACGGCTTTAGTTTCAAATCCTTACCCGCATATTATTTAGATATATGAAAATATAAATAGTATCTTACTGCATAAACATAAAAAATATCATAAATATTTGGAACTCTGTAAGATCCAGAAACATGCACAGTTGTAAGATGAGTGAACCTTTTCATCAAACAATCCAAGCACAAGTCAATATCTTTTGGTAATTGTCAGATTTTCAGGGACTGTGTCCAACTTACAGTCATAGAAAAACGGGCATTCATATTATCGCCGATCTTCACAATGTGACATATTGGCTCAAATGATATTAGGTGAACATGCTTTTAAATGTGCAGAACCAACTTGCTTTCATCCGACCAGCGGAGCTTTCTCCAAGTCCTCCACCTCTAGCCCAGTCTCGCCAAATATCATTCGCAGCGTTTATTGCGTTTGATATATGCCATCATCATATGACGCTTGAACACATTCCGTGACATAAACCCAGCAGGTTTAGTCGATTGCTCGATGTCACTAACGACAACTGCTTGTACAGAATCAAGTTCAACTTCACGCGCATGTCGTAAAAGGCAGACGCATTTCGTGACTGAGACGATTGTGATCTTCGCACCCTGACGTCTCACGATGTTCTCAAGACCTTTCATGGTCCAATACGTCATTGGCTTTGTCCGTCTGCTAACACGCCAATCTTCGTATCCTAGCTGACGAGCAACACACCTATAGGACATGTCCGCTTTAATCATGTTCATTGTTCACCACCTGTTGCCTCCGTATTATCTTCAACCGGACAATTCAGATTAGAATGGTGATTAGGTTTCTGAATAATTTCGTATTGTGTGTGACCATCTTTTCTAATGACTCATAGCAAGGGTGAAGTGTACAAACTATTTTGCTAAGACGGAAAGTACTAATATAGTAGTGTCCGTCTTGTATTGAAACTACATACTAGCCCATACTGTTTGTTTTTATTTTTGAGAAGCATCAACCTTGGTTTAAGAAACCTAGCTACCTATTCGAAAAAAAAACACAAAAATAACATTGTGATACCAACGCTGCGTGGATGGCAAGCGATCGATCGGGGTCAATTTATGCTTGTTTTTCCAACATATTCTTTCGTATTGGTAGGTTTCAAGCGTCTGTAAAACGGCGGTTTTGCTAAAACACATTCGAATTATTCTATCGTCATCGTTTTGGGTGAATATGACACCGCGTTTACACCCCTTGGCTATATTTTAATCTTACGACAATGTTGCGGTTTATTTGCTCAATGAGCTCAAAACCTAGGCGCACGCAAAAATATACATACAACAAAAATATGAAAAGCCATGGCCAAAATGACGCGTCCGTGTTGCATGCAATGTTCCCGGCTCATCGACAGTAACACAAAATAAGCTTTGTCAATGACCTTTACGTAATATGTATATGTTGATTCGATAGTAAAGTTTCCGAGTGACTAATAATGAGCCAGGCGTCGATGTACGATTATGATAATATATTCCACATCTCAATCAAACTATGTAGGATACCAATTGATAAATTCGCCCGAGGTTATTTTATTCAACCTATTGCGTGTGTTTTTTTCATCGGAATTATTGTGATTAAATTATAACGGCTTGTTAGTTTACCGTCAAACGTAGTGCTATATTTCTCAAAACATATCATGTTATAACATTACCTATTGAGAGTTCTTTGAAGGTACACAATCTTATTTTTCTGATAATAAATATGAGAAAATCGGTGGTAATTGCCTTCATACAGATGTACTCTACAACACTGCATTGTCACTCTTTCTTACATGTTTCCCAAACCCATAAATACAAGTATGCAATACCGATATTTTCTATCTTGACCTACGCGCCGAGTTAGCGCTAGAGTAGGAAATACATGTATTATACTGCTGTTTTGATGTTCCTTGAAACCTCTAAGAAAACTTATAATGCGATGTTTTAGAGTAAGTCTGAATGAATGCATTAGCATGCCATTTCCTAAAAAAACCTTAGTAGACATATTTGATAGAAAATAATCTAATTTTAAAGCGGCATTACATTTTTTCCCTCTTTACCGATAGCTAAATGGAAGTTTCAAACCACCCGAATTGCACTTCATGTTAATAAAGATATTCTGTTAGTTTGATACGAACTCCATATCATGTTTCACTGAAAACAGCTGATTTAAGTCATCAAAACGAAAGTAGAGAGTTTGACCAATTGGAATGGATTTCCTCATGTATCGTATTGATAACCATCATGGAATCACATTATGGTTCATTACATCAGACACGTTTTGTGATACGTATTTATTGTCACAAATTGTCACATTCAACACGTTATGCCTTCAGTTCTTCTATGACAACGAAAGTTCTAAGAAGAGAATTAGGAGTTAAATGTCTCATGTATTATCGACAGACGACGATGAGGTAAACTAGGAAAGAAAATAGACGCACAAGAACTTAAGCTATACCAAACGTATACACATTGCTCGAAGTTCATTATCTATACAGAGACGACACATGCTTCGGTGTCTGTAATTTTCCTCATACATTCTTCAGTTCCAGACAGTTTGGCAGGTAGAATTGAACATAGTAAAGACCAATTTACATTGCTACATGAAATAGAGTTCCCGAGCACAGACACGGATCACAGAGACAAGGAATAACGGCCTAAAGGCGTATTGTCTACTAATCATAAACCAAAGCGCTACATGAAGTCAACCGCGGTATCCCTTTGTTAATTTCCAAGGCGCTGTTCCCCTCCCATCTAATGAACTAGAAATATCTCAGATAATTTCATGCGCCCAATGGTACCAGGTCAAAATCAAGCCCGATGTATTGTATTCTGTGTACATTCGATTTATCTGACATGAACGTTCTTGATGTGTTTCACAAACCAAGTGTCACAGAAAAGACTTCAGCATATTCAGATGTGTCTACAAACCAATTGGTCATCGTAAACCCATGCACGCTCATAATTTATCTAAACCCATCATTAACACAATGAATGATAAGTACATCATTTCCAAAAATATGTATTTCATTGTTGATAGTACTGTGTGATAATCACATATCATGTCCTTATGTTTATTCATTTATAGTTCTTCGTCGTGTCATTTAAAATCGAATTGAGTGATTTACTTATAGGATTAAAGCGACCCGATTATTCCATTTGTTTATCTAAAAACGTTTATCCCTAGTACTTGACATAGCCTAGCGTCTTCCCTTTCAATAACCATTTTCTCTTGAATAATTAAGTCGAATACCTCAGCACAATACGTTCTCCATTCTAAGTGTTTAATTGTGCGTATGTTGCTTACAAAATAAATGTTGCGTGTAAGCATTTTGCTTTTTAACGCGCCATAAATAGACCAACTCATGTATTCCAATAGCACTTTAAATCCTATTTATTAAATATCGTATAATCATCTGATGAACTCAATATCTCCCTGCGTTTGTCACCAGGTGTACAGACAGTGTTTAGCTCAATACGGTTTCAAGTCGCAGGTTCTATGCTTCAAGCTCTTTGATCGTGGTTTTAAATACAGTATACGCTTCGTCATTTTCATGTATTTCAATTTAATTCATTACTATGCATAATATGTATGATAATATATTTCAATTGCGATCCAAGCTCCGTGATATTTTTTCAGTTCTTAATAGAATTCGCATTTTATTTTGTGATTTTTTTTGTTCATATCGGTATCCTACAAGTAGGTGATACACGTATAGTTGATCATGATAACAGGGTTATAGTATATTTGGGTATTGCTCAATACTTTGAAATAAGAAACTATCGACATAACATGCATGTCCATAATACAATGTTGAGTTTATAAAGTTTTCCTATCATACTTTTTGATAAATTGTGATTCAAACTCGACATTCCAACAGATAAAACAATACTTACATGTAACACACTGCATTCTACTGGCTCTATTCAGTATCATAGAATTCAATATTTTCGTCTATATGTACTTAGCTATTTGTTAATTGTAATTAGCAATATAGCTCATTAGGCTGAAAATGAAATAAACTGTGAGGTTATAGTCGCATGCCATTCATAATTGCAGTTAAATATAGGGTCGTAGGTACGATGATGATATATTAATTATTAATTAAATATTGACCATGCCGTATACTATCGTTTGCTTTAGTTTAGTATTTGAATAATTTAAAAAGAATGGAAGGGGTGCCATAGTGATGTTGCATGGTCAAGAACTTATTTAAATTAGAGCTTTTAAACGCATGATAAACCTCAGAAATGCACCACCAGTTCAGTGGACCAGTTATAGGGTGTTCATTATTGGTGCGGGGTGACGCCGTTTCGTTGAAATGGTATTACTAGCATCCGTGTCTATGCACAACAAGGTAAGTACTATGACTAGTTGACCGGATAAAAGCAATGTGGCTGGGTAGCATGTCACGTGTCTATGACATAGTATCACAATGTGACAGCACTGTGTCTATGTCATGGTATCACAATGTGACAGCACTGTGTCTGCTGCATGGTATCACAATGTGATAGGACTGTGTCTGCTGCATGGTATCACAATGTGACAGCACTGTGTCTGCTGCATGGTATCACAATGTGACAGCACTGTGTCTGCTACATGGTATCACAATGTTACAGCACTGTGTCTGCTACATGGTATCACAATGTGACAGCACTGTGTCTGCTGCATGGTATCACAATGTGACAGCACTTTGTCTGCTGCATGGTATCACAATGTGACAGCACTGTGTCTGCTGCATGGTATCACAATGTGATAGGACTGTGTCTGCTGCATGGTATCACAATGTGACAGCACTGTGTCTGCTGCATGGTATCACAATGTGACAGCACTGTGTCTGCTACATGGTATCACAATGTTACAGCACTGTGTCTGCTACATGGTATCACAATGTGACAGCACTGTGTCTGCTGCATGGTATCACAATGTGACAGCACTTTGTCTGCTGCATGGTATCACAATGTGACAGCACTGTGTCTGCTGCATGGTATCACAATGTGACAGCACTGTGTCTGCTACATGGTATCACAATGTGACAGCACTGTGTCTGCTACATGGTATCACAATGTGACAGCACTGTGTCTGCTGCATGGTATCACAATGTGACAGCACTGTGTCTGCTACATGGTATCACAATGTGACAGCACTGTGTCTGCTACATGGTATCACAATGTGACATCACTGTGTCTGCTGCATGGTATCACAATGTGACATCACTATGTCTGCTGCATGGTATCACAATGTGACAGCACTGTGTCTGTTGCATGGTATCACAATGTGACATCACTGTGTCTGCTGCATGGTATCACAATGTGACAGCACTGTGTCTGCTGCATGGTATCACAATGTGACAGCACTGTGTCTGCTACATGGTATCACAATGTGACAGCACTGTGTCTGCTACATGGTATCACAATGTGACAGCACTGTGTCTGCTGCATGGTATCACAATGTGACAGCACTGTGTCTGCTACATGGTATCACAATGTGACATCACTGTGTCTGCTGCATGGTATCACAATGTGACAGGACTGTGTCTGCTGCATGGTATCACAATGTGACATCACTGTGTCTGCTACATGGTATCACAATGTGACAGCACTGTGTCTGCTGCATGGTATCACAATGTGACAGCACTGTGTCTGCTGCATGGTATCACAATGTGACAGCACTGTGTCTGCTGCATGGTATCACAATGTGACAGCACTGTGTCTGCTACATGGTATCACAATGTGACAGCACTATGTCTGCTACATGGTATCACAATGTGACAGCACTGTGTCTGCTGCATGGTATCACAATGTGACAGCACTGTGTCTGCTGCATGGTATCACAATGTGACAGCACTGTGTCTGCTGCAAGGAGATACAGTCTTTGTTTAACTAAAAATACTTTGGGACGTAATATATCCAAAACACTTCACTCCGAAATACTTTATGTTGTATTTGATTCAGTAATAATAAGTTCGAATGTCAGAAGTACCACCCTAAAGTAAACATAGTCGTTAATTGATTGACATACAGCGGGAAAAGCTTCGGTTTCATTTACGTCGTTATCGTTGCATATAATATAGTCCTTAAACAAGGACCCTTTCCTACTGCTCGTCAAATGACAGTGATATGTCACACACATTTGGATACGGGTATTTGCATTAAATTCCTTCGTTCCACTTTATTGTTTGTTTTAATTTTATCGAACAAACGATATTGAACCGTTTTAGACAAATGTGTATGCGTAATGTTTTATTAAAATAATTATTGCATTCCATGTCAACGAATCCCTGAGCAATTGTTTGATCTAAATGTTCTTCAAATTACACCAACCTTGGATGCTTGTTCACATTAATTGAAATTCGCTGTTGAAATCTAACTTTAAAAAAAAATTGTACGAAGATATAAGTAATGTTATTCGAGAAATCGACCACAGATATGTAACTGATCACAGATTACGTTTTGATGTACATTTAATTTCTTTATAAATTTACGGTTGCGGTTTATCATCAAGTAAGTTGTGTTTTGTAGTTTTAATATTTTTATCTCTTGTAATTTATTGCCAAATGAATTCGTAACATACTTAAACTTACATATCAATGCATTTGAAAAAAAAAACTTACCATATTTTTGTCGAAACAACTTTTTTTTGTCGACTTAATTATAATTTGACATTTTTTTAAGTGCGTACATACAATGTATGAGCTCTAGTGTTAAGATTAATCGTGTATTAAGATATTAATCATACGTTTTGTATTATAGAAACATTATGCTGAACGACTATCATTCTGTTAGGTGAATGCATACGTTGTCGCTATGTTGTTCTAACAAGCACATAATGGTTTTAGATGGAATTGTCTGTCTCATGTAAGAGTTCCTAGCAAAACAGAAGCAAATTAAATCTTAATTGGTATGAAAAGGGATGAAGTATAAAAACAAGGCTCGCTGTCAAGTTGTCATGATCTGTGCAAAAATCGTCGATAACCATAAATTATTCGAGGAAATCTTATGAAGGCTTATAAATTAATGTTATAGTAAACGCATATTTTTCTATATTGTTTCAGAAACTCGGTATAGTACGACTGTAGCATATATAGATCTGTTTTACTGAGACTTAAAGCTAAGTGCACTTCATCATACAATATATACTAAGCACATTATTTTAATAACGCACTTTGTGGGATGGTTAAATGACTTTTGGCACACAAGAAAAGAACTTGACACAATATTATTGCATGTGTATACGCAACATGTATGCTAAATTTCATGACAATCGACAATTATTTTCATAAAAAATGAGTTTCGAAGGGAATAAAATGAAATTTAAAGAAATGTGATTGGTTAAAAAATGTGCGTTTTTAAATGTAGCGAGGATAGTTTTACAGGATATATATCGCATAATAAAAACAAACAAAATACCATGTTTGTATCACGTGACCTTCCACAATGTTCTGTCAAAATGTGACTGATTTTACGAATTTTGGAATCAAAATTATTTGAAAATTTAAACAATAATATCGATTATACAGCAGCATGAAAACATCTCGACTGAAAACTGCATGCTACTGTTAATGCCAAGTGCTTTATTGACATGAAATGCTCAGCTGTAGGACCTGGGCGTGTCCATTTATATCAGGTTACCAATCGTACTTTGCTTCAGCGACATCAAATAATTTGGAGGCACCCACACAACGCATATTTCAGTAATGCACTTCAAAACCTATGACTTTATTGCAAAGGAAATGTAACTACACGCACAGCATTAGTTACATCATCGTTCAAATATATGTACAATTTTCATGCGGATTTTTCTTTTTATAAAACCGGCTTTATTCGATAAAATAGTTAATTATACGGCCAGACGATTCGCACGCTTGGCCGTTTGATGTAAGAAATTAAGTGATACATTTTGTTAAAGGGTATTTTCAGCTTTAGCTTCGCCTGCACGGCCTCACTAGGTCGTATATAAAAAATGATTTCAGCGAAAAAATAAAAAATTAACCACACAGCTGGACAAAATGAAGGTAATTTTGATTCATAGCCAGTATTGAATAACCACCCAGTGGCTCGCAGTATGGAGTTAAATAGACCTTACGTCAAGCTAGTCTTGCGTAAAAGTGACTTTATCGTGACAAATATATATTCGGTAAATCAAAAGTAGAAAAGATAACGCTGCAGCCACCGAAATCTTCACAATTACATTTTGGTTCAAAATCTACGGTCCACATATTGTTTTATTTAGCTAAAAGATCTTTACAAGTTTGTTACAACTTTATTAAGGTAAATGTAAATTTCGTTTGAAAAGAAAAGCGGGCAAATGAAGCAAAATGAACTTCAAATATAAGAAATCATATTTCATATTTATAATTCACATTGGGAAATGTATTTAAAAAAATACTGATATGATTATCATTTCGTTTTACCTAATCCATTTAAATGATACCATTTAGCACCTTTATATTTATTATCTTTTTTTTGTTTCCCATAATTTTAGAAATAAAATTCTCAAAAAGATTCACATTAGCCAGAAAAAATGTTCTTTAAATGATACGACGAAAGTATGAAATATGTACATCATGGTCGTGAAAGAATCCATACGAACGCTGGCCTATATTCTGCTTTCCGTGACTGAGAGGATTGTTCGATACTAAATCACCCAACAACTGTTTCGTATATCTGATTATAAAGTCATAATCTCTTCAAAATGTCTAACCTGAGTCCTAACTATATTAAAATGAAAAAATTGGACCGAATAGGTGTTAAATCATACACATCATATTTCCTTTTCAACGAGAACTGCAAACTTTGCCATAAACAATGTTGTAAGGTGACTTAAATGCGGAGGCAGTGATAATGACTTCTTCTGAATACCCCAGTCTAGGTATGGAAATTTCACATATATGATATTCTCTCAGATTCCACATACCTTACACCTTCGCATATACTAAGCGCTTAATGTATCAGATTCGTTTACCATATCTTTATCAGTATCGGTATCATTACTCACGTTCTGAAGCAACTTGGAGACAAATGTGACACAATTTGTGCAATTTACATATTTCTTGTAGACAATTTTATATAATTCATTTACATGTATTCAAATCCTGTTAGATAAATATTATTTTTGGCGAGATTGTTGAAAGATAACAACAAGTTGGTTACTTTAAGTTTATGGTAACCCGTCGGTTGTTAGTATATGTCGTTTCAAATGGCATTTTAATGGAAAACCGATCTGGCGAGTCGGATCTTGCGTAATTGATGTATGGGTGTCTGAAATACACATGTAATTAAAATTCATAAAAAATGTAAAACCAAACGAAACTCAACTCGCCATTTATTTGAGTTTATATTCAACACTAGGATATTTAGTATTTCACACGAGGTATATATATGTAACAGATATGCCCCACCACGTTGAAAATCTAGATCTGATAGATATAATTGGTTTGTATATCTATCTTTCCATTTGATGGGAGGCAATGTATATCACTTGTAAATCAATTCAGCTTAATTCATACAGTATATGAACAAACCACGGTATACTAAAAATGATACAACTATTCCTATATTTGCAATATAAAACTACGCCATTTTCACGTTTTATTTTAAACAGAACACTTGAAGGTTCGTTTGAAAACGTGCCTTAACACTCATATACAGCTATCATGTATTAGCAGAACTACATATTGTTTATTGTATATATTGTCGTATATCTTGTGCAAACTGTTGGGCAACTTCTCGGCATGAATCAGATATGTCTCAATATATATCCATCTATATATTCATCATTATAGCACGAATTTGTTGAAAAAAATCTTTGTTTTTAAAACAAATTAACTTTATTGCATAATTGGCAAACATATTTGCCTTTGGCAACGAAAAGCAGGCACATATATACAACACAAAATAATCACAAAATTATCAATCGTGAAAATGACACAATACACGTAAATACGTATGTGTGCATGCAATGTATCTCTTTAGTTTATTTAATTGCAAATGTTTTTGTTTTAGTCTCAATTTTAGAATATAAAAAATTCTCAAGACCGATGGCAGCCTTGAAAAAGATTATTCACTCAAGTTGTTGATACCATTACCATGGTAATAAAACTCTAAATACGACAGTTCTGTTACAGTCACTTGACTCAATGTACATATTTATTCAAGTAATATAATATTATGTCAGTGACCTCGTGGAAGACCTAGTTTTTGCATTATATCACTATAGCAAATGATTTCAGTAGAACTGTCCGTTAAGAGGAGTGCATTCGCTTCTAACATTTGTGTAAGTTATTATTCAAACCAGTAGTTTTGTTTTCAATGAACATACAAATGTGTCTGTATGTGCAATGTATGCAGCCATTTCTGACAAAAGAAACCATTTATTTGTACCATTAGTGTCAATCGCTGGATACCCGGGGTACCTGCGCTTATTATCACGTGGCAATCCGTATATAGAATGCCTTTCGTAATGGAGGCGCCTTTCCAATTAGTCATGTCGTTAGAAGACTCAAATTCCAATATGGAGATCGTAGAACATGTTAGTACTGGTTGGTAACCCAGCAACTCTGGAACACTGGACAGGTTAGTACTGGTTGGTAACCCAGCAACTCGCGTTAAGTCAACTGACCGCTGTACCTGACTGAACTGCTGTTGAAAAAAGATTCCAACATTGCAATGCAATGAATGAGTGTCCGAGGATGACCATTGTCACGTTTTGCCTAAACTGACAGCAAATATTTATATTTGACAGCCATACATCCTGTACAGAATTATAATATGCTGTCAATCTCGCGTAGGTGAATTCATTGCATTCATAATTGTGTGAAATTGTATGCACTACTGTAAAATTCTTGATTTTTATTTTAATATTACATAATTGAAACCTATTACATTAACAAGTTTCCCTTGCATGCTATACATCACATGTTCAACTGAGCGATACTATGTCAATGCGCAAATGACAACTTTTACCAGAGATAAAATAGATGCGGTTTGATGGCTGATTTAATTAAAGCTGTCAGACATTATCAACCATATTAAATTTGAAATATTCATGTGGTGGGCTTTTATACCTTTAAAAAGCTCGTGAGTTTCTATATTTCCTAAAGACAAGTACTTAACGCTTAAAACTTTTTTATATTACATCGATTGTGAAGAAGTTCTAACAACTTATATGTATCGCTCATGATGAATTATTCTTGCCGCGGCTCAACCTATTCCAAGAGGGGGTGGGTCAAAACTCACGACCTTCGGATCAGGAGTCTTGCGTTACATTATCTAGCTATTACCCACCTTACTGTGTAGACATTCTGGAAATCAGAAATCAGGCGTCCTATTTTCAAATATTATTCAAGTCTGAATTTCAAGACAATGTCAAATTTTGTAATCCAATTTGATATCAGGATGAAATTAGCGTGAAAAATGCGGACCAAATCATATGAGCTTGATCCTGAAAAAGATCCTTTGTGGACTGATGATTTCTTTTTCTTTTCTGGGAGCGTTGTATATGTTGTAAGATGAGCCAACTACATAGGTTCGCAGTACTTTGATTTTCAATATCAGTTTCATCACAAATCATTTTCCTTATTTCAATTGATCTTGCAAACCTTGCCAACAAGACGATAATATGTCACAGCTTCCAGGAGATGACACAATATACAAAGGACCACTTGTGCCTACATTCAATGGAACGGCTATTTTAGCATGATTGGAAAACGAAAATACATTGTATAAACAAACTCGGTACTTGATATTGTGATGTCGGAGTGGGACATACAAACACGTGGTCTGTTGTTTCATTTTTAACCCATTGGGAACACTGTCTTAAATCTCCATCCGTTGTGATATATACTTTACTTAACTGTTTATTTTTCGGGTGCCGGTGAGCATATTTCAATTTTTATCTACTTCAAAAGACTGTAAATGTGATATTAAATTTTTAAAAGTCCATAAAATATTAATACTTTATTTAAATATTTATTTAAGGAAAATCTAGACGACGTTCGTCACCTGCCAAAAACCAAAAGTACATACGAACAATCGTATAGGTTACCATCATATAAAACAGATAACGGATGAGACGATTAAATCCTGAATTCAAGTTCAATGTTTGATTCAACTTACGCCTACGATTAAAATAAATCAGTCAACATTGAATGTTTTCATGTATTTCATGCTAAGTGTGGTTTTCAATGCAGTCTGCCAATAATTATTTCAATTAACTATTTATATCATATCAATTACCCGATATTTCATCAAATTGTTTAACAAGTTCTTGAATAATTCACTTTAAAAGATACACACACTATTTGCCTTTATTTTGGATTTTTATTAAGATTAAGTCAAGTATAAACTATTGATTTTTTATGAGTTGAGAAAGATATTCTAGTGATAGCCTAAACATGTTTCATTTCCGATTCAGTATCATTTGTCATAACAGTTTTTATGAAAATGTTATATATATTTTAGTACCATGGAAAGTCAATTTCTATTATAGTAAAATATGCTCAAGAAAAACATCGGTACAACTTTTCCAGAGTTCCGGGGTTTCTCCTTAAAAACATGATAAACTTCTACCAAGTAAATAATTACTAAACATTTAACCTCTCAACAATTGTCGAACTTTTTCATCAAATACAGTTTATTGCTCAGGAGAGATTGTGCTGCACAATAATGTATATATATAAACATATATAACGTTGGATTTAGTCTGGTGGCCTGATTCAGGCTTGACTTTAAAGGTAGATGGTCTTGATTTTTGTCAAATATGCTTAGTCGTGAATATGAGATAACCGTAAGTAAATGCCTTTATACATATGTACTCTACATCACTTCATTGTCACTTTTCTTACATCCTTCCCAAAACCTCAAATAGGCCTACCCGACTCTGATAGAGGTATTTTCTATCCTGACCTACGCGCCGGGTTAGCGCTAGCATAGGAAATACCTGTATCGGACTCGTGTTTGAAGACTTTGAAGAAAAGTTATAAAGCTGTGTTTTAGAGAACGACTCTATATGAATGAAATTTTCTAAAAACTATTGTATAGCATAATATTGTGACAAAAAACAAGACTGTCTACCTTTAAACGCATCTTACCTCAAATGTATTATGAAAGAACCAAAATAAAATACATGATCTCGTCACTTGCCCTTTTCAACAGTTACCGCTTCGTCGTACATTTGATTAACCTACTCACGTCGATGATGAGTAAATTAAATATATTTTATTGCGGTTTCAAGGTCCATTTGATAAAGTAAAGAGCTATCTGTATAATGTATGACATATTTTATCAGATTAAATCTTTGAAGGTTTATAATCAATTATAGCAAGCGATTAAACATGATAAGTATTCACACATAGATCGAATTATATGATATCCAAATCTATATCAATAGAGTTGGTATATATTCTTAGGTTATGTTACATTTTAATAAATCACCCCTTTGGAACACACACGCTGGTCATGATTCGCCTACTGACGGAGATAGGACCGCCCAATAGACTCCGCTGGTAGAAGCTGTTACTGAAAGTCTGAAGGGCGTATGTTAGATTTCCTTGCTAGACTTAATGTGTGTCATACGTGATGGTTTGAATAAATTTCATTTGTACGAAATTATAATACTGTTGCTGATCCGAAGAAACCCAACCAGCTTAGATAAATGACAAATAATATGCTCATTTAATATAGAAGCAGTAATTGATATCTTAGTAAGATATTTTCAGAATGCATGAGTATAAGAATAGTTCGATTTTTAAGTCAGAGATGTTATAGTACTTTTCAACCGAAACACATATGATTTATATGTAATATATACATAAAACAGAACTGCACGCTGTATCTAAGCTGAACTCCAAATGATCAAAATCAACATACAGTGTATAGAAAGTTTGAGAAAAAAAGATGAAAGAATGCGATTAGCTAACATTTGACGAGCTGTTTTTGGTGGCATTAGTGCAGAGATAGAGTTAGCACTATCTAGAACATCATGTATAAATGTCACTCATAAGGTAACATTTCAGCGATCTGCTCTTTTTCATTATTTATATTTAATAAACCCGAAATGCTTTCAGATCACTGTTTCTTAAAAAATGTCAACACGTCTTCGTGTTTTGCTGATCAATTTAACACAATTAAAAAAATTAAACATTGAAAGCTGATGAATTCAACATGTTGTACTCGATTAAATCATCTAACTTGCTTAAATCTGAAAAGAGTTGATTTAATCAACGCAATACTCATGGCTGCTAGGCTGTAGAAATGCGTGAATGCGTTGAAATATCCCAAAACAGCGACTATTGATACGAATACGATTTTATATAGCTGCATGCGTAATTAAAAACAATTGAATACGCTAGCGTGCAGTATATCTTGCATTCGTTGAATCCATGTTCAAGAATGCTGATGCATGTAGAGTACCATACAATGTCGTACCTGGTCATCTGCAATCACTGAGTGACTGTCAAAGTATCTTGTACTTCATCTAAAATACGAGGGTTGATCCAGAAAGAAGCATCTGCTGCAGCCGAATCATTGGGTATGGAACATTATGCATCTCAAAGCAGTTTCATCAACTTGTAAAAGTTAATGACAAGTTTTGCAGAGAGTCCTATTCCTGTATCGCCCCTCGTACATGCATGGCAGTTTAAGTTATATTATGATTCTGTCAAAAATGTAATCAATAGTCGAACATCTACGAAAAACGTGCATCGTAATTTGTGATTGGTTTCTTGAAGTTAGTCGATAATGATGATTTAAATACTTTTATTCAACGCTTGTTATTTTGACAGTGATTTTGAAAAACTAATACATATTTAATGGAAAATGAATACGGAAGGAAAATTGATGAAACACCTGTGACTGAGATAAGTGACTAAATGGTTAGAATAGCAGACGTTTTACAAGGTTAATTTCAAACTAGAATTGCATACAATAGTGCAAGCGATCGAGACATACCCCAAGTAATGAGTGTGATATAAAAAATAGAACATCTGTAAACAATGTATAATCTGTAAAATGTCCATCGAATTGAAAACGAATATGTTACATGTACTATCAAAATTTATTTAAACTTCTTTATTTAACCTCGATTGTGAATCAGGTTATTACAAGTCATAAATATCACACTCAACGAATGCTTTTTGGGTTTCATAGAAGCTCTCAGGTCGACCTCGGGGATTATGAAGATTACGACCAGCGATAAAGAGCCAACGACCAAGATTCCGGCGCTCTACCAACAGGACACCGTGCCTTCCTTAAAATAAAATCACAAGTTTTTCTATCAAGAAAACAACGATAAAATATCAGTTAACATCGATGTATCATTGAACTTTATAGTGTTTATGGAGAATAAATTTTAAGATGTTATCATATAATTTACATATAATTGATCATTAATACCAGCAACGAGAATAAAGTCACTAAAGTGAGCAGTGTGCATGTACTCTTGTCACTCCTAACCAAATCTTGTATCAATATTTCTAAATCGAAGGTCCAAAATTACCTTTATAACGTTACAAAATTTAAACCCATTTAAATCCTGTTGTTTCTCTTAAAAGTCGAGTTTTCTTACGGTCTTAACGTCATGTTTGTTTAAGATGAGATTTTAGCTAAGATGAGAGTTTTCAGACAAGACGCCAATATTATAAAGTGGCCCGACCCTTTGACCCTTGTATGAAACACAATTACAGATCGGAAATATACGATATAAGTCGTGATTGGGATCGATGGACATTTGTTAGCTAATGTTGAGCATTTGTTTTCTAAATGTATCGACAAACACTGATATAACCTTATTATCATGTACAACTGACATACTTTCAATACACACTGGCCTAGAAGGCAGTTTTTTGTCTTGTCTGATGATAGCGATGGGAAAGTTGTGGTGTGGATGAACAGATTACGTGCTGACTTAAAGTACAAAATGTGGATTTACTTGATTTTTGATAGATAATGGACCAAATATATTTGACCTTTTCATCACTTGTTTTAAAGACATGATTACCATATACGCTACTGTTAAGGGAAAAGGGGGAAGAGAGGTTGGTTAGAGATGGAAGACGATTAGTTTAAGTAAATGTGCATTATATTAACAAATTTACCAATGGCATGTGATGTTGTTTAGTACTTGTTTAGTGAACTAAGATATAAAAAAACTTCAACGGCTCATTTTTTTCTGTCAATATTCTGTTTCACTTGGTCTGGCCGCCTGTCTTAGATTAAAAATCTTAAACTTAAAATATATAAAACATGTACATGTACATCAGTAACCACGTACATACAATCAAAATGATTGCGTATTGGATTTTTGAAGTATAAGGGTGTCTATGTATTGCACCGTACATGAGTTTCTTTAAAAAAAACTATTGTTGAAAGAGAGGCGGTATGCCGAACGCGTTCACCTCTGATCGCAAACTGGTGTCTATGATACACAGACTACAGATGTGGTAATTGATTTTTAAAAATGAGTGTCACTTCTAAAAGGCGATCTAAGTATAAAATAGGCAGCGTAAGCAGTCTACGGTCTGTAATGTAAAACTCATGTTCCATTCATATAATGTAATCCTTCTACATTGCCCTAAAACAGTAGTAGAATGAAAGGGTGCTGGTGATAGGACACTGAAGTTAGAATGGTAACAATACCTGATAATAGTGCTAAGTGGATAACATGACTGGATGAAACATATACATGTAATTTTCTAGAGTGTACTTAGACTGTTCTTGTCGTTCATTCTCCCATGCTTAAAATTCGGATATCACCAACATATCGTTCTACCTTAGATACATACACCACTGTATGATTTGATTTCTGATTAAGTATACAGCCATGTAGCTTAGAAGGGGCTTCCTAACATACAACACTCATATAGTTCAATGCCATGTTACCACGAAGACTCGTATTTTATATCTCTGTAAAATAACAGTAACAAATGTATAAGGAAGCCATGTTTGGACTGACTCCTGTGTGTATTCGTACATAGTTCCCCTCTATTACCTTATCCAGCTCTCCGTAAATAGAACCTACGTACCAAGCTTCATCCAGATCTACAAACGTACCTGTACGCTCCTCTAGGGAAGCCGTATACGGCGTGACAAAGTCCCTCGCTTATTGCTATCATGAATCGTCTATACGAATCTGAGATACAACTTTTACGTGTACTATCTCGATTGGTGTCTTGACATTTTTTTATAACTTATTCAAAGCGTTTTGCAGTAGTGTGAATTTCTTACAGTGCACATTGTCGTTTGCGTAATTTAGAAAAAGACACGTACCCCATGTTCCTTAAGCAAACTTTAAGTCTTCATAATTGATGAACAAAAGTGTTGAATAACACTGTTAGGAGACACGATTATGTTGCGAAATGCTATACGAGCGTAGTTCACACCTTTTATACAAATAAGTTGACTTTGTACCTTAAGAAACATATATGACCCAGTGAGTCAATATGTCACAGTATGTTATCTCCTTCATCAACTGCTAGCCGCCCATGTGGTATTATACAAGAAATAAGTCTAGTTACTGGATTAAGGTATACCATACCACATTACCAATATATAATTCATACCATAATTTGAGAGGAAAAAATATGACTCAGTCGTAATATATGATGCAGTCAACTGTCAAAGTACATTTTTCCTTTGACGTAATCAAGCAGTTTGCTGAAGCAGTCCTCCTGTTCACAAAATAATCAACTAATCTGGATCAATTTGATCTTGAAAAATATTTACCATTTTTAATACATTATACAGTAGGGACGGGACTACTTCTCATAAATGAACCCAAACATTTAAAAAAATCCTTCAATTAATATTGTAAAAAGATTTAACATTTTTTGTGGAGAATGTAATAAAGACTAATTTACTAATACCGATTAAAATCATATCAGAATCAATTTTTAAAAATCGGCAATAACTTACCATATTTTTCTTAACAAATATTGCATATGAATTCAAAGTCTTCAGAAGGGAAAAAAATAATCATAGATAGATAGTTTATTCAGAAATGTGAGGCATACTGCCCATAATTTCACATAAACAATGCAAATATATATACAAAAATAACGAAATAGTATACATTGGTCAATGGTCATTTGACATGTAATAGTACATGCAACATGACTTAGAACTTAAAAGAGTACTTATTACATTTGCATTGATACATTGTGAAAAATAATTGAATAATTGAATAGTGATGAGAAAATACAATTGAATTACTTATTACTAATACAACTGATTTCTTAGGTTAAAATCTTTATGGATAAACAATGACAGATTTTTAACAACATTCTTATTTTCTGAGCTTAATAATTGAACAAACTTTGGTATATCGATTTTTTTCTGTAATAATGTTTTATATATTGTTTCTCTTCGATTTATATTCTATACGAAGATACTCTAAAACGTGTAAGTGATTTTCTAAATTTTGAAACATTCATTACATTAAGATACAAGAAATGCATTGATGCAAAGCATCCAAGGGCGCCGCAAAACTGGTGCACAATGTTTTGGAATAGCGTAATGGCGGGAAAATGTTTTGGGATAGTCCATTTTCATACTATCATTGGCGTGTATTTCCTTTTAAACACAGTAACTTGCATAAATATCCACGTAACAAGGACCAATGTGTTAAATTTGATATAAGTAAAGTGAAAATGAAGATTTTTATAATTAATTTTTTATTATTTTATCTTCGACACCTAACACACATGCTGTTTATGTAGAATCGTCCTATTTTTCGGGGATCAGCAAGTATTAATCATAAACATATCGTTTTAACTTTGTAAAAGACATTTATTCGACAATACAAATGCATTAACAATATTTTATTTCTAAATCATAAAAATACAAAAAGTAAACGTGTAATATTTACTGCAGTTTAACCCTTAATAAAAAATTAGATTCAGTTATATTTTGCTCTGTTTGATTTTTAAAGATCAGACATCCAATTGTGAATAAAAATGTCTCTCAGACTTTGCCGTAATACAAGTATAAACATATTCTTATCTCCAACACCTTGAAAACAACCCTACAATAATAAAACCCTAACATTTCTAAAATATGTTTTACCGATTTCGCCCAACTGTTCCATTCTGGGTGCATTTCTAAAACAGACATATATAGTTGAACCCCGTTATGTCGACATTCCGGTTAAGTCGACATATTTGTAAAGTCCCGATTTCTGTCCCTATATATTGTATATGGAAAATGATTTTTATGTCGACATTTCTATGTCGACAATTTCGGCTATGCCGACGTGATTTCTCTGGCTCAAAGAGTGTTTTCACACCTTAATGCACTTGTTTGTGTCGACATCCTCTCGACGTGATTGAAATTGAAAAGGTGTCAATTGACCGTGAAGAGATAAACAATTTTATCTCGACCTATTGTTTGTGTCACAATTAATTCGTTCACAGTTTGTAAAACTGATCTTTAAATTAACATCGTATTTTGCAATATGATTGATAAGTGTCGCAGCGAATATTTACCAGTTTCAGTAAAACTGATAAATTCAGCCACTCGTCGTATATGATTAAATATTGTTGAAAAAAGGGCATTAAATCCGAAAAACAACATAAAAATCGAACATACACATATATTATGTCTCTGATATTATTTATTTAAAGTATACCAAATATCACGATTCAATTAGTTTTACAACACCTGCAGCAAAACACACGAGTGGTAAGTTTTACAACACCACCATAGCAAAAATACGTATATACAAGACAAGTTTGCCAGTACTGGAATCGGATGTGTCGACATTCGGATATGTCGACATATTTTATCAGGTCCCTGTAATGTCGACATAACGGGTTTCGACTGTATCACATTATTTAGATATGGATAACATTTTTTCAAAGTTTGAAAGAAACTATATTATTTTATATTGATCCTGATCCTGAAATCTTATTATTTTTGAACACAGGAGCTAGTTTTCATACTAATTCTTCGAACAAACATACTTAGTTGTTTTGCGGATAGAATTAACAAATATTTTATAGCTTAAAATCTACGAAGAATCAATGTCAAGTACATTCATGTACATTTAAAACATATGAACGCTGCAATGGGATTTACAACCTCTTCTATAAGTGGTGTCATTTCCAAAAAACAACATGTGGAGTCACTATATGCAAGCAGGAAACAATAGTTACTGCATATGGTCACTTCGTTTTCATATAGCCAAGTGTGTCAGTACATGGTGACGTTTTCTGGAAATGACTTTACTTAAAGAAGATGTCGGAAATCGTACAGCGGCGCTCATATGTAGATCTATAGGTCAAGATTTTTGCACAAATCAAGTAGATGTAGACGTGTGGGTATTTAAAAAAAGACAGACTGGTCACTAACCAATCTGATTAAAACCATCTCCTAAAAACGCTACGCTATCGCATTGCTATCTTGAGGCAGATCGTGGACTTAAGCCAGATTGGGTCACTTAACATTTTACAAATTGTGGATACATTTAACTTGCAGTGGATGTGATTTGTTTCTTGAATTGATTCGTTATCGATGTTTTGATTATTAGTTGATTGCAAAGTTCAGGTCAGTTTTAACAGTTTTTATCTTACTTACAACTCGTACGTCCTAAATCTACACAACTTGCCATAGTTCGTGCAATTATGCATTGGGACCAACGGAACTTATGTCAGACGCTCGAAATAAAATTTCAAACGATGACAGTTTTTTGTTGAAAAAGTGTCTATGTTCCATGATTAACCGCCGTAAAATGTATGCACTTCTTCCGAGAGACGGCTTTGGTGACAAAGACGCGTACAATGCGCCATACACGTCGTCTATATTCTAATGCGTTTTTTTAGTTGCTATACCATTTCAGTTTGAAATTCATTTCAAGTGACAAAAAGGGCGATATTCTTTTACATCTAAAGACACAAATATTGAGACGAATTTTAGATGTTCGTATTTTGGCGTCTGTGCGACGGACGCGCTTTGTCTAAAACTATTCCACTAGTTTGCATCACAAAGCCAATTGTACATCCATTGAGATTTTCAGTTATTTAAGTAAAGAATAATATTTGGATATACTTCGGTTTCGGTCGTTATTTGTTACCACGGAGATACTTTATAGTCTTATAATTAAGCATTTCTTCACTTGTTAAACTGAAGTCGTTTAAAATGCATCCTTTATCGTTGTATTCCTTCTTCTTTAGATCATTTTGATTTATAGCAGCCCCCTCTCCAAAAATAACGTTGAACCCCATCCGAAAAGAACGTTGATTATCTCGACATTATGCGTCGAAATTATACAAGAGGGATGAAAGAATCTCCCCACGTGACACCGGATTCTCGCAATGAATATAATACCGCATACAATACTTTCTATTGACGTTAATGACAGACTGACTAAGTAAAGACAGTCCTATCGCCCAACCTTTAAGTCAATCTTGATTGCTTTAAGTGATTCAAAAGAGAATTACTTGTACAGAAATCAAAAGAAAGTTGGTCCCATATATTTCATGACTTTGAAAAAGTTTGTTAATGTCTCCATTTCATATCATCCTTTCATTGGAACATACCTTCTTTATATTAACTACGCTGTGCTATTTGAGTGAGACGAGTGTACAAGGTTCGTTGACCTCGCTGGTACTTCAGACTAAGCACCTATAGCTGATATAGATATATTTTTCGCCCAAGCTTTTTAGTGATTTCTTTCGTCAGTGATATCATTTACGTAAAGGTATTACGTTACAAACAAAGTGTTAAAATTGTCAACATCTTGTCTTACATAAATCAATTCAGAAGAAAGTGGATACATCCTTATTCTCTGGAATGCAACACGACTCAGTACCTTCTGTATCGCAATGACCGAATTCTGATGACAATGCAATAAATTTGATTCATATAATTAATTGCTGACGTTTTTTTATTCTGACAAAATTTCTAGTTAAAGGTCGTCTTGAATGACTGAAGTTAAACTTAAATCTAAATACAATTTTAGAGATCTGTTGACCATAGTTATAATTATAAAACCCTACCTGACAAGATAAAATCACTTTTTTTACATTAAATGATACTAATATTGTTATATTAAGTATGATTATCTTTCTCTCTCCCTCCCCCCCCCTCATCTCTCTCTCTCTCTCTCTCTCTCTCTCTCCCTCTCTCTCTCTCTCTCTCGTTCGAGCGCGTGCGCTGTTTTCCTCAAAATAGGTGACCGGTTGTTAAATTTGCTAGTTGTTCGCATGGAAACACTAAATTTGATTTTTTCGGACAAATTAGCACGAAAATATTTAATGAAGAGTACTTAAAAGTTCCTTAAAAATTGCCGGGTCATTCACATCTGGTCCGTTTAATAAACTAGATAGAAACTATGAAACTCAGACAAAGGTTAAACTATATTTCCGAATGTCACAATCTTCCGCATCATTTCTTGAGTGTGTCTGAATAATAATTACTTCCCTAGAATTGTCGACTACTTGACGGTCCCTTTATTCTGCGTAACCCTTGGCAACGATTTCTAATTTACAGATATTAACAAACTAGAAGACGTACTTAACGATGTTCAAAAGTCTGTCAATTTAAACCAGCCACTGAGCTATTCTTTCATAATCGCATTGAATTCTGAAATCATTAATTTTGTTCACTAGTGCCTAAGGCAAGTTAAATAAGAACAATTACTTTTTGACCATAAGGTGCCCTACGAGAGTCTCTCCTTGTTTATTGTTATGGCGAATTTCGTCAAATCAGCTGAACGTTTGAATGACTTCACATTCATTGTACTAGTTGGCTGTTACTGACTACTGGTTAATGTGCTATTTGAGATTTGTAGCTTAGTTTAAGAGATAACTTGAATTGAATGTTGTGTGGACTAAACCGACTGTAAGTGTCATTTCCTTTAATTTGGGAAAAATTTACGGGCATAAAACCATTTACAGCGCAGCTTCCTCTCCTATCGTATGTTACCGTTTTGATTAATGCAATTCTTATTTGATTGTTTTATATAGACATGCAAATCAGATGTTCTAACTAAACGCCAGTTATATAGAGACACGGACCTATATACCGGTATATAGGTCCGTGATAGAGATTATTCTGTGTCGGCCAGATGCATTATTTCATTTTCTGGCGGAAGCAAGGTTAAACAGCACTAAAAGAAAAATGTGCGATGTTTTTGAGATTACGATATTGTTAAATGATTTAACTACTTAATTGTATGATATCGTGTTACTAGTTCAGTTGTCAGGTGTTTCAAATTGATAACTTTAAAGATAAATGATACAATATCATTGTGCTATCTTTTAAAGCAAACTTGAATTATAGGATATCGCTGACATGAGAATATATGTGCGAAATGTCTGAAAGATATGTACTCGCTTTATTTTACAGCATAAATATCTGAGTCTGTTTTGGGTATGTGTCTAAAGTACAGGCCCATTTGTTGGTTACAACAAAATTTCATAAACGTAAAATGTTTGCTAACGATATTTAATTCAACTGATTCGCAGTTCAAGAAATCACACAAAGCATGTCTAAAAAATATGAATATGATACGATTCATTAAATGATTCACTATTGTTAAATTTTGCTACTATGATACAGGTTTATTCATGTTGCTGGCTTTAAACATATTAATTTTACATACATTCCATGCTCAAATAATCACGCCAAATATAAACTTGGAGTATTATCCAGTATCATTCATGTTGTTACTTTGAACTTATTTAATTTACACCGAGTGTGATGCAAGCTTGCTCACAATTCATTTAAATTACTCTCGACGATTTCTTCCTGTGTTTATATCCAGTACTCACGCCTAATTCAGGAATTGAGAAGATCGCGATTATTACCCGCCCAAGGCAGGAATCGAACCGACGACCTTCGGCTCAGGGATCAGGAGCTCTACTGCTCGACCACTATCCCTCCATTATGGATCCGTGTTGTTGTTGTTGCTTATGATTTCTATATTTTATCTTTATTAAAGTCTCATTCTTGAATATAACACAATATTTCATTAAAATAATACATAAATATTCATGCAACAGAGAGAATACGTAACTACGGGGAACGCCACATACACAAGACAATACCTCCCCACGCAGACCTCAGGAAAAACAACAATCCACAAAACATAACGCACCTAAGGAAGTCAAACTGTACACATATTAAGGAACAGAGGCACAAGGAACGGCCCAACAGACCATAAGGAATAATTAAGAGAATCAAAGTGGACAGTAAAGGGAGGGGGAGGGGGGAATTAATGGATGGAAAAGCTCACAGGACAATTCAAGACAACTGGCCACAATAGGCCAAAATTGGGCAGGAAACACTCTGAACACTGTATAAAGTGACAGAATTGCATAGGGGAAAGGGAGACATAAAACATTCATAACACAAACAGAAACAATAAGACCATTGTATAAGAATTATTAGAGACTATGGCACAATATTTATAGACATTCGATTTACAATCTTAAAAGAGTTAAATTACAATACAAAAGTTGAGAGGCTGGCATTAATCTTGTCTACTAAGTATTAATATCCTAATAAACTGTACTAAAAGAAACGAATATTACATCAGATCAGATCTGTTGTTAACTGAGTAATACCAGCTTTTCAGTTTAGCAGTACGCTCGATTAAAACATAATAGTAATATCTTACAATAAATGAGGTATCATCTTATGTATATAAACAACTGTTCAATGGAAAAATACAATGCACTTTTTGTGAATGTAACCCTTATTAATAATACAAAAGTAACCCGTATTAATGATACAAAGTACTAAAACGTATTTGGAGTATATTAAAGCAGGTTTTTGCAGTTAATTTGGCAATTTCAGCATTTTAGAGTCCACAACGACTTTTTTGTTCATCACTCATACTAGTAAAATATTCCTTGATATCCTTAGCTCTATCAAATAAAACATTTCTAAGTTGTTGGTAGGCAGGGTATTGGGTTAATACATGTATTTCTGAATCAACATTTGGTTTACAAATAGGGCATATCCTGTCATCTATCGCTATAAAGTAAAACTTCGAAACCTCGAACTGCCGTCGGAACGAGCAATTAGTTCGAGCCATCTACCTGTTCGAGGCATCTACTGTATACGTGTATATGTACGAACTGACTGTCACCGGTGCAAGTGTAGTAAGCATGCTGAACGCATGGCGTGTGTGTGTTGTTAGTGTTTTCATACTGAATGCACGTCGATCAATAGTCACAGCATTATTCATAATAATAATAATTAAAAAATGAATAAATAAATGATTCGTTTTAAACGTTCTGAATATGCGTTGACACGGGACTATCCAATGCCACCGAATGTGATTACGTTTCTTTGTATAAATAAATACGACATATGCCAATTTACTCATTTGTTTTTTTAACCTTGTAGATAACACATCTGTTGCACTTGTGTTTTGTGAACTTGTGCACGTATTGTTTTCGTGATTTCGCATTTGCTACTGATGATTGGCTATATATCAATGTTCTATGTACCTGAATAAATACAAACTCTCACATTCAAAGGTTTAATGTTTCGTAAGAAGCACATCATTTAAGAACACTTGAATTACGCACTATCAATTATGTATGTTTAATTCAATTCAATTCAATTCAATAGTTTATTGCATTCAAAACATATTAACATGTTTTATAGCAATTATACAAAAATATTTCTGACAAAAGGCATAGATTTTCTGAAGAGCACATGATGTTACAGTGCATGTATACATTCAAAATATATCAAAATATGTCAAAATATGAGCATAAAATTATTCAATTTCTAATTAGATTGGCGTAGAAAATATATTTGGCCAAATTGGTGACAATAATGTTTGATGTTGCTGTCATAAGATTAGACAATTTCTGTTTCGTGGGCCATGTGTAGTAGTATTTTTTTATATATTTTGATCTTAAATCAGAGAATTTTGTGCAAATTAATAGAAAATGATATTCGTTTTCTATTATTTCTGTATTACAGTTTTTACAAATTCTGTCGTTTCTATGTATATTTAAATATCGGCCACGTTCTACAGCTAAGTCATGAGATGATGTTCGAAATCTTGCGAGAGCAATTCTAAATTTAGATTCTTTGATTACGTCGAGATATCTTTCTAAATTAAATGAGTGTTTGAATAAACTGTATGTTTCTAGGCGAGTTGAATTATTAATTGAAGAATACCAGCTTTGGTGAAAAATGTCTAATATTCGTTGTTTAACAGTGTTGTAATTTATAAGCATGTTAAATTGGTTGTTCCACATATTTGACAATCCTATTTGTTCTAAAATGTTCTTTGTATTATATGCCCAATTACTCCCATTGTATGATAGGCCATCATCAGCATCATTCTTAAGCATTTTATAAGTTTTAAAAAGTATACTTTGTTCGTTAAGTGTTAATATTTTTATCCAATATTTAATCAATATTAGTTTTCTGTGTACATACAAGGGTATACGACCTAACTCTCCATACAGAGCGTTTAAATTTGTTGATCGTTTAACACATAATATCCTTCTACAAAATTTAGAGAAAATTGCTTCAATATTTGGGCTCGTATGATGACCCCAGACTTCAGCAGAATAGTTTAATGTTGGCAAAACAATAGAGTCGAATAGATTGATCCTCTGAGATATTGGAATATCTAATTGATTGTATACTATAAATAAATTATGTAATGAGAATGAGGCATGTTGGGCAATTCGTTTTTGAGTGCGGTTCCAACATCCATTTTTAAAAAGATGTATTCCTAAATATTTAAATGATTCAACAATGTCAATTCGTGTATTATAGATGAAAAAATCATATGACGTATGTCTTCCTTTTTCAAAAATCATTATTTTAGTTTTTGCGACATTCAATCTTAAGTTACATGAATTACAGTATTGTTCTATATCATTTAGTATAGATTGTAACGATACTGGATCATATGCAAATACAGCAGCGTCGTCAGCAAATAATAAAAGGAATAATTGTATATCATCAATGCTTACAATACCATTTATAGATTTATTTATATTATTTAATATGTCGTTAAGGAAAAAAAGACACAAAATGCTACTGGCAGGATCGCCCTGTTTTACACCGATTTTAGAGTTGATCGGATTAGATTTCATATGATTATATCGAACAGATGACGTAACGGTAGAATACATAGATTGTAGTGCATTTATGAATTTAGTACTTATATTCTCCTTCAGTAATTTTCTCCATAAAAGCATTCTGTCAATTCTGTCAAACATTTTTTCCCAGTCTAAGAATGCTACGTATAATTTTTTTTTGGTTGATAAAGTTTTCGCAATTATAGCATAAAGTACAAAGATACAATCTGTGGTTGATTTATTTTTTTGAAAACCAAACTGATTATCGATAAATTTATCATGTTTATCCGCCCATGTAGTAAGTCTGTTGACTAACAACTTGGAGTATATTTTTGATAGAATATTGTTGAGTGTTATTCCTCGATAGTTATTTGCTTCGTGAGACCCGCCTTTAAATATAGGTATAATAATACCCTCTTCCCAGCATTTCGGGAATACACCATCATTAAATATTTTATTGTAAAATCTAGTTAAAAATGGTGAAATTATATCAAAAGAATTCTTAAACACTTCCGCTATTAAATTATCTGTGCCAGGACTTTTTGAGTTATTCTGTGAAAAGACAGCATGTTTTATTTCCGAAGTAGTAAATGCAATATCTAAATCATTGTCATAGATATAGTTTTCATATGTCGCATCGTTACTTTGGTCATTATTATATGTAGGTACTGTTCCGTATAAATCATTAAAATGCGAATATATGTCATTTAAGTTCAAGTTATTATTTTCATTTTGCGTTTTTTTATATTGTGTCTTAATATTTTCCAAAATAATTTTGGGTTAGACTTCGCTAATAATGAAACCCGTTTTCCTTCAGTTTTCATGAATATGCGTTTATATTTGCGTTTCACATTCGCGTAAGTACGCTTTTTATTTAGGAAATCGACTTTATTATCTGTGTTTCTATTTCTTAAAAAAATGTTTCTCGCTTGATTAGATATTTTACGCGCATCATAGCATTCTTTATTGAACCATTTTTTCTTTGCTTTTTCTTTGGACAATGAGTTATCTTTCTTAAGTTTACCAAAAACCTTGAAGGCGTTATCTTGCATAAAATGTGTAAAGTAATTGATCGACTCATCTATCGTATTATCATTTAAATTAGTAGTCAGCTGATTTAATAGATCCATTTAGTGATTTGTTTGTCGCATAAGTACATGTACACTGTATTGTTTGGGGTAACTATCACTACGTGCAAATTACACATGTGAACTTTCTTACCTGTCAGCAAACAATTGAATATCGCTCTGAAGGTGTAAGGCAGGGTAAAAAATGTATCCCCTCTTCTTTTTTCGCTTTATTTAAATGATCTACATAACTTTTTTGAGAATAATGAAATGGACGGGATTCAATGTTCAAAACATGATTTAGATGACCGATTGATAGAATTTGTTAAACTTTTTATATTATTATATGCAGACGATACGATTATATTCTCTGATTCTGCCTTAGACTTGCAAAAGGCCTTAAATACTTATGAAAATTACTGTCGAATCTGGAAACTAACTGTGAATACTGCCAAATCAAAAGTTTTAGTTTTTTCGGAAGGGCGCCAAATTCAGTATGATTTCAGGTTTGGAAACGAAAATTTTGAAGTCGTAAATGAACATAAATATCTCGGCATACTCTTTACTAGAAACGGTGGTTTTACAAAAGCTAAAACCAGTATCGCAAAACAAGCTACGAAAGCAATGTTCAGTTTATTAAAACGAGCAAAGGAATTATTTTTATCAGTGGATTTACAGATTGAACTTTTTAACAAAATTGTTAAACCGATACTTTTATACGGATGTGAATGTTGGGGCTATGGAAATAACAATGTTCTAGAAAAGGTTCAATTAAAGTTTCTTAAATATGTACTGGGTTTAAAAGCAAGCACTCCAAATTGCATAGTCTATGGCGAAACCGGTGTACAACCACTTCAAATCGAACTCGAAACTAGAATTATCTCATACTGGTCCAAATTAGTTATTCCAGAAACTCCAAAACTCTGTGTATCACTTTACAATATTGCATTAAGTAATTTCACTCACTCAAACAACGTCAACAGATTTAAATGGCTAAGAAATGTTAAAGCAATATTTTTGAAATGTGGACTGATTAATATATGGGAAAGTCATAATTTTCCAAAAAATAAATGGCTCAAATGTTATATCAAACATCACTTAAGCGACCTTTTTATTAACGACTGGTTTGCTATTCTTAACTCTTCAAGTAAATGTAAATTTTATAGATTAATTAAATCTAAGTTTAAGTTATTATTTAGTAAAAATTCCACCCGAGTATTTAAGATATATGATCAAGTTTAGAACAAGAAATAATCGACTTCCGGTAGAAAAATTAAGCTGGGAAGGAGTCGAATTTGATTTGAGAAAATGTCGTTTATGTGAAAAAAATTGTATTGGTGACGAATTTCACTATCTACTTGAATGTGATCACTTTAACGAGTCAAGAACAAAATACATCCCCAAAACCTTTTATCGTCACCCTAACATATTAAAATTACAACTACTCATGGACCAAGACTTTAACAATATAATAAAAACTAGGAAACTTTGTGTGCTGATTAAAGAAATTATTTGTAAATTTAAATAAATGCCAGACTTAAAACATCCGAAAACAACATATTTTTCTTGAATATATACATATTTTAACAAAATTAGAATAACAATACCTTCTCCCTGAATATCTGTTTATAATTGTATCTCTTGTGCATGATGCATTCATTTTCTTATTGTAACTGCCTCTTTACCATTGTATTTGTATTTTGTATATTATGTACTCATGTTGTCATGTTTTACATGAACTGAGAAAAATGTAATAAACTTGTAAACTTGTAAACTTGTCCATGAAAGGTGTGAATTATTGTATTGTTCGACCTATCTATGGTGAACAATGAATGAAATGGTTTCTAGGGACCGCAAACCCTGTTCGAGTGTTCGACCTATCTCCGTTCGAGTGATCTACTATTCGATAATATGAAATAAGAAGGGGTTTTGCCGGTACCTAAGAACATGTTCGAGGTATCTACTGTGTTCGAGCCAAAACTGTTCGAGGTTTCGAAGTTTTATTGTATTTTCATATCTTCCTGTTTCAAGACGAACGGGAGCAACCCCACATCTAAACTTTGCTAGAACGATGAACCAATTTTGTAGATATTGCATATTGTATGATTGCGTTAAGAAATATATTGTAATAGTTCAAATTTATTCAGTTTGTATCAACTGAGAAACAGGTTAATACAACTTACATGAATCACTCACGATAACTGCTTCCGTAGTATCCCCACCCAGTTAAGGGACTAGGAAGATCGAGGAATACATTGGGGGATTTCAACCCAAGACCTTCTGGTCATAATTTCGGTGGCTCTATGTCCCTTGGCTACCATGACTCCCTAATACCTGTTGAATTATAGATTAAGGTTACAAAAAGAAATTATACGTTAATTAGGAAATCGTACAACATTAGAGGAGAACGTTTAGAATGTTTATCTCATATTAATGTCAACAGTACATGATTTGTTTAACACTGTTGTCGGAGATAATTTGTATTGTATTATGATACAGTATCTTACATTTACCAATTACTTATAGTCCTACTTCACGAACACCCCATACTGTTTCTGAAACCTGCAAGTATTTCTTAATAGTCCGTGGCTGCACTATATCTTAAATTATTATTTAATTACTCTAGCAATCGAACAACATAATTATATTCAATTCCGTTGTATTGAAGTATACAACATGGTGATGCTTCTATTATATATTACAAGTCACAATGCATTAAACACACAACGCCGACTATTGTTTTGGAATGGTAACAATACAGTGTGCATTGTTTTTGTTTTTCGAACACACTTGGACGTTCAATTTTATCCTACTTTTATCAAAGTCTAGTCTTATGATATCCGGATATTTCAATTATTTTAGAGCAGATCGAATTCAACTAAATAAACAAATGTTTTTTTCCTCTGACTTTTTTTCTTTTTTAAACGTTTTTTTTTCACTTTTTTATTTTCACGCGAAAATGATTACAAAGGCACAAATTGACCGATTTCACGAAATGAAGTATTCGTGAATTAATAGTGATCTACAACAGAGTTCAATTTCGAGATTCACAATATATGAATAGTAAAATTTATACAAAATATACGTCATTTCCCCAAAAAACGATGACATTTTCAGTGACAAAAAAGTGTATAAAACATTCAACAGAAAATCTCACAATTAATCACACGTAAAGGGATTTTATTAGTTTCACTACGGGTAATTTACTGACGTTTAACTTAAAATTCATGATGGACTCGAGTTTAACTGAAATGTCAGTGTGAATAGCCTTTTGGGAAACTGTGATAATACTCAGACAATACTTTATTTTATAGATCTTATCAATTTTGGAGCTTAATTCATTTTCAGGATTTTGAAATTGGAGTGACATCGGAAAGATAGAAAATGAAGTCGGTAAGGGATAAGTGGCCGTTCATCGTTGTCGTCTTGATGCTGGTAAGTTATTTCAATCTGTATCAATCTGTTCAGTTTCCGTATTTTGGCGGTAACATATATATATTTAACTAGAAGCATTTGACAAAACTAGTAGAAGATGTCAAAACTAGTAGCAGACGACAAAGCTAGTAGTAGACGACAAAGTTAGTAGCAGACGACAAAACTAGTAGCAGACGACAAAACTAGTAGCAGACGACAAAGCTAGTAGTAGACGACAAAGCTAGTAGCAGACGACAAAACTAGTAGCAGACGACAAAGCTAGTAGTAGACGACAAAGCTAGTAGCAGACGACATAATTAGTAGCAGACGACAAAGCTAGTAGTAGACGACAAAGCTAGTAGCAGACAACAAAAATAGTAGCAGACGACAAAGCTAGTAGCAGACGACAAAGCTAGTAGCATACGACAAAGCTAGTAGCAGATGTCAAAACTAGTAGCAGACGACAAAGCTAGTTGCAGACGACTAAACTATATTAGCACTTTACTTTGCATTATTGCTTAATTGTGTGTAAAGTTTTGATCCATTGCGTTAGTGAGAATTGCTTGTTTCGTTGTTTTTTGTCTAAAATTATAATATCTGAATGTTGGTTGTCAGTGTTTGTCGAGTAAAATCATAATAGGTTGCTGTTTTTACAATAATAAAAGCCACCAAACTCGCTCTTTACTATGTATTACTTAACACTTTAACCAGCTAGCGTAGTTTAAACGCATCATTTCAATTCACGTTTAATTGCTTGTGTACTGTAAGAAGTGAGAAACAGTAGCGTACATAAGGCGACATTTTAGACTAGGTCTGAAATTCAGAATTGCTTCTATTTTTCGGCGCAGACGTGTTAACATGATTTTGCTATTTGTATATCAGTGTTGTGTAAAGCAACCGAATCAATGTTCAACCGAACAACGTTTGTAACCTTGACGCGGATTGGTTAACCTTTCGATAAAGGGTACGTTGCCTAACGAAATCCACTGAATTGATCAAAATCCAGTTTGGATCTGGAGTGACCAGCAATTGTAACATCTCGGCATTTTTTTTATGTTGCACAACAAATCTTAACTTTCAAATTTCAGGATATTTCTTGTTTCTTTTGAGTTGTGGAAATTATTGTCCCAAAATCTTCAAACGAATATGTGATGCATTTATTTTCTTGTGATACTTATAAATTTCTGTGATATCAGTTAATTAAATGATTATGCCTCTCTATGTCATGCCACCAACACATATTAAAATAATATTATTAACATATGCAAAATATCCATGTCATACACACCAACACATAGGATAGCACAAACAAGAGTAAACCTTGTACAGTAAAGCATCAGGACAGGTGAATGACCATAGACGAGAACCAAAAATACGTATGCACCCTTTATTCTACAGTGGTGGACTTTAGTACGGAACAATATATAACGTACTCCCAGAACAGCAGGGCTCTTAAAATCCAATAGCCCGACGTCCCGGACAAGTCATATTGCCGATTTGGACTACGAACGGTTGAGTTGGACTTAGTCCGGGACAAGTCTGTTATGCACGCCTAGTTAACTGTTAATCCATACCCTATTATATACCCATACTACTAGGAGTCCATATCGGACAAGTCAAAATTAACATGTACACTAGTCCGGGACAACTGTATTTAAAGAAAATGCCTAGAATCTTTGAACAGTACAGAACAGAACATAGATGTTCGGTATTTCTGAAAACCTCCTCAGCAATACAGTAAATTTAAAACATCATATCTCAACATACAAAACAAAGTGTACGTTTATGTTTGTTCCAACACTGACAAACCATCAGGTGAAACGTTCGTTTTGATAAAAAAAATCTCCATAGCAACACCCTTTGAGAGATGCAAATTTCGGCTGTTGTTGTGAGGTGGTTGCATGCAAGAGGTTAAACTGTATGCATTTACTGTTCCTTTTGTTAAATAGTAAGGTAGTATTCAAAGGTATTGTGTGATCGATCAAATTCATTGAAATACTTTAACTTTAATATTTTCCTAATACATGTACAAGTATTTGTTACGAGTGTTTATTTTTGTCAGCATTATTTAAGTTATATACCTCAATCAGTTGATCTAACCAGTGTTCCTGGCTTGCCGACGAGTACTTCAATTATCTTTTGCAAGCAACTGACAACTTTCCCGTAGGCATTTGAAGTGCAGGACCAGTGACTTCGATTGTTATTTTCACGGAGCCATACTGGCACCTCCCCCGGAGTTCGTACACACGACATCCAGAATGACAGTGGGTTGCTTTCCGACTGAGCTAATGGAGCGGACCAGAAAACTGTCCCCGTAAAGTTATTTCTGCTAGTTAGTTGTAAACCAAGCATTTTCAGTAAATGCATTTTGTAATATTATGGTAAATGCATATTTAAATGACACAGTTTAAATTGCCCAGACATTACAGCAAAACATATTCTACCATTATTATAAAACCTACATAAATCATTTCAGTATTTTGACGGAAATTTATATTTTTGTGCACGTATAAATCATTTTTTTTGCCAACGAAATGAGCGTGCGCATGCGCAAATGTTGCTGTATATATATTTGAATGCACATAAACAGTTCCTCATGAACTTCACATACATAGTGCTGAATGGATGTTTAATGGATTGACTCGTCGAGTTGACAGCTATTATATTCACATTCTGGCGTCAGTAGCTGTAACCAAGCATGTGGGGTGTTAACTGAATCCATAATGTTTCCTAAAACTGTTAATTTGATACAATCGTCTATTCTTGCTTCAACTTTTCAATGCACTCTTAGCGGGTTTCGTCGCACATTTTGCAAATTACCTGAATTTCGAAGCCGCTAATACGCTTGGTAGCGCTGTACAATATTCATTGTGCCTGCTCACACTGTTCGGACAATTCAATCATGTTTAAACACCGGATTGTTCACAAAACGGTTCGAGTCTCAACAATGATATTACGAAGCGGGATGTTTAAACTGGTGTAGAGCTACTATTGCACGAGTTTTCCTTTTAAGTCTTGTTAAATAAGACTCATTTCACATCTGCAGACTGGTATCCAGTTATTTCATGATGAAATAAGAATTTTCTGTCAACTTCGAATTTTTTATTACAAAACGGGTTTTATCACAAAACGGGTTGTAACACACCGTTCGAACCACGTTACAGCATGTCGAATACTCGAAGTGAAAGCGTGAAACATTTACTATTTGAATAGTCGTATCTCATACCTCGCCTACTTATATCTTTGCTTAGATTTCTTTAAGTCTTGGATGTCTCGAAAAAGATGTCCAACATACGAGCATTTTTGTCGGATCCACTTCCCTGCCACTTCTCAGGGAAAGTTGACATCTGTTGGATCATGTGTTTCCCATGTGTATAGAACATATTGCATGTTCTGTAAAACCTCAATAATACGACAACCTTTGTGACCATTGAAAAATCATGTGTTTCCCATGTGTATAGAACATATTGCATGTTCTGTAAAACCTCAATAATACGACAACCTTTGGGACCATTGAAAAATCATGTGTTTCCCATGTGTATAGAACATATTGCATGTTCTGTAAAACCTCAATAATACGACAACCTTTGGGACCATTGAAAAATCATGTGTTTCCCATGTGTATAGAACATATTGCATGTTCTGTAAAACCTCAATAATACGACAACCTTTGTGACCATTGAAAAATCATGTGTTTCCCATGTGTATAGAACATATTGCATGTTCTGTAAAACCTCAATAATACGACAACCTTTGGGACCATTGAAAAATCATGTGTTTCCCATGTGTATAGAACATATTTCATGTACTGTAAAACCTCAATAATACGACAACCTTTGTGACCATTGAAAAATCATGTGTTTCCCATGTGTATAGAACATATTTCATGTACTGTAAAACCTCAATAATACGACAACCTTTGTGACCATTGAAAAATCATGTGTTTCCCATGTGTATAGAACATATTTCATGTACTGTTAAACCTCAATAATACGACAACCTTTGGGACCATTGAAAAATCATGTGTTTCCCATGTGTATAGAACATATTGCATGTTCTGTAAAACCTCAATAATACGACAACCTTTGGGACCATTGAAAAATCATGTGTTTCCCATGCGTATAGAACATATTGCATGTTCTGTAAAACCTCAATAATACGACAACCTTTGGGACCATTGAAAAATCATGTGTTTCCCATGTGTATAGAACATATTTCATGTACTGTTAAACCTCAATAATACGACAACCTTTGGGACCATTGAAAAATCATGTGTTTCCCATGTGTATAGAACATATTTCATGTACTGTTAAACCTCAATAATACGACAACCTTTGTGACCATTGAAAAATCATGTGTTTCCCATGTGTATAGAACATATTGCATGTTCTGTAAAACCTGAATAATACGACAACCTTTGGGACCATTGAAAAATCATGTGTTTCCCATGTGTATAGAACATATTTCATGTTCTGTAAAACCTCAATAATACGACAACCTTTGTGACCAATGAAAACTGGTCTTCTTATTGAGGAGGTCTTAATATTGGGGTTGAATAAAGAGCAAAACAGTGAAAATGGACTTTGTGGTGGTCTTATTGTCGTTATGTGAGGTTTGACTGTATTATACTATTTTGTAGGTGACTTATTATTACGAATTCAATACCCCTTTATATCAAACGTTCAAATCTCATAAGGCGCCTATTATGTTTTAAAATATAAACAAAAACAGTCGAAATTACACAATGGCATTTCCGTGTTTAGATAAAGCTTATATTACGACTTTCATCTTTAACACTATTTTATAATAGAAATGATAGAACATTTAAGATTACGTTAATTGGACATACCTACTACTGTAGACACTAATTCAATTAAGATCAATGTACGATAAACGAGTGTTCTTTAATTTGACTTAAAATAGGCGAGGGTGTTAACAAAATGTTTGTGTAATCTTAATTAAATAGTTACATAATTATAAAACAATCTTTCACAAAATATTTACATGAGTGTACATGTACGTACGTCTCTTCTATATAATCGTAGGGCTTATCGTCCCAAAAAGTGTGTTAAGCATTATGCGAGCAAAGACTCAATAATCTATCCACGTGGTTTAATTGCTCTATACACTTGGCTTCGTTGCGGTACTCATCTTGGTTTCATGGCTCTATCCACTTGGCTTCGTTGCGGTACTCAACTTGGTTTAATTGCTCTATCCACTTGGCTTCGTTGCGTTACTCAACTTGGTTTCATGGCTCTATCCACTTGGCTTCGTTGCGTTACTCAACTTGGTTTCATGGCTCTATCCACTTGGCTTCGTTGCGGTACTCAACTTGGGTTCATTGCTCTATCCATTTGGTTTCGTTGCTGTACTCAACTAGGTTTAATTGCTCCATCCACTTGGCTGCGTTGCTGTACTCAACTAGGTTTCATTGCTCTATCCATTTGGTTTCGTTGCTGTACTCAACTAGGTTTAATTGCTCCATCCACTTGGCTTCATTGCTGTACTCAACTAGGTTTCATTGCTCTATCCATTTGGTTTCGTTGCTGTACTCAACTTGGTTTCATTGCTCTATCCATTTGGTTTCGTTGCTGTACACAACTAGGTTTCATTGCTCTATCCATTTGGTTTCGTTGCTGTACTCAACTAGGTTTCATTGCTCTATCCACTTGGTTTCGTTGCTGTACTCAACTTGATTTCATTGCTCTATCCATTTGGTTTCGTTGCTGTACTCAACTTGGTTTCATTGCTCTATCCATTTGGTTTCGTTGCTGTACTCAACTTGGTTTCATTGCTCTATCCATTTGGTTTCGTTGCTGTACTCAACTTGGTTTCATTGCTCTATCCATTTGGTTTCGTTGCTGTACTCAACTTGGTTTCATTGCTCTATCCATTTGGTTTCGTTGCTGTACTCAACTTGGTTTCATTGCTCTATCCATTTGGTTTCGTTGCTGTACTCAACTTGGTTTCATTGCTCTATCCATTTGGTTTCTTAACTCAACTTGGTTTCTTAACTATACCCGATTGGTTTCTTACCAGTCTACCCGATTGGTTTCTTAACTCTACCCGATTGGTTTCTTACCAGTCTACCCGATTGGTTTCTTAACTCTACCCGATTGGTTTCTTACCAGTCTACCCGATTGGTTTCTTAACTCTACCCGATTGGTTTCTTAACTCTACCCGATTGGTTTCCTAACTCTACCCGATTGGTTTCTTAACTCTACCCGATTGGTTTCTTAACTCTACCCGATTGGTTTCTTACCAGTCTACCGGATTGGTTTCTTAACTCAACCCGATTGGTTTCTTACCAGTCTACCCGATTGGTTTCTTACCAGTCTACCCGATTGGTTTCTTACCAGTCTACCCGATTGGTTTCTTAATTCTACCCGATTGGTTTCTTAATTCTACCCGATTGGTTTCTTACCAGTCTACCCGATTGGTTTCTTAACAGTCTACCCGATTGGTTTCTTAACTCTACCCGATTGGTTTCTTACCAGTCTACCCGATTGGTTTCTTACCAGTCTACCCGATTGGTTTCTTAATTCTACCCGATTGGTTTCTTAATTCTACCCGATTGGTTTCTTACCAGTCTACCCGATTGGTTTCTTAATTCTACCCGATTGGTTTCTTACCAGTCTACCCGATTGGTTTCTTAACAGTCTACCCGATTGGTTTCTTAACTCTACCCGATTGGTTTCTTACCAGTCTACCCGATTGGTTTCTTACCAGTCTACCCGATTGGTTTCTTAATTCTACCCGATTGGTTTCTTAATTCTACCCGATTGGTTTCTTACCAGTCTACCCGATTGGTTTCTTAATTCTACCCGATTGGTTTCTTAACAGTCTACCCGATTGGTTTCTTAATTCTACCCGATTGGTTTCTTAACAGTCTACCCGATTGGTTTCTTAATTCTACCCGATTGGTTTCTTAACAGTCTACCCGATTGGTTTCTTAATTCTACCCGATTGGTTTCTTACCAGTCTACCCGATTGGTTTCTTAACAGTGTACCGGATTGGTTTCTTAACTCAACCCGATTGGTTTCTTAATTCTACCCGATTGGTTTCTTAACAGTCTACCCGATTGGTTTCTTAACAGTCTACCGGATTGGTTTCTTAACTCTACCCGATTGGTTTCTTAACAGTCTACCCGATTGGTTTCTTAACTCTACCGGATTGGTTTCTTACCAGTCTACCCGATTGGTTTCTTAACAGTCTACCGGATTGGTTTCTTAACTCAACCCGATTTGTTTCTTAACTCTACTCGAATTGGTTTCTTAATTCTCCACTTAGTTTCGTTTGTTGTTCTACTCCATTTCTGTCCACCACTTAGCTTGGTTTTATGTGTCTACTTGAATAGGTGTCCATTAAGTATTCGCTCTGGTTTAAAAAGTCTACGCTTCCTGGCTAATACAATCCGCTGAATGTATTATTCGACCAATTTTGCAAGCTCTTCACAATAATTTGTACGCGCAAAATACGGTGAAAAAAAAGTTACCCAGCATAGAAAATAAAGCTACTTGAGAACGCAAATTTATTCATTTTTGCTTCGAAATATGTCAAAGATACGCAACCGAAGCAAAAATTACCATGATTATCAAATATTGTGCTTAAAGTCAAATTACGTTACAAATTATGTCATTTACAATTCTCTTCTTATTTTTTGTTATGTAATTGCGTGGCTGACGTAGTGATTAGCTGTCCATACGACAAGATAATTGGTTATGCTGCATTTACTTCTTTTAATGTTTCCATGGGAATCTCAACGTGACACCGGCAACATGTCAGGATAATCATCAAAATACGCGTTCATTAGATCAGGTCTAAATAAACCGTGTGATGACATTAAATATATTGGTCGACAAGCATTTATTTACGAGTAAATACGGATGCATCCTACGCAAATGTTGTTTTGATTCAGCGGAGTATAATGATAGCTAAAGGACGAAAATGGTATTTTAAAGATGTATCTGGCTCATCTGAACATTAAATGTTTGAATTGGCTTCTTACGGTTTTGCTGTTACAGTGGCTAAACTATCTCTAAAAAGAACCATTAAATTGTATTACCGACACAAAATATAATTTTACCACATTATTAACAGACAAATCTAATGAAAAAAGCCTGATAGTTAAACAAGAAATATCTTTAAAAAAGGATGGTCGGCGCAACTTGAAGAATGCAAATTTGTTTCGCCGAGATGTTACGCTTGCTTGTCACTCCAGATCCAAAATGGATTTCGGTAAATTCACCAAAATTCAGTGGATTTCGGTAAATTCACCGAAATTGAGTGTATTTCGGTAATTAACGTAACCTTAACCAATCCGCGTCAAGGTTACAAACGTTGTTCGGTTGAAGAGAAATTGCCTAGCAAACCATGTTAGTACGGCTGCGCCGAAAAAATGGAAGTTTTTTTTAAAATTTATGATGAACAGACATCTTTCTTCAACACGGATCAATACATTATGAGTTCATGCTTTGTTAAAGCATGTTTATTGGTGTTTTAACTATTGGAAATATATTTTTCATGTTTGCTGAGGTAAAAAATGAACTAAAAATGAGCATATTATTACTCTAAATAAAGCAAACAGGGATTGAATACCTCTTTATTTGCCTAGTGGAGGACGAGCACATGTTCACATGCATTTTCTGTAATTATACGTTTAATTGTTCAAACAATTCAAATAAAAACAAGTAGTTGCACAAATGTTTCATATCCCGTTTATAAAAGGCGTGTTAAAGTTTGACAGAAAATTCTTAAATTTGTTCTTTCGATCTCGTGCGAACACAGTTTGAGCCAGTCGCACCTGCTATGGTATTGTTTTACCACTACCAGGAACACTCCCTGTATTTGAAATTTATTGTTTTGGACTGAAACATGAGTAGCCAGTCTTCTGAACACCAAATATAACAAAGTATTGTCTCTTAAATTCGAACTTTAGCAACCCATTTTGACAAATTATGAGGCTGTCGTAAACAAATGAATAGACCCAAAGTCGTTGATTTCGATTTCAACTTATTGTCATCAAATCAAATTTAATTGAAGGGTAGAAATTGAATTTTAAATACATTTTTTACATTTGTATAGATATAATTATAAGATCTATATATTTTTTTATCATTCAATTTTATAATCACTGTATGCGCGACATAGATGTAGGGAGATAAATTTGCGAGAACACGTATATTTTATTTGCCATTCTTTGAACGCATGAGTTTTGAACACATGAGATAGGCACGAGTTCTCGCCCTAGAAGGTCGATCTGCTGAGGCGTCTGGTGAATGTTGATCATAAATTAGATCTAGTTAGAATTAAATATGTAGTTTTGGTCTACGTTAAGCAAAATTCCAGCATGTTATGTAATACGATTTAGGTAGGCCTACAGGTCAAGTATAAAAATGAACAGAATAGTTGCGCTGGAAATGCCACATTCACACCACAGCCCCACCACACACACACCCTAGCGGACGAAATAAAATTGAGATAGTAGAAAAGGTGTAAAATAACACGAAAGTAAAGGGAATTCGGGAATGCACATACAACATGGGGATATAGGTAAGGTGCTATGTATGAAAGAGAAGGAATAAGTTGCTACATACGTTAGGGAACAGAGGCACAAGGAATGACCAGGCAGACCATAAGGAATAACTAGGAGAATCAAAGAGGACAAACAGTGAAGGGGGGAATTAATGGATGGAAAATATCACAGGACGAGTCAAGACAGCTGGCAACAATAGGCCGAAACTGGGCAGAAAATAAAATGAACACTATATAAAGTGAAAGAATTGCACAGGGGAAAGGGAATTATAACATAAATTTAAAACACAAGAAGAAATAATAATCATATGTACAGCGAATTACAGCCTTGGAAATACATGTCAGTACAAATAGCCTACTGGGGGTTTAAATCGATTTAACAGCTAGCTAACCTCACACTAAATCGCTATATGGTCCTTGATTTCCATCTTATATACATTATATACATTGTACATAATTTGACTAACTAGGCAGTAACTACTCCTTAAAAGCAATTAACCATTACATACATAGCAACAGACTATATTGACGCATATAGATCAGTTATCACGAGGTAGTATGTTGCACGAGTAGCCGATATTTTTGGCGCGAATAAGAAAAACAACAACTTCAGCAGCGTCTGAACTATGACTTCGTTTTGCAGAGATGGCACACTATGACTAGCTCTAATGATGATCGCAACCAGTAAATTATTTCATGTTCTTTGAAAATATTTGTAATTGATATAATCCAACTTACCAAGCGAGTTAATAGAAGTCTAACTGTAATCATGAAACTGAGGTCGACTTCGGATATGAAAATTCGGACAGTAAAGTGTCATACAGTATAAAATACAGACGCATTCTCATTCAAGACCTCACTCCATCGATGTGACGTTAGAATAACAATAACAATAGGATTAATGCTGTCAGTATAATGAACGGTTTATTTCTCTTTGTATTGGCAGTATGAATCCATCCATTAATTACTGCGAAGTGCGATGCTGATGGTGAAATCGGCGATCAAAACTGTACATGTATTACTATGTTGCATTTCAAACTAAATCTATTTTTGAAAAAAAACGAAATATTATGAACAAAGTCAGATATTCATTTCAGTGTCTTTTAGAACTGCTGTCAATCTACAAAATTTGTTTTTCATGCAATGTTCACTGCCTACTCTTGCCACTCAATGTTCAATCAGCATAGGCACTTTAAACGGTTATAGACATGATTTTGAAGTCGGAGAGAGATTCTACAAAAAATTAAATTACATATACCTGTTCCCTTCTTCATTTGTAGTAGAGGGCCCAGCCAAATGGCAGAATTCTTAAACAAGCTGTATGGTATGAAGAAGATTGTTACTGTTTTGTGTTTTTGTTTTGTAGAATCTATCCTGTGTATTGTCTGGATGGAGTTCGTGGGGTCAATTTACTCAGTGTTCAAGGCCATGTGATGGCGGAGTTAAATATAGGGAGAGAAACTGTGTGGTAGATAGATTAGATAGGTGAGTATGCGGTCATTAATAAATAATTGATTCAATAATTAGTTGTAAATCATGTTGATTATATTTGGTGGTTGAGGGAAATATCATTATGTGATACTTAAGGTCTGTCTGAGTATAAATCACTATTTCAAATGGATTCATTTGGTATATAATTAATCTCATTGGATATATATTCCTAAGTCAGCAAGTTACACACACTACAGGTGCAAAAGATTGTTGAATAATACATTACCTATTCCATTATACATCTAATAAATTTAGCATATGCTGAATAATGTGCAAGAATGTATGTAATAAAATTTACATGGTAAATTAGTTGACTAGGCTTTAGTGGAAGTCATAAATAAAAAAACAACAATACTCTCCATTTACCTGTGATAAATTGGCATGTGCACATTAAATACCATTGCATTCATTCATTGTATAAAATTGCAATGGTTGTTAGCTATACGGACCACATACTGTATCAATTTCCTCAGAAACCAGTAGGTTTTAATGATATCTCATTCATGATATAGCATTTGGGCAGGATGAGTTATTAAATCTGTTGACTGACTTCTTTTTTGGGTTTTGCTGACTGCAGTCAAATTCTGTCATTCTTAGCAAATGTAATTGGCTTGCTATAAAATGATTCTCTTAATTTGAACAGCACTGCATTTTAGCAATTGATCTAATATTTTGTTTGTGTATTAATGCAAAATCTTTCTTCAGGCAAATAATAATTGGGTAAAATGTGATTGTTTTTCAAAATTTCTATTGCTGCTGAAATCTTCATGGCCAGCATTTGAATTTAAATGTGTGATTTTGACGAAGATTTTAGTGGATATTATTCTGATGGCATGAATTGTAGGATTTATTGTTTTAATATAAATTTCATGCAATGTCTTTTACAGTTGTCTGATTTAGCAAAATGTAACACTTAAAAGTTACGCATTAGTATTTTAAGAATCTTTCGTTCGTTATTTTTGTTTATAAGGTCATCAGTCACCATGTACACGTAGGTACTTATAGGCATTTTTGTTGACCCTTTTAAGAATCTTCCGTCAGCTTCCAGTTTAAATAGAAACATTTCCACCCACACACTGCTAAATTATAAAAATGAAAGTTACCTATACAAATTTCAAAACATTTATTTTCTATCTACAACAACAGACAGTTTCATTTTCTTTATTTCCATTTTTTCATATAGTCTGGACTTGAACCTTTGTGACTTTTTCCTTTTTTACAATTGAAAAAGACATTGTCTGGATGTAGATATGACTCTCTTATAGGCCCTGATAGTGCCATATTTCAGTGCCTTAAAGGTATACCCAAAGAGGGCTTTTTTTCAGCTTTCAGACAATGGATTTCTCGGTTACAATGGGGTATCGATGTTAAGAGAGATTACTTTGAAGGATTTAAATAGTTTTGTACGATGACCGTTATTTGAAAATTATAACGTGCATTTCAACATATGTACAGTGAATTGAGTTTAATAACTTAACTATTTTTTCATATATATATATAATGACCGTGAAACTGTCTGTTGTGTTAGATATCTAAAACAAATGTTTTAAATTTGTATAGGTAACTTGCATTTTTATCATCTAGCGATGTCGGCCTGCTTAAGCTAAAGAAATATATATCAGTACTATTTCAATGCTTATTCTTTAATGTTTACTTTGTTAATTGAACAAGATGTACATAAAATTTTCCTACTCATGTAAAAAAAAATTGTCATATTTCCAGAAATTAGATCGGAAACGTTGTAAAACATGATTTTTTACGTGCTTGGCCACTTATTGTATATTGTTTAGAAATTATATCACTTACTAAAAGCCTGTATAATATTTTAAAATTTATCCAATAGGCTTGTGTGAGGTACTATCATTTCAATTATATCAGATAAAAGACCTCTCAAATGGCACCCACAGTATTTCTGTCAGAAATGTGCTTAATTGACATCCAACAATGAACCATCTTGTTGTGTATTTCACATTTATCTATCTAACAGACTTGATTTAATTCAATAAGATAATGAAGAGACACCAAGTGTGAGGCATCTTATTATGCTAGTTGACAAGATCTCTCAAGTTATTTTCTCGTGTTCTCAAATTACCAGCAACTTGTTCATACTGCAAATTTTCCTGTGCTGTAAACCATGAAAAGACTGGTAAAGGCTCGTGTTTCTGTTTATCTAGCATAATCATTATTTTCATTTTTTCCTTCATTGCATTAATAAGGGTTCGAAATGGCAAAAAATTGAGAGTTGCTTCATTTTTCGACTGGCAAAATTGTCATTGTCGATTTCTTAATAGCTTAAATAAATAATACACACTTTTTTTTTTCAACTATTTTTTTTATGAGAAAAATGTAGTTCCATTTCACCTGTGAAACTAAAAATGAAGAATAAGCATCTTTGTTTACAAGACAACTGCATAACATTTGTTAGCAAAAACTCTCTTTTGTCGGCAACAATGATAAATTACTGAGAATCTTTGAAGTGACCAGAATAAGGTACTTTATATCTGACTTAGATTGTTTTGCTAGGTCTTTGTCAGGCAAAGGTTTCTATGGGAATTTCCTTTATGATAGAATTAAACGGCATGAAAAATAGAATGCATAAATTTCAACCACATTTGAGTGCTGCTGTGGGATTTCCAACCTCTTCTGTAAGTGACATCATTTCAAGAAAATGTCACATGTGATGTCACTATGTGCAAGCAGGAAACAATATTTCCTCCATATGGTCACTTCGTTTTCATATTGCTTACTGTCAGTACATGTGACGATTTCTGGAAATGACATCACTTATAGAAGAGGTTGGAAATCGTACAGCGGCACTTATTTGTTGATTACGACAATGTTTTACATCATCAATTTTGGTGAAAATAATATTCTGAATGTAATCAGGCAATCCCATTTAGGTAAGAATTGAAACAATGAAAAAAAATAGCATGTAAATGAGTATAGAACACATTTTGCGCATGATGTCCACAATTTCATTAACAATTGTATTGTTTCTTACATAAGCAGATTCATCTGTTTGTAATATTGATGCTCTTTTTACGAGTGAGAAAAATTCTAGCTGACATTTTTCAAATTTTACTCACATTATGCAAGTATGTGTGTCTAATTTTGAAAACTGATCAATTTGGTTGTGTGTAATGATTTGTGATGCCAGGGTATAGGACCTAAGTACTCATTCTCGGGGACATCTACAGATCTCCTGCTACAGAAGACAATGAGCAATGTAGATGTATGCATTCGAAATTTTGAAATTACTTTATTGTCTTTTGCCTTGGGAGAGTTTTTTTTAACAATTAACATGTATTTGCATGGACCTATAAACAATGGATTGGAAACTGGATCATCATGGTATCAGTGAAACGATAACAAGAAATAATTTACCCACAATGCTTAGAGCGCTCGTGACCCATTTTAATTGCCTGTAGAATTGAAATTTTATCTGATTAAACGACGCACATTTAACCCTACGAACAACAAGATAAACACAAAAATATAAATACCAATCAAGAAATACATAGCTGTTGTAAATATGATGATTATGGCAGATCAAAATGTCAACTTCTCCCGATTCAGAAACAAGACGGTGGATTTTTTATGACGATTTTTATCGCAGGAGAAATCTCACTGCTCGCGAGAGTTCAAACAAATCTATATCGACATAGTATGAAGTTTCAAATCCATGGGTTATTATGTCCATGGTATTTGCAAGCATTTCAATATTGTTTTTTTTATGTTACAGATCTGTTTGTAAAGGAAAGACAATAAGCTATAAAATATGTAATACTCATGTAAGTATCCCTGATATATGGAATTAAACAAGAAGACATATGTATTAACTGCCTATTATGTCTTAGGAATATTGTTCTGTGTAATAATTTTAGCATGCATATGTTTGGATGTGTGGTTATTATTAAACTTGCTTCAATGATAAAACTATTGATTCAAAACTAAAACAAATTGCTATGGTTATTGATATAACTACAATGTTACATAAACAAAATATGGTCATGGACTTGGCAGCCCAATACATGCTTTGTGGTGTTATATGGTTTCCAAAACAATATAGTCGGGTCAAACTTATATTGCCTAGGAATATATGCTGCTTATTTTGAAAGGATTAGCAGTGAGATTCCCTTACTAGATATTCATACTGTATGACCATGCATGTGTTTTGTTCCAATTCATTTGGAGATCATTAACATAGTATACTGATAGAATCAAGATCTTGAACTGTTAACATTGTGCTAACTAAGAAAGTATTCCACTTTTACTTTTTACAAGGCTTGTGAAGGGGTATCTCGGGATTTTCGTGCAAATCAGTGTTCCAAGTACAACGACCAACCATTGGATGGTGTCTTGTACACATGGAGACCGTATTATGGAAGTAAGTTCTGTACTAAATACAAGTATGTAATTTAATTTATATAACAGGGTTCGACATAAACTTTTCTTAGTCCTAGACCAGTGGACAGGCTAGCCTTCAAACTTACTAGACCTGACCTAATGTCAACAAGACCGAACTATTCAATGACAAAATATGCCTTAAAACAGGTAAATTTTGAGTCGATAGAGTGCAAGATTGTACAGAACATCGTATACATCGCTATTTCATCATAGCCAATTATCAATTATGGGAGCAGTCTGTACACATCTTCCCATTCATTGCAAAACTGCTTTATTCGCTTTTCCGTTTCGTGTTTTTCCTTGAATTCTGCTTACTCTTTCTTTTCTTCGACTTTTCAGTGTCTAACGCTCCTTTATCGGACAAAAACCCGTAGTTTGAAAAGGTCTATTTCGCCTGCTTGCAAAAAAACATTTAGATGTCGTAATATTTCAAATTCCATTCAGAGTTGTTGTTCCTGCCACTCTTCCCAGTCACAAAGGCCTATCTTTCGATAGGTCCTGTGGTAAAAATTGGGTCACACCCATGACTAAATTACTGTTTTTCATGGTTAGTTGAATATGTACATATAATTTGTGGACTCAAATGCAAATGATGTAACAATGAAACACGGTCTCAGTCTTCAAACTCTTCATTATCGTTCGAAAACTGAAAATGTGAATGCGGTGAGTCTAGGAACGACAACTCTTGGTGGAAAGAAAAGACAGTTTTAATGTGAACCAATCAGAATTGCTCAGATATTCACTGCGTATGACATTGCTTCTAAAAATATAACTAGGAATTCTGACGAAATGTTTATATTTAAAAATAGGGGAATAGAATGCAATTATGGGAACGATTTGTACATTAGTTGCATGTATGATGCAAGTATCAATAAATATCAACACGACCAGTCGGGCTAGTCAGACACGGGAATGACTAAACCGAACCAGCTTTCAACCAGGTAATGTCGTTCAAACGTGCCTTAGTGTCGAACCCTGTACAAGTGTTTTCAGTTTGTTATTGCTGTGAGTTTCTGTGATAGTTGAACACCTATTACAGCATTTTGTTAACTTCAAACCTTGGAAGTAGTTCAACAAGTAAGGTAAATCTCCAAACACTGTCTTTCAAACTACATATATGCTGCAGCAAGATATTTGTCATCTTAGATGTGATCTTCCAGCCCTTTTAAAGACCTAGAATATCTCCAGATTGGCCTCACATTCCAGGGGCCTTATTCACAAATCTTTTAAAACTGAAACTCAGACTTAGACTTTAAATTTGCAAAACTTATATTTACCGGCATTTCTTTTCCATTAAATCTTAACGAATGAAATTTTGACCGATGAATTGTCAATACCCACTCTACACCTTTACCAAATTTTATTAAAATCTATCCTGTTATAAATGCAAAGGAGCCAAAAGAACATAGCACATTTTAAAGTCTTAGTCCGAGTTTCAGTCTTAAAAGTTTTGTGAATAAGGCCTCAGCATTTAGCTTGTCAAAACTGCTTTTGAAATTCAATAGCATTCTTGGGTTAGAAAAGCATGGTGGCAGTGTTATAGACCAGTCTATGAATGCAGACTTGCTATAGGTCAATTTGAATAAAGTGTCGAGAACCAGCCAATTAGATGATTGAGTTTTGAGGTGGGTGTGTTTTTAGACTGGTCTCCAAAGTGTAGTTAACCTTAATCAACTTAATATATAAGTTAAATTTACACAAAAATGATGTTAGGTTGCTGTGGTGTAGTGGTTGAGCATAACAGACCGGCAATCCGTAGACCCGGGTCCAAATCCCGGTAGCGCCATTGACTGATTTTTCATGTTCCTCAAAACATGACTTTATTTCCATACTCATATCCTTAGATCCAGGGCAAAAGTGCTAAAGATTTTTTATTACAATCATATTCCTCACCTGTGTATCTAATGCAATGTTACCAAGACAGCAATCACACTCTTGTTCTTTATTTATATATACATGTAAATGTGCATTATGTAATTCTATTTCTATAGATGGAGAGAAGTGTCATTTATTGTGTTTTCCTGTCGGCTTTCCATTCTATCACAAATTTGCTGACAAAGTTATTGATGGTACACCATGTATGGAGGATGACAGTAGACGCTGTATTGATGGACATTGCAGGGTATTACACTATTAAACTTCACAGCATAAAACAATATTCCCATTGGATTAAGTTACTTTTGAAATGTTATTTGAAGATGTGACTTATAAATTGTGTTATGACTAAGAACTAGTCAGAATTTGATTGCTATTGGTTGAGTGACACATGAGATTTCAATGAGTATATTACAAGTTTATTTCTTGCAAGTTGCACCTGGCATTTTTAACTGTGAATTTTGTATGACTTAAACAACATGTTAAATAAAGGTTCCCCAAATACATCCAATTTTCACCAAATCATAAAAGATTTTTTCCTTCTTTGTTTACTGTAAACACAAAATTCAGTCTGATTTACTGCACTGTTGAATTGTATAAGTCTCCACTTTATAAGTTAAATTTAAACGAAAATGACGTTAGATGGCTGTGGTGTAGTGGTTAGTATAACGGGCCGACAATCCGGAGACCCAGATTCGAATCCCGGGAGCGCCATTGACCGATTTTTGTTGTTCCTGTTGTTGATGTACAAATTCGCCCCATACTTCGTCCAAAGTGTAGTTATCTTAATCCACTTTATAAGTTAAATTTACACAAAAATGACGTAAGATGGCTGTGGTGTAGTGGTTATCATAACGGGCCGGCAATCCAGAGACCCAGGTTTGAATCTTGGTTGCGCCATTGACCGATTTTTCGTGTTCCTCAAAACATGATTTTATATTACTGTCAGAACTAAATTTTCTCTCTTATGCATTGAGAACTGACTAAGCCAGTATGTCTGATATTTCAGTCAGTTGGCTGTGATAACAAGATAGGATCCAAGAAGACAGTGGATTCATGTGGTGTTTGTGGAGGAAATAATTCCACTTGCAATAGAAGAAACAGGGATGGAGACGTTTCGGGATTTTTTGATCAAACACAACTTTCACCTGGTAATGATGGAATGTTTAAAAAATTTAATTTCTGATGCATCATCTCATAGTTTTGATGCATTTATTTGTATTTATTGTCCGCAATGAACTTGTTTCATCTTGAATCAAATTTGAAAAACATTTTCTAAAAAATATATTTTAAAATCTATTAATATACCCCCTACCAAGAAAGTTGAAGGGGGAAAGATTGTATGGCTCTCAGTCTGTTATGTTTGTATCTGTCAAACTCATTCATTAAGTACTGGCCAATTGCCATGATATATTGTAAATTGATTATTGTATGACGTTTGATTTGTGTTGTAATGATTTTCTCTCAAGTTATGGCCCTTTGCTTGTTCAACAATAGACACACTGTCTGACTTTTTGTCCTTTGTCATGTCAACACAGGGGTGTCAAATAAGAGCTGGAAACTGGTAAAATTACCTTGTAAGCCTCATCACATGGCTACTTTCCTTGTATAAGTGATCATAATTGAGGGGAGTACTTTTGATGATTTCCCTGCTAATTCAAAATTAGTGACACCCCTGCGATAGCATTGAATTGAACAAGTTGAATTGTCATGATGCAAACAGTGTGAAACCCAATATGATATTCACACCTGTGATTTTTACTGAAGTTACAGCCCTTTGATTATAAGACTCAAGACTTGTATCATACACCTTGTTTTACTACTTCTTTAAGAATTATCGGTCACTTCATGACCACATTTTGAGTTGGAATCACATTTTCTCAAAGTATTAAGTGGCATCCATTTACAGTTCTAGTTTCCAGTCAGTTGTATGTTGTCAGAAGAATACTGTCACCCTTCTAAGATTATTATGATTTAGTTTACGCCTAATGAACAACCAGTCAGTTTACTATAAAATATAGTTTCTAATACTGATGATATTTATACCACGGTTCACTTTCCTATTTTCAGGGCATACAACAATTGTGGAATTACCTATTGGGGCTACAAATATTTATATCAGAGAGATGGGACCAAACAAAAACTCTATTGGTATAGTGTGCCATTTGGTTATGATTTCTGCAAAAAGTGCTCATTTTAAACAAAACTGGTATTGATGTCCTAGTTGTGCACAATGATGTTATATAAATAAGGGAAACTTTTTTGTGAAATGTGCTTATTTTTTTCCATACAACAGACTCTCCAGTGTCCTAATTTTGCATAGTTTTTCCACTTTTTTCCTACTTTTTCCAAAAATCTCCTATTATTCCTACTTTTTCTACAGCAGAGTAGTATGTTTGATAATGCCTGGAAGATTTTTAACATGTTTTTGGAGATTTTCTAGTGCACTGGTGCATAGTGTAGCTTTCTCACCTGAGGGCCGCAAAGCTTTGCCTATGCATCAGTGATACCTACAAGTGACTGCGGAAACAAATTACCTGTCTACCAAATGATCCAATAGCATTGGAGTATGGTAATCAAATAAAAAAACTGCAAAGGAAACATATTTCCTTTCAATAATTCCTACTTTTCCCAGTTTTCTGTGACTTTCATTTCTAGTTTTCTCATACTGTTGGAGAGCCTGCCTACAAATATAGTTTTGTTTTCAAACATTTGTTTTAACGTTTGTAACTAACCCAATCTTACTGATCTCATTAAACATTATTTCTCTAGTACAGTATGTTGTCAAGAGATAATTATGCCCCCCTTTAAAGAAGAGAGGGCATATTGGTTTGCACATGTCGGTCGGTCGATCCTTGGCCGGTCTGTCCGTAACCTTTTCGTTTTCGGTCAATAACTCAAGAACCCCCTGACCTATCATCCACAAACTTAGTCCACACATTCATCTTGGGTAGCAGAGTAAGACTATTGATTTTGGGGTCAAAGGTCAAGGTCACAGGGGGGCATAATGTTTTACAAACATCTCTTGTTACAGTGGTTGTTGATGAAATCATGTACATTTATCAAATTTATTGGATGTTAGTTTAAACATATTTATTTTGCATGGACTGAAATACGCATAAAACTACTTCTGGGTGACTAACCAGTCCTTTTGTCCTATATGACCTTTAGAGTTCAACCTACCTCAGAGTAGGGTTCTGACTTGCCACTGTCAGTTTTGGATGTTGAATTATAGTCACAAATTAGGCAATTTCACTTGTTTCTATATCTTGCAGTGTTCTGGGATAATTCGGGACTAAATTTTGCGATAGACAAGGAGACTCGTAAAGTGTCGCCATCTGTTGATATGGCTGGTTCCAAGTTTCTGTATCAGGCAGCAGATAGAGAGAATACATACGGGGGGATACAGGCAGCAGGACCAATTGATAACGTTGTCACTGTTTATGTAAGTAACAAGATACTATTTTCTAATTCCAGTTTTGCAGTGGATACTCAATATTTACTGGACATATTGATGTTTGAAACCACTAGTAAGGCCAAAATTAAAAAAAATGTTTGTCTAGCATAACTCTACCTACCCATAATAATGGTCCCTATTGTAATTTTTATGTTTGAAATTAATTTTAGCAGCATTTTAATAGTTAACAATAGTATAACTGTGGTTATCAATAAAATACCTACCATACTAATATTTGCTGGGAAGATTTACATCAAACAAACATTTTTTTATGGATGGCCTTAATTTTAAAATCTGATGGGAATGTTGCATAGATTTAGTTATAAAACTCAATTAACAAGCCACTACAAGAAACAAATCACTTCCACCCCGAGATAATTGTGAGTGAAATTGTAAATATTTAGTGATTTGTCTGTTTGAGGCTTTCCAATTTAAATGTCTACAAGAATATATATTACACTGCCTTGCACTTACTTATTGTTTTAAAAAACTTAGTGACATTAAATATTCTAATTTAAAAAAATTAGAAATATGTCAGTTGTTATTCAGAATATTAGTATATTTTTATTACATATTACTCAACACAGATTTTCGTCACTGTTCACTCTTCTTTTCTCTTTGTTGTCAAAACTGAATAATGAAAGATTTAATATGTATTAAGAAAAAACTTTGCTATGTAAAACTGAAATGAAATTAATTGTTTTTTTGAAATACTGGTTATTTTGTATATTGTTGCTATGGGTGGAGGCCATAGAGCAAATTAGTAGAACAGCGAATTCACATTCCCAGAATTGAACATGGTCCATAAAATTGACCATTCCCATTTCTCCTTCAATGAAATAATCAAAGCGCTGAAAGCACTGTAGTTGATCGGTATTGAACCGTGGTTTTGTATTCAATACTTCCAGATTTACAAAAGTACGAATCATTATTGTCCATTGATGAACCATTCAATTTAATTGGGCTGTTAAGATTACTAACCAGTATTGTTAAGCAAGTTACGCTAATGTTGAGCTGTTATTCAAGCGACGCATTCAGAAGTAGTTTTTGTAGTTAAGCGATGCGACTGTCGAAAATGATCAGTAAATATGTAATAGTATTGATGAGTTAACTTTTATAACCAGCACTCTTTGTACATGATTGTAGATGAAACTTTCAGTAAGTATTTATGGCTGTAAAAATGTTCTGTTGTCTTTATGTGTATATACTTGTGTGAGAATTACTGGGATATATTCCCAGTACTTGAGAATTTTTGTTTTTGAAGCTTTCTGTCCCTGTTTGCTGTTGCCTTGTTCAATGTTTAAGTGATATATTATTTTATATTCATTGAATGATAATGCTTCTAGAAAATAATGGTGTTGAAATGTCGCAGAAAACTAAAATATTGTTTTCAAAATTCTCTTGCATGTGTGTTTCTTAACAAAACCTATTTTTTTGCATGTCTAGGGATGATAGCGAAACAAATCTGCCTGATTCTTTATTCCTATGCAGATAGTTCCCACATTTACAATATTTACTTCCCTTGTACTGAATTGTTGGCCTTATTGATGCATACATGCCATATTTTCAGATGGTCAATAAGTGAGATTTTCCTCAGCAGGGCTGTTTTTAAGTGAGATTTGGGAAAATTAAGTGAGACTGTAAATCGCGATTTTTTTGGGGCGCTTAATACACCAACACTTAATAACATTACCCTACCCAACTGTTTCATGCGTTATTACAGTGTTACTTTGTCGCGTAAATTCCTTCATCAATAAGCATTAAACAGGGTTTCCCTTGAATTTTCTTTTAGGGGCCACAGTGGACTTCATTTGGGGGTCATGTGTAAAATTTGGGGGTCATTTATACGAGTGACCAGATATGATACTCAAAGGCAAGTCATACTGGTATGCAAATATATTGTATACATTATAACATCTACCGAATATTTTGAGAGGAGTGGGTGTTTAATACAGGTAGAAAAATCACATATTTGTTAAGTCTTATATATGCATCTATTAGAATAAGTACGGTACCCAATAGCAGTTTTCTAACCTTTGATCAAAGCCGATGTGTCGAAACTTCCACTCGCTAGCCTAAAATATCTTCCAAACTAACCCCTTTGATCTGCCCGACGGTTTTACGTCACATAGAGTACAGTATTACGTCACAGCTAGCAGTATTGCCTGTCTTACATGTGCATACGTGACCTTTATCATTTGCCTCAGTTCACCGAATTTTGAAGTTTTTAATACCAATGAATTTAATATTCTATAGTAACAGTTAATGCTTTTATTGTGTGAACATTGCTTTTATGATTCTTTGATTCATGGGATATACACGTATAAATTACGGATCAAAGTAAGAATTTTTCAGGTTTTTTATTTAGCCAAAAAGTACGTCAAAACGCATAAATTTGTGCATCAGGGAAACCCTGCATTAAAACAAGCAGATTAACACCTTTCCTGTTAATAAGATGATTAAAGTTAAATCACCGCTTTAACAAACGTACTGCCTGAGGTGATTAAAACACGCAAATCAACAGCTGATCAAAGCCAATCAACAAAGTGTCACCTTTAATCGGCGTTTTCGGGTAGTGTCGAAGAATCATAGCATGTCCGAGATACAAAATTTCGCACGATCAGTGATTTTTTCTTTTTTTCTTGGAGGTTCAAATTTACGTGAGGTTTTAATCTAACGACGTTAGACCGTGAGGAGGCATGAAAATACGTGAGGAAAGGTCTCACGTCGTGAGATATGGCATGTATGTTGATGGACAAATTTCTTTTAAAGGGAATGTTATGTAAGTGATAAACTTATCAGATATGAAGTTATTCATTATGCTCATGTGGGCAGTTGACTCAGTAAGTTTAAGAAAAAGTGGTTGTCACATGCAAATTCTCTTGGTATTTTCTCAATTATCACATATTTGAAAATTACGCCTATCAGGGCTTATCAGTTTTGCCTATCAAAATGGCTGATGATTAAAAACAATAGGGGTAAACATTGTAGATGTGGGAACTATCCATTGACTTTCCATTTCACTTCCGTCCCTCAGAGCGTTTGTGTTTTCTCTTATACTTTCTAACCACTAAGACATTTTACAATGGTAAGCAAAAAATTGACAATAAATAGTATTTAATAATGGTTTAATTGCACATAATGATATACTGGTATGACAAGATTTAGCACATTTTGAACGCATACATAATGATAACATAGTCAATAAAAACATATTATATAACATTGAGATTACAGTCAGACTTGATAACAGCATAAGGCATGTCCTATTTACAATTTTTTGCCTATCAGTTATGCTTAAAATGTAAAAAGCCATTCATTATACAACAGTAATCATATTTCACTCACTGTGAAATATAGTTTTTACTCTTCATGCTATACAATATATATTAATAGGATGCATAAATGAATGAATGGATAAAATATAAATGACAAGTCTTTGGTTTGACTAATCTATACATAGAATACTTGAATTAACCATTCATTTCATTAAACACACTGTCAATGGATATCAATACTGACACAAGTGTTTATTGTTGTCTAATATTTGGGTCAGATTTGCCCTAACTAGCTCTATAATATTCACAGTGTTGTATATACCAAGTAGCAGACACACGATCAAACACAGCATGTCCGACACCCATATCTCCCATCTCTACATCTAATCGCACAGCTTGTTCATCTGGTAGGAGATGTTCTGTTGCAAATAAAACACCAGCAAGACTGTCTTCAGAGTCATCGTAACTAAAGTCATCATCATCGTCCTCATCCCATTCCATTTCATCATTGTCTTCCTGAAGCTCATTAAAATTCTGTTGTTGATGCTGATGAATCATGGGAAAACCAGACTGGTTAAACTCATTTTCATTTCTTACATTTTCACTAACACCATGTGGAGGAAAACTAGAACCAGTCCATGGTTGAACACTAGCAGCACTAACAGCACTATGCGGAACTAATTCAGACACAATTTCATCATTATCATTTTCAATCACTATCGGATTAGCAAATGAATTCACACAGTTCATACCATAATCATATTGCACATTTATGTCACTATTCCCATCCTGGAAAAGTTGTCTACCAGCAAAATGTTCCTCATTAGCACTGATGTTTGCAATGGCAAATTGATGGAATTCTTCTGGTGTTGTCCCAGTTAAATGATGCCTGCTGATGACAGTGGTTGTCATTTGTGCTGGAGTGTTGATTGGGGAAATCATCGGCGGAAAAGGTGCAGGTATTGGGGACAGCACAGGGTGGACAGTGTTCATAGCTTGAAAATTCTGGACAGCCTGAGGGTTGAATGGTTGCCATGGTAATGGTTGATTGGCTTGAATGAGTTGGCCTTGATGAGCCATGGCCACTTCAGGTGGTACCTCAGCATTAAGCACACGTCTGACAGTGGCAGCCATTTCTGTGATCTTCAGCCATTTCTGAAGTCTATATTCTTTGTACATTCTCTTCATCCCCTCGGCGACAGATATCCTTATCATATGTTTGTACGCTGGTGTCATACATTCACCCATTGAAGCCAAGAATGTCTGGTCACTCAACTGCTCAATGTATTGATCTGAAAGTATAAGTGAAAGATATATAAAACCATATATAGAAATCAGTATGTCATCTTTATCACACTTAATCCTAACAATATGTTATGTGTTAACTTACAATGCCTAACAATGTTTGTGAATTGTGATCAATGTTCTACTGACAGTAACAATGTTTTGCAAATGTAACGTAATAGAATCAGTTTCAGGAAAGAAAATAGAACTTACTGCAATGTGTTAATGCCATAATCCATAGATAATCAATCATGGTATATCATCCCAATTAGTAAAACTACATCAAATATGCAATTCTTGGTTATTAAACAGGTTTCACATTATGAAACACAGAACTCAAGGAACTTTCTTTTATGTCTTGTCTACCAAGAGAGCTTTATTTGCTCCAGTATTTACATGGCAGAAATAAGCCTTTATTTTATTTATTTACAAAGATTTTGATTGGCTGGTATATGTAATATTATCCTTGCAGAGATGAGTCTGCTGTTGTTAAAACTGTAAGTAACTATTCCTTAGACAATTTCGGTCCCAGTTTTAAACAATACAATTAGGAACAAACAAAACATAAAAGTTGCATTGTTGTGTGTATGAGGAGATTTGATAAAACCGGAATAATTTTTCTGTGTTTTAATGGGAACATTTTTCAAAGTTGTCTATGAGTTACGGTTGCATCCCCTCATGTGGTCCAGTTTGATTTAACCTCCAACAAGTAATAGTGTGGACAATTTGTTTCAGTACAAAGAAGGGAAGTAATTAGCATAGTCAACATAGAGTTATGATTCTTGCACTTTTTCGTTTCATTATTATCTATCAAGATTGCAAGTTTCGTGGAATTACCTTCGATAGTTATTGTCATGACAAAGAATAAATTATGAAAGGGAGATAATTTTAAATTTAAGTCACGATAAAGTTATGATTCTTTTGTTTCGCACATCCTCTTGTAGCCAATTGTCATTATATCGAATTTGATTATTAAATTCTCTTCAGAAGTTGAACAGATACAATCTGACCAAAAGTGTGAACAGTTAATTGTAAAAAGGGAGATAATTTTGAAATACTTGAAAACATTAGTCTTGCCACTGCACTTTCTCATTGCCATTGTCAAATTACATGGCATGTACTTCCATATTCTCTTTACACCAAATATTAAAAAAAAAAAGGAGTTAATTTCTCAATCAATCAGTTACAAGAGTTATAGTTCTTGTTCTCTGCACTACCTCTTAAATTATCACTTTATCAAGTTTCAGTACATCTCAGCGATTTCTAAATTATTTGGTGATGAAAAATTGTTGAAAAATGTATTAAGTTGAAGAAGGAGAAATAAAACAGTTATTGTTCTTTTTGCTTAGCCTTTCTTCTCATTGTTAGTATATCCAATAGCATTCTATTATCTTCCCTGGTTTAAAGCAGAATAACATTTTTTCTTTCCTGTATGTTTCAAACCATTCAATTTGCAAAAAGACTTGATAATGGCATGTTTCTAAACCGAAAGTAGCAGACTTTGGACTACATGATAGGTTACATTTCGAGACACATCCCGCTGTCCTGACAGAGGATAAAAAAAACGCAAACTTTAAATATTATATTTCATTGATATGTTTACTATTTCTTATATATCATGATTGTTTTTAAAAAAAAATTGATTGTGTTGCAGTCTGGTCTTATTACATATACCGTATTTATTATGCATTTATGGCGATTTAATGTCCAAAAGTTGAGATTCTATTGTATTGCACTAACAGCAAAGTGTTTTTCTACAGTTTTAAGGAAATATTCGGACTGATGACAAATACAGTAATTTTCATACATTTTTGTATTTAATGTAAAATGTTATATTTCCTATTTAACTAACCAACATACATAATTGTAATACAGAAATACTAGACAGAAAAAAAATAATTTCATTGCTTATAAGTTTGAATCAAATATACAAATAATATTGTACTGCAGAGATATTTGCAAGCATTTTAATGGTCAAATGTGCACTTATTCTTACATACAAACTTTATAACTGGTTATCAAATTAAAAAAGAAAAAGTTCTTACCAAGCATGATAATCTCTCTCACGGCACGATCGTGGGCCATGAGATGATCCCTCAGTAGGTCTACCGATGGTAACAAATCCATGGTCAAAGTGAATATATAATACTTTTGCAATAAACTTTAATTAATAATTCAAGCTATATTTCTCCAGTCAGTAGCTAGCAGTCTATAGACTAATAATGGTTTAATATTTTGTTCTGTGAAGTTAATATTACTGAAAGTCCTCACAAATATTTCACACTTTTATTCAATTTGAAACTCATTCACTGAATGTTTTTAGCAGTTTGGGTGCTAAAATATAGATCAGTTACTTTTATACATTGTTTGACAGGCTTCTGTAATAATTAAATTTTAATTGCAGAAATCACTCTTCTATGAAGGCTTTATTGATGGCCAGCTTATTGTGCAAACTGTGATGTCAGATTTAGGGGCTGATTATAACCCTTTCAAATGAAATTGGCCCTTTTTACTCTATGGCCCTTGAATTGAATTGTTAATAATAGAAGATCAATTATGCTTTCAAACAGTGCACTCTTATCTTTGTTAATTTTGACAAACAATATTATATATAACAATACATTAGATAAAATGCTGATACCATATTGTAATCAGTAATAGATGGTTAATTTATGACTTAAATCATAAATCTGTACATGTCATAATAGAACTATATTTGCAATTCAATTAAAAAACTTAATAGACATTAGGAATGTCCATTTAAATTTATTGACCATTATCATGGACCTATATACCATGGATTGGAATCAGGCTGATATTTGTGCTTATACTTGTTTGAAGTATCGGCAACAGCGAGATTTTTTTCAGACAAGATCTAACAATCGGAGCAACTGTAAAAAATTTACCAAATGATCCGAAAAAAGTGCTATGTCCGCCATCTTGTTTTTGAATCGAGAGAATTTGACCCGTTTAAACATAGTTTACTGCAGCTATACATTTTTTGATGGTTTTTATATATTTTGAGTTTATCCTGTTGTTTGCTTGTATGCATTTTTAGCTCACCTGAGCACAAAGTGCTCATGGTGAGCTTTTAGGATCGATGATTGTCCGGCGTCCTTCGTGCGTCAACATTTTCTTTAAACATCTCCTATACTACTGAATGGATTTTGTCCAAACTTCACAGTAATGATCCTTGGGTAAACGTCTTTCAAAGTTACATAAATCGTTCCGGTCTGCTGCATGAGTAGGTCACAGGAGCTAAAAATAGATTTTAAAAGTGAAAATCTTCTTGTCCAAAACCATAAGGCCTAGAGCTTTGATATTTGATGTCTAGAGGTCCTCTTTCAAGATTGCATAAATTATTAAGTTCCGTCAAAAAACATGGCCGCCAGGGGCGTGGCTGTGTTCCCTATATGTATATAGTGGAAACTATAAACAACAACATCTCCTAAACCACTCAATGGATTTTGACCAATGAAGAATGGAGAAATGGTTCTGGTCTGTTGCATAGGTAGGTCACTGGAGCTAAACCATAAGGCCTAGAGCTTTGACATTTGGTGTGTAGCATTGTCTAGTGGTCCTCTTACAAGATTGCATAAATCATTAAAATCTGTCGAAAAAAATGGCCGTCGAGGTGGGGGGCGGGCCTTGTTTCCTATATTCCTATATGTATACTAATTGAAAAAAGTAACTGCATCATCTGCAGTTATGCCATTTTCTAATGACAAAAGAAAAGAACATGATTTTTGGTATACTGTTTAATCACTGTTTAACTGTTGACAGAATAATCTCGAAATCTGTATGATTTGACACTAGGCATCGTGACACGCCCTTGAAGAGATGTGGTGTCAAAAGTCAGTTCACAATCTCAGTATCGTGTGTGTCCACCACTTGTGGACAACTATGAAGCATAGACGACACTAAGCGATTGAAGAAAGCTTGGGGAATGTTGTTCCATGTCTCTACCAACATTTGTCCCAAAGCAGCTAACGTCAATGGCTGATTCGGGGCCTGACGTAAATGCTCACCATTTCATCACATGCGTGCATGATAGGGGACAGGTCCAGAGAAACAGCTGGCCAGGGGAGTACCAGAATGTTGTGCTGTCTCAATAAATCTGTCACAACACGAGCAACATGTGGATGGGCAATATCTTGCTGAAACGTGACGTTAGTCCTTGTCCTTGAATGAACGTTTGCACATGAGGCCTAATGATCTTGTCCCTGTATCGCATGTCTGTCAGATTGCCATTCACAATGACAAGTTGGATCTGCCCATGAGATGTGATGCCTCCCCATACCATAACGCTGCCGCCACCAAACGCTCGACGTTGAACATCGCACGCGTCAGCATACCATTCACCTGGATGTCTGTACATCCTTGCCCTGCCATCTGAGCTGTCCAGATGAAATCTCGACTCGTCAGTGTACAGATTACCATCCCAATCTTGTCTCCTGTACGGTAGATGCTGTCTGCACTAGGCAAGACGTGTCTGTTGGTGACGTTGGAGTAAAACTGGACGTATGGCAGGCCGTCTGGGCTGGATATTGCGCTCCCTCAGTCGGTTCCGTACAGTCCTGGAACTGATTGGACGTAAGCCAGGAATGGTCTGAGCAGTCAAATGGAACTCCTGAATCGATTCCTTAGATGGGTCAGCTGAATGTGGTTGTCTTGCTGACATGATGTCACGCGTTAACGGCCGGTCCGAGTCAAATCTCTCATGTTCCCATTCTGTTGAAAACGTCTCCATAGAGATGATATCGTGTTTCGATGGACACCAAAATGTCAGTCAACTTCAATTTGGGCCATTCCAGTCTCCAGCATACCCACAATGCGGAGACGCTGAATTTCTGTAAGTTGTGGCATGTCGTACATGCAGTTTAGGTTGAAATTATTGGTTTTTCACAACATTTAGAGGCTAGTGAATAATCAACCGTTCTTCAATGTTCAAAATCAGGTGTGTAAACCTCATGTGTCAAACATCATGCAGAAAGTTCTTAGTGCACGAAGTGCACGTGACACTCGCAATACGTTACATCAAATTTCATGCAAAATGATTTGCTAAATGTTTATTGACGGTAATGTTTATAAGTTTTCAAACATCTTTTGTTTTGTGACATTTTCTGTGATGCACAGTTACTTTTTTCCATTAGTATATTTAGTGGAAACTATAAATGTCATCTCCTCTTAAACCCCTAAATGGATTTTGACCAAACTTTACAGGAATGATCCTTAGGTGGTCCTCTTCCAAAGTTACATAGATAATGTTGGTCTGTTCATAAGTAGGTCAATGGAGCTAATAATAGATTTGAGAAGTGAAAACATTGAAAATCTTCTTGTGCAAAACCGTAAGGTCTAGAGCTTTAATATTTGGTGTTAAGCATTGTCTAGTTGTCCTCTTAAAAGATTGCATAATAATTAAGTTCGGTAAAAAAACATGGCAGTGTATTCAGGTGAGTGATATAAGGGCCATCATGTTTGTTAGTTGTTGTGTAGAACAGTGTCGACCTCCATTACTTGTCAAAACTGTCGTAAACAGAAACTGGAAATCTGTATCAAAAGAAACTTTTCAGAAAGATATCTCTTAAACCTACTGATAGAAAAGTCTACAAATGTAAATGATCTAGTTACAGACTTTACCAAATGTACCTCAGATGTAATTAAAAAGCATGCTCCAATCAAAGTGAAAACTGTTATTTGCTGACCAAATGTGCCGTGGTATTCTGGATATTTGATTTCCCTCAAGCAGTTTAAAAGATCAATAGAAAGTATCTACCTGAATGACAAATCAAAATTGATGGAAAATATATACAAAAAGGTAAAAAATAGTTACACTGCTGCAGTAACAACATCGAAAAATAGATACTATCAGTCTAAAATTAGCGAGGCAGAGGGCGACATGAAAAAACTATATGGGGTAACTTCCTGTCTGCTCGGTCACACAAAGGACAATCCACTTCCACCGCATATTAATGATGTATCTCTTGCCAACGATTTTTTGAAGTTCTTCGTTGATGAAATTGCAAAGTTGAGAAATGACTTAGATAATATAAACACTGAATCATCACACAATGAGTCAGTAACATTAAATGCGCCTTTGTTCAGCGCAATTTTGACTGAGTTTAAATCACTCTCTGAAAATGACGTCATTAGGCTAATTCAAAGTTCAAAGTCCACAACATGTGAACTAGATGTGTTCCAACACCAAAGTTGAAAGATAATCTTCAACATTTTGCACCAGTTGTGACAGAAATTGTTAACAGATCACTATCATCTGGGGTGTTCCAAATGAAAGTGTTGTGATAAAACCTTTACTGAAGAAGAAAGGTCTCCCTCTAGAACTTCAAAACTATCGGCCTGTGTCAAACCTGTCCTTTTTATCAAAAATCCTTGAGAAAGCAGCCTTACAACAAATTACTCAGCATATTGAAGTAAACAGTCTTCTTCCATCAAAGTGCATACCGAAAAGGCCATGGTGTAGAAACAGCAAGGATGCTATTGACAACAAGAAAGTTACGATCATTGTTATGATTGATCTCAGTGCAGCTTTTGATACAGTGGATATTCCAATTTTACTTCAAATTCTTCATGATGACTTTGGTATTAAGGACACCCCTTTGAACTGGGTAAAATCCTACTTGACTGAAAGGACAATGAAAGTTATTATTGAAAATGCATCTTCTAATACATAACCTGTGGCGGTCCAGTCATTTTAACATGTAAATCGCTGCTCTGAACAGGGTTGTACAGTAATACCCAGCAGATCTTTATGGATATGCTGATGATCATAAAATTGCTTTCAGAGTTAAAGCTGGAGATGCTCAGAATGAGACAAATGTTCTTCAACAGCTAAATGATTGTCTTGATGATAATCATCTTGTGGATGACAAAGTTCAAGTTGAAAATGAATAATTCGAAAACTGAAATTATCTTGTATGGAACTAAATATCAGTTAGCAAAACCTAACATCTCAAGCGTAATTGTTGGTGGATGTGTAGTCAAGTATGTTGATCATGTGAAAAATGTTGGTGTACATATGGAAAGTACTCTAAATTTTGATATGCATATTAAAAAGAAATGTCAGATTGCGCATGTCCAGCTTAGAAATCTGAAAGACATTCGTAAACATCTCTCACAAAAATCAACAGAGATAATGGTACACGGTCTTATTCACTCTCACATTGACTTTTGCAATGGACTATTCACGGATATCCCTGCCTATCTGATTAACAGACTTCAGAAAGTTCAGAACCAAGCAGCAAGAGTGGTTACCAATGCTCCATATGGTCATCCTACTACCGAAATTCGTAAATCTCTTCACTGGCTGCCTGTGAGGGCAAGAATTAGGTTTAAAATTCTTGTTATTGTATTTCGAATTGTGCAGGGAACAGCACCATCTTATTTTGGGTTTTTGTTCAACCGTGTTCAAAGAAAATACAGACTAAGATCTTCTGATGACATTCAATTTATTATTCCAAAGACCAGAACCAGAATCGCTGACAGATCAATAGCTGTAGTTGGGCCAAAATGGTGGAATGCTCTTCCTAGAGTATATATACTTGTGTGAGAATTACTGGGATATATTCCCAGTACATGAGAAATTTAGATTTTTGTTTTTGAAGCTTTCTGTCCCTGTTTGCTGTTGCCTTGTTCAATGTTTAAGTGTTGTATTATTTTATAATCATTGAATGATAATGCCTCTCGAAAATAATGGTGTTGAAATGTCGCAGAAAACTAAAATATTGTTTTTAAAATTCTCTTGCATGTGTGTTTCTTAACAAAACTCTTTTTTGCATGTCTAGGGATAGCGAAACAAATCTGCCTGATTCTTTATTCCTATGCAGATAGTTCCCACATTTACAATATTTATTTCCCTTGTTCTGAATTGTCGGCCATATTGATAGTCAAATTTCTTTTAAACGGAATATAATGTAAACGACGATAAACAAGGGCTCGCGCTGGAGTTCTTGTAAACAAACATTGGCTCAAGAAAAATCAAATTGGCTCAAATCGTCAAAAAGTATAACTTTCCAAATTTACTGTTACCTTTTATGTTTTATTCCACTCAATTTTGATGATAAATGCGGTTGAAAGTGGCTGAGACCAGTTCTCAATGTCTGTGTATAACTCACGTACATATTAAAGTGCCCCAATTGATATCCTGTCTATGACATGTTTGTGTATGTTGACATGATTATACACACGCTTGCTAAAACCAATCTGAGGCGGAGCTTGTCGCCTGTCACAAAATCCCCTTTAAGCAAATCAAATCTCGTCCCGCTTACCCGACACATGTGATAGACCTGAGAAGCGCATAATAATATCACTCCACAGAACTAAATTGGTCAAACGCCAAAATAACGATTGATTAGACCGACAATAGAAAAATTGCAAACTGTTGATGATACTTTGAAAGGTGACTTTCGATTGAAATAAGTTTACGGTTCATTAATTAACGTTAATCTTTGAGCCAATGACGGCTTTTATACAGGAATTCTTTAGAATCTAATATTGCTGAAAATGCCATCTCATGAAATTAAAACTGCTGACTACGACGTAGAAAACGGCTATTTAATCCGCAACCCACGTTTAATTCTTAAACTATTTACTCCAGCATTGCAAGACATTGTCTAGGAAAATTAAAAAAATGTTTATGCCTCGGATTTTCACGCGAATAACCAGGCAATCACTTTTGTTTTCTGGTATAGTCTACGATAAAATATGTTCCGTACAGTCCATAATGTCGCCTGCTCCGTATTGTACGAGGAATAAAAATTATTATAGTAAATTCAGATTACCATTATTATTGCCTGTATATACTGATGATTTGTTTTATAGTCTGGTATGACTATTCACATATAATTTACCTCACTTTATGTTTAGTTTATGTTTCATTTGTGGCCTAGTTTTTATGTACAGCTGACTGTTTTAAACATACAATGTATATTGCTTCTTGAACGTGACTGTGACTTGTGTTTGGGAGTATATATACTACGATGTAATATAGCCTGCGAATTACTGAAACCAGCACTAGCCCTGTAAACTAATCAGATATAAAGTTTTTCATTATGCTACTGTGGGTATTTGGATCAGTAAATTTAAGAAAAAGTGGTTGTTGCATGCAAATTCTCTTGGTATTTTCTCAATTATCACATATTTGAAGGTCCTATAAGGGCTTATCAGTTTTGCCTATCAAAATGGCTGATGATTAAAAACAATGAGGTAAATATTGTAGATGTGGGAACTATATATTGGCTTGTTTTTCACTTCTACCCCTCAAGAGCGTTTGTGTTTTCTCTTATACTTTCTAACCACTAAGACATTTTACAAAATAATGACAATAAATAGTATTTAATAATGGTTTAATTGCACATTATGATATACTGGTATGACAAGATTTAGCACATTTTGTAAATATACATAATCAACAACATAGTCAATAAAAATATATAACTTTGAGATTACAGACAGGCTTGATAACAGCATAAGGCATGTCCTATTTACAGTTTTTTGCCTATCAGTTATGCTTAAAATGTAAAAAGCCATTCATTATACAACATAAGGTGTAAGAAGTTGACAATAATCATATTTCACTCACTGTGAAATGTAGTTTTTGCTCTTCATGTTATACAATCTATATTAATAGGATGCATAAATGAATGAATGGATAAAATATAAATGACAAGTCTTTGGTTTGACTAATCTATTATAGAATACTTGAATTAACCATTCATTTCATTAAACACGCTTTCAAATCAATGGATATCAAAATAATACTGACACAAGTGTTTATTTGCCCTAACTAGCTCTATAATATTCACAGTGTTGTATATACCAAGTAGCAGACACACGATCAAACACAACATGTCCGACACCCATATCTCCCATCTCTACATCCAACCGCACAGCTTGTTCATCTGGTAGGAGATGTTCTGTTGCAAATAAAACCCCAGCAAGACCGTCTTCAGAGTCATTGTAACTAAAGTCATCATCATCATCCTCATCCCATTCCATTTCATCATTGTCTTCCAGAAGCTCATTAAAATTCTGTTGTTGATGCTGAGGAATCATGGGAAAACCAGACTGGTTATACACATTTTCATTTCTTACATTTTCACTAACACCATGTGGAGGAAAATTAGAACTAGTCCATGGTTGAACACTAGCAGCACTAACAGCACTATGCGGAACTAATTCAGACACAATTTCATCATTATCATTTTCAATCACTATCGGATTAGCAAATGAATTCACACAGTTCATACCATAATCATATTGCACATTTATGTCACTATTCCCATCCTGGAAAAGTTGTCTACCAGCTAAATGTTCCTCATTATCACTGATGTTAGCAATGGCGAACTGATGGAATTCTTCTGGTGTTGACCCAGTTAAATGATGCCTGCTGATGACAGTGGTTGTCATTTGTGCTGGAGTGTTGATTGGGGAAATCATCGGCGGAAAAGGTGCAGGTATTGGGGACAGCACAGGGTGAACAGTGTTCATAGGTTGAAAATTCTGGACAGCCTGAGGGTTGAATGGTTGCCATGGTAATGGTTGATTGGCTTGAATGAGTTGGCCTTGATGAGCCATGGCCACTTCAGGTGGTACCTCAGCATTAAGCACACGTCTGACAGTGGCAGCCATTTCTGTGATCTTCAGCCATTTCTGAAGTCTATATTCTTTGTACATTCTCTTCATCCCCTCAGCGACAGATATCCTTATCATATGTTTGTACGCTGGTGTCATACATTCACCCATTGAAGCCAAGAATGTCTGGTCACTCAACTGCTCAATGTATTGATCTGAAAGTATAAGTGAAATTTTATATAAAACTATATATAGAAATCAGTATGTCATCTTTATCACACTTAAGTCTAACAATATGTTATGTGTTAACTTACAATGCCTAACAATGTTTGTGAATTGTGTTCAATGTTCTACTGACAGTGACAATGATATGTTTTGCAAATGCAACGTAATAGAATCAGGATAATCAGAAACGTTCAATGATAACTTACATGGTTGGTCTAGCTAAATCATTCACATCAAAATGTAAATGTGAAGAAATTAATCCCCCCTACTGATTGTTCCATGGAATGTCTCATCAGCAGAATAAAGTAAGTGCAAATAGTATGTCATTTAAGGAATGAAGGTACCCTGATGATAAAATACAGGTAAAGTACACTTTAGGTTACAATCTACCCGTTTTTGGGCCTTTTTCAATTCAAAATATTGGTTTCCGATCAATAATGCTTGATGGATGGATTCAATTCATATTGACAAAATATCTGCATTCTACTGAAATGCATGTAGCAGGGGTATCCGTTTCCGATGGACCCATCTAGTAGTATTATGTATTGAAATGTTATAATTACATGCAGAAATATCAATACAATGCACACATGTTTTGTTGTAAGGAATTAAAGAATATAAGAACTATTCTATAACACCATTAGGTGTTTCTCTCTTTTTTTCTCATTATATTTATAATAACTTTAAAATATATTAAATCATTAACATGTTGTTATCATTGAATGACAATTATTTGAATTTATTTACAAACTGTTTATGCTACAATTTAGTTTTAATTGCAGTTCATATTCTTTGATTTCCCAACAATAACTCTTGAAAGAATGGTACTCGATACGGCAAATAGATGAATCATATGTCAAAAGGATATATATATATTTCGATGGTTCCATGAGTATCATTACAATGTGTTTCAAGTTACTGAATTATGTATGAGAAATCAGAAATGGAATGATGTGTTTGAAGTTGAAGATAGACCTCCCCAGTGAACCAAAGTATCCATATAAAACAACAATACAACATTGTCTTCTCACACTGCATTAATCAATCTTGTAATTGCAACATTTGTCATGATAGAAATTGTTGTGTAAATAGTTTACAAGATTTATGATAGTACATTTCATTATTCAAAACATTAACTTTAGATTTAGAGCATTAATTGCAAAAATAATGACAAAAGTTCTTATAAAATGTTAAATATGTCGTTATTAGAGAATGGATCAAAATGATCAACACTCATGATACTGTGACATTTCCACTGTGACAGTTTTATTATCTAACATAATACATATAATACTGTGTAATTTGTGGAAATACTTGGAATTTCTTATGAATGTAAAAGCAACAGGATAGATAGTGCAATAATTTTATGAAATGTTCAACTTTGACTTGTCTCTATGGCATTCATAACTGGATATTCTAAGTTTGTTTTAGGCAATCTTTAAAATACATTCCCTGAAGTATGTGCTCTCAAATTTGGAATCTTCAGGACCTTTAAAATTTTCCTCATCAGACTCTGAATTCGAGATTTCAAATGGCCTTATGCAGTCTCTGTCAAATATTGTATTATATTTTACCTGTGAAAAGTAAAACACTCACAAATGCTTGTGTATATAATGTATGGACAATGCAGTTGTTATAGCGAGCCAAACATGGCATTCTTGCAAGATAGAACAAAGATGATTGTTGGACTTGGAACTTTCTACAATGTGTTAATGTCATAATCCATAGATAATCAATCATGGTATATCATCCCAATTAGTAAAACTACATCAAATGTGCAATTCTTGGTTATTAAACAGGCTTCATATTATGAAACAAAGAACTCCAGGAACTTTCTTTTATTACTTCTCTTCCAACAGAGCTTAATTTGCTCCATGGCTGAATTAAGCCTTTGTTTTATTTATTAACAAAGATTTTGATTGGCTGGTATATGTAATATTATCCTTGCAGAGATGAGTCTGCTGTTGTTAAAACTGTAAGTAAACTATTCCATAGACAATTTCGGTCCCAGTTTTAAACAATACAAATAGGAATAAACAAAACATAAACCTTACATTGTTGTGTGTATGAGGTAAGGGGAGATAATTCAAAAATTGATAAAATCAAAAATATTGTTCTTTGTTTCAATATGAAAATGATGTCTATGAGTTAAGGTTCTTGCATCCCCTCGTGTGGTCCAGTTTCATTTAACCTCCATCAAGTAATAGTGTGGACATAGAAGTTTTATTCAGTACAAAGAAGGAAAGTAATTATCATAGTCAATATAGAGTTATGGATCTTGCACTTTTTCGTTTCATTATTATCTATCAATATTGCAAGTTTCGAGGAATTACCTTTGATAGTTATTGTCATGACAAAAAATAAATTATGAAAGGGGAGATAAATCTAAGTCATGATAAAGTTATGATTCTTTTGTTTCGCACATCCTCCAATTGTCATTATATCAGGGTTTGATCATTACATTCTCTTCAGAAGTTGAACAGATACAATCTGACAAAAAGTGTGAACAGTTAATTGTAAAAAGGGAGATAATTTTGAAATACTTGAAAACATTAGTCTTGCCACTGCGCTTTCTCATTGCCATTGTCTAATTACATAGCATATACTTCCATATTCTCTGTACACCAAATAGTAAAAAAAGGGAGTTAATATCTCAATTGATCAATCAGTTTCAAGAGTAATAGTACTTGTTCTCTGCACTACCTCTTAAATTATCAATTTTCAGTACATCTCAGCGATTTCTAAATTATTTGGTGGTCAAAAATGGTTGAAAAATGTATTAAGTTCAAATAGGAGAAATAAAATTAATAAAACAGCCATTGTTCTTTTTGCTTAGCCTTTCCTCTCATTGCTTTGTATTAGTATATCAAATATCATTCTATTATCTTCCCTGGTTTAAAGCAGAATTACATTTTTCTTGTATGGTAGTTTCAAACCATTCAAATGGAAAAAAGACGGTTACTCTTAATACCGAATAATACCGGATAATACCGAATAATACCGAATAATACCGAATAATTCGAAATAACTACAGAATAACACATTTTTTCTGCAAATAACACTCATAATTGTATACTTTTAGGTGAAATATATATGAATATGGTATAAAAAACCTGTTTTTGGCATAATTATGGTGGTCTAAAAATGTCTGTTTCATATATTTTTGAGTGACCTCCCTTAAGAATGTATGGATTGTTTCCCTTGGTTTAATTTAGCTAATATTGGTCATTAAGTTTTTGTCCTAATATACTAGGTCCGCGATCTGATATTTAGCGCTTAATTATTTGGCATCTTATGTACTTTGATGTCAGTAAAAAAAAATAAAAAATATAATTATTATTTCCATTATTCCAATTTATTTTTACATTTTCTGTTCTTTCGTGAAAAACGGGTATTAAGAACATGGTTTATATGTCCGTGATGAAAATAAATAAGAAAACATCACCTGTTTGTTTGTTATTTGTATTTCATATAACAAGGCTTTTAAGTATACTCACTATATATTTATAACTCACTGTACATAATAGACATGGTATCAAAACCAAACTACATATCAGACACATTGTCCAAGCATTTTATCATACATTTACACATTGAATGTATAAGGACCAAATGGCAAATCAAGGGAGGCAACCACAATACAAATACGAAGGGAGAGAAATCTTGGATATCATAAATGCTTGATTACAGCAATCAAAACAATAGAAAATTATAATTTTATATCATATTCATATATATTTAACCTCAAAGTATACGATTATGAGTGTTATTTGTCGAAAAAATGTATTATTAGGTAGTTATTTCGAATTATTCGGTATTATCCGGTATTATCCGGTATTATTCGGTATTATTCGGTATTAAGTGTAACCCGAAAAAAGATTTGATAAGTTTTTAAATCGAAAGTAGCAGATTTTTGGACTACAGGATAGGTTACATTTCGAGACACCTCCCACTGTCCTGACAGAGGATAAAAACTTAACTTAAAATATTATATTTCATTGATATGTTTACTATTTCCTATAAACATGTTCATGATTATTTTTAAAATCATTATTGCAGTCTTATTTACATATACCAAATTTATTATAATATGCATTTATGATGATTTTATGTTTAATAGTTGACATTCTAAATAATTGTATTGCGCTAAAAACAGTGCTTTTCCACAATTTTAAGAAAATATTCGGACTGATGACGAATACAATAATTTTCATACATTTTTGTATTTAAGGTAAAATGTTATATTTCCTATTTAACTAACCAACATACATAATTGTGATATAGAAATGCAAGACAGAAAAAAAATATTTTCATTGCTTATAAGTTTGAATCAAATATACCTGATTTTGTTACAAATAAGTGTACTGCAGAGATATTTGCAAGCATTATAATGGTCAAATGTGCACTTAGTCTTTCATACTTTTTGTTTGTAATTTGGGATTGTTTATCGTCGCCACCGAATGTTAGTCAAATTAGATTTTTGGAGGATAGTGCATGATACAGAAGATGCCCCAGTTCCAGAGAACCCCTGGTTCTTTTACGTGCATGATGTAAAGCACCATACATGGGACCTCGGTTTTTAAAGTATTGCAGCGTTTTACCACTGGACCACGGATCTGCTACCATACAAACTTTATTACTGGTTATCAAATAAAAAAGAAAATGTTCTTACCAAGCATGATAATCTCTCTCACAGCACGATCGTGGGCCATGAGATGATCCCTCAGTAGGTCTACCGATGGTAACAAATCCATGGTCAAAGTGAATGTATAATACTTTTTCAATAAACTTTAATTAATAATGATAATTCAAGCTATTTTTCTCCAGTCAGTAGCTAGCAATCTATAGACTAATAATGGTTTAATAATTTGTTCTGTGAAGTTAATATTACTGAAAAAAGTCCACAGTCCTCACAAATATTTCACACTTTTATTCAATTTGAAACTCATTCACTGGATGTTATTAGCAGTTTGGATGCTAAAATATAGATCAGCAATATTTATACATTTTGTACATTGTTTGACAGGCTTCTGCAATAATTAAATTTTAATTGCATAATTCACTCTTCTTTGAAGGCTTAATTGATGGCCAGCTTATTGTGCAAACTGTGATGTCAGATTTAGGGGCTGATAATTACCCTTTCAAATGAAATTGGCCCTTTTTACTCTATGGCCCTTGAATTGAATTGTTAATAATAGGAGATCAATTATGCTTTCAAACTGTGCACTCTTATCTTTGTAAATATTGACAAACAAAATTATATATAACAATACATTAGATAAAATGCTGATACCATATTGTAATCAGTAATAGATGGTTAATTTATGACTTAAATCATAAATCTGTACATAATAGAACTATATTTGCAATTCAATTAAAAAAATTAATAGACATTAGGAATGTCCATTTAAATTTATTGACCATTATAGGGTATTATTGACAACTGAAGTGGGTTTGAATGAAGAATGACCCTTTTATGACCAACTTGACGCAAAATGAGATCAAAAAAGGAATGTCAATTGTTATGGAAATATAATTATCCATAATGTATGTGATATATTGTTGGTACTTTGATTCTGTACATTTTAAACTTATTCAGTAATATATTTTAACATTAATGATTTTCATACTGAAACTTTTATTTGCGAGTTGGCAATAAATACAAATGCACTGTTTGGGCTTATTTGCAAATATTGAAAATGAAATTTCAAATCAAAACATAGTTCTTTGAATTGCCCTTATTTTACCTACCCACAATATTCTATCACAAGTATGGAAGCAAAATTGTTTTATGATATGCTGTTCTAAATCTGAAAGAATCATTTTTGCCACTTTCAAGTAAATCTCATCATACAGATTTCCCAATCATTTTATTTTTTTCATAGACACAGACTGATTTTATATGTATCTTAAATGTATGTAAATTGAAATTAAGCTAACAAATAAATAAAGTCATCAATAAGCAATCTTTTCTCTACCTGTCTTTATTGGTACAGGTCACGAGGCCAGAACCCAAAGATGTTTTGGCATTGGCCTAAATATTTACTTTTTAATGTTTATAGGGTAATTCAATACTTTTATGTATTAATTCTTAACCGAACATAGTTATATTATGAAACAATTAAATCAACATGGACAAAATCCATTCTACATTTACTATCATACTTTATACAGAATATTTCATAAATATATTTTTAGAAAATAAATTTACAAACTTTGTATATTATTTTTATTATTATAAGTTACTGTACGTTTTCTGAAAGATATTTTTTGTATTCACTAATTTATTTCAAATATTGTCGCAAGGTTGTTAAATCTTTTAAAAAGCTGTGAAAAAAAGGAGACATTTTTCGTGACAATCGTTCTCATATCTGAATTACTGAACTTCAGTATCAGCGAGTTTCTGTAAACAAAATTGTCATCCGAAAGCCTCAGTTATATTGTAAGCAATCAGCATTTTAGGGGGGAATATTTACATTAACCAACTTCATGCCATACTGTGTTGACAGGTATTTGCATTTCTTTTGTGAGTTCTGTATGCAGTAGGTAAAAAAGTATTGGGTTACATCTCATAAATATGCATTTTTTTTATTGCAAACTGCGTTTACTTTAAATAAATACACATTTCTTTAAATACTAATGAAGAATGTATTTGAATTTGAAGGTATATCTGTGACACTGTTTGAAAAATTTCACAGTGACTTGTGTCACATAAATTTGCTGAGTAAGCTAATATACTTTTTGAAGCAGCTGTTAAAATAGAAATTTCAGAAAAAAAACTGTCATTAAAGTGTGGTTTTATGTATTTTCCCATGAGCTTCCAAAATTTGCGCTACATGTTCTCGCCTGTCAATGTGCCATTCTATCCTTCATACTTATAAGCTTATTATATATTATTGCATATTTTAATGAAAAAAACATGTCTTTATAACATCCAATTTATCATTGTTTATTATAATTTCAAGTTTGTTGTGAATTTTATTTTTGTGTTTGTATATGTAGTTTGTTGTTGTACCTGGGTCCAAGGTTATCAAACATGATAGCCATCTCCATGTTTAAGGTCAGTCTCCAGACTCAACTTATTTATACCAAATTGTACTGACATGAGCTGTACCACAACAAAACCCGTAGTAGTGACCAATATCCATTTTCAGGTTTTTACATTTTCTATATTTTATATTTTCAAAAAAAAATAAAAATTGGACATCTATTTTCCTTGTTATAGCAAATCAAATATTAGGAACACAATGCAAAAGTAAACTGCCAAAATTTTATTAATGATGTCGCATCAAAAACATTTTACTAGAATGTACATTAATTCTTAAAAATCTTCTGTATTTTCAAATAGAAAGAAAGGAATTTCATAACCAGATATCAACATTTTTATTTTCTTTTAATTTTATACATCGAAATAAAGAAACCAAAGACTTCTCTGAGAAAGCGCTTAGTTTGTGACATCAAACTTTCATTGGGAAATACACAACGCCATAACCAATGTCGTTAATACAGGTTTTGTCAAAATAAATCATACAATTAATCATATGTTATCACAATTTACTTAACAATATTTAAACACAAAATGAGATTATCTTAAGTTTTATAACCTTCGACCCACTGCTTGAAATAAGTTCTCATTGTGTAAAACAAAGGTGTCACTCTTAGAAAAAAAAATTTTTTTTGCTATGCATAGTCTGTGTGTGACCAAATACCAAATAGATATACAACTTCATCTTTTTATCTGGTCTTTATGTTAAGGCTCTCAAATTATAAAAATAATGTACTGAAATATTGTTTTTCTAAAATAACATTTTCATTGATGTACAATACTTCATATTTATGGTATTAAATTTCAATTTAGTTTTTTTAAACAATTCATAAAAATAATCATATGATATGTTTTGGACTTATCCCATGGGATGTCAATAAGAGCCGGTAAAATTACCCGATAACTTAAGCATCAATATCTGGCTCCTTTTCTTGTATGATTGATAATAATCAAGGGGTGAACCCCCCAGACCCTGCCTAATTTTGATTTTCCAGTTAATTAATTTGTGTTTAGATATCCTGATCTCTTGATTGTGCAGCAATAGCTAGAATTTCACAATAAAATGCTATTTCAATTGGTATATTACGCTTAAATCCTCTTTCATATTTATCTACATTAAACAAAGATCCACCAGTTTAGCTCAGTCATTAGAGGAGTTGCCTACCACACTGTAGGTCGTAGGTTCAAACCCTGAGTGAGGCGCATGTTCTCCTTGGCTATTTGACTGAAGATAATATATCCATAGTCGTGTGACAACCATCTCTGATTCAGAGGGGAAGCCATCAGTTGCTTGCGGAGGAACAGTTAGTCCTGGTCATATACCCAGGTACAGTGGTTAGGTCAACTGTACACAACTGAAATACTGATAAAATTGGCATAATTATACAGTAAAACCTCTATAATATGACCACCATTTTGACCCTTGAAAACTGGTCTTATTATTGAGGAGGTCTTACTATTGAGGTTGAATAAAGAGCAAAACAGTGAAGATAGACTTGAAAATAGTGTACTTAATTTTAAGGTGGTCTTGTTACTGAGGTGGTCTTTAAGTGAGGTTTTACTGTATACACCATCAGAACTGGAAAAAGTTATTTCCCTTTTCTTAACAATTAGAATTATAAATCTATTTCAGGCTGTGAATGAAGGAGCAGACAACCCTGGTATACGTTATGGATACAGTATGCCTTCCAGCAAACCAAGAATATTTACACCATCAAAGGAAGTAAATAATCAGGGGAGACTACCCTATTCAGAATCTGGACCGAGTAACATAAGAGTTGCTGAACCTGATGTAGCTAAACCTGCATTTATTAAACCAGGTAATATACAAGTCAGAACTTCACATGTTCCTAGTGATAATCGTAGAACTCACGGTCAAACTAATGTCAGAATAGTAGATAGGCAATCTGTCGATTCGCTTCATTCCAGTAACAACGGGGAGGGTAATACTGACAGATCTAGGCAGTATGTGTATGCAAATAATGTGCAAGTTTTTGGCGGTGATAAATCTATACAGGAGAAAGTGTATGGAGAAACGAAAAATACAAGTAGGGTTGGAAGGGACCAAATACTCAATAATGAAATACATACTGGTAGAAGGGAACAAGAAAGGGCCAGACGGCCAGTGAACCCTGATAATAACTATGACTCTTATCGTGCCAATGAAATTGGATATTTAACTAGAAATGATAATCTTGAAGAAAGAAGACGTGGGGATGATAGAAGATTAGAGAATGTACATGATAGAAACTTGGACAACAATGGTCAAAGGAATGATAATCTTGAAGAAAGAAGACGTGGGGATGATAGAAGATTAGAGAATGTACATGATAGAAACTTGGACAACAATGGTCAAAGGTCAAGGGATTGGTCAAGCTCACCAGAAGCAAGTGACGAGAGATATATGTGGTCCTATGGTCACTGGACGGAATGCTCCAGTCAGTGCGGCACAGGTCAGATACGTTTTATTGTTATATTTTTTACTGCATATATTGCTTACTACTTCCATAATTATTTTTACAGCAATCTGCTTGGAATTTTTTCTTTAAATCAATTTTCAAGGCTTTCTCTACCAGTTATTATTTTCTCCTATATTTATTAAATAAGCGTTGCAAGAGGTAAACTTCCTGTGAATGTTAGTGGAAGTTTTGGTATGTATGAATTTTTTTTAAACAACTTCAAAAGTAAAATTAAATGTTCAAGTAAATTAAATATTTTTCAGGTGTCCAGAGAAGAATAGTGTCGTGTGTTGATAGACTAAAGAGAGAAACAACTGAGGAAAGATTGTGTCCTGAGAACCAGCGGCCATCTACATCACAGCCTTGTAGTAATGGAGACTGTCGTTCTGATAGTCCATCTTCTTATGTGTAAGTTATTTTGTCATCACTGTATAAAACTGTATTTAACCATGAACCCCTAAATGGGGCCTCACAGAAGGGACACAACAGTGGGTCAGGGATACAAAACAAAACAGTTTTGTAATGTGAGAAACTGTTAGCCGTAACTGAACGCAGGGCAGATACATTGCAGATTTTTGTATTATATGACTGATACATATTGTATGGCTCCTTGTTTTAACTGATTGTACACTTTCTTGGATGGTCACTCCAGTTTTAAGAGTTTTCAATAAGATATGGCTACAATCCCAGTCCTTCTGATGATTCAACTAGGTAATACGTTATTGTAAGTTCCTTTTATTTATCTACATGTATAACCTTATTTATTTTATAATTTAGTTGTGAAACAAGTTCTGACAGCTTATAATGATTTATCTTGATGACTTCCTCCAGCATTGTCAGCCAGTACTTCCGCCTGATTCAGGGATTGTCAAGAAAACAAAAGTCTCAACCCTGTTGGGGGGGATGAACCAAAGTCCTCCAGGTCAGGGGTCTGGCACAGTACCCCTGGACCACTAGGGGGTATGAACCAAAGACCTCCAGGTCAGGGGTCTGGCACAGTACCCCTGGACCACTAGGGTGTATGAACCAAAGACTTCCAGGTCAGGGGTCTGGCACAGTACCCCTGGACCACTAGGGTGTATGAACCAAAGACCTCCAGGTGAGGTGTCTGGCACAGTACCCCTGAACCACTAGGGGGTATGAACCAAAGACCTCCAGGTCAGGGGTCTGGCACAGTACCCCTGGACCACTAGGGGGTATGAACCGAAGACCTCCAGGTCAGGGGTCTGGCACAGTACCCCTGGACCACTATGACTCCCTACTTGATTACTAAATAGTATGGTTTGGAACTTTCGTTGTTTACTCATGATTTATTGCTTACATTTGATAATACTTGATCACTTATCTGCCCAAAGAGAAATGTAACAAAAATAAGTCAGAGTTTCTTCCCTTACATGTGAATATGTCCAAAGGTTACATAACAGCTTATTTTATTACGTTCAGTTGGTGCCTGAATAAGTTGAGAGCCTATATAAATAAGTCCTTTACTTTCATAAATAGATAAGCAAAATGTACGTTGGTGAATTTACCGAAATCCATTTTGGATGTGGAATCCCCAGCAATTGTAACATATTGGCATATTTTTTCTGTTGCACAACAAATCTTAACCTTCAAATTGCGCTGACCATCTTCTTTCAAGATATTTCTTGTTTGTCTTGTGTGTGTGTGAAGGCATTGTCTTGTGTATGTGGCGTTCCCTGTAGCAACTTATTCTCTCTTGTATTTTAGTCGGTGGCAGGTTGGATCTTGGGGAGCTTGTTCAACAAGTTGTGAGATAGGAGATCAAGTACAGGAGGTATTCTGTGAGGCAGTGTACGAGGATGGTACATCAGATGTCGTCGATGATGAACAGTGTTTGTTACAATACCGAGCTAAACCACAATATCGTAGATCATGTAACGATGGCGTACCTTGTGATACACCCAGATATATGTGGAAGTTTTCAGATTGGAGACAGGTAAATTGATAATAATTACCGCTTCCCTAAAACATGTGGAGATACATGTGTATATTCTTTTCTGTCCAGTTGTCTGTCTGTCCGCTCCATAACTTTTTAGCCCTTGGACAGATTTTCCGATGATATGGCGCAAGTGTTTACCATAATGAGACGACATGCAGAATGCAACATTCAAAGATCGGAATTACTATTTATATAAATTATTAGCAAATACAATAGCATGCACCTGTGACATGTTTTTCTGATGTGTTCTCTATATTTACAGTGTAGTGTAACATGCGGCGACGGTGTTCAGTCGAGAAGAGTAGACTGTAGAATGATGGGTAACAATGGTCGTGTTCCCACTGACAAATGTTCTCCAGATTTACGTCCGGTCGATAGAAGGAGATGTAATCTTGCTGATTGTCCAGTACAAAGACAGGTAAGATACCTTTGTATATACAGTATAACCTCACTTAAAGACCACCTCAATGAAAGGACCACCTTGGAATTATGAACACAATTTTAAGACTATCTCAATAAGAAGACCAGTTTTCAAAGGTCCCAATGGTGGCCTTATCAATGAGGTTTTACTGCATAATTTATCCTACAGACAATAATTTATTTGGCTGAAATTGACCCACTGTATAAACTAGAGATACACCCCTTATCTTTTGTTTACCTGAGGGGCCACGTCACAGAGTAGTTATGGTCATGGTCTTCAAATGAATCAATCACCACTAGGGTTTGAATCTCACCCTGGCCATAGAATTTGTGTGTTAGGAACCTATCCAGCTGGCTTACGGAAGGTTATTGGTTTGACCTAGATTCCTGTCTGTGCCCAAAGAATGCTACTAGCAAGGGCAACTGGGATTGTCCTCCTTAATAACTGGACAAGTCATGATGTACATGATCATGGCTGTTAGTGCAATTACAAAATATTCGAATAGCAGGAATGACAGAATGTGTTTTGTAAGTTGCATGGTAATATTATTTACTTACCGTAAATTGTATTCAACTTCTGGAAATATCATTTTAAGCATGAAAGCATTGAGATTCTAAGAAGATTTCATTTCCTTTTCAAATTTTTCATGTTGAATTTCAACAATAAATGATACCAATCAATTCCAGTATGTAGCTTTCTACATATGAACATGGTCATTGTGACCGTTTCACAATATTGGTTCTTGTTCAATGTCAGTTTATTGTGGCTTTAACATAAACCCAAACTGAAGAAGTCGTAACAGAATAGATTCCTAAAATTTTGTTACTATAAATATGTTGATATGGCTTCAACTGTTTTGTGTGGCCTCGGTTCAACGACTTTCATCATAACACTGGCATGGAAAACACTAAACAAAATATGTTGTGTTAAAAAACAATTGACCATTTCTTTAATTGTATTATACAAATTAAAATTGTCTGGTCATTGCATCTCTATGATTTGATTTATAATGTAATTTGGTGAAACAAATACATGTGGAGACCTTTGCTGAGCTGTTCACAAGTTTTTCTAACAATGTGTTTGTATAGTATTTGTTAGTTTATATATGGGAGATAACTCTTGTGGTCAACATTTAATACAAGCATTTATCTCCCTTTAACACTCCACACTATAGTATGCTATAAAAGTTGAAAGTATATGGCTGTTGAGTGCATTTTGTAATCTACAAAAGTATATTTTTAGATCAATGGAAATATTGATATGGTGTTTGAGAATGATTGCATTGGGAACAAACACTAAATCCTGCATTACATCTCTTTTTTCTGATTAACAAAGTAATGATAAATATGTTTATATCTTTATTAACATACTCGGCACGTAATCAACACAAAACAGCACAAAGACAGTCAGTGCATACATACACACATACAAACAAACACACATTCATACAAAGTCATGAAACGTATCATCTACTTAGAATACAAGTATAATGGAAGGCAAATTAAAAAAAAAAAAAAATGAAAAGAAACTAAAGGAACTGCATGATTTTTCAAAAAATCATTTCTAATAGAAAAAGCTTCCCAGTAAGATAAAGAAATAAAACCTTGTGATTCTAATTGAGAATTGTTGGCAATTATTTGAATAAGCACTACACAAGTATCATACTTCGTTATTTTACCCAAATATGTGTAGAGAGTATTCTGTTTTCCTTGATTTATTTGCTGAGAAAAATAAAAAACAACCTTAAAAATGGGATTTAAATTTTTAGTTAATTAAGAACCTATGAGACTGTTGCTTTATGTCTGTAATAATACAAAGTTCCAGTGCCTGGCAGGAGTACTCATAAGATGTTCCCTAATTAAGCTGTAAGTTTGCAGTGGAATTTAATTAAGAAGCCATTATTTCTTTATTTATTTTAGTGTCTACTTTTCTCATCTAAGATAACTACGCATTATCATTGCTAACAGTCAGCTTTAATCAACAGATGCACATATTTCCTGGGTTATTTACTCAACACTTGCCCAGATTGTATGGTTAAGTCAAGGACCATTATGATAAATGTTTCAGAGATAGCTTTCTTATATCTTGTTCATACTTTGTGTAAGTACTATTGTGTTTTTAAAATCATTAAGCTCAATTTCTGTCATTAATTTCTACAATTAATTGATATTTTTGACAGCAGTATTTTCCATAATATTTTACCATCAGTGATTATCGTTATAAAACAAGTGATGTACAGGTGTTCAAGTACATTCCATACATCTAAAATATGAAAATGTTAACATGCTGATATGATATTGTTATTTTTGTTTGTTTCAAGCCAAAACATTTTCATTCAAAACTATTTTTTTTCCTAAAATTTAAAGGATATAGCTTTTGGAACTAATGGCAGGGTAATAAAAATGCCTTTAAAGTTAAGTCTACAAGGCATAAAGAGAACTTTTTCCAATCAAAGAAGTCATTTTAGCCGAAAGTGTTGAACATTTGAAATAGACAAACTAGTCACACAATAGTTTCCATTTATCATAATACACTGCAACTCCGTTATACCGCGATCGGTGGGGTCCAATGACTCGCGATCGCGTTATATCCGACCGCGGTATAGAGACAAAATACCAACTTACCCCACCCACACAATATAGCGTTGTGCATACTATGTTTTCATATATTTCGTATTTGTTTCGTATTTGTTTTAATAAATAGGTAGAGGATACTATATTAAATGTATTTATGGGTTATTATTTGAAACTATTTCAAAACAAAACTCATTAATTATTTAAAACAAAGCTAAAATATGGTCATTTCTCTTTCGGAACCGTGATATTTTGGCGGTGTTTGTATAATTTGTTACCCCCTTTCGTACCCCCTGTGACACTCTCGCAAAATACATGTGAACATTGCAGATTTAGAGTGAGAATTAATTCAATAATTATATCTAATTGTATTTTCGTACCTATCGATATTTATCCGTTATTCACCAGAACAAAAGAATAATCCATCGCGTATAAATGTTGATTCGACCAACAATCACGCGTGAAAAATGCGATGGCCTTCAGTTTTTGCACCACGCCTAGTCGTATTTATATTACATACGTCTCATAAACCTTTTCATGTCAATCAAAATGTGCATTTGACAAAATCACCACCAACGACGGTCGACCTCTGAAACTAGAAGACGACGCGGCGCCTTTGAAGTCTGCGAGTAGAACATTTTCCATGTGAGTCGCATCAAACATTGGGCCGACTAACAAGTCAAGACGCGGCGCCTTTGTAGTCTGCAAACATTCCGTGCCGAGTTGTCCGCTTTTGCCTTGACTTAACTACTTTTTGTGACAGATTGAGAAATAGTCGACCGACACATCAAGTAGATATGTGTGAACAACAAGTGCTGTATTAATCGTAATTAGCGCATCCAGGGATACCATTTAGTTTATTGAGGATTAACACTGCTTTGTTCCATGATTGACATCCCATACTGTCATTCATTCAATTAAAAGAAATCTCGCCGGTTCGCGATCATGTGTCCGTGTGCTATGGACACATCTAGTCTTGATATGGATACAGCGTTATTGCAGATTTGCAACTTGACCAATGCTTATAAAAAGTGAACCATGATATTATAACCGTCTAGATGATTATAATATTTAGTTAATAATTGAAAATTAAACACACCATTGCTGCAAGATTCTCTCATGCATGTTAGCCTTTCAATAACATTCAGAGTATTTCACATTAAACTTCAATTGAAGTATTTTAATGAGAGATTCATTTCTTGCATCTTGAAATAGTTGGTTGTTCAGGAATAAGGAATGATACTTCATTCTACTTTAAAATGAATAAATACTTAAGAGGGTTCCTCATTGAAATTCTACTCTTAACACTTTATGCATTAATATTTACAGGCAGTTATAATTTCACCGAAGAAAACTGCATTTACAGTACAATATTAATGGGTTTTGGATATATTCACTCAAAATTTGATTTCCAGCAAAAAATCATGTTCATTTAAAGCCAATTTATCAATGATCAATGTTGTATAGTACTTAATATTTACGTAGGTTGATTTAGAGTCGGCCATTGTGTGAAAATATCTCTATGTCTTTAAATCTACATTAACCCCACGTTGAGCTAATTATGGATATATTAGGTATTATATATTTGTATGCATGAGTTATGGGGTAAAATTACTCTTGTCGTTGGTCAAAAGCCATGTTTGTTTTCATTGAATAAGGAATGAAGTTGTGTCTATGTAAGTGTTGTTACCCACTCCACAGAGTATTAAAATGTTCTGGAATAAGGCCCCACTACTGATGTCTTATTCGGAGTTGTGGTCATGACCTTTGTGGTGTTCAAACAAGGAACCTCTGGGTTGAATGACTGGCACTCTATCCACTATACTTCTGCACCACTATATTGTATTTTTGAGAAATTAATTGCCAGACAATCATAATTCCTCTTCATAATATAGAGAATGGTCGGGGGCGTACCTTGACGATTTTGAAGTGTACCCTAAGTGAGAGCATCACTTTTTCTGACAAATTGTACGCATTGGCGTACATTAGTTATGCCTTGATACGCGCCTGACAGTGGCTTGTTTTTTCTTCGTATTTCCTGTATGCCTATATTTTCCTTGCTAGGCTTGTTTATGTAATGAGCCCTTTGTTCATTTTTTAAAGCCAAAAAAGTGTTGAGGATTGCATTTATTAAATAAGCAATTGATCTAAAAATGGTGTAATTGTCCTTTCCTTAGCTGTTTATAAAATCATGTTTGGAGGAACACGAAAAAATCGGTCAATGACGCTACCGGGATTCGAACCTAGGTCTCCGGATTGCCGGTCCGCTATGCTTACCACTACACCACAGCGACCTAACTAAATTTAACTTATATAGTGGATTATGGTTAAATACTCTGATGTGTTTGTTTTTTAACTTCTATTTTAGAGAGAAAGGCCTGCAGATTGTAGAAGATCTAGATTCGGATGTTGTCCTGATGGAAGTAGTCCTAAAAGAACGGAGAATGATAACTGTATGACTGTGGGTAAGTGATTGATGTGTTTTTGTTTTAGTTCTCTAGCTGCATTCATTATTTTTCATAATTGGTGCTAATAGAAACCTTTTTTTGTATCGCTTCATCTAAGTGATTGAATAAGGAAATTCAAACATAGATTCTGAAATAAAGATGAGAGTCGATAAATCATTTATGATTGTTAAATATGTCACTCCACTTATCCAGATCTCATAAAAAATGCCATGTATGAAATATGAGAAAATATAAAATATGATGGTTGTATCTTTTTTCACCTCCTGTGTGAAGAGCTGTCTAGAACATGATGCATAGATCACACCTCCATGTTTGAAGAGCTCAATTCATTTAAATGTCACATAGGCTTTGTTGTTTCTGACATTTAGATGAGAATTCAAGTTAAGTCCTCCTCTGTCATTGATACCTTTGTGGCAATTTCAAAAGGAAATTGACAACATAAAATTTAGCGAACTGGAATGAAAAAAAACCTTGAATGTTAATGAATAAAAAATGGATGATTTAATACAAATGTGTTATTTACTTGACACACGTAATGAAAGGTTTACGATTGAAAAAGTTTTGCTAAGATATATATCCATCACCAACAAACATGGATATGTTTTGGTCTAAATTGAATTCTGTATTAATTATTTGGTAGCTTAAACTTTTTTATGATAAATCATGTAGCTTTGGTCCGAAATCGTGGTGCGATTAAGCATAAAATTCAATTAAGATTTTACCAGCGTGAGACATATAATTCAATACCTATCATTGATGGGGGCCATGTAATAGATATGACATGTTTTAATTTCAATTTAATTGTCCCAACATATTTTTGTATTCAGAGGTCAACAAGCGTTATAACCTCATTGATATTTTACTGTTTACCGATAGATGTAATATTTTTTGCCTGTATTGAGAACACAGACATTGAACTTGACATGATATACAAAATTGTTGTATGAATGTCTGTGTACAACTGTGTTGAATCTTGCTGACAATGTGACAGTCATTTACTGAGCAGTCTTGAAACTAATTTATAGCATTTTCTTTACTAACAAAATCATTTAATAATGGGAACGTTACTCCAAATCTCATTGATTATTGTATGACTGTGTCGTCTGTTTTGCTATCCTTCGTGTCATTGGTCAGACATTAAAAATAGGTCCTATCACTCCGCAATGGCATTTGTACCTCAGATACCCACCAAAAATCTCCAACCAATCTCTTTTAACCAATACAGAGGAATGCATTATTAGTGTATTCTTTGATGATGCATATTTATTGATGTCTTAACCATACAAAGTATATTTTTCATGTTTGTTAAGGTAAACAGTTGCACAAAACATTTCTCTTGATCAAGACTAACAAAAATTCCTGCGTTAGACCAAACCTTTTTTTGAGTACATCATTTTTAGTGCAAAGGTAGGCTGACTGCAAACAAAAACTTTTTTAAATGTGGCCTCACATGCTGATTTCAGGACACCATTTCAGTGTGAAGTATGCAATAATTTGTTTTAGCTTTTTTGATCTGATCTTTTGTATGTTAATAATTTCTGCTATTTCACTTTGAATGCAAAGTAGGTCATTATAAGCTGTATGTCATCTTTGACATATATTTACAAAGTATCATTAGTGGCACTTGTGTGTTTTTGTGAACATATTTCTGCCAACATGTAGGTACAAATGTCTACATTGATAAATTTCGAAGTTGATGACTTTTCTGAGAAATTATCATTGTTAACTTTGATCTAACTGTTGTACAGTTCACTAAGGGTACCTAATTAGATTGTACAGAGTTTTCTCACTGATTGTAATTAGGAACAGCGTTGTTATAATTGTGTTAGGCCACATTCAAAGAAAGCCTTTGTCTGCTGACTCTTCTTTTTGAAGTTGGATAGGTAGGTAATTTTTTGGAAAGAAAACAAGACTTTTTGTTTGTAATTGTTGAAAAAAAATTAACCTGTATTTTTTATGAAAATGTTGAATAAAAAAGAGCATCAAAATGGAAAATATACATGTTCAAACCTTGCTATGTGGAAGAATTATCTATGGATAATCTTTTGACTTTAAAAACTTATTCAACATTTGTACACAAAAAGTTCCCATAAAGAAACAGCAACGATTTATATTGTCCGGGATATAAACACAATAATATTTTGTGCCCATGTAAACAAAGAACCAACAATGTTTTATTCCAATATTCAACAATCTGTACATTTTTGGAAACAAGTTCTTCAGAGTTTTTGTTCTTAAATTGTATTTATCAAACAATATGTAATAAGATTACTTTTAGAAATAATAATATAGATTTTGCTTAAATGCCAGTTTATTCACTTTAACAAAATATCTCATAATCAAGATTTTCCTACCATGGTCCAGTAAACATTGACAGTGTATTAATTTTACAGTTTTATTTTGATATGGTTATAGACACATTGACTACATTTCAATCAAGGAAAAATCCCACCTCTTGGGGAGCAATCTGATCCGATTTGCCTTGTGAAAAGGTTCACACGTGGTGGAGAGTAGATCGGGGACAGTTAACAAATGCCTTTCTACTATTGGCCTTATACATTGCTGCACCCTATTGCTCATATTCAGACTAATGGGATATTTGCATCTGTTTGATGTACTGGCAAATATTCTGCATTGTCTCCATTTTGTAGAAGTATACTGAACTTTTGTCCAAACATTTGGATCTTTTCTTTTACTGTGCTATATTGAAATGCTGACAAGAGTTCCTCAAAGACTTTTCATCCATTCTGGTTCATTGAAGCAAACATTAAATGCCTGTTTCCACCACATTTTGCTTTATCAATTGATCTTAGTTATTTCTTGGTTCACTGTTTGTGTATTCATGCATGTAAAATTATACATAACTTATACGCCAAGGCACTCATTTTGGGCTTTACTTGGGTCGTTTAAAGGCGTATATCACAATTAGTTCTAATGGACAGATTTCTTTTAAATTTTGCACATATCAAGATCAATCCTTTCCAAACAAAATGACATAAAGAAAAATATGGGTCACCAGGCTTGTTCTAGGGTTATACCCCATTGTGTGACCCCACCGTACGGCCCTTTTAGGCGGATTTTTACTTAATTGAGAATATCATTTAAAATGTATGTTTAAACTGTTCAGATGCATTACTAACGTATTTCTATACACTATTTTGATTGGAATATAGTAACAAACAGTTGTAAAGCACCAAATCTGTTTGAATTTATCTCTTTTAGAAAAAAAAAAATGTTTTTCATGACAAAATTCATGAAAAAAAGGGAGACAATCTGACCCATGAATGAAGAAAAACAACCATTTTTTTTTTTGAATGGACAGATTTTTTTTAAACTCCATATATTTATACTGTATACAATAATAAACAATATGAAAAGAAAAAAAAGTGGGGTATCCAGGCTATTTTTTTCACTTTACATCATCAAACTTGGTCAAGAACCCGAAAAAGAGTTTTTTTTGCCTTTCAGCAAGCACATCTCTATAAATGTAAGACTATGCCAAAACTGTTAATTCACAAACTCACACTAACTTTTCCTCTGAAAAGCCACAAAGTCTTTGTGTTTAAATGTCTGTAAATACAATAAAAACCCAAAATTTAGTAGTGCAAGTGGGCTGCTCAGTGTCAGATTCGGATGAGACATTGTCCGAAATGCTGGTACAGTTGTCAAGAGAGTCGTAAAGAATACTTGAACCAAATATATTTCGTTTCTTCAGTGCGTTGGTAGTATCTGCACTTATAAACCTACCCTTCTTGTTTTTGCAGCGAAATGCCATTGTTATACGCGAAAATACGATGTAAAAGTTGTGTTGTTCTTCTGCTGTTGAGTTACCAATACGGTGTGTAAGAATAACTACTCCGTGAGAATAGCAATACAGCTGCGCATTATGTTGCGCACAAACTATTGTGATATACGCCTTTAATGGTAACCTGTGCGAAAAAAGTAAAATTTGATCTTGTAAGTTTGGTCCAAAACTCCTCTTTTCGTCTTTTAAATATGCTGAATTACCCATTGCATGAATGAATATCCATTTCCAGTAGCTGTTTAATCCTCTGCAAGCAAATCTACTTGTGTCAAGAGTTGTTGCCCTTGGTTTACTTGAAAATACATGATCATATAAATTTGAAGCAATAGAACTTTAATTCTGATTTCTATTGACAGTTCTTTTGGTATGTAAACATGTATATAAATCCATTAAAAGTAGCCAAAGTAGAATAAAAGCAACCAGATTTATAGACATGTCAGTAATATTGAAACCAACGTAAGCGCAAGAACTGTTGAAATTTGTGTGAATCTTGATCAAAATTATAGAGAATGTATCTGTGTATTATTAAGAAAAGAAGCGTGTTAGGACTAATATCTTGTTAGTTTTTGCAACCTTGCTTTTCAAAAGATGCAAATAATCTGACATCAATTTCCATCTGTCTTTGCAAAGAGAATTGTTGTCTAGAGCAAAAACTATTTTCAATTACATCTCTATGACAGGCTTATAATGGTGTTAGTATAAAGGCACTCCTGAAATTACACGTTTTTAAAATTTTAGACTGTTTTATTTTGTTCTGCAGCCATTACCAATAAAATGATACCAGATATTATATGCTATTTTACTGTCTAGGTGATAATTTGAATGAATCGCATTACAAGATAAAAGTAATATATGACTATAATAAGTGTCTTCTTGTCAGTGATTTTCAATACTATAAGCATTAAATTATAAAATCATAGATCAGTTTTATGATGCATGCTGTCATTTTCCAGTTTGCTGTCATAGCTCAGGTTTCTTGCAATCATATCTTACTTTTAAAATATGTGGATTATTAACACAAGTTTTTATATAATGATTGTCCTGTTACAGCTAGAAAATCTTCTAATCCCTTTAACTTGAAAAGTATGGGTTATATTAGTTCTCTATCTTTGCTGTTAACCATTCTGTATTGTGCATATATACAGTAAAATGTCAATAATAAGACCACCCTTGGGACCCTTGAAAACTGGTCTTCTTATTGAGGTGCAGGGCTCTAGATATCCACTAGCCCGACATCCCAGACTAGATTTATGGTGAATCAGGCTACCAACAGTTGAGGTGAAGTTAGTCCCGGACAAGTCTGTTTTTAAAGCTAACCAACATCAGCAATTGTTCAGTTGTAAGTCAAACCTTAGAATCCCACAAACACATGTGATTATTAATTTTAGATTGTGGAGCTAAAATCATTGTGTATGTTTATTTGTTACTCAATTAAATTGACTGATATTCTCGGACAAATATCTTCCTATATCGGACAAGTCAAATTTTACATTTCCATTAGTACGGGACAATTCTACAGCCCGGAGGTGGTCTTAGTATTGAGGTTGAATAAAGAACAAAACTGTGAAAATGGACTAGAAAATTGTGTTCTTAATTTTGAGATGGTCTTATTATTGAGGTGGTCTAGATGTAAGCTTCAAGCGAGGTATTACTGTATAGTACTGTTATGTACAGAGCTCCTTGTTTAATTCTTTATAAGATATGGTGATGAAGACTTAAGATTATATTGAACTGAATGAAATAATGCTGAAGTAACTTGGGTGTTTGCTGTCAGTAAGATTGTTGCTGTAAACTTTTGGTTGTAACATAATCCAGACTCTCTTTGTACTGTATAATACACGGTTATGTTGTCTGTTATAGGACCTTGGTGCTTTATGTCGGACATTTTTTCCAAGTCATATCAAATTAGTAAAAACTTTATATTTCCCTGCTGTAATGTAAAGATGTAGTGTTGATATTGGTATATTTGTGTGTGTAATAATATCTACTTAAACATACTGTATTTATGTTTGCCCTCAGTGACTCCAGATGTCTGTTATTGTAAAATAGTGAAAATACAATACTTAGACAGCACTCACTTTAAAAACGTTCTGTGAAACAATTTTTTTAAAATATTTAAGTAATGGCGGGCTGTCAAGCGGTCCTTATTTTTCTTTCTTTTTCCTTATTTTCCTTTTTTTAACCAGGTTTTTGAAAAAAACCAGGTTATTAGAATGGTGCATGTCGTTGGGCGGGCGGGCAGGCGGGCGGGCGGGCAGGCGGGCGGCTGGATGTTGATCATATTGTAACATAACTTGGTGTACAGTAAGAATACATGGAGAGCTCGCTTGGGATTGCTTTTGGGTTTGGTCCGACAAAGGTCAAGGTCACCGTTACAAAAAATAGAAATTTGGTTTCCGGCAAATAACTTGAGTTCTGTTGATCATATTGTAACCAAACTTGGTGTACAGTAAGAACATATGGAGAGCTCGCTTGGGATTGCTTTTGGGTTCTGTCCAACAAAGGTCAAGGTCACCATTACTAAAAATAGAAATTTGGTTTCCGGCGAATAACTTGAGTTACATTGATCATATTGACATCAAACTTATTGTATAGTAAGAACATGTGGAGAGCTCGCTTGGGGGTTATGTCTGACAAAGGTCAAGGTCACCATTACTAAAAATAGAAATTTGGTTTCCGGCGAATAACTTGAGTTACATTGATCATATTGACATCAAACTTAGTGTATAGTAAGAACATGTGGAGAACTCGCTTGGGATTGCTTTTGGGTTTGGTCCGTCAAAGGTCAAGGTCACCGTTACTAAAAATAGAAATTTGGTTTCTGGCGAATAACTTGAGTTACATTGATCATATTGACATCAAACTTGGTGTATAGTAAGAACATGTGCAGTGCTTGCTTGGGATTGCTTTTGGGTTCGGTCCAACAAAGGTCAAGGTCACCGTTACTAAAACTAGCAATTTGGTTTCCGGCGAATAATTTGAGTTACATTGATCATATTGACATCAAACTTGGTGTATAGTAAGAACATGTGGAGAGCTCGCTTGGGATTGCTTTTGGGATCGGTCCAACAAAGGTCAAGGTCACCGTTACTAAAACTAGCAATTTGGTTTCCGGCGAATAACTTGAGTTTCGTTGATCATATTGACATCAAACTTGGTGTACAGTAAGAACATGTGGAGAGCTTGCTTGGGATTGCTTTTGGACTCGTTCTAAGGAAGGTCAAGGTCACCATTACTAAAAATAGCAGTTTGGTTTCCAGCGAATAACTTGAGTTTCGTTGAACATATTGACATCAAACTTTGTGTACAGTAAGAACATGTAGAGAGCTCGCTTGGGATTACTTTTGGGTTCGGTCCATCAAAGGTCAAGGTCACCATTACTAAAAATTTGGTTTCCGGCGAATAAATGTTGTTTTGTTGATCATATTGACATCAAACTTGGTGTATAGTAAGAAAATGTGGAGAGCTTGCTTGGGGTTGCTTTTGGACTTGTTCCGCCAAAGGTCAAGGTCACCATTACTTAAAGTAGCAATTTGGTTTTCCGGCGAATAACTTTAGATTTGTCGGTCATATTGACATCAAACTTGGTGTATAGTAAGAACATGTGGAGAGCTCGCTTGGGATTGCTTTTGGAATCGTTTCGTCAAAGGTCAAGGTCACCTTTACTAAAAATTGCAATTTGCTCTCCGGCTAATAACTTTAGATTTGTTGGTCATATTGACATCAAACTTGGTGTATAGTAAGAACATGTGAAGATCTTGCTTGGGATTGCTTTTGGGTTTCGTTCCATCCAAGGTCAAGGTCACTTAAAATTTAAAAATCAGTTTCCACTTATTATCTTCGCTATTCGTGGGTGTATTGACATCAAAGTTGTTGTATAGTTGTTGCATATATATATATAATGTATCTAAGTGTGAGTGTTTGTATGCATGTATCACCTCTGGCACCTTTGCAGCATTGATGATCATCATGTATTCATAATACAAATAGAGCCTTGGTTACAAATAATTAGGTTTAAAACCTGGTTTGTGGGCATTGCCCATTTCTTGTTTTTATTTCTTCCTACTTTTTGGTTCAAAATTCCTGAAATTTCCTACTTTTTGGGTTCAAATTGTGTACTTCTCACAGGCCTTATATTAATAGTCAGAAAATGGTAGTATATTTGTAGGATCTTTTCAATTGGGAGTGCATAGAAGACTGGAATCTTTTTGTGAGACTGTACACACTGGGGGGGGGGGGGGGGGTGCCGACTGTAGGCCTGTGGCTGCTTACTTAATGATCACGCCAAGGTGAAAGATGTATAAGAGTCAGAAGACCTGTCTATGCAGTCTCATCAAGATGTATTCTAGTTAGCAATTAATGTCTGTGAATAATGCAAAGTTCTGCACAATCGTATGTAAAAACTCCTACTTTTCTAGTACAAATTCCTTATTTTTTGGTAAATTTTATTCCTTCTTTTCTGCTACTTTTTGAAAGAAGTTCACTTGAAAGCCTGTAAGGGGTGTCGGCAGGAGCCGGGAGCTGGTAAATTTACCAAGTAACTTAAGCATTATCACCCGTATGAACTATTATGAATGATCAGTTAAGGGGAGACCCCCCAAGAACTGCCTACGTTTGGTGATTTTTCAGCTGCTCCAAGAATGAGTAAAACCCCTCAGGGCCTGGACAATCTGATAGCTGAGGACGTGTTTTCTTAATTATTTTTCAAGTACTTCATTTAGATAAATATTTTTTTTTCAGATCAGGTACTTGTTAAAACAGGATACAGAGCTGTATTGGACTGTCACCAGTATGCTAGCAGAGGGTCTGTGACTGTTGAATGGACAAAACAAGGCTTAGATGATCCTGTCTATAGGCAAACTAGGTTTGTTCATTGCTGTAGTTAAGGTATTCAGTAGTATATGTGCATGTATACCAAATAATTTGAGCTTGATTGTGATTATAGAATAAGTGTTGGTTTTTATCACTCTTAAGTTTGTTTCTTGGAGAAATCAGAATTGGTGTCTTATGGGGTCGAAGTCATGACCTTGGGATCAGGAGTCTGGCGCTCTTCCCCTCGACCACTTCGCCTCCCTGTGAGGATACCCTGGTACTTCCAATTCAAGTTAGTTCAAAATTACTTGAGAATGCCATCACTGTGTGCATTGTTTCTATTGGTCAATATTTTGTAAAACAGGTTTTCATTTGCTCAACACATCACAGTTTACAACCATTCTGAAATAAGTAAAAACATGCTATAGTAAATGGCTGAAAGTGTGTGACTTTCTGTTGCTTGTTGAGTCTTTTCTATGCAGAAGTATTGTTTCTGTGAGGTGGAAAGAGCTGGTTGAATCCATAGGAATACATCAATGAATTTAAATACAATGTATGGTTCAACAAAGGTGAGGAAAGTAGCACAAGGAAGGTCACAGTCACCAGCCAGGGTCCCCCCCACAGATCAGCAGGGTACTATATGACATTGAGAATAGGTGGGGGGAGATGAAATGAAGCTTAACTAATACATTGCATATATTGTCTTCGAAACTATTTGCAGATCTCGGCGGAACATTCATCCGCGATATAATGGTAGAGCAAAATTAGTTGACAATTCAAAGTTAGAGATCTATCCAGCATATGAAACAGATAGTGGTATGTACACATGTACTGTGTCACTGTCTGTAGGTGATAGAGAAAGATTGTACAGAAATCAAGTATTCCTCGATGTCAGAGGTAAGTGACAGACTAGATCTAACAACATATTCATTATTAGCTTGTTACTGAACACATACTTTTTGTGTTGATTGTGAAGCACTCCTGATAATTATGCAAATAATTAGCATGGTCTGTTTCATGATTAGAACTGTAATTGTTTGGGAACTGTTGTAACAAATGCGAATATGTGAGACGCTATAATGATCATACAAACATGCAGTTACAAACTTCCTGTTCTTGGTATTAGTTTTCATCTTCATTTTTCTCAAATAGTGCTTTGAACACCATTCTTGGATCAGACTTCTTTTTCTGTTACATATATATTTTATAATCATGTGCCATATAGTATTATATGTGCTATACGCTGATAAATTAAAGTTCCGTTCACTTCTGTTGACTTGACCCTAAAGATGTTTTTGCTTTTTTTTATAAAAGAACATCAGTTTGAATTTTAGTATTTTTGCAAATGGTCTTTCCATCCATGTCGCTATATACCAATAGTTTACTTCTGTGTTCTAAATGAAACACATACATGTATTCATGAAAAAGCAGTATCTGTCATTATGCGAAATAAACCCAATGTATGCAACTTTTTGAACAAACTTTTTGAACACCCTGTATATACCTGTCATAACCACAAATGATTGTCTGAAACAAAACTCAATTATAAAATATGCCACTCAGAATATGACTATGATTCAAGTACTTTAATCCTCATTTCTCATTTCATGCTTGTCCAAAAATGTCTAAAATGCATTTTATTTAATTATTTAACAGATTGAAATGACATTAATGTTTTGTCGATGTCACGTAGTTCGTGTCACTTGCCTGTCCAATGTATGCTGTTGTTGTCACATGTGTTAATGATGAAAAATATGGATAAATAAATCTTTTATAAAAATATATTCCACTTAGTTTTGTGACAAGTTATAATTACATAATTAGTGAAATGCACGAAGGCCACATAAGTGTAATTCACATAATTTTCAAGCGATGTTTTGCATCATTCATTATGACATTTTATGCTTTATAATTGCATTAGGAAATTCTTCGTATGCAGGTAAAACTTTACATTGTCACCAGTTGTGTATAAAAATAATTGTTGCACATCACGATGTAATATAAAATCATTCCAAAGACCTATTTTTGCACAAGTCCTTCTCACATTTTGTACATGCGTCCATTATTTAACTATTAGAAGGTATGATCCCTGTTTCACATTTTTATGCCCCTCTTCGAAGAAGAAAGGGCATATTGGTTTGCACATGTCGATCGGTAGGTCGGTTGGTATGTCCGTCGGTCCGTAACATTTTCGTTTCCGATCAATAATTCGAGAACCTATTATCCTCAAACTTGGTCCACACATTCATCTTGGGTAGCAGAGGAACCCTATTGATTTTGGGGTCTCTGGGTCAAAGGTCAAGGTCACAGGGGGCATAATGTTTTACAAACATCTCTTGTTACATTTGACTTAATTTTGTATTACGCATGTGTCCTGATTTCACATTTTGCACATGTGATTAAAACTACATGTTTTAGGTTTGACTTAATTTAGTATTGTACATTTGTCTTAATTCCCCATTGCTCATGATTGTGTCTTACTTTCACATTTTGTATTTGTGTGCTTGGCCTAATATCAGGAACTATTTCTTTGTACCCTGTTTGTGTTGCTATTGTTTAAACATATTGTTTTAACGCACTCCCAAGTCCAATTGATAGCAACAATTCCTGATATTCATTGATATTCTAACCCTTACTTGTGATAAGCTGATCCCCTATTTTCTCCCCTATTTGATGATGAACCTCTCCCTAAGGATAGGTAGCAGGGCTCTAGAAATCCACTAGCCCAACGTCTCGGACAAGTCTAATTGCTGATTCGGTCTACCAACAGTTGAGTTTAAGTTAGTCCGGAACAAGTCAATTAACATCGGACATTCTAAATATTTAACGAAAATCATGTATTACCAATGCCTTGAAATTAGTGACAATTCGAACTGTCACCAACTTTTGTTGACATTTTACAGTCTGAAAATCAGTTCAGTACTTTAAGGAAACTGCTCTTTTTTGAGAGTGTAATTTTGATGACAAAATATTCATATTTTTTGTTAGACCTTACAAAGATTTTTAGAGTTTGTCTATATTTTATGCTAAATGGTGGTTAAACGTTATGTTGGAAGTTATGCATTTCAGCCTTAATCAATTCTGTGTTTCTGTCATAAATAATTATTTGAACATTCTTGCATAGGTATCTGTCTATAAATTCTTGTCCTAATTTTGAAATCTTGTTTGTTGGGAAGTTGTCGGATTTTGGCATCATGATGTTGTTGCAAATTTTCGCTGTTGGTAAGCACTTAATACCCATGTCATCAAATGAATATTGATGAATTAGATTAGTATTACATGGCTCTCTCAAGCAGCTATCCTGCTATTTTCTGGATCAAATAATTGTGGAACTATAGATGAACCTTTGTGATAAAAATTGAATGGATAATTTTTAATAGAGACATGACTTTAGATGAACTATCTGTCTCTGTGGTGATATTTAAACTAATGATTGAGATGGTTATATCCTTACAAGCTGTTTGAAGACCGAATTGAAATATATCTGAAATATCAAATGTCGTAAATTTGATCAGTGGCTAATTTGTCAGGACTAGATACTCTGTGTGTGTGGTGGAATGTTTTATGTTAATATAGGAGAAGAATTCCATTGAATAAAACTAAAATTGATGTACAACCCTGAACAGCACTGGTTAGTATCACAAGTAATCATGTGAAACGTATACATATATAACAATATAAAGTCCTTGCAGCTCTTAAGATTCTGGTATAAATGCAGAGGTCATAAAACAGTTTGACAACATTCACCAATTAACAGTTTCAAAAGGTCCAAATTCCCTCCATTTTTATTGATTTTTTGTGAGTAAATTTTAATGACAGCTTATCTCTTCATTTAACTTGTATATAAAACTCCGGATATGCGGTAAAGTTTAACAATTAATTCAGTGTTTGAGGTTAGTTAAATCAAATATATTGACTGTATATATTTGGAAAATTTAGATAATAAACTTTCAAATGGCATATTGATTTAGAAAATTGAACAAGAAACATGTCATACAGACAGTTTAAAAAAACAGCATTTTCGATAATTTTTTAGCGTAACACGTACATTCGCTTTACCTATAAATTTCAGGTTAAGTAACTATTTGATTCACTAAATGATAGGCTTATGATATTTACATTGCACAGAGTCGAACCAGTGTATTCCAACCTCTGCTTAGGTCTTCTCAATTCAAAACTTTTAATGTTTTTTGACTGTCACCAAAAGCAGTTTCCTACAAATTTTGACCAAAACCAGAAGAATTCACCAATGAAAATTAAACCTGACCATAAGCATTTTCTTACAAATTTTCACCATAAACAGTTGATGTAAAAGACATTACACCATTTGTACGCCATTTACTGGTAATTTTTGTTTGAATAAAATTAACTCTTGCTCTTGATACAGTCTGTTTCTGCGCTCAGATGACTACTGGTATATATACATGTAATAATGTGTAATGTTCTGTTGAAAGAATGATAATGATAATGACACAATTACTTGTTCACTGAGTTGTATAAATAGTTAATTGGAATAGGTCTCTATAAATGTCAACACTTTAACATCTATTGATCTAGTTACTAAAATTTCATTAAGTTAGCATTGAGTTCTTGCCTAAATTTCCTGTTTAACATATATAGAGTTGTAAAAATTTGTGACAAAATGATATTTTGTTCTTGTTTTATGATTTTAAGTATTACTAATGAATTATGTTACCATAATAGTTCAAAATATGAATGTTAAATATACAAGTGCACAGCGTAGTACTCAGAGGCAGTTGGTTTTTGAGTGTAATCTACTTGCAATATCATCAAAATATCAAGGATTGGTTGTGGAAATAATAAAAGGCCATGTTGACATTTTTGTTGTCACTTCTCAATGAATAGTCTGTCAGACCAGTGCCAATTTGTCTTGCTGAAAGAACTCATTGAGAACTTCACAAATATTGAAACTACCTGGTTGTCAGAGTTACTTGCTATTAAAGCTAGATGTGTGTTTAAATAACTACCTAGCTCAACCCTTATTATTGCTATTAAGCATTCCAGACTTAAATGAATGTCCACAAGCTTTAAAGGTACATTGTCTTTTTGGAGGTAATTGCCTTCATATAGATGTATTCTACAGCACTGCGTTGCCACTTTTCTTACATGTTCCCAAACCACAAATACAAGGGTCCAATATGGGTATTTTCTACCCTGACCTATGCGCCAAGTTAGAGCCAGCAGAGAGAAAATCTCTGTATCAGACTTTTGTTTTGTTGTTCCAGGAAACTTGTAAGAAAAGTTATAACGCAGATTGTGTCTGTATGAAGGAATTAACATTCCATATTCTCAAAATTGTAACTTAATTTTTTCGCATATTTTGATAAACAAAAAGACTATGTACCTTTAAGTTAACAGAATGATATGTTAGCTGATTGATTTGTTATGGTGCACCTTGCGCACTGGGAGTTCCCATACATGCTATGCATGGATAGACTTTTGCTTTGACAAACATGCTACTTTTTATGATGTTCCCGTGATGTTTTGCGATGACAAATGTTTGTCTCTGAGCGGAATAGATTGTCTCTGTTAATTAATATGTTTCTTGCAGCAAATACACTGTTATACTTCTTGTATGTCTGTCTTCTCTAGACAAACAGGTGCTTGGGTAATGGTGTTAATTGTTGTCTCATCATGCTTGGAATTTTCCTTACATCTTGTTGATTACATTTGACATTCATGTTTTGTCATTTGTTTTATTGCTTTCTATTGTAAGAAATCTACTTAATTAAAACTTCCTGCAGTTTTTCTGTATGTTAAGGCCACACTGTTTTATATTTTTGTTGAGCTTCAACCTTGATTCACGAAACCTAGCTACCTATTCGAAAAACCTCACAAAATCAATTTGAAAAAAACGCAAAGCCAGATAATTGACGATGTATCATTTCACATGTTTTAATATGGTAAACATGGTTAAAGATATAACTAAACAACAGAAAAACTGTCTAGTTTTCGTTCACTATTTTCAAACATGCTTGATAACAAAATATTTGCAAAAACATAAGTAAATGTGACACAACAGTTACTTCCTGTGGCGATTTTTTATAATTATGAAAACGTTTTATTTTTGTCCAAAGAGCACAAAACCTAGCCGCATGCGAACACTTAACAAAAACATAAAATGGCATGGCCTAATGTAAAGTATGCACTTATATGCATGTATGTACCCATTAATTATCTTCATTTTAGGAGTATTTAATTTGGTATGCTCCAATGTTTGTTTCATTTTGAAATCTATAATGTCGGTTATCTATTGATTTGAGTGCCTTCATTTCATTGTTATTTTTTATGTCCTTACATAGACAATTCTTTAAATCAAACCATTGAAATAATATAATAATTGTAATACGGTCAGACCTCTTTTATTTGACAACCTTATTTTCAAATGCTTGGCTTCATCCGAAATAAATATCATGTTCCGATGTATCTTCTTATGGACATAGAATTGAAGTGGGCTATTCGAAACTTTGTTATTTTGGACCGGATTGATTGGAATGAACGAGGTCCCACTGTAATTGAATGATACTCTTTCCTGGCTTGTGGTTTCAAGTTTTTATGAAACATGATACATTGTTCTATCAATGAAGGGCAGAATGCATAAGGCCATGCCAAATTGGAATTTTGTTAAGCGTCCGCGTGCGCCTAGGTTTTGCGCTCCTCGAGTCAAAAAAAAACACTTTTTCTAAGCTAAAATTCTCAAATATTTTCGATGTCCATGATTCGACAACGGCAATTTTAATTGAGATCTGACAAGGATGTGACTATCTGACCCATTCCCAAAACCAAATATATTTTTTTTCCCAATCTGAAAAAAAAATCCCAATCAGAAGCACCTACGAAAAATCGTCTATTGGAGCGACCTGGTATATCTTGAAGCTCTTTGAATAACTCTGGCCTAGTGTGAAAACTAGTCAGTTTTAAATTAGATTTATTCATGTATAGATCTAGTTTTGAAACAAACCATTTTGTTTTGTTTTTATGATGTTTCTTTCATTCAAATATCTAAAATTATGCATTGCTTATTATCTGAGGATATTTGCTTTTTCGTTATGAGTTTGTGTTGTTTCTTTATTAGGTAGCTAGGTTTCGCGAAGTTAGGTTGAGGCTTAACAAAATTCCAATTTGGCGTGGCCTAATGTTGTCTTGTTAAAGATTCTTCTCAGAACATTTCATAAAATCCGAATATGTTGTCATGGTTTTTGTTAACACTAATATTTCTTGATGGATTGTTTTGGTCTATTCCATCTGTCTAATATCTGTCAGTATGAAGCTTGTTTCAATCCTGCTGGATTGAGATGTTGTGTTACTAACAGCTGTTTAAATGTTGTTTTTTCTTGTTGGATAAAAATGGTGTTGGATTGAATGACAGATAGGGAGACGAATTGTAATCTGTTGTGATAGCTTTGCTGTCTGCTGTTAAGTTGTAGGATTTTTGTGTCTCCCCATAAGGTGCGAGACTTATTGATTTTGTCTTGTCTATCCGTCTGTCTGTCACTATTTCTCCACTCTACTCCTCCTGCTTGATATTATATTATAGGCATCTAGCCTGGTTGGGAATATCATGACCTTTTGTGGTTCAGGGATTCTTGTAGAGTTATGGCCCTTTGCTATTTTTAAATCGGTATTGTTTGTCTGGGTGACTCTTAAATCTGTGAGTTGATTTTGATCAAACTTTGTGGAATGTATCAGCATCAAATGTAGTTGTGCTTATTGTCAGCTTCTTCCAGTTTAATGATTTGTAATGGAGTTATGGCCCCTTATAACTTTTAAATGAGTACAGTTTGTCAAATCTACTCAATCAAAGATACTGTTTGTATTTCTGCCTCCTTGTAAATGTGTCTGTATGGGGAGACATCCACTTGCTGTGCTAAAAGGACAGTCTAGATTGTTAATCATTGATAATGGTTCCTGAGTCATATCCTCTATTTTTATAGTTTGTCCTGCACTTTCTGTGAAAATATAAGGCAACATTGAGCATGCATCAATGACTATATCTATATTTATCTTTTATTTATCGCAAAACATATAGCTCAACCTTGAACGCCTACGATTAATTATGTTTATAATTGTTTTATGCCTTCATTGTTGATGGTCTGCTATTATAATTTCATGTGTGCAATAATTCTGTATTAATGAGGTATTATAGGAATATTGTGTGTGGTAATTGTTGTACTGGTGAAGCTTCATTTTGATACTGTGAGGCTTTGTTTCAACGGTACAAACTACGAGTTATTGAGATATAATCATACTGTAGGCCTGGGTAAGTGTGTCTGTCTGGTGTATCAGCACGTGTACACTAGATGTTGATTGTTGAAGATGAGGAACAATTAATAAAAGTGATTGCAGTAAAATATACTGAACATCATTCCATAAATTATAAATATACTGAATGCAAGTATCTTGTAATATTTGTATGATATGTTATATAAGTGTATATAAGTTACTGTCTCAAGGCCTTACTATTCATAAGCATGTTAACAAAAGGAGAGAAATGCAAATTGCTTTACAAAGTGAATTTATAAGAATATTTTGAAGGTGGAAAGCAAGTAAAGCCAGTCTATCTCCTTTATTTTCTGTATGCAGATAAACTCGTTTTTCTTTTAATTCATAGACAAAAAGTATAAAATATGGTATAATTTATTGCCTTTTTTGTTTAAGATTTTTGTTGTATGATTTATGAATTATAATATATATTACAGCATTGCAAATTTGCTGAGTCTTAAGTCGTTAATTTGTTTTTGACGCATTTATTACTCATTTAAGTTTCATTTTGTTGCATAATATAATGATATAGGTATAATAAAACATATCATAACGCTTATACATAGATAATCAGATTATAATCATTAATGCCTTAAAGATATATCTTTCCTATATTTTGGTTGTCGGGTATTGAAATAAGGTTTAGTGAAGTTTATTATATTCGGTAACCATCAGATAATTATGAGTTTGTCACTGCGCTGACTGACAGTCAACAATTCTGCAGGCATATAATTATTTACAACATTTTCCGGAACACAACACCTACGTTTTGTTGCATTACAAAACATTTGAAATTTTAATTGTGAGATTTGAGTTGATTGCATTCAAATATGATAATAAATTATGGTTTCAATAAGGCATATAATTTAAACTTTTAAATTAGGTTCTAATTAATGCGTTTGCTTTATTTAATGATGGAAATTTGTCATTTAAATTACCGTATGTTGGCTTTGCGGAAGGTTTTAGGGGATATTTTAATGCTTTAAGCTTTATTGTAGCTTGCGTTTCGTACACTAGTTTTCTGTCTCCTGCATTAATGTGCATAAAATATAGTAGCACCTTGTTATAAATTGCTTTTTTTTCACGTAATTAAATGCAGTTTAGAATCTGATGTTTATGATGACAACAATACTGTCTGACTTATAGTGAAGAAATGCATCTTATAAGGATGTGTTTACATATGACAAACGCCGACTCAACAAATTCAAATGAATGGTTTGTTTATAATATAAATTAATTACATAGTAAACCATTTTGTAATTTAAACTAAGCAATTTGTAATTTTAATTAATTCTTGTTTAGGAGATAAATCTAAGTCCCATTTACTTGATATACAAGCTAAATAATGGTACAAATGAGTATTTTCAGTCAAAATGTATTTCTAAGCCAAAATTGTTTCAATGATTGTTACACATCACTAAAAGATAACGTACAATGATATGTACAGTACATACATTTATATGATACTTAGAATTGATGTGCTAGTTTTATGTGTATATTTTATCTCTTATAACTCATTGTATGAGTGGCGGTTTTCTTTTATTAGATATGCACGGGTATTTTATTGTATATGTACTCGTGATATGTATACTCATGAGATTGAAATAACTTAGATGAATATAATATATATTATATACATCATTAAAATTAGAGGAGTGCTTGAATTATTCCGAGAATAAGATTTTGTGTACAGTTTTAGGCCTTAATACAAAATGCACTGTATTTTTTAAGACAAAGGCTCTTTGCAAGCTACCATGTTCAGTAAGTCTGTCATGCTGGTAGTTCAGAAAGTTTGAGGAGTTATGATTGAGGTGAACAAAATAAAACATAGTCATACCTCGTTTATTCAGGAACCTTCTATCATCCGAATACTTGGTATAATCCAAAATAAATATCAGATCCAAATGTATCTTGTTAGATACGTCGTATTAAAATGGGCTATTCGAAACCATGTATTATTCGAAAAAAAAATTTGGACCCGATGAATGCGACTGTATAGTATATTTGAAATTGGTTGCTTTTAAAAAGTTTCCCAAAGCCGCCACCAAGTGACATCAGAGCACAGGTTTACATGCTGGGTGCACTTACTGACATTTTGTGCTGCACAAGGCCAGTGTTAAATAGGACATAATTATATGGTATTTGGTCTGATTCAGAAATCATGAAACAAGTCTTATCAAAGTGCTCGTGATATAAATATATTATGCCATTTACTTAGTATTAAATTTGTAACATTTTGAGAACAATTTATAGAATTCTGAAACTGAAATGATAACTCTTATTTATTACTATGTAAAAATTAACCAAAAATTAAAAGTTGATGCTTTTCCGTTTCTAATTAATGGAATTAGATATTTCTTTCTTTCTGGCATGAGAATTATTTTCAAATGAAATTAATTCAGGTTACAATTAGCTTCCAGAAAATTGTTGAATGTATCAGTATAATCTCCTCATAAACTGTCTAATATTCCCTTCAGGGTCATAAGGCAAAACCCCCCCATATTTTTTTATACTTTCGAGCGTATAATAAATTTAGTCAATATTTTAATGTATTTTTCATGTTGTTTAATCTGGATACAATTACAATTACCATCTAAAACTTTTACATCTATTACCTTTTGCCTGAAGGAAATTTGCCACGAATTACTGCACATATTTTGTAATAAAACTACATGTGTAATGATATATTAATTACATGATAAACTTAGAATTGGTAACCTATCATTCATGAACTTATTCCACTGGGAGAGATAAAACATTCATGGTACTTCTCAGAAAAGGCTGGTTCAAAATTATCAATGACATGTTATTGAAGTAACAAACTCTTGTATTTAAATGTGTAGTACACTTATCAACTTTTTATTAAAATGTCTAAAACTTTCTGTTTGATGTTCAATTAATTGTGCTTAATTTTGCTTGGTTGTAAGCACATTTTTCTTCCTGGTAATTGGAAAATAATATTTTTGGTGCCCCTCCACCACTAAGTGGTGGTGGGAGTTTAGAGTGAGTTGTCATTGTATGACTGTAGTTTGTATGTATGTCTCGAATCTTATTTTGGTACACAACTCCTCCTACACCAGTTGGCAGATTGACTACAAACTTCCAAGGGTTAACAACCTTGCAGCGGATCCATGGTACAGTGGTAATGCCCTGCCTGGACTAGTAATCCAGGCATCGCATGTTCAATTCCGAGCTCCACCACTGACAGTACTAACAGTCTTTCAGATGAGACTTTGAAAAACCGAGGTCCCATGTACGTAGCTTTACATCCAGGCACGTAAAAGAACCAGGGGTGCTTTTGGAACTGGGGCATCTTCTGTATATTGCACTTGCCTCCAAAATCTGACTAACCATTTGTAGATGACAGTAAAGAGGTTTTTTGCTGTACCAGTATGTTTAGCTCACCTGAGCATCAAGTACTGAAGGTGAGCTATTGGGATTGTCCTGTGCCCATCGTCTCGTCGTCCATTATCTGTTGTCAACAATTTAGCTTGTTATCACTCTAGTGGTAACATCTTTTCCTTGATCAGTATGAACCTTGGTCAGAATGTCTGTCTAAATGAAATCTTTGCCGAGTTCGAAACTGGGTCATCTGGGGTCAAAAACTAGGTCACTAGGTCCAATTAATAGTAAAACCTTATTAACACTCCAGAGGTCACATTTTTTACTTTATCTGCATGAGCCATGGTAAAAATGTTTGCCTTAATAAAATCTAGGTAAAGTTTGAAGGACTGCGGGGACTCAAGTTTGCTGGATGTCAAGTTATTGCTCAGTGTAGCAAAGTCACTAAATTGTATTCTAACAATGAATGTACCAAATATATAGACATGTTAAACATGGAGTATTTGATTTATGTTATATGATAGTACCAAATCACACTATATTATGTTGCATGATATTTACCAATATAGATACACATTAATAGATTGGTGATAATTAACCCCAAGTGATTGTTTTATGGAATAATTAAGTATAAAGATACTAATCGTAGAATGTGTCAATTACATATTTTGTCAGATTTGTATCTGAACAGAGCATGTCATACATACCTCCCAAGTTGACGTCTGGCTTGACTTTTTTGCTATTTATAAAAGGATTTCTTCAATCAGTAACTTACTAACATTATTATTCAACAATTTTTCATTTATATACCGTAGTCTGTTAGCCTGCTGAGTGTTCCTAATCGTATCAATTACTTACACTCTTCCGCAAGCAAATGACAGCTTGTCTGATGAATCAGAGGTTTAGCATATACAGTCCAACCTGTGTTAAGTGACCTTCATTGGGAATCAGCTTATAAGGTCACATATGACAGGGAGTCTCTTAATACAGGTTAATACAGTCGGTAACTTACGACCATTGCCAAGTACAATGTACATGTAGATTGAATGTATTTCAACTTGTGTTTAGTTAAGTGTGTTATATGAATGTATTTAAGACAGTACAATGTGTATAAAAAATATTTCTGTTTAGCATGAAAAATAAATAAAGCATAAGTGATCATGATTTATAGTTTGTATATACATGTACATGCATTATAATAAAATTCTCAGTGTTAGAACGTGCCATTAAAACATAAAACATTATTCAAGGCATAACAGATACTAAAATTACACACAAGTGTGTCCATGTGTATAGAATTAGTAGACTTTCAACTTAAATGAGTAAAAATACAAAAAGCAGTGAAATTAAAAATAACACAGATACAAGTAAGACAAATCACAGTTCAAATATCACATTTTACATGGTTCTCTTCTGAAAATAGTCAGTGATTGAGGATTGCTTTGGCTTAGTGGCAACACGTTTTGACAGCTCATCATCAACCTGTGACAACAGAGACATCATACTAGAGTTTCCAGCATGTTTGGCAAAAGTTTTGAGTTTGTCTATAAGAACACATGCTTCCGAAGTGGACGACGGCACTGTTACTGAACCCTGTTCATTATTGTCACCATCACCGTCGTCACCTAGATCACAAGGTTCGGGTCTTAATAACTCGAGCAATGTCTCGGTTGGTGCTGACCAGTCTTTTTGGTGTTCATCACATGTGGAGAGATTCTCATAAATTTTAAACAAATCTTGAAAGTTACACCCGAAAAGATCTTGCGACATTTGCAAAACCACTAATGGTACATCATCGTCACCTTCATCATCACTGTCAGCTGTATTGTGACACTAATTCAACACTTTTCTCGGTACTGGACACAGTCGACTTAAAACCTGCATTTGAAAAACATTTCTGGATGGTGGTTTCTTCTACTTCGGCCCAGGAGTTGCTTAGCCAGTAGATAGCGTCTAGGATCGTAATCTGTTTTAGTAGCTTGGAGCCATGTAGAGTTGGGTATTTCTCCATCCCACGCAACATGTGTTGAAGCTGAAGTAAAAACAACAAAATGATATTAAAACCAAGAAACACCCCTCTTTCTCCAGATCCTCAGCCTATCGGGCAACAAACTAACATTAATGAGAAGTTGGAAATTTCCATTTTATACTAAGAATATGTTTTTTGTAGAGATTTTCAGACCATTAATCTTATTTGAAACGGCTGATAGATCATTTTATATAAAATGGATAAAAAAGTTGAATTAACTACATCTGAAATGTTAAATTACACATTCAATTTACATTACCTGTCGTTTCCTAAATTTTAGCTTGGCCGTCTGGATAATTCCTTGGTCCATAGGCTGTGTTATGGAAGTGGTGTTTGGCAGGAGGAAAGTCACTTTAACGTTACTCATATTGTGATTCTTCGGGTGTGATGGGGCATTGTCTACAAACAGCAGAATGTTTCTTTTCTGAGCTTTCATTTTCTTGTTTATTGACTGTATGAATTGTTCATAAATAGAGCTATTCATCCAAGCCTTACGGTTAAAGTAATAATCCACTGGCAGTTTTTTGGAATCGAGTCTTCCGAAACACCTTGGCTTACGTGACTTTCTGATCACTAGAGGGCGTATCTTTTCCCCTGTCCTGCTGGCGCACAAGGCAATCGTGATTCTTTCCTTTGATCTTTTGCCTCCAAGACAATCTTCCCCTTTGAAGTGGAAGGTTTTTCTTGTTGTGTCTCTATAGAATAGTCCATATTAAAAATGTCTTTGGGTTCATAATCAGAACACAGTGTCGGTAGTTTTTCAGTCCACTCTTGTACTGTATGTTGTTTCACATCCCCTCTTTCTCCACTCATGCACCCAAAATTTATACTGTGCCTTTTGATAAAACTTTCCAACCAGCCATTTGAAGCTTTGAATTCCGATTTATTTTTGGCGTCGACATTTTGAATTTAAACAATGATCAGCTGTTTACGTCTTGTCACGCGAGATTCAGGAACGATAACTCTGAGGTGCGCAAAGTCGCTAAAAACAGTCTACGGGTGCGTTTCGGCGACACTTTTCATGGTCGCTAGTCGCGTTAGACAGGGAGTCGTTTAATTCAGTGTTATCATCGGGGGCAATATTTATGGTTGTATATGACAGGGAGTCGCTTAATTCAGTGAGTCGCAATGGCAGGTGGGACTGTATAACTTTATATGATTTTCATTCAAATAATTGTGGAGAATATAAGTATGACCTCTTGCCGCAGTTTCGATCTTTATCCTCTGGAGCTAACCTGGTGGGTCTCGTCACTGAATATTTTTATGCCCCCCTTCGAAGAGGGGAATATTGGTTTGCACATGTTGGTCCGCCAGTCAGTCTGTCTGTCCGTTGGTCCGTAACCTTTTCGTTTCCGATCAATAATTTGAAAACCCCTTGACCTATCATCCACACATTCACCTTGGGTAGCAGAGGAACCCTATTGATTTTGGGGTCACTGGGTCAAAGGTCAAGGTCACAGGGGGCATAATGTTTTACAAACATCTTGTCTGTGTTCAAACACTTGACATTCTGTTACATGCACTTCCGTGTACACCTGGTTACATGGTGCAAGTTCAAGAAGGCTTGAAGAGGACACGGAATGAGTTAAACAGTTCATTTCTTTGCATACTTGTGTATTATTTTATTTTTTGGCAAATCACTTTACAGCACTTAGACTGGCAGGATTTTCTTTCTTGTCTGATAATAACCTCAATCAAGTTTAAAAACACAGTGCATTTGCCTTGAAGAATTGCATGTTTGATATAAAACCTAATCATTCATATGTATATTTAAAAAAACAATTTCTATTGTTTCATTATTACATAATTCTATTACAGTATAACAGGTGCATAATAAATAAAGGGTAAACACTTTAACGTGCCATGTCTATACCCATCTAGTTGTTGGGAATTTTCATCATTTTTCAGTATGATGATGCACTTTTCTGTAAATGCACACCAAAACATGTTGACATTTTCTGACAAAAGTGGGAAAGATTAGAGCATTCCAGGGGTGTCCCTTAATCTTGAAATAGCACAGTAATCACCAAAATTTCTAAACTTGAAGGTGCATAGAAAACAATAAAGGACGGCATGCAACAGTGAACATTATAAAGAGAATCTTAGCAACACTTTGCTCTCATAGCCTTGGATATGTCCGTATAAATACTTAGCAACACTTTGCTCTCATAGCCTTGGATATGTCCGTATAAATACTTAGCAACACTTTGCTCTCATAGCCTTGGATATGTCCGTATAAATACTTAGCAAGACTTTGCTCTCATAGCCTTGGATATGTCCGTATAAATACTTAGCAACACTTTGCTCTCATAGCCTTGGATATGTCCGTATAAATACTTAGCAACACTTTGCTCTCATAGCCTTGGATATGTCCGTATAAATACTTAGCAACACTTTGCTCTCATAGCCTTGGATATGTCCGTATAAATACTTAGCAAGACTTTGCTCTCATAGCCTTGGATATGTCCGTATAAATACTTAGCAACACTTTGCTCTCATAGCCTTGGATATGTCCGTATAAATACTTAGCAACACTTTGCTCTCATAGCCTTGGATATGTCCGTATAAATACTTAGCAACACTTTGCTCTCATAGCCTTGGATATGTCCGTATAAATACTTAGCAACACTTTGCTCTCATAGCCTTGGATATGTCCGTATAAATACTTAGCAACACTTTGCTCTCATAGCCTTGGATATGTCCGTATAAATACTTAGCAACACTTTGCTCTCATAGCCTTGGATATGTCCGTATAAATACTTAGCAACACTTTGCTCTCATAGCCTTGGATATGTCCGTATAAATACTTAGCAACACTTTGCTCTCATAGCCTTGGATATGTCCGTATAAATACTTAGCAAGACTTTGCTCTCATAGCCTTGGATATGTCCGTATAAATACTTAGCAACACTTTGCTCTCATAGCCTTGGATATGTCCGTATAAATACTTAGCAAGACTTTGCTCTCATAGCCTTGGATATGTCCGTATAAATACTTAGCAAGACTTTGCTCTCATAGCCTTGGATATGTCCGTATAAATACTTAGCCAGACTTTGCTCTCATAGCCTTGGATATGTCCGTATAAATACTTAGCAAGACTTTGCTCTCATAGCCTTGGATATGTCCGTATAAATACTTAGCAACACTTTGCTCTCATAGCCTTGGATATGTCCGTATAAATACTTAGCAAGACTTTGCTCTCATAGCCTTGGATATGTCCGTATAAATACTTAGCAAGACTTTGCTCTCATAGCCTTGGATATGTCCGTATAAATACTTAGCAAGACTTTGCTCTCATAGCCTTGGATATGTCCGTATAAATACTTAGCAAGACTTTGCTCTCATAGCCTTGGATATGTCCGTATAAATACTTAGCAAGACTTTGCTCTCATAGCCTTGGATATGTCCGTATAAATACTTAGCAAGACTTTGCTCTCATAGCCTTGGATATGTCCGTATAAATACTTAGCAACACTTTGCTCTCATAGCCTTGGATATGTCCGTATAAATACTTAGCAACACTTTGCTCTCATAGCCTTGGATATGTCCGTATAAATACTTAGCAACACTTTGCTCTCATAGCCTTGGATATGTCCGTATAAATACTTAGCAACACTTTGCTCTCATAGCCTTGGATATGTCCGTATAAATACTTAGCAACACTTTGCTCTCATAGCCTTGGATATGTCCGTATAAATACTTAGCAAGACTTTGCTCTCATAGCCTTGGATATGTCCTTATAAATACTTAGCAACACTTTGCTCTCATAGCCTTGGATATGTCCGTATAAATACTTAGGGTCAGAACCAGTTTGACAGCGAACCATCAGTGCACTTAGCACTAAAAAAATGTCAACTGTCCTTCTATCGTCTAGAATCTCATTCTTGTGTCAGTTGTGATCTTTGACTCGTCATGTCTGACACAGAATGGAATGTCGACATGGTATGGTAGTGACAAATGGTGTTGATATTCCCACCTCTCTTGTCGTATTCATTGATTTACCACAATCCGAACAATTTAAGTGTAAAATTGGCGACATTAGGGTAACTTAACCTTGATGAATTAGTTTGATTAGGATAGAATATATTGCACCTTAGTATTAAGTGCTAAATGTACTGTTGAAAACAGTTTTAAAGCTTTATGTACAACTATTATATTAACTAACATATTATATGGTATACTTTAAATTGATTCTCAAATCAGAATTTGGGTTAAACTATAATCCCAAATGAGATAGAAAAATGACTCTTTCTGTTCTACCACATAGAGGGGCTAGCACAAAGCCATTGTAACTCATTTATGGTAAAGAAACATTTACTGCTGTTTTGCTCCAAACCCATGATACATATTTTTGTCATTCCCATGCGAAATTATGCTGTTCAAATAATTCTAGAAATACACTTGTATAATTCACTGAGTCTGTTTTTAGTTTCAGTTTATTATTTAACTTATTTATTTTAGTTCTTACAACTTATACTAATCACTCTCGATGACTGCTTCCTGGCTACCAACCAGTACTCGTGCCAAATTTAGGGATTGTGAAGTTTGTGATCAAACCACGCTCATCGTGGGGCTTGAACTCACGACCTTCGGATCAGGACTCAGACGCTCAACCACTGCGCTTCCCTGTTCATCCAAATGTACAATAAAAATACTCATTCAATATGTTGGGCTTTAGTCATACCTTTATTATTCAATATGTTGGGCTTTAGTCATACCTTTATTAAATTCAGTTCTCACTTATTATGCACTCAGTTTTATGCATATTACTAACTATAATATTCTAAATCACTAATGATTTTTGGAGAGGTATTACTATTGTTGAAAGAACAGGAATAAATAACCTTAATCATCAATGAATTTAAGTAGCAGTCATTAGATTATTATCTTAAGATCATTATTGCAGTTATGTTTTACATTACGCTTTGCACCCTTATACCAGATGTTTTACAGTGTTGAACGCATTTCCTGATTTTGTCTCATCATTTGGGTGAAAGACGTGCATTTATTGACGTTGTCCTGTCCTAGAATCTATCAGTCAGTAACAAGGTATCTCAGGTCCACTTGTTCTTACCTGCTTGGGTGTATCTCAACCAAACTTTGTAAAAGAATCAGCAACAAGCCTAAGTTGTCTATTTTATAGTCTGTTCTAGCACACCTGAGCATGAAATGCTTATTTGTGTCAGCTATAATATGACTGTCCATCTTCTGTCATAGTGCTTAGTCCGTCAACATTTTGTTTAAACAACATCTCCTTCTGAACTGCTGAGAGGATTTTGTCCTAACTTCACAGGAATGATATTTGGGTTCACCTCTTTCAGTCTCTGGTGCTTCAATTGTTTTTTGTCTGCTGCATAAGTAGGTCATAGGAGCTAAAAGTAGATTTTAATAGTCTATAAACAATGAAAGTCTTCTTGTCCAAAAGCATAAGGCCTACAGATTTGACATTTGGGGTGAAGCGTTGTCTAGTAGTCCTCTTATAATATGTATAAGATATTAAGTACTGTCAAAACATATGGTTGCCAGGGGGCGAAGCCTTGTTCCTTACATGCATATTGTGGAAACTATGAACAAAACCATCTCCTACACCTTTGACCAAACTTTACAGGAATGATTCTTAGATGGTCCTAAGTCAGCCAAGAAGGTGGTTTACTCAGGAGAACGATCAAGGGCCATCATGGCTCTCTTATTTCTGGTTCATCTATTCTCAGCAATTTGTCTTTACATGCTCCTGTCTTTTTCAATAACTATACCATCCACATACCTTCTTTCTATAATTTTCCTAATCTTTTTAGAAGTTTTTGCTTTTGTATTGGCAAACAGCTTTGTACAGTCGAATGTACACTGTTCTTCTAACAGCCCTTGTTGGTAAAAAACGTATGAGAAGTGTGCTGCACTTATGCACAATTACCTGCTAATTATATCGATATTGTCTGCAAATTGTGTCATAATGTTTCTGTTGTTAAATGCATGTTTTATGCTCCTGTTGCTTAGTTGGTAGCGCTTTAGTGTCCTGTTTGATTATTTTACAGTATAAACAATCTTAGAGCACCTGTTCTTGCTTATTGGTAATACAATAAACAGCTACTGCGGCGATTGTCTGTGGTGAGAGAGACAGACATATGAGGACCGCCGGCAATAGAAGTGCATCTCAGTTTTCATCAAATTCATTTGAAACTACTTGTCTTAAACTTTTTGTTGTAAAACAAAAGTATTACGCAATTAAGACTTTTTCTCTCTATTGTATACTTCTTATAGTTAATATGCACTGAGAAATATATGTTGTTGCAAGTGATTGTGTATAATATATCATTTATTTATTTGCTTGGAAAATGTGGAGGAAAGTACGTATGCATATAAATCATATTCAAAAGTTAATTATATCAATGGTCGACTTGAATTAATTACCTTACATACGGTTCTCCTTGGTGTGTGGATTTATGTATTTTCAAATTAATTTTTTTTAAGTTATTAAGGGATATTCAAATATTAGATGGGAAGGTTGACGAAGTACTCAAATACCAAAAATAAGATCTTACAACTTATATTTAAACCACTCCCAATGACTGCTTCCTGTGTTACTAACCACCCTTAATTAGGGATTGTGGAGTGATCAAACTCAGCCCAGTGGGACTCAAACTCACAACCATTGGATCAGGAGTTGGGTGTCGACACCTCGACCACTATCCCTGCCATTTTTACTCTGTTAATTGTTTGATATTAATATGTTTAACTTATAAGTTTTATTCGAGATCGTTCATATAACAGCTATAAAGACAGTTGGAAAAAAAAACCTGACATGTCAGCAAGTATTTGATTCATATTTTCTAAACATGCACCACTTGCCTCTGATTGTAAAAAAACATGAATGCAGAATGCAGATTGCAGTATATATGTTGATTGATAAAATTCACATTCCAAATTGTAATCGTTCATGAAAAACTATTTTGATTGTATATCTTGTTACATGTGATTTATGATAATTTATTGCCTAGTCAATATTTTCGCGTAATGATTTGGTAATTTTCGGACACTTCAACATGCATTTTCCTGCTTTATCTCCCATACAGTGTTGACATAATTTGCCCCTGTGTCTATCATTACACTTGAAATAATAGGTCTTCTAAAAAAGTAATACCAAAATTGGTTTCAAGTTTGAATTTATTGATATAAAATATATTGGCAAAGTTTGTTTGTTTCATCGGGTTTAACGCCGTTTCTCAACAATATTTCAGTTATATACGGCGGCCGGTTCACCTAACCAGTTTTTTCTGGACTGAAATCTAACCAGTACTAACTTACCCTTCCACAAGGAGCCGGCAACTTCTCCACATGAGGAGGAAAATCGATATTTTTGTCAAATTTTCATGGAAGGGTATAACCTGCCGCGACCGGGAATCGAACCCGGATTGCCGGGTTACAAGTCCAGCGCAGTAACCACTGGACCACGGCCGCAAGTGAAAGTTTACCCTCCTATTTTGTATGATTTCATAATGAGATGGAAATAGGTGTATATTATGTTTAATATCAGCTGTGTTTCTTGCTGTCTTTGAGTATAAAGTCAGATTGTGTATTAAAGTTATTTCACAGCAATGTGTCTCTGAACGTCCTTGGTGATGCATTAAACTGCAAGTTGGCAATATGTTTGTGTATCATTGTCGGGCTTACCAATGATTGAAATTGCTATGTTTACTTACTAATTAATATTGCACAATTTACTTGCTTCAACCATATCAAAATAGTGAACCAGTTCAACTTGTCTCCGTTTTTGTTACTTAACCGCTTTGTACTTCATTGTTATCAACTTGTGTGTCTAATATATCATTACCGATGTCTGGCAGTGGTGAATGTTAGTTGACAAACTGCAAGTAAAGCATTTGTATAAGGTGTGATGTCAGATATGTCTCCGATAAAAACCTTTATCTGTTTTGCATTGGGTATTTTCAGGGTCTGGTTTGTAAAAGATATATTTGGTGTTAATTCAATGGTGAATTGATAAGATTAAAGGTCTGAGCTTAAAATATATAACGCTACCAGTTATAGGATATGTGGCAGCCTGTAATTAGTTCACCTCCTGACCTTGCTGATATGTTTTCTCAGTGGAATAATTATTTGAGCTGATATGAAACAGTGACACAGTTTATATGTATGCATGTACATGTACCAATGTACAATAAAATAGTGTGTTAATTGTCTGTTCTTAGAGACGGGCCATATTACGGGATCACCTGTGTCAGGCGGTGGTGGTAGTGATAGTGGTGGCAGCAGCAAGCATGTCAGCTCTCTAACTTGCACAGTTTTTGTTGGATCTTCATCACACTTGGTCATATTGTTCATTGGCATAAAATCAAGTTCAAGTTTGATATCTAGCCAAATCGTTCCCGGCACTCTGGAGTTATGGCCTTGAATTATCAAAAATTCATGAATAGACCCTTTTTGGCTATTGAAATGAATAATCAAAATTAAGTTAACTTTGATTCATGTATCCAAAATGCATTCCAATAGGAGTCCTGTAAAACTGATTTTTCTGATGAACTGAGAAATCTGTGTTGGAGAGAAAAACTCACAGACAAGATAATTGCTATGATTAATATTCCAGTATTTAGTATACCTTTGCTGCATTTTAAAAATCATTCCTTTATTAGATTAAAATTGTTTATTTTAATTCCATTTTGAAACAGGTTTTTACAATGAACACTAAATGAATTCTCCATGATGGTTCCTGGGTTAGTGATGAGTTCTTTATAATTAATACGCCTAATTAAGGGATTATGAAATTCATGATCAAACTTAGGCTCAACAGGAATGGAAGTCACAACCTCACGACCACTATGTCGTTCCTTAATTAATATTGCGATGAGTTTAAATGAAGTGCATTAACAACTACATATCAATATATTCCTATGGTATTTGTGGATGAATTGTATAATTTGCTCAAGTGTTCTTATAGGCATCGAAAAATTTGTTTTGCTGAGTCAGCAGTTATTGCACGGGATGATGAGGATTTATGCTCAATGGTAATTATTATAATAAAATAGTTCTTATCTTTTACTTGATACAGTTCACAGACTGGCAGGAACATTTGTAGGGATTTAATGTCAATCATTGAATTTGAAATCAAATTGCTTTGGTTAGTATTAGGATACTTTGTAATTGGTCTGTTGATTAAACTGTTTGAAGTAAGTGTTGTTGTAAATGATGAGTTTATTACAAGTTACTGTATTAGTCCTATTTAATGCTCCCACTCTATTTGACATTACAAGTTACTGTATCAGTCCTAATTAACGCTCCCACTCTATTAGACACCCCCCCCTGCATTGTCTGAGAGTGTATCTTGACAGAGAGATAAAAAATCTGATCATTTTTCTCCACCAGAAGCCATTTTTTCAACAGTAAACCTGAGTTCCATCATCCAAAATCACCACAAAATTGATGCAAAACTGTTGTCTAATAGCCAGCAAGCTTTTCCCTGCACACAATTTTGATAATTATATTTTCATACCTGTCATAATTTATCAGACATTCACCAGAACAAAAATATATTCCATTGGATTTATCATGTATGAAACATGCGATGATCAACAGTTTTTGCTCCATGCCTAGTAGTACTTATTACATATGTGATATAATTATTAAAACATTTCACACAAGTTTAACCAAACTTAAATATGCATCATTGGCAATGCACCACCCATGACGGTTGACATTAAGACTCGGTGCCTTTGAAGTCTGTTCGAAGAAATTTTTCAACTTGCACCGCTTTTTTTTACCCTTATAAACATGCTGGATTGCTATTTTGCGGTGCAACAGGCATGTTAAATAGGACATATACGGTATGTAATAAAATAAACGCAATTAGCTGGTAAACTCATAAGTGGTTTAAATTGACACTTCACATAAGTCAAAAGAGTTGTAGATAGTAAAAGATCAACATAATCAATGATTTATATCTCATTATGCATTCTTTATGATTGGGATGGTATGGTAAGATTTAATTTCATGGAAAATCCTAGTTCTTATGATTAATTCATTTGCAGTTTTAACCTAAAAAGCATTCATTGGAGATAAATATCATGGCCAATTTATTTTTATAACTTATTTTATCCTGAAACTTGACGAAATTAGACTTCATTAACATTATATTATTCCATTAAAAGAAAAGTTTAATTCCCTTAGGAAACAATAATAAATTATGTATGTACTTTAAGTTTAATTAAGTTTATAATTATGTGGTGTTCATTGCTAAAGTTTCATTGTCATTTCATACATACTTTTTTTCTGGCCTGTGCAGGGCAGCATAACAGGCATACTAACTACAGTGCTTTAATACAGACTGTGTCAAAGTTGTCTTCATTAAATTCAAGTTTTATATCAATTGACCATGTGTCAGTCTAATATTATACTGATCCCTTTCATTTGTAGAAAAACGTACTTTAGTAAAACAGTTTATGGAAACAGGTCTCCAGATATCTTTTTTGAAATAATTTCATTCATCTATGGTATACATAGGAGGACATTAAGTGTGTTTTTATTCCCAGACAAAAGTACAGAAAAGCATAATGGAAAACAAGAAATATCTTGAAAAAAAGATTTGTTGTGCAACTTAAATATTTGCCGAGATGTTACGATTGCGGGTCACTTGATTATGCCACACTATAATAACTCCTATAACTTCGTAGGAGATTCCATAAAAATAACTCCATTGTGAGATTGAGGCGCTTGTAACCTAGCTTTTGTACTTTGGGTTTTTATGGACATTTTACACTTAAACACCATTGACAAATGTGGAAAGTATAATGACTTCATGCACTGCGTTTGACTTTATGTATAAGTAAATCAAATGGATGAAAAGTGACTTTGAAGTGAAGCATAGTTGCATATTAAACTGCTCGGAAACAGTCACGACGATGTCCTTTGACTTTCTCAGGCACTTGATAACCTGCTGTACTATTGGTTACATTGACTTGTATAACAAAACTATTAAAATAATTGGTAACTATTTTCACTTATCTCTGCTTAAATTATTACATAAATCTCTCTGAAATTATATTTCAACAAATTCTGCTTTAAAATTCACATCACAAAATGTTTTGTTTGTTGCCTAGAAACTTGGCGGATCATTGGAATCTATTTCCTTCAGGTGCTTGGCATGCAAAAGTAATCCGTGTCAGTAAAGTGCTGTGATTGTATTGGAATAGAATGAAGTGTCATAAATTTTAGGTTATAGGGGCTTCTGGCTATATACAATCATCAACTCGATCAGCTTTTTGAAATTTCTGTATAATTTGTTTAATTTGTTTGCAATTTATTTTAAATTTATTTGATGGGATACTTGAGCAATGTTAAATGTTTTCTATCTATGTTTGCTTGATGGGAAAACAATTTAGAATGTTCCAAGTTTACTGTAATCGTATAATCAAACCCTGTCTGAAATAAGGAATAGAAAACCCCTAAATCAGAAAGAGATACCACTCCGTTGTCATGCCTACAAATTTTTCTCATGATCAGTGCAAATTAAGGACCTTAAAAGTGAAATGTTATGTTTGAAATTAGTGTAAAACTTTTTGTTGTAATAACTTTTTTGGCCTTAAAATATGTTAAAGCATATTCAAGAAGAATGGGAGGATTCTTGTGTATATCGACTCCTCTCTAATACTTTCTGGTTAAAACATCTCAATACATACAGTGAACAATATATTTTTCTCATTTCAGACAAAGATATGTATTTTTCTGTGTAATTTATTTATTTTTTCTCCATATCAGTTTATCTCATATATGATTATATTTCAAATATATTAATGGAAATGAGTTCTAATATTACATATCATGATGTCTAATCCATGTAATATATTACCAACATGATGCTGTACCCTAATACTTGCCCTGTAATCTACAGTTTGGTAAAAAATATTCATGACTCAAGTTGTAATTTCCTTCCCTATTCATTAATTGTATAGCTTAACACAGCTGTAAGCAATGATTGAAAATGCTGATAGGAGACATTTGCTGTTGATGTCCTTCGGTAGTGAGTTATGTTCGAAATGAAATATTTTCATATTTGTGCATGGTGTTACTTTTACCATGTATCATAGTAAGCATGTAATATGATACTCAGGCATTCACATAGATGCAGTCTTTTCAATGATTTGAATAACCAGTATGATTTGAAACTCTCACATGTACTTATATACTGATGAAATCTTCCATTTATATTTAAATGAGACATCAGTAGAAATTAAGAGTAAATCAAAGTACTGAGAGTCCCATAAATCTGATGCACCTTGAAGGCTATAATAATCTGATGCACCTTGAAGGCTATACTAATCTAATGCACCTTGAAGGCTATACTAATCTGATGCACCTTGAAGGCTATAATAATCTGATGCACCTTGAAGGCTATAATAATCTGATGCATCTGATGCTCCTTGAAGGCTATAATAATATGATGCACCTTGAAGGCTATGATAAGCTGATGCACCTTGAAGGCTATAATAATCTGATGCTCCTTGAAGGGTATAATAATCTGATGCTCCTTGAAGGCTATAATAATCTGATGCTCCTTGAATGCTATAATAATCTGATGCTCCTTGAAGGCTATGATAATCTGATGCTCATTGAAGGCTATAATAATCTGATGCTCCTTGAAGGCTATAATGATCTGATGCACCTTGAAGGCTATGATAAGCTGATGCACCTTGAAGGCTATAATAATCTGATGCTCCTTGAAGGCTATAATAATCTGATGCACCTTGAAGGCTATAATAATCTGATGCACCTTGAAGGCTATAATAATCTGATGCACCTTGAAGGCTATAATAATCTGATGCACCTTGAAGGCTATAATAATCTGATGCACCTTGAAGGCTATAATAAGCTGATGCACCTTGAAGGCTATAATAATCTGATGCTCCTTAAAGGCTATAATAATCTGATGCACCTTGAAGGCTATAATAATCTGATGCACCTTGAAGGCTATAATAATCTGATGCACCTTGAAGGCTATAATAATCTGATGCACCTTGAAGGCTATAATAATCTGATGCACCTTGAAGGCTATAATAATCTGATGCTCCTTGAAGACTATAATAATCCCCCCTTGTTTCTTATGTGCTTGTCAATGATGTAAATAAGTTATTTTGATACTTTTGTTAATTTACACAGAAATGGGTCATGCATTATACACTCAATTTACTACTCCTAATTAAATTGTGAATACAGTTCAGACATAATTATTTTGAAACATAAATTTACCAACAGAAGGAGTATTAGTTAAGTATATGTGTCAGTCCCATCTATTATTCCTTTATTGTTGATATTATATTGAGTTGTCCTGAATATTCAGCCTCTTGAAACAATCTTTATTATTATTATTATTATTATTATTATTAAAAAAAGGGCAATTAGTTGAAGAATCATTAACATGAAGATAATGGGTGGTTTGGTTAGCATCCAACATTACCACATATTGACTGTACTTTTTGTCATTTAAAAGAATGAGATCATTAAATCATTCTTAATAACTAATAAGTTAATCAATTCCAATGTTAACTCCCTTAATAAAATTGTGCTTGACAAAACCGCATTATTTTATGACATCGAAACCGAACAATGCATTTAACGCCAAATGCATTGCATGAATAATGCCAGACTACATAATAAAATCACAGGAAATAACAAACACCATAGATATCTTTAACTACTTATAATTAGCATATAGAAACATCGTCATCATAGATATAATTGTGGAAAACACTGATCACAATGCTTAATGCATCTTCAAGGTGGTACCATTGAAGAAGATGGAAGAATTCCAAGCGGCAGATCCCAGACAACCTTAAAGCCCCTTACGCATTTACTAAATATTGCGTCCATGTGGACAATATAATTCCAGACTATCGCGGCCGTTGGGCCTTTAAATATATAACGCGGCCATTCGGCCATTGATTAGGTTAACGCGGCCATTTGGCCTTTAATCATATAACGCGGCCATTTTGCCTTTCACCATATAAGGCGGCCATTTGGCCTTTAATCATATAACGCGGCCATTTGGCCTTTAATCATATAACGCGGCCATTTGGCCTTTAAATACAAAACGCGGCCATTTAGCCTTTAGTTACCACAAGTTACATTTAAGAGCGGGGCGCCTACTACTAGAATCACCATCTCAAAGCACGCCAGAAATGTATAGCAAAATGTGAGGTGCGCGGGAAACCTAGCCTATAATGGCTCTAAGGGCTTCACCCGATGCCCTACATGTGAATAATTTGAATTTGAGAAATGGTGATTGTATCACACTCGACAAAAAACCCCCGAGCTAGGTGTGTGACCTTAGACAAGGGAGGTAAATGTGAGTGGACATGCAAATTGACAGTCCAGCTAGGTGTTACCTTAGGTTAGACATTAGTGTATTTATAGTTAAAATTAGGTCTGGGATACTGCCGCCTAGAATTTTCCGCATTGCGACAATAAATTGTCAATATAATTATAGCTATCGCTAGAACACGTAAAGTCTAAATAATCCATTCACAGCGGTCCCTTCTTCACACTAAAAATGTTAATGTAATTGTCACCAGATCACAGAAAGTCTAAAAATTTGATTCACGAGGGCCAATTCTTGACAGCTGCTACGTCTTGTACCAGAGATTGGTGATGCTTCCAGGGTATGAGGTATTACACGTAGTAGATTGTATTACCGATCTGTTAGCTGCATATGTCAGTATCATTCGCAACCAAACAACATCTACACAGATGAACTGAAAATACATAATAACAGCCTGGAAGTATCTTTGCACTTGAACTATGTCATCACTAACATGTTAGATTCTAACAATATTGTTTTAAAATAAACTCCCAAATTAGTTTTAAGGGAGGTGGGTGGGTAAAATTTATTATGTCGACTGCTAGATATTGCAGCGGAAACGGAAAGGCTGAAAGTCACGTGACGGCCTTGACCTACGAAATATCAACTTCCGTTTTTTCCCACATCGTACCCTTATATTTTCGACCCGTGTACGCATCGTACTCAAATATTTTCGCCCCCGGTTTCGAAGCAAAAATAAAAGCAATTATGTTAAAGGACATAATTAGTATTATTTTATGACATCGAAACCGAACAATGCATTTAACGCCAAATGCATTGCATGAATAATGCCAGACTACATAATAAAATCACAGGAAATAACAAACACCATAGATATCTTTAACTACTTATAATTAGCATATAGAAACATCGTCATCATAGATATAATTGTGGAAAACACTGATCACAATGCTTAATGCATCTTCAAGGTGGTACCATTGAAGAAGATGGAAGAATTCCAAGCGGCAGATCCCAGACAACCTTAAAGCCCCTTACGCATTTACTAAATATTGCGTCCATGTGGACAATATAATTCCAGACTATCGCGGCCGTTGGGCCTTTAAATATATAACACGGCCATTCGGCCATTGATTAGGTTAACGCGGCCATTTGGCCTTTAATCATATAACGCGGCCATTTTGCCTTTCACCATATAAGGCGGCCATTTGGCCTTTAATCATATAACGCGGCCATTTGGCCTTTAATCATATAACGCGGCCATTTGGCCTTTAAATACAAAACGCGGCCATTTAGCCTTTAGTTACCACAAGTTACATTTAAGAGCGGGGCGCCTACTACTAGAATCACCATCTCAAAGCACGCCAGAAATGTATAGCAAAATGTGAGGTGCGCGGGAAACCTAGCCTATAATGGCTCTAAGGGCTTCACCCGATGCCCTACATGTGAATAATTTGAATTTGAGAAATGGTGATTGTATCACACTCGACAAAAAACCCCCGAGCTAGGTGTGTGACCTTAGACAAGGGAGGTAAATGTGAGTGGACATGCAAATTGACAGTCCAGCTAGGTGTTACCTTAGGTTAGACATTAGTGTATTTATAGTTAAAATTAGGTCTGGGATACTGCCGCCTAGAATTTTCCGCCACAGCAAAGGCCTTGACTACTGTTACGGCCTTTGTCCACCAAAATTCTAGACTCAGTTCTCGGCATATTTGACAAGTTCAGGATTACGAATAAAAGAGGACACAGCTTCCTGAATAGATAAGAGAAGCATGTCCTCCCCAACTGCAGACAAATGGGTACCGTCATTTGCATAAAAACCCCGGGTTGACCCATCTATATTTGACACAATAAAATGACCTCTCCCAGTCTCACAGACAGCCTGACGCCCAGCCCGGTTGACCCTCTTGCGCTTCAGGTCAATGTTTTTTGTAGCATTGGGGCCTTGGCCACCCCGCCAGCTAAGACGTGGGAGAATGTCCAACCAGATTAAATGGGCGTGGGTAAAGACGCCAGCTATATAGGCAATATCACTTTTGATGCTGCATCTCAAATGGGCTAAGTCAGTATATGCGAGGTCATTACCCCCTAAATTGATGAGCAGGAACTCTGGTGGCCTGTGGAACATTTGCTGCAACTGAACAAGGCTAAGCAGTTCACCCCACCTCATGCCGCCTTTCCCCATCCATGTAACATTGAATCCCTCTAGGCCTAGGTGGTCTCGACCGGTAGCAGAAGCACGCTCCCCCGCCCGTCTTATTATTGAGTCCCCCAGACACCAAATACTTCTTCCTACAAAATATCACAACTAGTTACAAATATTTCCAGGGGTTGAGAACCAAACAAAATCTGTTGGTGAGACTTTAAACCCAATTAAACAAACCGTTAACCTATGCGTTACCCTGCCTGATGTATGATTTAAAGGCGGCTGACTGCCAACGCCCCATATGCTTTATAGTCTCGTCGGGGTAGCCCTGCATTGCTAGCTCGGTAGCCCTACCTATGCGAAAACTATGCGTTCTAAATGTATAGTGAGACAGACCAATTGCACCTATTGCCTTACGAAGGACCGCCGAGAACTGAGACCTGGTGAGACAATTACCATTACCATGGACGAGCAATAGACCCAAATGTGTTGGGTGCCTCTTTAAGTAAGTGAACAGTGCTCTGACTGGGCAAACAGCAGCTACATACTGCTTAGGTATCCTGAGTGTCACTGGCTTTTGCGATGTTTTTGATTTGGCGATAGTAACTTGTATAGCATTGTTTTTAGGCTCCATTAATAAATCTGTGACCGAAAGAGCTACTACTTCGCTTATTCTTAGCAGACCATAGTATGCTAAGTGAAAGGATGCTTTGAATAATAATGCTTCATAAAATGAATAACAAATGTTATCAAGTACTGGCAACAATCTTCTGAAAATATTATGGGTGATTGGTGCCCTTTGGTCGTTTGCTGGGCGAACTCTCCTACAACCTTCTAGCATTTTACTGATGATAAAGGAACAAAATGGATCATTCCAGTCATGTAATTTTTGATAAAAGCTTATGCCAGAAATGTAAGTAGAAATAGTGGCTGCCGCGTAGCCCTTATCAAAACAATCTGCGACAAAAAACACTGCATGCTCTCTAGTTATAGGCCAATTGCCCTCTAAGCTATTGTCCTCCCTGAATTTTTGAAAAACCCTAAGTGACGTTCTATATGATTTTTTAGTGTTTTCAGAAATACTAGCGTCTACCAAGTCTTGTGCTACCCTTTGAATATGGCCCACACTTCTGGCGGGACGGGCTGTGGGTCTGGGTCTGCCTCGGGAGCCAATTGACGAAACCTCTGTAACTGTAAACGAGATAATGCGTCACAAATACCGTTCAATTTACCAGCCACATGTTTTGTTTTAATAACCACGCTATGTTTTAAGCAAAGAAGGGTCATCAGCCTCAGCACAACCATTACCCATTTGTTTTTTGATGTCATAGAATTAACTATATCCACTACTGCCCTATTGTCACAATTAAAACAAAGTCGCGTAGCTCTCAATCTTTTGCCCCAAATTTTTAATGCTACAAATATTGGAAAGATTTCCAATAGTGTTATGTCGTTAGTAATGCCTAACCGATGCCATTCATCAGGCCATTTGCCATGTGCCCATTGTCCCTTGAAATATATTCCGAAACCAAAACCGGCTCCCCCCGCGCTGTCTGAAAATAGGTGTAACCTGTCGTTATCAGACCAGAATGAATTATAAAAAACTGACACCCCATTGAACTCCTTCAAAAATGTCAGCCACATGGTTAAATCAGCTTTTATGGACCCCGTTACTCGCAAATGGTGGTGCGGTTTAGACAAGCCACAAATTGCGTCAATTAAGCGACGACAAAATGGCCTCCCCGGCACCACCGCCCTGCAAGCAAAATTGAGTAAGCCTATTAAAGACTGCATCTCTCGAAGCGTGACACGTGTGGAAGAAAGCATATGATCTATCTTACAAATTGCTTCCCTAACTTTGACTATTGGCATCCGTACTACCATTTCAATTGTATCGATTTCAAGTCCTAAAAAACAAATTACTTCGACAGGCCCTTCGGTTTTTTCATCCGCCAGAGGGACCTTCAGACTTGTCATACATCGGATAAAAGTTTTCATTAGCTTTTGACATGCATCTGAACCGGCCTTGCCGCCACCCAAAAAGTCGTCTAAGTAATGTAACAAATGCTTTGAATGTGCCTTTTTCCGTACCAAAAACTCAAGAAATGAAGAAAACTTTTCGAACAGGCTACAAGAAATACTACAACCGAAAGGAAGGCATTTGTCAAAATAAAATTTGTCTTCAAATGTAAAGCCCAATAACTCAAAATCCTCTGGATGAATGGGCAGCAAGCGAAACGCGCTCTTAATGTCAACTTTAAACAACAATGCCCCCTTACCTAGCTCTTGAATCATGTTAATGGCCTGATCAAAATTTGTATATTGGACTGAACAAAATTCCTCATCAATAAAATCGTTTACAGAATTACCAGATGGGTACGACAAGTGTTGTATTAGCCGGAAATCACCAGGCAATTTCTTGGGCACTAGTCCTATTGGGGATACTCGTAAATTTGGCAACGGTCTAACTTTGAAAGGCCCTGCTACTCTACCAGCCTCAATTTCTTTTTTAAGCTTATGCATTACAATCTCCGATCTGCCACAAATAGATTTTAAGTTTTTACAGTCAGTTGCTTCCCGGGGCCCTGAGTAATTCAAATGAAAACCATATTTAAAACCGTTCAAAATTATTTCCGCATCCTTATTATTGTAATCTTTTAATTCAATTTCAAGAGTCTTAACATCTATAGGGGAGTGGGCCAATGAAGTGTGCTTCTCGCCTGAATGCCTGTTAATTGTAACGGGCCCCGCGAGTAACCCCTCGTGATGAGAAGGGCCTCTGGCCCTGGAATCGGTGTCCCCTGAAAAATCTATTACCACTGTGGCCCCGAAAGGGACCAGCCGGTGTGGACCCCTGGCCGGTCCCCTCCTTACTGGGACATTGGTTACGACCGTGGTAGGGCGAATCGCAGGCTGCACAAATATGGGCATACCTACACCTAAACCAAGAACACAAACCATTATTAAAGGCCAGGCAATGCCTTTGGGCATTAGGCTGGGTGCGCGATACAGACCCGTAGCTACTTCCCTGGATTGAATTTGTTTCCCTGGAAGAAGACATAATGCGCAGCCACAGTCCTGCATTGATCTTGTCCCAGGCTTGTACACCCAAGGCCTGACGAAGCCTAAATTGCTCGTCGTAGGACCGCCAGGCAAAGCCTGTTTGGTGACTTGCTGCTTCTCTTATAATTGACATATATTGCACGAGTTCTTGGGCCTTGGAGGGGAATCTCCTAATATAAATACTAACAAATATTAGGAAGGCGTCGGTCCACTTTTCAATGCATGACACTTTGTCTCTAAATTGCCTTGCCCTAGTCTCTAACTGACCCTTGTCATTCATGGTTACTAGCCCCCCCGTTTCAAACATTGCATTTAACTCAATACTGCCCTTCAGCAAGCAAGCTATGTTTATATAATTATGTTGCCATATCTTTTGGCAGATTTGCTCGGGGATGTGAGCAGACAGGTCGTCCCCTTCGCATCTTAAAATTTCCGTCTCAGAATCTGTCCCCAAGTTATTGACGGGGGTATTAGCGATCGGAAATGCATTCCTAAAATCTGATCTAACGTTTGGAGTCATAGATGACGCAAAATCAATAAATGAATCACCTGATCCTGTCTCGTTGTTATCCCCAACCTCGTCGAGTCTAACGATTTCAATATCCTCTGCGGCCTGGTTTACTGCCACTCTAACTCTTTGTTTCTGCCTTGGCGCCGTCGTCGTACGCTTACGTTTTGCGGCTCTACCGCGACCTGGCATCGTTTCTTTTAAGCTGATGCAGACGATTTTTACTTGAAAATTTATTATGTCGACTGCTAGATATTGCAGCGGAAACGGAAAGGCTGAAAGTCACGTGACGGCCTTGACCTACGAAATATCAACTTCCGTTTTTTCCCACATCGTACCCTTATATTTTCGACCCGTGTACGCATCGTACTCAAATATTTTCGCCCCCGGTTTCGAAGCAAAAATAAAAGCAATTATGTTAAAGGACATAATTAGTATTATATACATAAAGATGCCTAAACATTCTTGTTCATAGGGATAAGAGTTGCAAACAATAAACACTTCTATTAGCTAAGTCACCTGCTGGGAAAAGTAATTGTTCTGAAGTTCAAAACTCTTTGTAAAATATTTCTGGTTGAAACTTTGTCACTAAAGGGTATATATACTTGTTGACTTCAAATTCTTGGAATAATTCATCTTTGGGGAATTCACAAAGTTATCAGTAGATTAAAATTTTGCAGAGAAATTTTATTAAAGTAATTAATAATTCCTTTCTCACTGTTATAACTCTGAATGCCATATAAGTGCAAAGTAATGAAAAAAGCAAGAATATTTACCGATTTTTGTTGTTTCTTCATATTTTGTTATTTTTGAGTTTCAAAATTGTTTTTTAATCAGTATTACGGTATAGTATGTTGTTAAGTTGACAGATCAATTATTGTTTCTTAATTGGTCCTACATAAACCCCTTATAACAATTCTAACCTATTTTTTGTGAGCTAAGTCCTTACAACTTACACTTTAAACACTTTTGACGGCTACTTTTTCGGGGTAACTTACCAGTACTGTGAAGTTCAAGGTCAAATCTGAGTTGCCCAGTGCAATCAGGGGTAAGGTAATCTTAGATGCCTGGACCACTAACGCTTCTCTGTTCTTACATCAGTGACTGACAACTTCCAAGGTTGAATCAGAGGTGGTTGATTGTTTCCTTTATTGATGTATATTCTTCAGTGAAATCATTCATACTGAAAATGTAGTAAATGCTGCTGAAGATGTAGTAAATACTACTGAACATGTATTAAATGCTGCTGAAGATGTTACAAAGTAAATACTACTGAAAATGTAGTAAATGCTGCTGAAGATGTAGTAAATACTTCATTAAATTTAGTAAATACTGCTGAAAATGTAGTAAATACTACTGAAAATGTAGTAAATACTGCTGAAAACGTAGTAAATGCTGCTTAAGATGTAGAAATACTACTGAAAGTTTATGCTAGCGATGTTATAAATAAATACAAAAAAGACTTAAAAATAAAAATTTTGGGTAAGCCACTATTTTTGAAGATTTACTGTACCATGGGCTGGTAATCAAACTGTAACATTATTTTGTTACTACAAAATTATGGTCATAAAAATCATGGCAAGGAGACATATGTGTTTTAATGAAAGACGTTCCTTTATTCAAACACGTTACCTGAAGGCATTTCATGAACTTGAAAAATGTTATTGGTTTCACTTGGTGCACAAGTTTTACGATCTCAAACAACACTTCCAGTATACAACTGTGAGAAATTGTGAAGTGTCAGTATTTGTATGAAAAGATATTTCTTAGGCAATTTTAGAATCATTTTGTTCGCATGAGTAACCGTACCATTCGAACAGATTTGGTATGGTTTCTTGACTCCTCCATGCAGAATGTTTTGGCAGGTTCAAAATCTAAAATAATTAAAGATGCCCAAGAAATATTATTGACCTTCTGACCTACTGCAAAATGATTCTTTTGGTACTGGAAGCAAACAGATTTTAAGTTATGCACCTTTCTATGTTTCCACCCAGAGGGGAACAGCATGGACACAGGGGACTTTTCACAGACAACAATGCCTGACAGATGGGAGTCTTGGACAAGCCGTATGATTCCGGGGGCTGGAAATAGACATAGGGCAGATTTTTACTAGATCCAGAAGAAGGTTATTAATTAGACACCTTCCACTGTCAGGATTCAGACAATATACTCGGCTTAAAGATGATGAATTATAGACCCCGTATATGACAAATTGTCTGATTTCCCTGGTTCCCCTCTGGCACAAACTATTGATAAGTGCATTAGTTTTGTAGTCCGTTTTTACATTTTTTACCGAAGGAGGTATGTAATGAAATCAGATTGATTTAATCATTCATGAGGTTTAGGCACATTTTTAGCAGTTAATCTTGCTATGTCGCTGAAAAATCTAGACTGTTTGCAATGAATAACGTTGTTAGATGTGTCATAAACCTATAAATTTATGGTAATTTGAAGTACTTAATCAGAAAATCTTACATTAATTTGAAACCTCTCAAGGTCGTGTTGATTGCCACATGAATTTGTGACACTAGGATTTGCAAATAATTGAATAAAAATGATAAAATTGTTTTCAAATATAATGCTTACACATTTTATGATTTTTTGTCTTTTGGTACATGCCTTTTACAATGCAGTAGATTAAGGGTTGATTGCGGAAAACCAGTTCGAAAAATCGTAAGCAATTATTTTAGAAATCAAAATCATTGCACATGACGTGCTTCCAACATTTCTTGTACCAATTTCTTCGATAAACAACATGAACAGTTTAATTCCTTTCACTTGGTTAAATTATTCATTTTGATAGATTTGTTCCTTAGGATAATCTGCCTGTTGATTAGCAATTGAGCACAAGAAAAACAGTTTGAATACAGCTGCTAGTAGTCAGCCCCTTCTATTTGTATTAAATTTAATGCACTTGTTGTTATTGAGTGGTATATTTCAAAAATATTTTTTTCCAAATCACTGCATTGACAGAGAAATAAAAGGAATGAAATTGCATACATCTGTATCAAAAAGTCAAAGCATATATTATATGGAGACATTTACACACTGACAAATATATTCTGTTGAATTGATTTGAGAAATAAATAAATTATCCCCCAGTTGATACTTAAACAGCCCTCTCAGATTTCAACTTCGGCCTTAATGTTTTATCTCTCTATAATATACTCATTAATTCTCATGATCCTCTCCCCATGGTGACAAATGACATTCTGATGCCTTTCTGTCTTATTCAAATTCCGATCATTTACAATGGTGTCGTCTACTTTTGTGTCGTCTACTCTTGGGCGGTTTTAGTATACAACAATTTGAATCTATTTTGATTTATGCCATGACTGTTTAAGATTCATCCCAACGGAGGATTTTTTTTGTTACTTTTTTGTTATTTTTTTGTAATGAATAAAGGGAGAGCTTATTGTGATGATTGACACTTTGATATATTAGTTTCTAATCTTTAAATAGGATATTCACTTCACAGAAATTAGATTTGTTGTCATATTCATAGAACCTTATGTATAGCATTGAAACGTTTATAGCAAGTCAATTATTATCCGCAAGTGATATCAATTTACAAACATTGCTTGATTTCATATTTTTTTCAGAATGAAGTTTTAATATGGGACGTAAAATCTTAATAATTATGAAAACTTAATTTGAGTTTGATTCAATAATAAAATGAAAACTAAAACAGTCGTAGTTGTTGCTAAACCTGGAGCGGATGTATTTAATGCTTTAAATCCTTACTGTTTGAATCATTGATACCAGCAAAGGCTTCCGTATTAGCTGTCAAGCTGTCATCTTTTAAATAGAAGTTTTGTATGTTAAGTGATATGATAAACCTTTCATGTAGCTGGTTTCCGTGCCATGAAAATTCGGAGGTGGAATATAATCAATTTTTTTTGTAAGTCTCCCGCTTTGTTCCCTCCTTCTAATTACAACGGTTTGATTGACGTGAGATTTAACAAGACAGGGGTTATCTTACTCTGTTTGTCCATACCTAATTACAGAATGTGTAATATTAGGTGCAAATTGAATTAGGCTGCCAAACCCTAACAGACAAGTTGTTAATTAATTTTGGCTTTTATTTCTTATTGCATTTAATTTCCGTCAAAATAACAAATTTCCTGTGATTTGTTTTGAAGTTTGTCTGATTTTGTATGACAGTGATGCCAAATTGGAAATTTATTTAGTTTGATTACATTTACAAGGTGATTACAGTAGTAGGGTTGTCTTGTTGGGTGCAAGATCAACTGTCCTATTTCAGTTTTTGGCAAAGAAGCAGTTGTATAATTAATTATTTTTTCACACAGGATTAGTCACAATATAAAATGCTCTTAACAACAAATAGACTTCCTGGCAGAAACTGTTTGCTTGTTGTTGTGTGTCTGATCAAACAGATGTTTATTATAAGGTGTTACTTATGTCTACTGTAGCTGATTTATGTAGCGAGTTTGATCCAATGTACTGTCATTACTTGGTTGGCCGTACTAACATGGCTTTGCTATTTGCATATCAGTGTTGTGCGAACCAATCAAAGATTACGTTAAGCACTAAACCAACTTCTCTTCAACCGAACATCGTTTGTAACCTTGACACGGATTGGTTAACCTTTCTATAAAGGGTACGTTACCTTACCAAAATTCACTGAATTTAGTTGAGTCTACCGAAATCCATTTTGGATCTGAAGTGACCAGCAATCGCAACATCTCTGTAATTTTTTTATGTTGCATAACAAATTGTGCCGACCATCTTTTTTAAAGATAGTTCTTGTTTTCAATGGCTTATTACTTGTTTGGCCCCATTGGACTTCATAACGTCAGCTAAATGTTTCTGATGTTCCTGATTTGTTGGTAGATAGTCATAAATTGTTATCTGAAAACTGATTGTCAATTGAGTTCTTGCAGCCAAATTTGTATGCATATTTTATGGAGTCAGGTTGCATGTATGGACCTCCAGCCATCAGATGACAACAGGTAATGCAACCGGTATTTATATAATTATTAATTTATATAGATTATATTATATGAATCTTAATTTCTCATTGTCTGTGTTTCAGTTGGCATGGAAACAAAACTGAATGTTGATAACTTTCTTTCAAGGTGGTGGTTCTTGCAGGGTTTTACTGTATTTTACCTGCTCACAATTTAATATAGTACTTTGAACGATACATATATTCATGCAAATAATGAATCATTCCTATACTTTTATGTGTCATACAGACAACATCGATGTTAATTAAACGCACACCTGTATATTTGGAGGTTTGTGATGCAATAAACCCTACTATTTATAAGAAAAACAGTGCAGGTTGCTTAGAAAATATGCAAAGTATTATTGAGCTTGAAGGAAAATTTATTTTTGAGGAACCTGTGACATTTGCATTTGCACACTTTAATAAATTATTAGACATTAAGGGTATGAAATTTAATTGCCATTAAAATTCTTGTTTAACATATAACATAATTTAAAGCACTTTTCATTGCCATTATAAAGCTATTGGCAATTTTTAAAGAGGATTCCATGGTAATGTTAATGAGTGTCCGCTGGGTATATTCCTGCACATGATTGTTGAAGTCAAGTATCCCCTCCCCATTTGTAAGTATTAATGATTATGTAAGTAGATAGTTTAAATAAACACTTAGCTTATGTTTTTTGCAACAGGAAAAATTAGTGTTCATGAGCAAGCCTAAAAAATCTGATTTCTGTTGCAAGATCAAGTTGAAAATAAAGAGCATAATTTGATTTTCTCGATTTGTCATTCAGACATTTAGAATGCCCTGAAAACACTTTGTTCACAATCTGTGTATGCATTAGTAGTTCACATTCTCGCATTCTGTGCGTTAATAGATAATTGTCTAAGTGCAAAACAATGGTAATTAGTGAGAAAGGCGGAACAAAACAAAATTGCAAAACAATTAAACTTGATGAAGAGAAGCAGATTTGGCATCACCATGCCTTCACAACCTTGGAACTGTCAGTATATAAATTGTAGCCTGAAACCCAGTTGGCTGGCTTCACCTCTTGGTACCTATACTTTTTGTCAAAATTCCCACATTTTCAGAAAAATAATGCTTTTTGGACAAATTTTGACGTTTCAATTATTGTGCTGAGTCAAAAAAGATAACGGGCATGGGATAGTTATGGTCATATTTCAATACCCTGGGTGCTAAACATGGACATATTTGGTACCAGATAATTTTAATTTCTATCTGGTAGTATATATTTATGCCCCCCATCAAAGAAGAGAGAGCATATTGGTTTACACATGATGGTCAGTCGGTGCGCCAGGCAGTCGGTCGGTCCGTAACATTTTCATTTCCGATCAATAACTCGAGAACCCCTTGACCTATCATCCTCAAACTTGGTCCACACATTCATCTTGGGTAGCAGAGGAACCCTATTGATTTTGGGGTCACAGGGTCAAAGGTCACAGGGGGGCATAATGTTTTACAAACATCTCTTGTTGTATTGTATCTGTATTACATCAACCATAACAATTGACCAATATAATTTAATTGGTTACGAAGTAACGGGGCACCATTACACACTTTTTTTTGACTTGGCACAGAAACCCTATAATCCTAAAATATTCTACTTTTTTGGTCCAAGTGTTTGTTCTATATGATTTGTAACTTTGCACTTGATCCAAGATGTAATATGTTTAATTCACAATAGTGCCTGACTGTGAGAGTATTATTCCAACTAAATCACGCAAGTCTGAGAGCAATACCTTCCATTCCTTCTTTACTGTCACTTGGCAACTTTGAATTTTTATGAGGTTTGTTTTGTCATAACAACTTATGTTGCTGTCAAAATTCATCAATGTATATCTGCTGGTTATAGGGAAAGTTTGGCATTCTGTTTATACAGTTGCACCACGTTTGTACCAATTCTTTGGGTCCGAAAAATTGTTTCCAATAATACATGGTTTGGAATAGCCCATTTCAATTTGACTTGCCTATATAGATACATTGGGACCTGTTATTTAATTATTTCGGATGATACCAAGTATTCAGATAGAAGGTTGTCGAATAAACAAGGTCTGGCTGTATAAACATTTGGAGCTTCTGAATATTTGTATTGACTCTATTTTGTCAGTCAGTTTGGCAATAATGTCAGTCACATAGCTTTCCCACTACTGCTCCACTTAACGTGACAGCATCACAAAGTAATAACATAGAACAATTAACATAGAATAACAACATTCTGCAATGTTGCTTGATAAAACGAATGGTATGCGCTAACAATATTGTGAACACTTTGCTGGTAGAATGATTGCATTACGGATTAATGTCATGCACTGCTCGGTTTTCATGCTGGGTTACTTCAAGCTGTTGTGTATATGTTCCGCGCATTTTGCACGATTTTGTGAACGACTGAATGTTTTATATGCCTTGTTGCACCGAGCTGCTGTATATACAAAATGTTACGTTGATCTCCAGTGGTTTGGTGAAGATTTGAATGTTTGGCACATTGTATTACACCAAGCTGTTGTATAGATATTATGTTAATCACCTTTTAACTTTAGGGAGAGGGGGAGTGGTCGAGGGGTGGCTCACCTGATTCCTGATCTAAAGGACGCAGGTTTGGGCGGCATCCAGCAAGTTGTCCGATCAATTACTTTAGAAGCATTTGTCCACTCATCACCAAATTTGTTATAAATGTGTATTGCCATAATATCTTGGACAAATTCGATAATCGGCCATATCGCACTTGTCACTCCAGAGAAATTGCCCTTTAAGTAGAGAAATTACCTAAAATTAGTCAATAACTTTAGAATTGTTTGTTCAATCTTCACCAGACTTGGTCAGAATGTGTATCGGCATACTATCTTGGTCAAATTTGATAAGCAGCCATATCACACTTGTCACTCGGGAGTCGTTGCCCTTTAATTACCTAAAATTGGTCTTGTCTGATTATCAATTTTAGAAGCATTTGTCTAATCATCACAAAATTTGATCAGAATATGTATGGGCATAATATCTCAGACGAGATCTATAACCAGCCATATCGCTCGAGTCACTTGGGAGTCATGGCCCTTTAATTATAGAAATTAACTAAAATTTGTCTTATATAATCCTTTTACACTGATTTTTTAGACTGTCGGCCGCAGGCCAGCAGTCTTTAGTACCGCAAATCCAAAACGAGCATCGAAAGATCTACTTTATTGACACGGCCAATTTCACCATTCATACGCGTTTTAGTGGCTACTGTAAACGCGTTTTAAAGGTTTAAATTGCGGTGATCACTAATTTCCGACGGAAGTCAAACAGGGTTTTTAATCGTAAAAACTTGACGGGATTTAGTCTGTTATATATTATCACACTCCAGTGACATAACCGTAGAACGGGTGTATTTTGTGATAGTCAGCGCTGTTGTTGTATAATTTACTAAATGTTGCTCAATTATTACGAGTCTTATCCAACATTAACCAAGTACAGTGAGTCACAGTCAAACTGATTATCCTGATGTTATTACCTTTGTTAACTTCTTTCATTCAGTCAACTTGTTTGATCACGGAGACAACAAATTATTAACAGATATTTTATTATATACTGAAATCGGTTTGTGGTTTAAAATAATTTAGTGTGCAAATCTGTATTGCGCAGTTTCATGTAACAAATATTTCTTGAACTTTTTAGTCATAATCCTGCGAAAACGTAATAAACCAAATCCCAATTACGTTCAAATAATTACTTATACAGTAAAACCACACTTAAAGACCCTTCAATAATAAGACCACCTCAAAATTAGGAGAACAATTTTCAAGTCCATTTACACTATTTTGCTCTTTATTCAACCTCAATATTTAGACCCCCTTGATAATAAGACCAGTTATCAAGGGTCCCTATGGTGGTTGCATTATTGAGGTTCCACTGTAGATGTATATAAATGACAGGTAAAAGATATTTATATGTTCAACATAATGTTTTGTTAGAAATGCTGTGTTATTTTTTTTAATTGTCATAACTTAATGACTACTGCATCGGTGCCGTACATTGAAGCTACCTGGTGACTCACAATGTGTGTGTAAATAATGGTTATGTTAATCAGCTTTTGTACAGGCAAATATTGCAACCAGAATATATCTGCCTAGGTAAAAATATTTTATAATAATGATGGGTATATGATTAACAAATGGCTAAATAACTGCCTGACAGATGGTTAGAATTAAATCCTGGTGATGTAACAGTTTTAAATGCAGTGTGTACACTACTGGGACATGCCTGTAGGTAGATGTATTGACTAGCTTTCAGTAGTATATAACGTTTATACTGGCTAACGGTTCGCGTCAACTATACAACTATACGGCTACAGTTACCTGGGACAGAGTAATGTAATAAAATAGTCGAAAAACTAAATTTTCTATCGCTGGCTGTTTAAGGGGTAATTGATATATTTAGTCACGTTTAGTGGTTTTGTAAAAGTTACAGAAGTTGGTGTAATCTCTGTTTTTGATTATAGCAGTCGGTGTAATATTGTTAAATGGATTGGGGTATTGGATAAATTAAATCTTTCGACAATTGCTTTAAGATTTTGCGGCTTTAATACTGGAGTAATTTCGGCATGGCTGGAAAATAATCGAAGACAAATTAAGCTCAGACTTAAGTCGTCTGGACGGGGAACTCGTCAGTGTTCGTGAATGTGGGAGTTAATTATGTAAATTAGTGAATTAAAGACTCTGTGTGTGAAAGAGGTAGTTGACTGTTACATATGCATGGAGTAGGGCATATTTTCACTGCGATGAAACACTGGATATATTAAATGTTTAAATAATTTATACTACAGAAGTTTAAATAAAGTTGGTGATTTTTAAAGCCTTTGTGGATAGTTGAGCATACACCTGGCTTTAAATAATATGTTACGATGATGTGAATTTTACTTGTAAAGTGTGTTAAATAAACCACTAAATCTTAATTTGAATTAAAATAAAATAAATTCTAATTTATTTCAGTCAGTAGGATTTATTCTGAGAATTTTTGTATTATTTGTTGAGTTACAAAAAAGTGGATTATTTTTGGGAAGAGAATCATATTTTGAATTTTATGGTGATTCCTTTGATTGTAGGGAATTTAATAGTGAAAGATATCTGTGATAAATTGATTGTGAAGAAATACTAACCATGCATTTTCGATTCATATCAGCCTGTTTGACTTGTGTGGTGTTGGTTGCGATTTTTACCAGCACTAGTAGTGGGGTGGAAGTAGCAACGCGCCGTCCGGTTAAAAAATATCGCCCGGTGTATGTACCATACATTTTTCAATTACTTGGTGACAGAGGTTGGGAATCTCGGACTAAAAGTTTTACGGGTTCTGGAATTACGACGACATCGAGTGATTCAAACAATCCATTGAATGATGACAAAAATCGTAATCCCTATAACCGCCAAAAGGATAAATTACAAACTGTCAAACTACAGGGAACGGGTAAGTGCATTGATATATGTTATTTGTTTTGTTAAAATTGAACAAAATTATGTTGGAGGTATTGCATTCTGTATCTTGTCAATCGGCTCTTCGAGAGTACTTTGATTTTCGAAGCATCTTAATTTACATCCATTACATATGATAGAAATCTGTCTTATGCTAAGAGTTTGTTTTATGTTTGTGTTGGGATACTTATGTTGTTATAATTGAAGCATAAGGAATTTTGTTTTGCACAATTTCGGAGAGAAGAATTGCATTTTTTGTTTGTAAAAGTTGATGAAGCTGAAAATTGATACAATTTTATTTTGACAATATTTGTTTTGATGTGTGGGAGAATATAATTTGGTAGGAGTGGAATGGATCCTTCCACTTGCCAACAATAATACGTGCTGCATTACTTATTCCAACTGATTTGCTACATAAAACATGCAGTAATTATCTAATTAACTCAATATTACCTGAGAAAGTGAAATTGAGCATTAAATGGTATTTATCTAATCCTTTGATATTTTTGTCTAATGTAAAGGTCGGGGCCATTGTAAGGGTATGTTGAACGTGGATCAGACAAGGGGCTAGGAGCCACAGATAAGGGTATATGGAAACATCAACGAGAATTTCAAGTTATTTATATATCAGCAAAAATCGAAAAAATTGCATATCTGAAATTCTTGTAGGTGCAATTGCCTGCATAACTACAAACCTGTAATTTAAGTCGTAAATTCTTAAAATATGTGTTTTTCTGAATAATTTTATAAAAAAATATCTTTATATATATCTTGAAACAAATCAACCATTTTTGTCTAAATAAAGTGAAACCAAAATTATTCAGCTGTAAAATTTTACACAAAAAAATCAAAAGTATCGCAAATACATATCCATGCACTTAAAATTAATCTTTTGATGCTAATTTACTCCAATTTCATAAATTGAGCTTAAATGTTTTGTAGCTAAATTAAGTTGTCCATCTGCAACTCTTTGTGAGCTACAAAATATGGTAATCCATTCCCTAAATTTGAAATCCTTCATCATTACATAGCATGGTTACTTTGAAATTTATACTACATTCAATGAAGCATAAAATTAAAGTCATACATACTAAGAGAGTGGGTGTTCTATTATGGTATGAATTTGTTAAGAAAGTCATAAATAACAAACTATGAAAATATAGCTTTGTGGTCCCCTCTAAAACTCTTGCTCACTAATTCACATTTTTTTAAACAGAGCCCTTATCATAAGATGTGTCCAATAAATAAATGATGATTGCAAAGTTGAGCTGAGATTTTTTTATTGTGCCACGTATACTCGACAAAAAAGAAATGCACCATCTAATCATCTGATCAGTAATTCTATTTCTAAATCAGATACAAATTAATAGCAAATGCAGACAGATGTAACATGCATAATTAAAGCCTGACAACAGCAATAATCAGTAACGAGATGTAATTGAATGAATGTCTGTTTGGAAATATTTTTGTGTCCTCATACTTTGATACGCAAAAAAGATTGTTCATCAAAATGACGCTCATTCTTTTTCTGTTGAGTATACATTGGAAACAAATATTCTCACAATTTTCAAAAGAAGCGGATATCAGTATCACAAGTCAATGTGTTATCTTTTAAATACATTGCTAAATAAATACTGCATGTTGTACTTTCACTTGTTAATCTAAATTTTAGATTATTTTAATTAAGATATATCGCAAATTTCAACCCATGGTTTTACTAGGTAGTTTAATGTAACGGGAGCTTTATTTAAAGCGAAAAGCAACAATTTTTCTACCCAAATATGTATGACAAGTACGATAAAGTGCCATTTTTATCTGGAAGAAAATATTTGTTTCATTTTATAACTTTGAGGAAATGAGTAAAGCAATAAAATCTTCATTAAACAGCAGCTAAACATACGGAAATATCTAGGTTATCTGTTGTCTAGATTTTATTTTCCTGTGTCCAATAAATGATGATCTGGTTTTTTTCAATGGTTGATTCTGTCCAAACAAAATCTGTATAAATAAAATTTGATATAAATCTTTATTTCAAACTTTTGTGGACTACTGAACTGAAAAATGCCGAAATGTAGAAAAAATACAGAAATAGTTCCTGTTTATCATTTAGATTTATTATGTTAATCATGCAAACATGTAGTTCTGTTTAGTAATTTCCCATGATTTAGACGTAGGGCTTTGCCTGAAAGGTTGATTAAAGAGCAGATAACTGAAGAATTATAAGAGTCTATTATCCCTACTTGGATAAATATAATCAGAATTTGTTTTAAGGTTGAAACTATATAATAACAAAGCGCTGAAAGCACTTTAGTTGTTCGGTATTGAACACTTGTTTTCTATTGAACAATTGCAGATTCACACAAAGCACGAATCGTTATTTAATCATTAAATTTAACTGCGCAGTAAAGATTTCAAACAGTATTGAGTATGTTATGCAGATTATGATAAGACATTGAACTATTTTGAACCAATTCACTTACCTGTTATTCTTGTGCCTCTTCAAAAGTAGTTTTCGTATTGAGGCGATGCGACTGTCAAAAATTGCCATAGAACTACCGAAGAACTAAAAATGAACAAGGAAGTTGAGCAGGAAATGCGACATACAAAATGCTCGGCCACCTTAAAAACATAAGGAGTTGTGAATGTATGTACATACCTTTATCAATTACGTACTACCAATTCATCAATTTTTGTTATCTTTTAAAACTTTTGAATCGTTTTAAGGAAATATGATGAATGTTGAAACTGATTGAGTTGTTAAATGCAGAAAAAGTAGAAAATTTGATGCAATGTTTGACATAATGTGGTGATATCACCGCTGTGCGTTATACTGTAAAAAGTGTATTCTATTAAACTGGCAGAAAAAATGTTATGTAATGATAACATTACGTACCAGGCTATATGTCGTGATGTTCATTACCCTGTTGGCTTGTCAACATATGTTACTTCCATGTCGACTATAATATGCCGTATCATCGATGACTCTCACTCCCCTGGCACCAGACATGGAGGATAAATTTTCTTCATCATTTTATATTTGATTGAAACTTGGCACAAACTAGCCTGCTGCAGACAATGAGACAAATATTTCCACTCTTTAAGATATTGAAATTCATGTTCAGTTTCTTCTGAAACCCATTATTCTTAAGTAAGAATATATATCGTATACAGTCGGACCTTGTTCGTTTGAATTCATCGAGTCCGAAATTTTATATCGAATAGTACATTGTTTTGAATAGCCCATTTCAATTAGATGTGCATAAGATTTTTTAGATTCGTCGGGACTTGATATTTATTTTTGGAAGATACCAAGTATTCCGATAGAAGGTTGTTGAATAAATGAGGTCCTGGAAGATACCAAGTATTCCGATAGAAGGTTGTTGAATAAATGAGGTCCGATTGTATTTGTATTGTATTTTAGTTAACCAGCCAGAATGCTTAATGCATGAGCAGCTGATGTCTTTGGAGGATTGCAAAGTTACAGTTACCAACTTTCAGAGGCCAATATTTGTATGATGTAATAAAAATGTTAAGTATATAAGTGTATTCACTTCCTCAGAGATAACATTAAGTCACTCCTGTCTCTTGTATGACTGCTGTCTGCCTTGCCTATAACCCTGTGTCACACTTATGATCATTAATATTAAGAATGAGTTTTTTTGGATAGAAGTTTTTTGTGTGTAAAAATATGATCTTTTTAGGGTTTTATGAGTTCATACTTTTTTTCTGTCTGAATTCTTTTTATCATGAAACCATTTGGCTGTTGAATAGTATTCATGGTTGAAGGTGATAGTTATGGCTTTGCTTCTGCAAGATGTTTGTGTAATGTTGTGAGATTTTAATATGAAAGCAAGGAAGTGACAAAAATGCTACAAACAAAATTTGGGCTGAAATTTCTGTCCCATAGAAAGTTGTGTTTATCATTGCCCATAACCTGAAACCTTACTGTTGAGCGTATAGTATGTTATCTGTTAATACTGCCTGCATCTTCTGTTCAGAAAAGTATTAAAAATTTAGTTTGCCAATTTGAGATTGATTTGGAAACAAGGTCTTACTACTTATACTAATCACTCTTGTTGACTGCTTCCTAAATTATTTGCTGGTACTTTTGGGAAATTCAGGGAATATGAAGTCGTCATGAAATCCCATGTGGGTGTCACTAATTCTCGAATTAGCAGGGAAATCACCGGCTATTATTGACACCCCTGATACACTGCTCAACATGTCCCTGGCTTGAACTCCCTACTGTCAATTCACGAGTCTGGCACTCATTCCCCGAATAATAATGCCCTACACAAAGACAAGACAAACTCAGAATGTATTTTTAGGCTACCAAAGCTGTAAATGTTAATATTGATGAGTGATGTATACCATGTCAGTATTCTCTCCAGATATTCATTCATAAAGCTTGTAAAGATGTATCATATATTTAACTGTTGATACAAGTTCTGCTGTTTTATAAACATCTGGGAGTAAAAACCTAAGGAAGTTATAACAAAGACTTGTTACACTAATGATGCAATTCTGCAGTCTCGGAGGAATGGATTTTATTTGATACCTAATGTCCCTCCTACTTCTGACAACTCCTGTAGCAAATGTGCACTATAACAACATTGTACCACATGTGTGACATTAGCAGTAGAAATACATCTACAAAAAATAAAAGCAATTAAGGTAGAACACCCCTAATGGATTCCAGCCAAAGCAAATGAAACATCAGCAAATATTGGTATATTCCGTGACTATTTTGTTGATGATTGGAAGTTTCCGAAAAATTTCGGGCATTACCGGAATAGATCAGTCTTCAAGAGCTTGTCACGAAATTAACTGATATTTGCTGATATTTTTTGGCAGGAATCCATAGGGTTGTTCTACCTTAAATGCTTCATATTACTTTTTTATACCCTTGAAGAATTTTTTTCACATTTCGTCTACCTGCTTATTAATTACAGCCAGTAATTTACTGGTTGATATGAGCTGAACGTTAGTTGATGGATGTATTTCAAGTAATCAACGTCTTAAATCTGATCCCTAGGTTTACTGTGATGTAATTGAAGTTCATAAATTCATTGAGTTTGGTTCATGTTATAAGTAAGATGCGCATCTATAATAAATTGGATTTTAATTGACAAATTTCACACACTGATAAAAAAAATAGGTACATTCTGATGGAAAATGATGTTATGAAAGAGATTGTCTGTTTTTTGCAATATTAATTTCAAATGATATATATGTAAGATTTTGTATACAATCTTAAGGACAGGGATTTGAATGATGTTAAATGACAAAATAACTTGTCTTAATTCTTAATACTTTTTATTCATATATCATGTTATAAACAGATCAATTCTCTGAATTTGTGGTATTTTGATTGCCTGTTCTATTGGTGTGATGAATTTGCATGACACGAAAGCAAGTTATTTGTGACTACTTACATTTAATGGCATTTTAAACACTATCCCAAGCCATTAAAATACATTTCATGGTATTTTTTCATGTATGACCCTTGTAAATTTGTTCCAACAATAATTAATTAGATTCATTATTATTTACTTGTTTTAATGGTGGAAATTAACTCAATTTTAATGGTTGTGTAAAGGGATAATTCAAATTAATTTTAATGGCCTGTGAATGCACTAGATGCGATGTTTTTTAATAGCAAAGGACTATCGGTGATTATGTTTGAAGCCATAGTATCAAAGTGGATGAAAACATATTTTGAATACTTGCCACAAATCATGAAACAATATCCCTTCCCAAAACAATTGCAAAATAATGGATGATCAATTTCCTAGTATAATATCAATTACATAGATTTTAATGCAAATACATTGCTTACTAAGCATTTCAATTTACCTGGTACATATAGGCAATACAACCCACTTCTCCTTCTTGCATTTAATATGCTTGAAATCTGTATTTCAATTGAGAACTTAACTAAAGGATGCATTCTAACCTATTTAGATTATAATTTGAAAATTCATAAATTACCAAATAATACTCTGCTATAACCAAGTTTTAATAGCCACCAGCTGTGAAGTTTGCTTGCAGATTTGAATCTACTTAGGCATGTAGTTAACACAATTCTGTAAGCTTTGAATCTATATAATTTTATCCAGCGTGGTTTTGTATCATTGGCTAAAAAAAAAAAAAAATCCCCTTAAATCATAACTCTGTGAAATTTTAGTGGAAATTTATTGCTTACTGATTCTCTATCAGATGCTTTAACAACTCGGCCACATAGAAAACCAAGGGAGGATTAATGTTTGTTAAGCATTTGGACAACAGCATCTGGTGCATTATATAAGTTAAGGGTTTTTGAATACTAGGAAAAAAATATCTGCGACAAATTTGTTTGATCAATTGGTTTCTTATAAATGCACTTTGTTTGCCAAAACAATCAGGTTTATTTAGTGAGCTTTATAGAAGTCTCACCAACATTATCTTGTTAAATTATCCTTGAACAAGGTGTACGGAAGCATTTATGTTTTCTTGCTAAGCGACATATGTATTTACTTTAATAAAATTGCCATAAAATGCAAAGGTCTGGCCTCCTAGATAATACAAAAGTAAATATTTTGAATACCCTCCCACTCTCCCACTCAATGTAGTGAGAAGTGTTATACACCTGTAGATAATAATATCTTCTTTAAACAACTTGATCTACCTATAATATCAGATAAGACATTGTTGGAATTAAAATCTTATCTTTCTTATTGTTTAATTCAACTTACCCATGGTAAAATTTCGAATCTTAGGAATATTATTCATTAAGTAAGTGTTTTTTTATCAAATCCACTTAACACTGAGAACTTTTCTCAACATTTCCTGGCCTCCACTCTTCGGTTATCTGATTGCCTGTGACTTCCCATTCCTTGATAAATTTGATTGTCTCTCTGATCATGTTTTGCATACATTCACAACCTTCTCATAGATTGTTTTGTATTCACTTTGCTTCCATTATAATCTTGTATGTATTAATAACAAATGATGTATTGGATTCTTGGTACATACTTGTAATTGCAAACATTGTAGTTTTGCATAAGTTGTTCTAATTGAGACAGATAGTACAATTTTATTTTGAAATGATTGTTTGAAACACCTCCTTTCAAAGAATGGGGAAGGGGCATACATTTAGCGTTGCACCTGACCGTCCGTCCGTGTATCCTTCTTTGCAAAAATAGTTTCTGATCAATAACTCTTGAAAGGATGGATGGATTCAGCTCAAATTGGGCATGTAAACATAGCATAATAAAATACAGGTCAAGTTTGATTGCAGTTACAATCCACCAGTTTTTGGAGGAGTTACGGCCCTTTTTTGACTTAAAAAAGCCCAAAGTCAGGGCATTCTTGTCCCATGAACACATCTTGTTGGTTATGTTGAAGTTTTATGCTGTTTTTCAACAGTATTTCAGTTATGTATAATAGATGGTTGACCTTATCAATGTTTCTGCGTTACCAACCTGGTCTAACCTGCTTCTCCTCAAGCAACTGGCTACTTTGCCTATTTGAATGTAGGGATGGCAGACAAATAACTTTGGATGCATTGTCTTCAGTTGAAATTGCAATATACATCTTGCTGGGGTAGGGGGGAGGTAATAATTGACCTCCAGGTTGGCAGTTGAGTGTTCTATGGAATGAGCTTACTGGGTGGGGGTGTTGTTAAATAGCGATGCAGGGATGCATTAGTTGCCATTCTCAAGACAAGATTAATACCAAATTGGTCTTTAGTTGAATACAAGACAACAGAACTGTACTTAGCTACCTTGTTTGAGTCACTGTATTCTTAATGTACAGTTAACCTACTTTTCTTGTCGCTATCTCTAAGACATTCATAGAGTTTGTACGATATTTCGACAAGGTTATAGATGTAGCTTAATTGCATTCTCAGCATGGATGTTATATGAAAATTTGGATATTCTACCAGACACTGATTACAATGTTAGTATTAAATGAAAGGTAAAGTTATTAGTGTCAGGCGAAGGAGGTTGATAGTTACTACTTTATAATTGACAACATAAATGATGCTTTTAGGCAAATATTCGCCTATTTCTCACCTACATGGTTTAGTAATTTTTATCATACTGTGAACCTTGAAATCTGTACAAAGGTCTATGTTTTGTGTAAATTATCACAAATACAATATACCTTATGCATTGGTACAATATGATGGCAACCCCTGTTTAAAAGCAACCAACACTATATATAAGATGCACCTTTTGATCTGCACAGACTGATTTAGTAATATGAATGTATTAAATTCTTTATTACTCACCTTGTACCTGTGCCTTCTTGCTAAATGGTATGTAAAATATCGACAGGTATTACCTTCTTACTTAGTCCCCACTTCATGGACATTATTCCTGTACACAAGTCCACCAACACAGCCTTTCCATCACCCAGGTCCAAATCTTATCCTTCATCTTCTCTACAGACCTTCTCCATGCCATCTTTAATCAGCATTTCTTTGCCATGCTCCTGCAGTCCATCACATTGCAGTCTTTGTGTTCACCTTCTCTACAGACCTTCTCCATGCCTCCTTTAATCAGCATTTCTTTGCCATGCTCCTGCAGTCCATCACATTGCAGTCTTTGTGTTCACCTTCTCTACAGACCTTCTCCATGCCTCCTTTAATCAGCATTTCTTTGCCATGCTCCTGCAGTCCATCACATTGCAGTCTTTGTAATGGTTAATTATTTCAGGTTGAGAACATGATTGGATTACCAATATGAAATTGCAAGTGTACATTTCTAGCTCAATTTACGAAACTGTAACAATAAAAACAGCTCTTGTTGTATCATTATTGACATTGGTGTTAAAATTTTGACTTTTTTTTTTAAATTTCACAATATTTCTGTGAACAATGTGAAACCTATACACAACTGTAGCAATATGAGTAATTTATTATTGGTGACTCTGATGTTTGGTTTTGTTAAACTTGTTACTTGAACTACTGTTCATGTTCATCAGAATTACAAATCTCTGATACGGTTTTATTGTATATGAGTAGATGCTTTGATCATAACAGTATTGTACGTAATTATGTGACAAAAATGTAGCTGCAATTTATGTTATCTTAGTCTGCAAGAAATTATCTATGACATTAATGTGGTGGATTGTTTTGGCATGTTGTATAATCAAGGACGACAGTAAGTTCACTCTCCTCTCCTGCTTCTTTCAGTATAACATTCATATAATTGAACACAACAGATTTAATATAGCTAATAATTCCAGATTTTCTTGCAGATGGGTGCAATCCACATTTTTTACATTTTTTGGCGAATAATATTTGTGCTATTTTACGGTTTCAATACATTTTACATAGGGAAATAGTTTATTTCTATAAATTTGTGATGTGTGACATTATTTTATTTTTGATGTGCTTGTATTAGAATATCTGATCATTCCTTTCACTCAGCAATGTGGTTTATAATTTTTCCATCAGTTTGTGGTGATTTAGACATGACTTCACAGTCTGAAAGAATTTGGGTTCCATTGATATCTAAAGTATGAAATGTACTTGTATAATAGTGCCTATCATTCCATTACCATCATTACACCCTCTTGTTTATTGCATGCTGTAGTCAGCAGTCTTCACTAGAATACTGAAATGAATAATGTCTGCTTGGATCACATCATTCAATCGAAATTGATCTTTGAAGGACAACAAGGACTTACTCAAGAAATTGAAATCAACAGTGCAATCAATTAAGTGCAATTTACTCCCTATATAAATCTACCGAGAATGCCTCTTGACAGTCCCTCTTTACAGTCCCTCTTGACAGTCCCAATCTATATCTGCAGGGAATGATTCTGACTTGTACTCATCTATTTCTGCAGAGAAATCCTCTGACACTTCTCTATCTATATATGCAGTGAATGCCTCTGACACTTCTCTATCTATATCTGCAGTGAATGCCTCTGACACTTCTCTATCTATATCTGCAGTGAATGCCTCTGACACTTCTCTATCTATATCTACAGATAATGCCTCTGACACTTCTCTATCTATAACTGCAGAGAATGTCTCTGACACTTCTCTATCTATATCTGCAGAGAACGCCTCTGACACTTCTCTATCTATATCTGCAGAGAATGTCTCTGACACTTCTCTATCTATATCTGCAGAGAACGCCTCTGACACTTCTCTATCTATAACTGCAGAGAAATCCTTTGACGCTTCCTCATCTACAGAGAGTAATTCTGACAATATCCTCCATATTGCAATTGTAAATAACAGTAACTCGAATAATATTTGTTACAATTTTTAGAAGAGCATTTGATACATTTAAACTAATGTTTGCCGTGAAAAGAAATATACATTTATTTGAGTAACTTAAAAGGCGGAAAGATCAATACCTTGATAAGGCTATTATACATTTCAGAAAATCATTTAACTGTATTAAATATTTGAAAAATATAATGTATGAAGTTTTGGTGTTAAGATGATTTTCACGGAACACAAGACACAGACAGTATAAGTCCATAAATTACTCCATTTCTATTTATTAAGTATTACAAGTTTCTGATTTATCTAAACGTTTTCTCTCTATTGATTTTTGTCTAGTCATTTATTGATTTTAAACAGGATTATTTTTCTGAACTAAGTGAATTAGGTTATTATATCTGAATATAAGTAGAGCTGCAGAGAAACTGATGTTTTCATTGCTTTGACTTCTTGAATTCTGAACATGTTATTAAAAGGTAATGCATTGGCAAAGAGAATTCGCAAAATTAAAAAAAAATGATTATGACCCTCAGCGATGTTGAGGTGTGGTCCTGGAACATTATAGACGAAATCCGGAATTCACTAAAAATAGGTTTTTACCAGGGGTACAAACAAAATTTACTCACAGATCCTTTGAAGCTCAGTCAGAGGTCCGATCCTGTCTTTGTTTCATTGCAGTATGAGCACAATCTATACAGCATATTGTTGTTGTACCGAACCGAAATATATTTATGGAAAATAATGTTATCTAGAAAAGTGAAGACATGGATGCGTTTGGCTGTCCCAAGAATTTGACTTACATCAATCAAGTTTGTGATAGAGCATGTTTATGATACACCTGCAGTGTTTACACAAGTTTTGGTAATTGGGGTATTTTTGTATTTATCATGCAAATTGTAAACATTGATATTGTCACAAATTTACAGGTTACCATACTTTATGTCAACTTGCATAATTATGTAAATTACTTTCAACAGGAAAATATTTTTGTCATGTTAGTTTTTTTCAGTTTTGGTGATAAAATGCTGCACTGTATTTGGAAGAAAAAATACAGGTTTGACTGCAGTTACTGGGTTTGCAACTTTATAACTTTAATGTGTTGGTTTCTCTCTGCTTTTTGCAATATATTTGTTACCCATTACTTCGGTTACTTGGATAACTTCTTATTTTTTACCTAAATTAATATTCATACTTGTAATTTAAGAAGTACTATTTTTTTACTCTGCAAAACCAACTCTTTGTTAAGGTGTAATAATTTGTTAATACTTAAAGCCAATGTTCTAAATAATAATGAAAAGTATAAAGAAACTGAGTATTCAATAGACACAAAAATAAAAGTTTGAGCTACCCATACGGATAACTGATTGAGTAGTGGTGTTTTATGAAGCTGTTGTGGTCATGACTTAATTATGCAATTTCGAACAAACATCATGCAGATTGATTTGCCAGCAGATTCCTGTCATAAGATGAAACAAAAAGTAGGTGAGAGGTTTTTTTTACCATGGGTACAGACAGACAAAGTTTAATTTTTTATCCATTGAAGTTCTGTCAGACATTACATCCTGTGTATGTTTCCATTCCATTGCCATTCAATTCGAGCAAGCCTTTACTGTATATGGTAGTTTGCCCCTAAGAATTTGAGGAAGAACTCAAAGTTTCAGCAATCCAGAAATACAACTCCCGATTTGTGGTTTTGTGGTTCCATTCTGCCGGGAGGAGATACGATTAAATAGAAACCATGTAAAAAGGCATACGTTTCATTACCTGTTTTTGTTGATTTAAAGTCTGAATTTTGCATTAATTTATAAAATAATTTGGTGTCAATTTGAAACAGGTGCCTGGAAGATGGGTTATCTTGTATTGTCTGTTGGAAGTGGTTGCAACACGTAGGTCTTTGAGTACTGCTCACATTTTCTGTCTAATCAATAATGATTATGAGAAAATTACCACATCATCACTTGTTTATTTTAACATAAGTTTGGCTTAAGGTTGTGCTCATTATGTAATGTATAATAATCCTATTAATTAAAAGTACATTAACAATCATGTTGCTGTGTGGTATAGACTTAAAGTGCACAGAATTTTTGTTGTGAATATTGTGGTTTGAAATAATCTGTGCACGACAGTCTAAATTGAAGTATTTGAGAATTTAGAATTTCTAATGCATCAAGCGCCACCGCTTCGTCTTCAGTAGGTGCATCCTTCTGTACATCCTGCATTCCTGTCCACTATATTGCTCAGCAACAATCCACCGGAATTAATTGAAATTTAATGGGAAGTTTAAATACCTGGAGGAGCATGTTCCAGTGGTACTTCAGGGAGCATCCATTCTTCTAATATTCTTGTGTTGTTGATTATAAGTTTTGTCATCCATATACAAATTTGCTGTACCCCTGATAGACCTATTGTCGTCAGCTCGCCCCCGCTGCTCTTCCCTTGGGGGTTGGGGCCGGCTCTTCTTTGATTCATTTCTAAAATTGAAAAACAATAGACCTACTCATCTGATTCAAAAATTTGATCAGAGTACCACAAGAACCTTACTGTATTTCTTTGATTTTTACTGAATTTGTTTATTTTTGCCTCATCGATTGATAAGAGCATTTTGTTTCTTGTTACCACGGTGTGCTGTCATACTTTCATGTTTATATGAATGAGTTAATTTATGAAATTTGATTTCTTCAGCTTTGTCGGCTTGATGACAACGAGGCTGCATTGAATAATTGGATTAAACAACAATACTTTTTGTATCTACATTTCACTCGATGGTATTCAAAGATTTCTAAAAGTTCTTGGCGTCTTTTATTGTAATACTATTAGTAAACTTTAATGTGTTGCCGTTATTACATTTTTGAAGAGGGCCTGACTTTGAAGTGACATAAAGTTGCTGTAATGATATCTGCAATTCTGAACTTCTCAAGATTTTATTGATATTCCACTTGAAATCCTGGCCATTAAAATGTTTTCGTTAATCAGTTGAAATGCTACTTGTAAGTTGTTACTCCATGCTTTTTTAACAGCTGTGATGTTTGTTGAACCTTACTGATTGAACCTTTGTGGTGTTAAACATGTTGCAATCAGGCTATATTCATACATGTGAACCTTTTCTGAAGGCAAATCGGGAGATTGCACCTCGAAAAGCGGGAGATTGAGACTCAAAACTTGAGATTTTTTGTGTGGCTGAAATTTTGTCAATATCATGTCTTCATCCGTATCATAAGCTGTTAATAGCAATATTCTGCGAATTGATTCGTAATCTGGGGGTCATCCATTTAATAGAGTCGCCAATTAACAATTTTATTGCCAATTGTCATATCTGAATACAATAGAAACGTGTGAAACTTGAATAAACAACGCGTCGTATTTTGATCATTGTCACCAAGCGCTTGATTCCATGGTTTAGAGCGTCAATATAACCCCAAAACGTGATTTGCGGACTGGTATCCCAATTTTACACTTTCAGTTATCAGTTTGACAAGGAATTTCACGAGGTTTACTTTGAAAATCGGGAAATCTCCCATGGAAAACGGGAGACTTCACATGTATGTATAATATTGGTATGGCAGAATTTGGGACATGTATATCAGTTTAGTCTAAATTTATTTAATTTACGGCGATTGTGAAACAAGCACACAACTTTTAATGTTCAATCCGAATGACTGCTCCAGTGAGAATTTCATGAACAGTTCATGAACACGTTCCTGAATGTGCCTGAACAACAAATGAGACAGTTTATCAAATACCAAAGTTCATGAACTTCATGAATTCCCAGAGTTCATGATTCACAGGACTCCATGAACTTCATGATTAAGTTTATGAATTGTGACTTTCGCTGTTCAACCATGCCCAAAGTGGGATTTGAAATCGCGACCTAAGGATCTGGAGTGTAAAAACCTTTTAATTCCGAATTGAGTGAACTTAAAGAAATTGTTGTTGCAATGTTTGTCATCATTGGTGGCTTCCCAAGAATCCAATTGAGTGTATACACAGGAGACTTGGGAGACTAGTTAAGTCTGACTTTAACCTCCAGACTTTAATGTTAACTCCACAGTAGCCTATTTTTATTGCATTTTGGACCCTTTTTTCTGGAATTATAGTTCTGCCCTACACACATATATGTGCAGACTGTGCCTCTAATCATATAATTCAATTTTGAAGTTTCGATAAAATAAAGTTATTGCGTTTTTTGGAATACACCTGACTACTGTAGCATTCAAACATATCTCCATACTGATATACGCTGATAAAACATTATACTGAAAGTTGACTTTGATACTAGGAAACTAGATTGTTGTTAAACTTACAAACTTTCACATTTATGTATCTACAACTGAAAAGACACAGATTGTTGGCATATATTTTGATAAATTAATGCTATTTATCTCGGTTGAGTTTTAGTGTTTTTAAAATGTCTCTTTTGAACACCAAAGGTACTAACTGACCTTGATGGATAACATCATTAATTACAAATTTTGTAAATTGGTACCATGGTGACCAAAGAATCACAATCACAGCTAGACATGTAAAATATGTTGTCAGTTAAATACTTGTATTCTATTACTCTAGACATTGTGTCACATTTTATCCTAAATTGTTTCTTATATTTCGATTTTCAACTTTCTTTTGCTCAGGATAGATACAGTTGAATGTGTATTATTGTTATTAATTTGGCTGCCGATACTCAATTTGATGGTGCTTAATTATTATAACTTAATATTCACAATTCTATATGCAAATTACTAAGAAACTGTCACTTCTGAACCTTTTTCCCAGTGCAGAATCGGTCAGTCGGTTGGTCAGTCGGACTTCGGTTGGTTGGTTTTCGGTCGGTCTTCGGTCAGCTTTGCTTTTTTATCATCATTTTTATCATTTTACTGATTTATAGCTCAAAAAATGTATACAAAGTCACCTATCATTTGGATAAGATTATGATAGGGTAGTTGTTGACAGCTGTAAGAAAACTACCAACAGCATGATGTGTGATATTAATTTGTTGTTGTCAAAGGTACAACATGAATGTTGTTAGTAAATATGTTTCCATTAATGTTGTCTCACTAATCACTCTGGATTTCATGTTTGTGATTCAGAATGAATTGTCTGTCATTCTATTAACTGCCTTAGCCGTTTAGTAATTGTAAGTAAAGGTCTTGGTTTCGTATGGTATCATACTAAGATGCAAGTGATATAATTCATCATAGTTTTGTATATATTTTGATGGGCATATTTTTCTTTTCAAAGACGCAATTAGCAAAATTTCAGTTAATTATCTTTTTTTTGTTATTTCTGATTTATTTATTCTGATGTTTTTTATGAGAATAACATTTCTCCTTTGAATGGCATGAACCGTCTTAAGTTCTACTTTTTCCCCCCTGAGTTGTTGCCCTTGAAGTAAATCTATGGAAGAGTTACTTCCCTTAATTATAAAAAAATATTACTTCGCTCTCTAATTTTGGTTCATTGAATTAATTAAATTTTTACATCCATAGATGTTATGAACTAATCACTTTAGTGCATTTCATTAATTGTTAGCGATATTTTATAATTAGAAAGCATTTCAAATTGATTTTGCAACAGGGTTTGGTGCAATCTGCTCACGTAATCATCAGGAATTTTTTTCCATTATTTTCTTCATGTTGCAGTTTATTTTTGCTTTGTATCTGTCAATAACCTGTATTAAGTACCTCTTGATATAATTAGGCATTGTTTACTTCAAGCTATGCATTTTATAAGTGAATATGTAGCATATTAGTAGTATTGTCATTTAATATGCTTGAAATGCACCGATTGTTTTTTCTTTTGAGTTATAAGTGCTTCCCTAGAGCTGATATATTAGTGTGGTTTTGCTGTGCAGTCATTAAGCATTCCAAAGGTTATTTGTTTAAGAGAAGAATTATGTAATTATTGGCCTGATTTTTTTCCCCGACAGTTTATAGAAAATTGGTATATTTTTGCTTGTGTGGAAAAAAGCACTATTTATAGCAGTGAAGGATATTGTTTTCGGCATATATGCAATATAACTACTGCACTATTTGTTGGTATTGTAATAATTTGTATACCGTTACTTCTTCCATTCATGTGAACAAATTGTGTGTTTTATCTATGATTTTAAAATGATTCAAGGGGTTGTGATAAAACTTTACAGGAATGCTTAGCAAAGATTGATAGGAATTGGTGTGACATGCCTTAATGTCGGGTCAGTGCCTCTGAGATCAAGATCACAGACAACGCAATACTAAAATATTGAAGTCTTTATTCTTCCTAACCTGCAGTCTGAATCGTCACTACCTGAAACAGTGTATTGTCAAAATCATGGAAACATATTTCAATGCTATATTATACTCTGAATACATTTATCCAAGTAGGGATAATATACTCTTACAATCAATCAGTTATCTGCTCTTTTATTAACATTTTGGACAAAGCGCTTCATCTAAATCATGGAAATATATTTCAATGCTATATATTTCAAAGGTTTTCATGATGGGCTTAAAATGCCTGAAACGTTATATAATTAAAGAGCAGATTATCATAACTGAATAATTGAAATTGTGTAGTCAAGCATTATAATGACATCTTTGTGGGGTTAAAGATGTATCTGGCTCATCTAAACATAAACTGTTTGAATTGGCTTTTAATCCAGTATTGTTGTTACATTGGCTAAAACATCTCTAATAAGAGCCATTGCAATGTAAAACCGATTGAAAACATATTTTGTTATCATAATTTCTAACATTCAAAAACCTGTAAAATAGCCTGATTGTTAAAAACTGGATTTTTTTTTAAATTTTATGATGTACAAACATCTTTTTTCACCAAATACGGATTAATACATTATGAGTTCATTCTTTAATTGTTTATGCATGTTAATTGATGTTCTAACTATAGGAAATATATTTTTCATGATTGTTTTGGTAAAAAATTGAACAAAAAATGAGTATTACTTTAAAATCATGATACCTGAAATACATAAGTACATCAGCATTGTACTCTATAGTTGTATCATAAACCGTAATATTCAGCCATACATTCTACTGTGATATTGCTTTCAGTAGTTACCCACCCTTTACGATATTCTACCTATTTCCAGATGTAATTAATATCAACGTAATGATATCTCATCTCTAAGATAAAAGGCTTTCCAACACCTGATATCTCTATTTAAGGCAATTAACTTTCATTTATGATATCCTCCGGATCTATGTGATGTAACAAGTACCTTGAGTATACAGGTTTGCACCTGTAAATGGAAGGGGTATATGTTTAATATTTTAACTTTGATATAAAGTCAGCGTGTTTTTAAAGAACATTGATTTCATAACCAATTGTGTCTTAGTTGGAATATTTAAACTTATTTATTGTACATCGATTGTGAAACAAGTCCTTAAAACTTTTAAGAAATTGTGAATTTCGTGATCAAACCCGCTCGTACTCATGACCTTCCAATCAGGAGTCAGGCCCTCTACCTGTCAACCACTGTACTTCCCCAGAGTTGGAATTGTTGCAATTTAAACTTTATGTTAACCATTGATGTTAAATCAAGAGTGTTTATAAAAAAACTTTGATTTTGTAATCATGCCACAGTTGCATAGGGGAGGCGTAGTGGTCGAGGCACACAGAGCATCTGACTCCAGATGGAACATTCAAGAGTTCAAGTCCCTGGTTGTTGCTTTGTGCGGGTCTGGTTGCGAACTTCAAAATCTCTGAATTTGGAGTGAGTTTCGGTTAACAACCCAGGAACTAGTCGATTAGAGTGATAAGTTGCAAGAACTTGTTTCACAATCAATGTGAAATAAATTCATGTATGATTTAAACTATTCAAATTGTTGAATGTTGGTGGGGCTGTTCAGTTTATTTGGTTACCAGCATACACTGTAATGGTCTTGGTTTTTACGAACAAGGAGTAACAAAGACAAAGTTTGTGATAATATCAAAGTATTGAAATTTAGTCATAAACTTCATTTAGACATGCTTTGTTGACTGCACCTAGTACGTTAGCCGAGCTGTTAAATACCAGTATTGCAGTTTCTTTTGTGAAATCTAACCCAGTATATTGCATTCTGATACAGCAGTACAATTTGTTCTAATTGTTCTATATAAGGTTACTGTAACATATTTAATGGTGTATATAACCTACATGGTAGTACAGTGTTAGCTTACGTGTGGCCTCATTGTGGAACAATTTAATGCAGTAATTCAGTTATAAAAATTCCAATATGATTAAATATCTTTAACATCAGATCTGCTCCTGATAAATAGAAACATGATTTAAGACTGCATGCAGGCAGCTTACATTATGCTCAATTTGGTACCGTCTATGTTACACTTGTGGTTATTTAATTTATATGTATGATGATTTAATCGAAGGTTTCATATTAACTTACTTGCAAAATCTGCAACGTCATCTTGTATTTTTCGGGCAATTTAGTAAAACTATAACAAGACATATCTTGAAAAAAGATGGCGCAATTTGAAGGTTAAGATTTAATGTGCAACATAACAAATGCAGAGATGCTACGATTGCTGGTCACTCCAGATTTAGGTAAATTCATCGAAACTCAGTGGATTTCGGTAAGGTACCCTTTAACCAATCTGCGTCAAGGTTACAAATGTTGTTCGGTTGAAGAGAAATTGCCTTGGTGGTTAACGTAAGATTTGATTGGTGTTCACAACACTGATATGCAAATAGCAAAACCATGTTTGTGGTGCGCAGGAAAAGATATTTTAAATGTTTCTTGTGGGAATTCTTGTCGATGCAACCTCACAGATATGATGGCATTATGTCGATAAATACTTTTTGTCTTATTCTGCAGTGATTCATAGCTTTAAGGAAATGCTTCTTTCTCTATATTACACTAGTGCAAAATCTTTTTTTCTCTTCATCATCGGCTTTGAATTATACTTTCAGCTATGAAGTTCCTTTTGAAATATATGTGAAGACATTCTTGTTCTATTATGTAGAATTATTTCTCATACAAATGTGCACTATTACTACACTTTTACTGCATGGCTTATATTCAAGTGGTTGTTGCTTAAATTCATATATTCTGTGAAAGCATTTGCGAGTTCTTTTTAATGAAACCAATTTACAAATAAGTTGTACTAGTTGTATCATTTATCAAAAAACATGCTGAACTAATTGAATAATTTTTGGAATGTGCAACGCTAATTGGCAATAACATGACAAACTTGCTTTAAAATCGAAAATGCTGTGTTAACAATATTGTAGATGCGAAAAATGCATAATTAATGGGGAAAAAGATGCTGGTAATTTGGAAATTTTGTAAAAAGATGAGAAAGAACATCTATAACATGGTGCCAACCCATGGACTCTGCCACAGACCTGATAGTTTAGCATCATTAAAATTAATGAATTTTTCGACTTAATTATTGCTGTTACTGTTTCTTTCAATATCTGCGGCCCACTTTAACAGTTTGTACTATTACAGTAATGGTTCATTTCATCTACTCACTTAAATCTTACGTTGATAAGTTATAGTGACATTTTTTGCAAGTTTTCAGTGGTTACAATTACCAGTAAATATTTCATTAAGGTAAACCCTTTTCAGCTACTGAAGAAGTAAGTAGTCAAAAATTATTGAGCTCTGCATTTAAGTCATGTGTATTAACATTCCGATTTGGTTTTTACATGATGAAATATAACTTTGTCTTCATTGAAACATACTGTGTCAGGCATTACAACTTTGTCTTCATTGAAACATACTGTGTCAGGCATTTGTAACATTTGTAATTTTGTTCTAGAAGTTTTAAAATAATGGATTTCTTGGAAGATGTACAAACATTTGTGTATGAAAAATTCTTCACATGCATTGAAATACAGTCGGATCTCGTTTATTCGACAACCTTCTTCGAATATGTGGTGTAGTCCAAAGTAAATATCGAGTCCCGATGTATCTTCTTAGGCAAGTCGAATTGAAATGGGCAATTCAAAGCCGTGTATTATTTGAAATAAGATATCGGACCCGATTGATCCGATTGAACAAGGTATGACTCAGTAACTGATTTCTTACATGATCCACTTACTTAATGTACTGATGTATGAATCACTCATAAGCCTATAATAAAATACCCATCTGTGTTTCTAAATTAATGTATTACTTCGGAAGGTGTGTACAAAAACATATTTATATTCTGTTTACAGGATAACATGTATTTATAATGACATATTCAGTGGTTTTATGCATTTATAAGTGAGATAGTTAAACATGTAAGTCTGATTTATGTGACATTTTATGATCATTGTCTACGTCTGTTCACAATGTGATAAAAGTGTATTTTATTGGACATTTTTCCTATATGACAATGGTATTTATATATGCACTTGGTAACCTTGTTTGATTTAATCTGAATTCTCATACATATTTTTCACATTAAAGAGAATAATACGTGTTCTAAACATTGCAGGAAATATCAAAGCACTGTAAGCTGCTTTTATATGATTCAAATAATTGCATCATGAATTTGATTTTATCATTTGATCATGTGACCAAAACGTTTTCACGTGGAGAAAAAATAGGATTTGTGTAAAAACTGAGTCTATTTAAGACATATCTGTTCTCCCTGAATGTATTGCATTTAAATGCTTTATTAGGTATATTACTCTTCAAGGCTCTTATTTAGCTGTGTGGATGGAGCCCTGTTTTAAGTGGGGCCGTTCCCATGTTACTCCTTATACTTCATTTACTTTGTTGTGACATGCTGCTATTAAGTATAGGTAAGAAAATACTTAACAAATAAAACTTAGTGACAAATAATGCAAACAAAAGTTGTAAAATGAGGTCTATTACTTACATTATAAAATTGTATCCTACAAATTAAGTAGTATTAGATATACCAAAATTTAAGTATAATACTATTTGTTACACATTGCAATTGCATGGTCAAATGAAATAATTATCACTACTTTGTTTGTCCATTGAGCCAGCTATAAATGGGAACATAACATATCTGAATATCTCTCGGCTTTGTGGTTGATATGATCATTTTTTAGAGTAAGAAATTTCACATGCACTTACACAGCTTCATGAACCATCTTACTGATATTATATATACACTCTCAAGTTTCATAGCACATTTGAAGATATTTTTTGTGAAATTTCTGAAATTTGGTGTTTCAAAAGTGCAAAATTGTTTCTTGATAATGCTGCAGATCGACACATAATGATTCATCATGTTATGTTTTGAATGAATTTAACAGCTGGTGTAAAAGAATATAATATCAAGTAATAGTACATAAATACCACATTAATTAAATTGTATGGTATTTGCACTTAATTAGTCATTTAATCATCTGTGAAGATATGTTTATGGTTTTGTAACACACCTGTCTGACGTATTATTTAATTAAAGACTAGGTATGCAATTACTATACACCTGGGATGGTCAAAAAATAATGTAGACAGTTTGTAATATTAATATACTGTAATGAATAAAAAAAAATGTATCGTCGTAATTCAAAATATTTCTTCTGACATTGCAAATTTGACTGCTTAGTTATAATATTAGCCTCTATAATAGTTGCTAACAAACACTCGGTTTGTAGTGTTGGTATTTCAATGGCATCATGACTTTGTGCTGTTGTGCTGAGTGTGACACTGATATCTGTGTAATGAAATCATGTTTTGAGGAACACGAAAAAAATCGGTCAATGGCGCTACCAGGATTGGAACCCAAACACACTGCTCAAAGACTGCTTAACCATTGCTGGACGTACACGGTAATAATGTTCATGGTTGCGGTCTGTCAATATCTCATGCTCTCTTAACCCTCTGATGTTTAAGCTGGGCCTTAATCGTCAGGAAAAGAACTTAACCTTATAATTGTCAGAGGCAAAAATTAATATACTTACATTGAGGATCTTACATGAGTGCTGATGTGATATTGTTTTTATGAAACGAGTCGACTGAAATAATATGACGCGAGGCTCTGCCGAGCGTCATATTCGTTTCAGTCGACGAGTTTCATAAAAACAATATCAAATAAGCACGAATGTAAGATTCTATTTATCACATAACACCATAAATCTTTAAATAAACAATATTTTTAATAAATGCCGAAGTTCAGAACAATTGTAAACACTATGCTGTCATTTAAAGTGACGTCACACTGGCCATTTATGACGTCATAAGTGACTTCACACTGGCTATTTATGTAACTAGTTACATATGATATTTATGTCACTGCTTTATGCCACTCCTGGAGTGCAAGTTATGTGATAAATATGCTTTATAATTGATTAATTTTGATAAATGATATATTAAACATAGCTTGTTTTATAAATAATTTGCACTTAAATCAGGCAATTTGTCCAAAAAGTGTATGTTGTTTCTGAACGTCCCTCTTAGTTAAGTGATTAAAACCAATTAAGACTTATCTGTAACATCCCTTTGTTATGAAACACCATTTAAAATTGAATATCCTGTATTTGTCTTCATACATAGATATAGGTACATTAAACATTTATTCAATCAAGTGGCACTATTGTTTATCTCTTTGCAATTAATCACCAAACTTTGTGACAATTTGGAAGTTCTGCAATATATTATAATATCTATCTTGAAATTCTAGCTAATGTTTTATGCCACTGAACAGATATCAACCTCATATTAACTTATTGTGACTATAATGAAGTTAGCATTTGAACTTGACCTTGTTCTAATATTACTGAAAGGACTTGTCTGTATGGTATGTTAGTGTATGGATCCAGTTTGGCTTTGTAAAAAAAGCTTTGTCAGTACTTGGCCCATTTCTTATGCTACTCAGCTTAATTGAACAAAATCTGTGGCTTTGTTGTTTATTGTTGGTATTTTTATGCAGAGTATGTAAAATATAATCTCTGTATCTCTGTGATTTTATAAGCATTTAGGCAACTATAGCTTAAACTCCAGTCTCGTTGGGCTAATTGTCAAAGGTTGGTTGGTTCAGTGCTTGCATGTGTCTTACATTGAAAGCAAAGTTAACACTCGTAAGCATTTGTAAGATTCCAATTGTTTAAGAAAAAAATTTCTTTCATCATAATTTATTAGACAACATTTAAAATTTGCACTTGGTGATCTAAGCCACTCATTTTGTGCACCATCATCGTAAGGCACGTGATAATCATACGCTGTATGTTTATTGAAAGTCATTTGTCTTACTTAGCCGATGATAATATGACACCAAATGCTGATTTTTTGTTTAATTGTTGCATGTCCTACTGACTGACATGGTTTTGATAAGGGTTCAAATTACTGAGTAGCCGAATGATTTGGCATTATGCCACACAAGCACAATGGTCTGTAAATGGTGGACAGATATAAAAGTTGAACATGATATGGGATGTAAAAGTGACATATTGACACAAAGGTAAAACAGAAAGACAAGCTGAGTAAGTTGTTAACGACATTCCAAACCACAATGCCTATGGTGATATTTTATCATTATGTAACTGTATATAAGGTTAAGACTTAATGTGTAAGAGATAAGACGACTCAACAGATTTATACAACTACTTAAAGGCAGTATTTCTTGTAGGTTTCGATTTTGAAAATGTGAGAAACATTTGTTTAAATGTCCATACATTGGTAACAATACTGTAGGAGTGTTTCGGCGCAGTCGTACTAACATGGTTTTGCTATTTGCATATCTGTGTTTTGTAAACCAATCAAATCTTACGTTTACCACCAAGGCAATTTCTCTTCATCCGAAAAATGTTTGTAACCTTGATGCAGATTGGTTAACATTGTGTATAGTGTACTCGTATATCAAGATTTTTCCAGTTAGGCCAAAACAAATAATATCTGTGTTTAGAGTAACGGTCTCAAAAATGCTAGGTAGGGTAGGGACAAAGTTTTTTTTAATTTTTTTTATTTTTTTTTCAAAAACAATTAAAAATCGAAAAAAAATCGAAAAAAAATTCTCCAGGGTCGTAAAAAACTCTAGGGTCGGGATTTTTCGACAGGTAGGGTCGGGTTACCCTAAACACAGATATTTTTTTTTTAGGCCTTAGTATATTGTTGTTAGTCATCACCATGGGGAATTGTCTGTGTTGGAATTAAGAGGACTTTCTTGGTTTTATGCACCAGTCACGAACATTTATATTATTTTAGTCAGATAAATCCCTATGTTACAAGTTAATTAACATGAATGTGTGAGTTCATGACTTAGGCAATATGTAATGATGAACTATATTGAAACAGACTATACTGTTTCTATGACTAATCACACTACAGAGTTATTTTTAAGTCTCCTACACAGTGATCTCCCCTTACAGGTATCGGAATTTCTGTAGTATAGCATAATTGAATTGTGTTGTACAACAAATTTTAAACTTCAGATTGAAACAAATTTGCATACTTCAAGATATTTCTTGTTTTTATCTATTTTGCCAGATTTACCTCATAAAATAAGTTTATAGTCCGAGTTTAAGTTCATTTATGCTTAGTTGATATTTATTTCTTAATTCAGTTTGATAAGTCGTGTTTCTTGAGTGGAATGTTAGGTTGCTTGAGTGTCATCCTATCTGTACCAAATGTCATGTTGTATGACCTTAATGTCATGATGCCAGACTTGAATGTCATTCTACCTGAACTGAATGTCATTCTACCTGAACTGGATGTCATGATGCCTGACTTGAATGTCATTCTACCTGAACTGAATGTCATGTTGCCTGACTTGAAGGTCATGTTTACCAGACTTAAACATCATCTTACAAGAACTGAAAGCCATGTTAATTGAATTGGATGTCAAGCTTTTCTTGAATTCCGTGTTCTTTTGACAGGTTAATGTTTGGTTTTTATTTTGTCTTTTTTACATAAAATACAGTGTTTGTGAGTTATTGTTACATTTGGACTGCCAATGTGGTGTAAGAGATAATGTTTCATTTGCTTTAATTAGCATCCTGTAACCTCTGTGTATGAATGAAGCTGTCAGCATAGATACGTTGAAAAGTTGATGCTCCATCAACCAAAAGAGTTCATAGCTCACTTACGGAAGGCAAACATACCTAAACAACCAAATATTTAGCATGCCTCGAATTATAAATAAACAACAGAATGCAATATTTTCCCAAAGAAACAGCATGCAGATCAGTGATTCAACCACTGCATTCCCTTGACACAACTTGGAGGAATATTGCTTCTTGCGTCAATTTTATTACAAATTGTATTTTTGATGGAAGGCTGTTATATTATGCATCAGTCCGTTAAAATGTTTTTGCTTACATGGTAATGAAAAATAAATGAATAATTATGAACAATACTGTTTCTGATTAACTTATTAGTGTCTGTCAGTTTTATTATGTAAAAAATATAGATGCAATGTTTTATTTTCACAACTTACTGATTTGAAAAGCATTTTTACCTCATAAAGTTTAGATATTTTTGTATTTTTTGGGTAAGAATTTCAGTTTATGTAACCAAAATTATTAAAAACAATTTCTTCTCTAAATTGGCTCTTTGTAACATGTGCGGTATCTCTTCAAAAACTGCAACCCAATATTGAAGGTTCTATGTTTGTTTAAAATTTGGTTCCTGGTTTGGCAGTTTTGTCTGCAGTGCAAGCCAGTAACGAACTGTCCTGGATGTTAGAGAACTGTTGGTCAACCAATACAACTTTTTCTTTGACGAAATTTATCAAGATTTTCGGATTGGAATGCTCATTGATTTCTGTAATATTAACACAATTCCTAGCTTGTTAAATACATAATTGTCACCACCTGATTGTAAATCATTCGAGATTTCTTACTTAAGTTTTGTTAAAGCTACCTCACCTTTAATTTTAATCTTATTGACTTAAATAAAGAGTGTGTTTTAATGAGTTATAGTTGATGTACAACATAATAAAAAAGTTGATCGGAATCCGACAGGGATTTTATCTATGCATTAGTGCATTACCAATTATATCATTTTTATGATACAATTTTAGTTTTGATGGAAGATAAAACGTACAGAATGTCGCCATTGTTGTCGCCCATTTCTACCTATTGACTTTTGATTGCTGAAATAACTTCATTCAAGGCTATAAATGTCAATATTTGAGAAATAAAAAGATTGTGGTCTATTTTGATCTAACTGCAGTTTTCATGACAAGATTTTCATCTTAGTAATATTGTACTTCTGATATGTTCTGAGGTCAAATAAATACTTATTTTTATGCAACAACTGCAAAAAAACAGATAGATTATGATAAAAAACCTGCTTAAAACTTCATTAACCTGAGTAAAAGATGATTTTACAAATTTAGTGGCCCTGATTGACATTTCATTGTGGCAAAGTAACCTTCTTTTAGTAACACCACAATTTGATTTGGGAGGGATTATTTCATAATTATGTTGTTTTCCTTCTTTTGCTCACTTGGGCTCAAAGTGAGCTGTTGTTATAACCCTGTGTCCATCTTTTGTTATTTTGTCCTTTGTATTTGCCGGCTACAATAATTGCAATGTTAACACTCCAGAGGTCACAAATTTTATCCAATTATGGTCATAATAATTTCCCTTATAGAATCTAGTATTAGCTTGATACTGGGTATTTTTGGGTCAAAAATTAGGTCACCAGGTCAAATAACAGTAAACCTTGTAAATACTCAAAAGAACCTATTTGTTCCACATTTTCTATCTGATCTTCATCAAAATGTCAAAATGTTTTAATCAAGTCTCAAGTTATCTTTGAAACTGGGTTATATGTGTTGGAAAAATAGGTCAGTAGGTCAAATTATAGGCCAACCTTATTAGCAGTCCATATGTCTCATTTTCTCCCTGTTTTTCATAAAACCTGGTCAAAATGATTGTCTGTATTAATTAAATATTGTCAATCTTACCTAGCCTTGTCTCTGGCATTCAAGTGAGCACTATTGGACCATCATTGTCCTCTTCAAGTTATAAAAGATAATACCAGCTAGTATATTACAGTTCTAGTAAATTGTACTAAACTATAAAGGATTGTTTTTATTCTTCCTTTTATAAGGTTTAATGATGCTGTTTTCCTGCTATGTGGTCATATTATTCACCATGTGCATAGTCTGCACTCTCTTTGATACAAGTTACAATAAAAGTAGCTTTATTGTATCTCATATAAGAATTTTATTTCGCTTTCTCTCTGATCTACAGCTGCAACCCTACCAGGTATTTTCACCTTGCAGCTATGATGGCTGATAATCTCCAATTAATTACTCGTTAAGAATTACTTCAGTGTCTGAGATATGCCTATTATGTTCGTTATAATGGCCGCAAAGTGAATAATAGGCCATTTATGCTGAACTATTGCATTAGAATTTGGTGATTTGTGATACTGATTAATTAGTTTTTAATTGCATTTAGATCCTTAATTTATTCCATTCATGTTTTTACTAATTAGTCATTAAGAAATTAAATACTTGATACAAACAGAATTTATAGTGTAATGATTCATTTATATTGGTGATGTGCAATAATTTCAATTTTGATTTCTATGGATGGAAGGAAATCTGTTGATGCTCATGACTTAAGAGAGTAAACAACATGTATGTCATACCTGCTACATTGAAAATGTATCAAACATATATGATATAATTTACTCTTTTAGTGTTTAGACTTCTTATCCTACACCAGAAAAGAAATTTGTTCATATATCACATTGAATTTGTTAATTTCTTCCTGACCTTTGCTGGGATCTATGATGTACTATTATATATGTATGCATGGGATCTTGTATGTTCTTGTCTGTTCTTGTCTGGACATTAGCTTTGACATACATGAAGAAATCACAGAAGTACTTTTAAGAGACAGGAATGTTTGCCTCAATGGGAAGGCTTGTTGTGCCCAAGACTATAGTGACCTTATCCCTAAGGTCATGGTCACTCTTTGAGGTCAGGGGCCTTGTGTGATCTTGTCAGAATTGTAGTTGTGTCATGCTGGTCTGAGATGTAATCTATACATACCTGTTTTCCTCAATGAGACATCTTGCAGTGCATTGGACCCCAAGGTCAAGGTGACACACTTTAGGGTCTAGGGTCATGTCTGTTGTGTTCACACTTTAGCCTTGACAGACAAAAAAACAATCTTGGTAGTTATTTGCAGAAAAGGTGACCTTATTGAGTCTGTGTGTCTTGTGCAAGACCCAGACCTCCGGGTTTGGAGTGTCATGTCCAGTATTGTCTAGACTGTAATGTTGACTATGATTCATGGAGTTGTTTTTGGAGTAATCGACTGAAATGTTTTGCATATAATGGGACAGTAATGTTGCCATCTGGACCACGCAGACACTTTTATTCATGGGCACTTTTCAAGCCTTTTCCGAAACAGCCTGTCAACAAAGAACAGCACTATATTGTTGAACTAATTTGGACATCAAAATTCTGGTAACGTTCAAGCAATATTTCCTGTGTTGGATTCATTCTTTGTTACATTCACTATATTATGTAAATGTCACTAAAAATTTAAATTCAGCCATTATTCTGCACAGGAAGTTTGTACAGAAGAAGTTTAATGAAGGGTGAATGATTCGAAATTATCTGCAGGCAGTTGCATTTAAATTAGGCTTATTATTGAATAATTGCACAATTTTAAGTTGACATTTTAGAGTGTTAGACAGTTAAACGCATTCCGAATGATTCAAGCATGTTTTTGCATGGGAAGTTGCAAAGTATTTTTTATTCCCCCATTTTCTTGCTTCAGTTATGTTGTTGTTCATGCGTTGTAGCCGTAAGCAGGTTTCCGTATCAGATATAACCATAGTAACCTATTGATTGATTTATTTGTACACATTATTAGTCAATGTGAAAGACCGTCGAACCTCAGACCTGAAGAGGACCGATGAAATTTACAATTACACTGGCCCTGCTGGCCAGTGGATTCCCCGTGATTAAAAATAGCCATATCTTTACTGGATATTTCAATAAGTTCTTTAGTAGAATTTAACCAAATTAAAAACCTTAATGTAATAGCATATTTGACGATTTGGGTTATTATTAATTTCCGGGCCAGTACTATACTGTCCGGGCCAGTAATACTTCTAAGTTTACCAGTCCTCCGGGCCAGTACTATTCTGTCCGGGTCAGTAATACTTCTAAGTTTACCAGTCCTCCGGGCCAGTACTATTCTGTCCGGGTCAGTAATACTTTTAAGTTTACCAGTCCTCCAGGCCAGTACTATTCTGTCCGGGTCAGTAATACTTCTAAGTTTATCAGTCCTCCGGGCCAGTACTATTCTGTCAGGGTCAGTAATACTTCTAAGTTTACCAATCCTCCGGGCCAGTACTATTCTGTTCGGGTCAGTAATACTTCTAAGTTTACCAGTCCTCCTGGCCAGTACTATTCTGTCCGGGTCAGTAATACTTCTAAGTTTACCAGCCCCCTGGGCCAGTACTATTCTGTCAGGGTCAGTAATACTTCTAAGTTTACCAGTCCTCCTGGCCAGTACTATTCTGTCCGGGTCAGTTATACTTCTAAGTTTACCAGTCCTCCGATCCAGTAATATTCTGTCCGGGTCAGTTATACTTCTAAGTTTACCAGTCCTCCGGGCCAGTACTATTCTGTCCGGGTCAGTAATACTTCTAAGTTTACCAGTCCTCCAGGCCAGTACTATTCTGTCCGGGTCAGTAATACTTCTAAGTTTACCAGTCCTCCGGGCCAGTACTATTCTGTCCGGGTCAGTAATACTTCTAAGTTTACCAGTCCTCCGGGCCAGTACTATTCTGTCCGGGTCAGTTATACTTCTAAGTTTACCAGTCCTCCGATCCAGTAATATTCTGTCCGGGTCAGTTATACTACTAAGTTTACCAGTCCTCCGGGCCAGTACTATTCTGTCCGGGTCAGTAATACTTCTAAGTTTACCAGTCCTCCAGGCCAGTACTATTCTGTCCGGGTCAGTAATACTTCTAAGTTTACCAGTCCTCCGGGCCAGTACTATTCTGTCCGGGTCAGTAATACTTCTAAGTTTACCAGTCCTCCGGGCCAGTACTATTCTGTCCGGGTCAGTTATACTTCTAAGTTTACCAGTCCTCTGATCCAGTAATATTTCTTTTTCTTTCGCATAGACGGACAATATGCACTTGTATATGGTTATAAAATACAATATACATGACTGAAACAATATCTTTACTACAAATTAAATAACACAATTCATTTAATGGTAGTATACGATGAATCAAATAGGAGAGCCTATAATGTCAACCACTTATTGTGTCAAGGCTTAAAACACTAAATAGAGAAATGAATCTTTTATTTCAATTGTGGTCTTTCATCACTTCTAGAGGCATGTAATTGAAAGCATTATGCATCAATGTTGATCTATGTGTGTCTGAAAAACTTCATTCAGATAATTATATTGATAAATTGTCTGTTCCCTTAACGTTTCTAAATTTCTTTCTGTCATTTTGTTGTACATTCACTGAATTGTGAAGTAACTGCTCAATCCATGATGAAAACGATTTGAAATAAGTAAACAAATTAAAGTAATATCTTTATGGATGGGTTCATTTTTTTTCAAGATAGAAATATATTTTCACATAAATCCTCATTTTCATTCATGAATTTATTTTCAATCATTTGCTGCAGGATTGCTTCTATGAAATAATGTGTTCTTGTATTCGCATATTTTATTTATGTATGTATGGTATATAGTAGGCAATTTTAACACAATAAATAATATTGTTATACATTTTTTTAATTCACCGTGAAATTTCAGAAATTTTAGAATCTTGATTGCTCATAAATATATCTTTTTATTTTGTGTATAAAATCAGACATTCTAGCTGTTATGACAGTATTGCATGGTGTAGATGACATCATAATGGTCTTGATGTGTTCAGCTGTGAAATTTTTATTTTTTTATTTCTGCTTCAAATTTCTTACGAACTTGTCAGTACGTGAAATTGCTTCATTAAAACATGTTATTGAGTAAGAAAATGGTGCGTCTGGTAATATTTCATTGCTTGAAGTATGTTTGACAAATTTGGTGCAAAACCACTTATAGTAAACTCAACTTCTGGTGGAGTGCAGATACAGTAGTTTTGCACCAAAGTCCCAGTAATTGTTATCTTGTTTATTTTGTATTTTATACTGTTGCTGTAACACCCTGGGGATAGGTTTATTCAGCTATTCTACCAATTACTTGCCCTATTCCATGATTATTTAACACATTACATGCTGATAAATGCTGGCAAAGAATTTCCCGTCAGACATTGGATTATAAATTATATTCTCACTAACTTCAATCATATATCTGTCATAATAACTGTCTTAATCTTCCAGTGCATAAGTAGGTATATACTGGCTAGACGCAGGATTATCCCCAATAGTGTTCTCAAAAACTTACATAATATCTCTATATTACTCTCAGCATCTTGTGTTTTTGCCATGCTAACAGGATAATGTATGGATTTGCTTATATTTCATGACAATTCAATCAATTTTTTAGGCTACAAAGCTTATTAGATATTAACTACATTTCTCAGTATGTTTTTTGAGGAAAACAGTTAGTACACTTAATTAAAGCTTATAGTTATCTTAACTAGTCAATTGGTGTAGGAATTAGTTACATATTACATGAGAATACTTAGTTGTTGTGTTTGGAAATTTGAAAACTTTCATTGATAACTTTTATAATGTTGAATTCATTAGCACAAATTTTTTCTTTCACTAAATAAATATGTTCGCAGAATTTTGCTATTTATATTGATATTATAATATGATCTTCAATGTAAAGCATTAAGAAATTTATGCATTAAGCCAATTTTGGGTATTTATTTGGGATAATCAGTTCAAAATGATAATTTGAAAGAAAGATTGAGATGTTACTGGGACCCCCCTACACATGAGACAATGCCTCCCCACTCAGATGCCAGTTAAACTCTAGACTACGAAACCCATCCGTTCCTGCGAAACCCAACCTTTCCTGCGAAACCCAACCTTTCCTGAGGTGTTGTATATTCCACAGTGACCATCACACGTACAAGATTTAAATTTGTGACATTTCCCATCCTTAGGGTTCTCTGTCGGTCCCCCTGTATGCACCCTGACATTTAATTCTACCCCATCCACTTTTCTTGACATTGTACATACAGAAAGCATTAGTCTGAATCATGTTCAACAAATGGTTGCTAAATGTCTAACTCTCTTGGATCTACCCAAACACACAATTATAGAAGTTCCTGAAAGATGTGTACAATACTACATTTATTACCCCAAAGTTACCAATGTAACCTAAAGTTTAAAATTTGTTTTGTCATTCAATCATTTGGCCTCACACCCCATAAATGGTACTTAACCTCATGTAATGGATATCATAATTAGTATCTTGTTTCCCTAACAAACTGGTTAGTAGTGTGATATTTCCCCTGGAATGCGTAAAATCTACATTAATTTGTATTAAACTTATATTGTATTTATGGTAAAAGGAGCAGAAATACATTTTTACTTGCCACGTTTTTGTCTAACTGGTAAATGATATTAATGAGAAACATAAGATTGATGTGTTTTATTCAAAGTTCATGATCTTTTGTCTACCAATGATAATGGAGCATGGTCAAATTGCGGCAAGTTAAATTATTAATTCTTAGTCGGGGACTGGAATTGTAAATCTACCACCTTGATTTTGATCATCAGGTATTGCAGATCTACCCCCTTTACTTTGATCATCAGGTATTGCAGATCTTCCCCCCTTACTTTGATCATCAGGTATTGCAGATCTACCCCCTTTACTTTGATCATCAGGTATTGCAGATTTGTAGTAACCACCTTGACTTAGATCATCAGGTATTGCAGATCTACCCCCTTTACTTTGATCATCAGGTATTGCAGATCTTCCCCCTTGACTTTGATCATCAGGTATTGCAGATCTACCCCCTTTACTTTGATCATCAGGTATTGCAGATCTGTAGTAACCACCTTGACTTAGATCATCAGGTATTGCAGATTTGTAGTAACCACCTTGACTTAGATCATCAGGTATTGCAGATCTGTAGTAACCACCTTGACTTTGATCATCAGGTATTGCAGATTTGTAGTAACCACCTTGACTTTGATCATCAGGTATTGCAGATCTACCCCCTTTACTTTGATCATCAGGTATTGCAGATTTGTAGTAACCACCTTGACTTTGATCATCAGGTATTGCAGATCTACCCCCTTTACTTTGATCATCAGGTATTGCAGATCTTAGTAACCACCTTGACTTAGATCATCAGGTATTGCAGATCTTAGTAACCACCTTGACTTAGATCATCAGGTATTGCAGATCTTAGTAACCACCTTGACTTTGATCATCAGGTATTGCAGATCTACCCCCTTTACTTTGATCATCAGGTATTGCAGATCTTAGTAACCACCTTGACTTAGATCATCAGGTATTGCAGATTTGTAGTAACCACCTTGACTTAGATCATCAGGTATTGCAGATTTGTAGTAACCACCTTGACTTTGATCATCAGGTAATGCAGATCTTCCCCCTTGACTTTGATCATCAGGTATTGCAGATTTGTAGTAACCACCTTGACTTTGATCATCAGGTATTGCAGATTTGTAGTAACCACCTTGACTTTGATCATCAGGTAATGCAGATTTGTAGTAACCACATTGACTTTGATCATCAGGTATTGCAGATTTGTAGTAACCACCTTGACTTTGATCATCAGGTATTGCAGATTTGTAGTAACCACCTTGACTTTGATCATCAGGTATTGCAGATCTACCCCCTTGACTTTGATCATCAGGTATTGCAGATTTGTAGTAACCACCTTGACTTTGATCATCAGGTATTGCAGATCTACCCCCTTTACTTTGATCATCAGGTATTGCAGATTTGTAGTAACCACCTTGACTTAGATCATCAGGTATTGCAGATTTGTAGTAACCACCTTGACTTTGATCATCAGGTAATGCAGATCTTCCCCCTTTACTTTGATCATCAGGTATTGCAGATTTGTAGTAACCACCTTGACTTTGATCATCAGGTATTGCAGATCTACCCCCTTTACTTTGATCATCAGGTATTGCAGATCTACCCCCTTTACTTTGATCATCAGGTATTGCAGATCTTCCCCCTTGACTTTGATCATCAGGTATTGCAGATCTACCCCCTTTACTTTGATCATCAGGTATTGCAGATTTGTAGTAACCACCTTGACTTTGATCATCAGGTATTGCAGATCTACCCCCTTTACTTTGATCATCAGGTATTGCAGATTTGTAGTAACCACCTTGACTTTGATCATCAGGTATTGCAGATTTGTAGTAACCACCTTGACTTTGATCATCAGGTATTGCAGATCTACCCCCTTTACTTTGATCATCAGGTATTGCAGATTTGTAGTAACCACCTTGACTTAGATCATCAGGTATTGCAGATTTGTAGTAACCACCTTGACTTAGATCATCAGGTATTGCAGATTTGTAGTAACCACCTTGACTTAGATCATCAGGTATTGCAGATTTGTAGTAACCACCTTGACTTAGATCATCAGGTATTGCAGATTTGTAGTAACCACCTTGACTTTGATCATCAGGTATTGCAGATTTGTAGTAACCACCTTGACTTAGATCATCAGGTATTGCAGATTTGTAGTAACCACCTTGACTTAGATCATCAGGTATTGCAGATTTGTAGTAACCACCTTGACTTTGATCATCAGGTAATGCAGATCTTCCCCCTTGACTTTGATCATCAGGTATTGCAGATTTGTAGTAACCACCTTGACTTTGATCATCAGGTAATGCAGATCTACCCCCTTGACTTTGATCATCATGTATTGCAGATTTGTAGTAACCACCTTGACTTAGATCATCAGGTATTGCAGATCTTCCCCCTTGACTTTGATCATCAGGTATTGCAGATTTGTAGTAACCACATTGACTTTGATCATCAGGTATTGCAGATTTGTAGTAACCACCTTGACTTTGATCATCAGGTATTGCAGATTTGTAGTAACCACATTGACTTTGATCATAAGGTATTGCAGATCTACAGCCTTGACTTTGATCATAAGGTATTGCAGATCTACAGCCTTGACTTTGATCATCAGGTATTGCAGATCTACAGCCTTGACTTTGATCATAAGGTATTGCAGATCTACAGCCTTGACGTAGATCATAAGGTATTGCAGATCTACAGCCTTGACTTTGATCATCAGGTATTGCAGATCTACAGCCTTGACGTAGATCATAAGGTATTGCAGATCTACAGCCTTGACTTTGATCATCAGGTATTGCAGATCTACAGCCTTGACTTTGATCATCAGGTGTTGCAGATCTACAGCCTTGACGTAGATCATCAGGTGTTGCAGATCTACAACCTTGATTTGGTCATAATGTTTTGGCTAATCTAGTCCTTGTGAATGGTAGCCAAGAACTCCCAGCTAAGACATATTTATATGCATAACAGAAAATGGCAGCACAAATCAATCCTCATAATAGAGCAAACCTTATTGAAGAACCTCTGTAAATCATCAACAACTGATTGATTCTTATATTTAGGGTTAAGTTAAAGGAATGGGTCTCCCATACCTCATGCTTCCGTCATATGTCAGAAGATAAAACGTCAACCAAATCTGTTATGGGATCCACAACCTACTTTATGGCATTAATTCTAGTTCTGTTGTTGGCATGGCAACTTATCATGCAGTATCTGTATCTTGTTGCTTTGTTATCATAAGAAAGGTGTTGTAACTCTGATGATTAAATTTCATTGGTATCGTATTGAAAATGGAAAATTTATAACAGTGATAGTGCTGATGTATCTTATTATTTTACAATTCTTAATCGTGTGTTTAATTTTGGTATCTTTCAGCAGTGACATTGGCCCTTACTTCGGGGTTCCAGGTCCCCTATTCATTCATGACAAGTCATGGTGATATTTGTCCTTATTATGTCACCTTAATAATATCATATGTTAATATCGCATTCAAAAGTTACGATTTGAAATGTGATTGTTGCATTCAAAAATCCCAAAGCGATAGATGCAGAGATTTTGACTTGACATCCATTTAGATGAGTTGATTATAACTGGCAGGACAATGACTGGTAACATTCAAAGATTTAAAATATAATTTATATCTATTCATTCCCTTCATTTTGTGTCCATTAAAATTTCAACATAATGGATTTTCATGACAGTAATCCTCAACCAATGTATGAGTCAGTCAGAAAATTGGCTAACAATGTTGTTATTGTTGTTTTTCATGCTGATAATTTGGACGCACGCCATCTATTCTGATACAAAATATTTATTATAAATATCAAACGTTTGTCATCCTTCCTGTTATTTTTATAAAATAAAACAAATATCTACATTCTATAGTGTTGAAGCTTTCTTTATCAATGCTATGTAATTGTTTACAACCAAATCTGTTTTTGTCCTGAAAATATCTTTATAACTATGAAGAGTATGAAGGTATTTGTAGAATGTTCTGAATTGTTTATATATTTTTATATTCATCTACTGTGTGACACAGCTTACCCTGGGGCGTAGCTTAACTGAAACTGATTTGTAGGCCCAGCTTTAGGGGGTCCTGAACATTATTTTGTAGCTAGATCATCAGAGATGTGTTTTGGTGTACATTTCGTTGCGGTAAATATGCTTACAATAACATCAAAAACACATTAAAGATCTTATAGCAGTTTAGGCCACTTTTGATTTTTCGAAAAAGTGTAGGCCACAGCCTATTGGAATATGCACCCCTGCCTATAACCTCCGTAAAAGAGGGGTCTGATTTTTGTTGAGCCGGCTTGTGGTGATGATCTTGACTTAATAGCCACAATGTGGGATAGGATTTAATATTTTTATTTATTTGGGGGGGATTTTCAATTACTTAGAAGAAATGTTCACCAACGGTGTGTTGCGCACAAGACGTGTCTCTAGCTTAAAGGTCAAGGTCATACTTTTGATTTTGTCTGGACTGATACTCTGTTATTTATTACTTATTTTATTTAATTACCTGGAGCAAATGTTCACCATGATGAGACAGTATATCGCATACAAGACCAATGTCCATACCTCAAAGTCAAGGTCACACTTAAGAGGTCAAAGGTATAAAATGTGCGCAATAGATATGTACTGTATAGCACTATATAACCCTTTTCTCTTCATCTCTTTGACAATTAGTAGACTCGATCAACATGTTGCCCTTGGGCATCTAGTACTAAGTATCAAGACATATTCATATAAACTTTTTTACCCTATCATCTGTAAATGATTACATTATTTCTCATACTTGTTGAATCTCTTCCTATTTATTGTAAAAAAATGTAATACCAAAAGATTTAGAATCTTTTAGTATGATTTATTTACCATGTTTATATGTCTTTATCTTGTTAATAATGCTTGCTGACAGTTTTTGTAATACTTGGATATTTTAACTGACAGGTACATATGTCTAAGTTCTCATAGAATAATTGTAGACAAGTGGTATATTTACAAGACGATAATTTGAATAGTTACCCTGAAGCATAGGTAATTGGTACTTTTCAACTATCGTTAAGTTATCTGGTTTTCTCACAGAGCAATTGAGTATAAATTATAATCTTGGTGATCAGGCAGATGTGTTCTGTACTTCGAGTCTTCTGTTTTTGTCTTATTTTATGACTTAATTATCTGTCAGTGCTATGTCTAGCACTGGATTTTAAGTTCAGTTTATTTTCATATTGAAATTGAAAATGACATTTATTTTGCTCTTTGTTCTTTGTGAGTAGTTATGGTAAATTAATGTGATTTAGCTACTGGTACCTTAGTTGTCTAAATAAATGCCCCACGATTGGTAAAATGACCGGAATTGTTCAATAACCTTAACATCATCATAATGCTTGTAAATTTACCGAAAAATCTATTCTTACCATGTTTCGACAAATTATTTATAACTTATGCTCAGACTCTGATGTCAGAGAATATCATGGTTGAGATGAGTCTATGAGGTATTGTCTTGTGTATGTGGCGTTCCCCGTAGTTACGTATTCTCTCTGTTCACATAGAAACTTATTCCTTCTCTCACTCAAATTGTCAAGAACTGAGAGTCGTAGCTTCAACAAAAACTTTTGTTACAATGTTTGGACACATTACTTTAACTGATGCTCAGGCTCTGATGTCAATGGATATCTCTGTTGAGATCATAGAGTATCTCACTCAAAGTGTCAAGAACTGAGAATCTTAGCTTCTTTTATACTAGTAATGCACAGCCATGCAGAGGAACTCATGGTGTGTCAACTAGATTTAGACAGTGCTGCAATATCACTTGATGTTGCATTATTTCATTATTCAAGAAATAAAATATTTGAATTAAGAAAAGAGTTAAGATACTTACAATATTTCATGTCGGCTGCAATGATGTTGGTATTTTAGGATACTGTATTACTCATGTGATTTTTTACGACTTTCATCATTTAACATTTTAGGCCGTTTCCAAAATTTAGTATTCTTTTTGTCTCGAATAAGTCTCTGCCTTTCAAGCTTTGTATGCTCTTCACAGAAGATCAGATCTGTTGTGAGTTAATTTTTATCTTTTTTTATAATATAATGTGTATTTCTTATTTTGAAATACATTTCAAAGCAGTTATATAATTTTATCAAATATTTTTGCATTTTAATACCGATTACTGTAACTTCTAACCGACTTGATCCTCATCTAAGTTCCTCTATAGATTTTTTCTGAGATGCTTGAAATTTATTTTGATTAAGCACTGTAAGCATTTTGTACTGAACAACTTAATTATTTTTTCAAAATCGAGATAAAATTGTGATTTCAGTTTTTGTGGGTTTTTTAAGTAGAGTGCTAAAACCTGTAAATACCATCATTTTCACTTCATTTCTTTCATAAAATGTTGACAAAATCTCTCTAATTATAAGTTTTACAACCACATGTATTGCTGCTTGAATTTAAAAAAACACATTTTAATGAAGAAAAATTATTCAGGAATTTATTATCTTATTTTACACTGTACAGCGATCTCATACCCTGGGATAAGTGGATTATCATGTGATTTATTTATATATCTGTTGATGTGTTTATTGCATATTGTTGGCAAATCTTCATGTTATAAATTAGGCTTTGTTACAAGATATTGCCTATTCGACACAATTATAACCTAATCGTGCATTAAGAGCTTAGATACTTACTGTAATAGAACATAATGTAATTATTACAACAACAACAACTGTACTGTAGAAGGCGACGCAGTAGTTCTGCTCAATAAAGTCAATGACCGAAGTGACAACAACCTTTGACCTTTAAAGTCACATGGTGCAGCGCGCCAAAAAAAAATAAATATAAAAAAGCTGAAAGTCAAAGGAAATCTCTTGTTCATTTTTACCTAAAAAAAGAAGACAGTTTATGCTGAAAGTAAGTTGTATTTAAAAGGACAAATCACTGAATATTCAACCAATTGTATACACACATAACTGTATATGATCTATATTGATGGTTGTATTATTTATTCAATGCAAGACTAGGGTTAGGTTTTAATGATTTCAACTATGATTTGGAATGCTGCTATATACTTTTATTGCGATATTGTTGGCAATAGTTTTGCTTTCCATGTATAGTGGACATAATAAACGTTTGCTTGATCTTAATGGTTCTCCACAGAGGCACAGACCCCTCTAAGTAATTCATATCTGATATTAAGTTTGATTAATGACTTAAACATAATCATCATGTACATATTGAGAAAGGACATTCACGTTTCAGTGTATTTGAAACATAAATTAGCCTAAAAAAACCAATTCAAATATTTGGTTTGTGACTTTTACGTTGATAATGAACCTATATGAAGTTCTGGAGCCCATTAATCACGTTGTGGTTGGTGATGTGTTTTAATTTATACAAATAGGGAAGCCATGATTTTCTAACCTTTAATGTCGTACCAATTTTATGAGGTGTGAACTTTTATTATAGTTGAAGATACGTTTTTAGATAGGTTTTATTGTCTGTTAAGCAAATTGTCTACAGTTTGATGTTTTCCTTGTTGAAGGATATTTTCAATATCTTGGAACCTGGCTGGTATATTTGTTTTTTCAGCCAAAAAATGCCACTTGCATTTTACTTTCGATTTGCATTTTGCATGACATTGTACAAGGTTGCTTTTATCGTTGTTCAAATATCTAATGCAGATAATGCTTATAATAAAGGCTGTCCATGTTATTTTGTAATAGGGGTTTAAGTCACATAAATAAAGCCAGGGTCATGTAGCGACTATAATCTGACTATTAGGTGGAGGAAGACCCCTGGTGTCCTTTCTAGCCTTTATTTTGGGCATAGGTGAGCACCTGGGTAGAACCTCGGACCTTCTGTAAGCCAGTTGGATAGCTGCCTCTCATGCAGATTCTATATCTCAGTTGGGATTTGAATCCACAGCAGTGAGGGACAAGGGATTTATACCCATCATGGCACCAACATTAAGGAAGTGTAAGGTACAGAAGATTGTTGATCTAGAGGTCAATAGTTTGATTCCAGGTACAGAAGGTTGCTGATCTAGAGGACAATAGTTTGATTCCAGGTACAGAAGATTGCTGATCTAGAGGTCAATAGTTGGATTCCAGGTACAGAAGATTACTGATCTAAAGGTCAATAGTTTGATTCCAGCTACAGAAGATTGCTGATCTAGAGGTCAATAGTTTGATTCCAGGTACAGAAGATTGCTGATCTAGAGGTCAATAGTTTGATTCCAGGTACAGAAGATTGCTGATCTAGAGGTCAATAGTTTGATTCCAGGTACAGAAGATTGTTGATCTAGAGGTCAATAGTTTGATTCCAGGTACAGAAGATTGTTGATCTAGAGGTCAATAGTTTGATTCCAGGTACAGAAGATTGTTGATCTAGAGGTCAATAGTTTGATTCCAGGTACAGAAGATTGTTGATCTAGAGGTCAATAGTTTGATTCCAGGTACAGAAGATTTTTGATCTAGAGGTCAATAGTTTGATTCCAGGTACAGAAGATTGTTGATCTAGAGGTCAATAGTTTGATTCCAGGTACAGAAGATTGTTGATCTAGAGGTCAATAGTTTGATTCCAGGTACAGAAGATTGTTGATCTAGAGGTCAATAGTTTGATTCCAGGTACAGAAGATTTTTGATCTAGAGGTCAATAGTTTGATTCCAGGTACAGAAGGTTGTTTATCTCTGGGAAAAAATTAATGTCAATTGCAGTACTTACCATACCGGTGTAACAGCCCAGTTTTTCCCCCAGTCAGTTTTTTCCCCGGGGAAGAAACTGACTAGTCAGATTTTTCCCCCGGGGAAAAAATTGACTAGTCAGTTTTTTCCCCCCCTAGTCAGTTTTTTCCCCCCTAATAATTCATGTTTTGTGATGACAATTTTTTCTGCCCTTATATCTAATGTTTTGTGGTTAGGAAAAATATTCTAGACACACTAATTCATGGTTTGTGATGGGGGAAAAATTGACTAGTCAATTTTTTTCCCCCTAGACAATTTTTTCTGCCCTTATATTTAATGTTTTGTGGTTAGGAAAAAAATTCTAGACACAATAATTCATGGTTTGTGATGGGGGAAAAAATGACTAGTCAATTTTTCCCCCCTTGTCAATTTTTTCTGCCCTTATATTTAATGCTTTGTGGTTATGAAAAAAAATCTAGTCAGTTATCCCCCCCGCAACTTGTAAATGATTTATCGGAAGGGGGGGGGGGAGGAAAAATTGGTCAGTTTTTTCCCCCAACTTGTAAATGATTTATCTTAGGGGGGAAGAAATTGACTAGTCAGTTCTTCCCCCCTGACTTGTAGTAAGAATCGGAGAGGGGAAGCAATTGACTAGTCAGTTCTTTCCCCCCTATCTTGTGATTGACTTATTGGAAGGGGGAAGAAATTGACTAGTCAGTTCTTTCCCCCCTAACTTGTGAATGACTTATCGGAGAGTGAAAGAAATTGACTAGTCAGTTCTTTCCCCCTGACTTGTGAATGACCTATCTGAGGGGGGAAGAAATTGACTAGTCAGTTCTTTCCACCCTATCTTGTGATTGACTTATTGGAGGGGGGAAGAAATTGACTAGTCAGTTCTTTCCCCCCTAACTTGTGAATGACTTATCGGAGAGGGAAAGAAATTGACTAGTCAGTTCTTTCCCCCCCTAACTTGTGAATGACTTATCTGAGAGGGAAAGAAATTGACTAGTCAGTTATTTCCCCCCTAACTTGTGAATGACCTATCTGAGGGGGGGAAGAAATTGACTAGTCAGTTCTTTTCCACCTGACTTGTGAATGACTTATCTGAGGGGGGAAGAAATTGACTAGTCAGTTCTTTCCCCCCTGACTTGTGAATGACCTATCGGAGGGGGGAAGAAATTGACTAGTCAGTTCTTTCCCACCTGACTTGTGAATGACTTATCTGAGGGGGGAAGAAATTGACTAGTCAGTTCTTTCCCCCCTATCTTGTGATTGACTTATTGGAGGGGGGAAGAAATTGACTAGTCAGTTCTTTCCCCCTGACTTGTGAATGACCTATCGGAGGGAGGAAGAAATTGACTAGTCAGTTCTTTCCCCCCTGACTTGTGATTGACTTATCTGAGGGAGGAAGAAATTGACTAGTCAGTTCTTTCCCCCCTGACTTGTGAATGACTTATCTGAGGGGGGGGGGGGGGGAAGAAATTGACTAGTCAGTTCTTTCCACCCTATCTTGTGATTGACTTATTGGAGGGGGGAAGAAATTGACTAGTCAGTTCTTTCCCCCCTAACTTGTGAATGACTTATCTGAGAGGGAAAGAAATTGACTAGTCAGTTATTTCCCCCCTAACTTGTGAATGACCTATCTGAGGGGGGAAGAAATTGACTAGTCAGTTCTTTCCCCCCTAACTTGTGAATGACTTATCGGAGGGAGGAAGAAATTGACTAGTCAGTTCTTTCCCCCCAACTTGTGAATGACTTATCTGAGAGGGAAAGAAATTGACTAGTCAGTTATTTCCCCCCTAACTTGTGAATGACCTATCTGAGGGGGGAAGAAATTGACTAGTCAGTTCTTTCCCCCCTAACTTGTGAATGACTTATCGGAGGGGGGAAGAAACTGACTAGTCAGTTCTTTCCCCCCTAACTTGTGAATGACTTATCTGAGGGGGGAAGAAATTGACTAGTCAGTTCTTTCCCCCCTGACTTGTGAATGACTTATCTGAGGGGGGAAGAAATTGACTAGTCAGTTCTTTCCCCCCCCCTGACTTGTGAATGACTTATCTGAAGGGGGAAGAAATTGACTTGTCAGTTATTTCCCCCCTAACTTGTGAATGACTTATCGGAGGGGGGAAGAAACTGACTAGTCAGTTCTTTCCCCCCTGACTTGTGAATGACTTATCTGAGGGGGGAAGAAATTGACTAGTCAGTTCTTTCCCCCCCTGACTTGTGAATGACTTATCTGAAGGGGGGAGAAATTGACTTGTCAGTTATTTCCCCCCTAACTTGTGATTGACTTACTGGAGGGGGGAAGAAATTGACTAGTCAGTTCTTTCCCCCCTAACTTGTGAATGACTTATCGGAGAGGGAAAGAAATTGACTAGTCAGTTATTTCCCCCCTAACTTGTGAATGACCTATCTGAGGGGGGAAGAAATTGACTAGTCAGTTCTTTCCCCCCTAACTTGTGAATGACTTATCGGAGGGGGGAAGAAACTGACTAGTCAGTTCTTTCCCCCCTAACTTGTGAATGACTTATCTGAGGGGGGAAGAAATTGACTAGTCAGTTCTTTCCCCCCTGACTTGTGAATGACTTATCTGAGGGGGGAAGAAATTGACTAGTCAGTTCTTTCCCCCCCCCTGACTTGTGAATGACTTATCTGAAGGGGGGAGAAATTGACTTGTCAGTTATTTCCCCCCTAACTTGTGAATGACTTATCGGAGGGGGGAAGAAACTGACTAGTCAGTTCTTTCCCCCCTGACTTGTGAATGACTTATCTGAGGGGGGAAGAAATTGACTAGTCAGTTCTTTCCCCCCCTGACTTGTGAATGACTTATCTGAAGGGGGGAGAAATTGACTTGTCAGTTATTTCCCCCCTAACTTGTGATTGACTTACTGGAGGGGGGAAGAAATTGACTAGTCAGTTCTTTCCCCCCTAACTTGTGAATGACTTATCGGAGAGGGAAAGAAATTGACTAGTCAGTTCTTTCCCCCCTAACTTGTGAATGACTTATCTGAGAGGGAAAGAAATTGACTAGTCAGTTATTTCCCCCCTAACTTGTGAATGACTTATCTGAGGGGGGAAGAAATTGACTAGTCAGTTCTTTCCCCCCTAACTTGTGAATGACTTATCGGAGGGAGGAAGAAATTGACTAGTCAGTTCTTTCCCCCCTAACTTGTGAATGACTTATCTGAGGGGGGAAGAAATTGACTAGTCAGTTCTTTCCCCCCTGACTTGTGAATGACTTATCTGAGGGGGGAAGAAATTGACTAGTCAGTTCTTTCCCCCCCTGACTTTTGAATGACTTATCTGAAGGGGGGAGAAATTGACTTGTCAGTTATTTCCCCCCTAACTTGTGATTGACTTACTGGAGGGGGGAAGAAATTGACTAGTCAGTTCTTTCCCCCCTGACTTGTGAATGACCTATCGGAGGGGGGAAGAAATTGACTAGTCAGTTATTTCCCCCCTGACTTGTGAATGACCTATCGGAGGGGGGAAGAAATCGACTAGTCAGTTCTTTCCCACCTGACTTGTGAATGACTTATCGGAGGGGGGAAGAAATTGACTAGTCAGTTCTTTCCCCCCTGACTTGTGAATGACTTATCTGAGGGGGGAAGAGATTGACTAGTCAGTTCTTTCCCCCTGACTTGTTGAATGACTTATTGGGGGAGGGAAGAAATTGACTAGTCAGATTCTCCCCCCCCCCCCCCTGACATGTGTATGGCTTATTGAAGGGGTAAGAAATTGACTTGTCAGATTTTCTGATGACATTTGCTGTATAGGTAGCTTATTTGAAAACTAAATGGAATGTATCTCGTCGATACAGATTGTTTTACTGCCATAAAACCTGGTTTCTGTGACAAGGCGTTGATGTTGTTTTGTTATTTGTCACCTTGTGGCAATTCTGTTTTGTTCTAAATACATAAATATGTTTTATTAGTTGTGAATATAATAATAATAACAGCTTTATCAAAAGAAGTAACAAAGTTGGTCAAGCCCATTCTTCCCTTTCAGCCTCTTTGTTGTCTATATATGTACAATATACATTATAATATTGTATTTATGTCGTAATAGATCTAGTCTTGAATTTTAACAAATTAACAAGTTGAATACAGAACTAAGAAACTACATGTTATAAAATTTGAGGAAATCTACAGGTGATGATAAAGTTTGTCATTTGAACTTGAATATAATTTCTTATATTCATTTGAGTAGAGCATGTCAACATGTCATAATAATTGTGAAATCATATTTTGAAAGCTTGATTTTTCTAAGGTCAAGAAAAGTCCAGTATATATAAAATTTCAAAAATAAACAGCTATAAAAACACATGAGGGTCATAATTTGGAGTCCATTGTTTTATTCTCACTGTAAAATAAATCTATTGTTTCATTCACACCATACGTGTGAATGAAACAATGGGCTCTAACTGTATGACCCTTATGTGTTTTGATAGCTGCACTTTTTTGGGGGGATGGGAGGTAAGGGTCTAGTGATGACACTAGACCCCTATTGTATTGGTAAGTGTCAATAAAACAGTATATTGGCCCCTATTCTAATTATTGGCAAGTGAATTAAAAACCTATACAGCATAAAAGGTAGACAATGTTTCAATTATTGTCAAAGTTCAAAATGGAAGACGGATGCTATGATGAGCTTTTGTACTTCTTAAGTACAAAGAATTATTCAAAACGTATAGCTTCACTGAAATGTCCAACAACAAAGAAAGACGAGAAAAAGAAGATTCGTTCCAAATGTAAAGTTCTTCAAGTCAAAGATGGTTTCTTGATGAAGGACAAGCGACGTCTTTTGAGGAAAAATGAAGTTGCATCAGTTCTGAAGAACATGCATGCAGGTATAATCTAGTGATAAATATTTGGTTTCTTATGACTACATTATAAGTTCCTTTCGTATATGAAACTGAAAACGATTATAAGATTCAGACCACTTAATATTCTGCAATATAGAATATCTGTATATATAATTATATCCTTTTGGTAAATGTAACAAAGACATTTTCTTCAAGTCTTAAGTTAAAAGTTGTTTGTGGTAAAGGATCAAATATTCATTATTATTGAAATTATTGAATACTTATTACAAAACTTAAGTTTATTTCCTTCAGAAAAGTTTGCAACAAACATACTTGATTTAATATATCATGAATTAACTTGAGTATGTGTGTGGAAAACTTTTTGGTAGAAAATAAACTAAGTTAGTTTTGTAAAAAAGTTGTAATATCATTGTTTTTTCTAAAGGACAATGCCTTATTATTTCTTTAAATAAGGATTGTGATAGGTTACTCACCATTTACCATTTTACCATATACTTTTAGCAAATTGGCATTTTAACAGGTTGATCACCAATATAAACACATTCACTTATTTATTTTGATATATAATGTTACCACTTTATTTTACTCATGTTTAATAGAATAATAATTTCTTCTACTGTTTTGAGCATTTGTTTGTACAGGAACATTTTTTACTTAAAATATCAGTTAGTATCAGTTAATATCAACCAAATACCAGCCTTCAACAAACACAGTTAAAAATATTTTTCAGAACAAGTAGTGTGCACCTTATAATAGTCAGATTTAAAAAACTTTTGTTTCAATTATATTTAAATTAAATTAATAATTGTAAACTTTTCAATATAGTTTTCATAATTCTTCTCTATTATTAGAAAGGTATAAGATCTTGGTGTTCATGTTTTAAATTCAAAATCTTTTAAGTGATCTTCATGAGATCAATTGGAAACATATAATGTCTGACTTAATTAATGATATAACGTCTGACTGAATCAATAATATATCGTCTGACTTAATTAATGATATAACGTCTGACTGAATCAATAATATATCGTCTGACTGAATCATTGATATAACATCTGACTGAATCAATGATATAATGTATGACTGAATCAATGATATAATGTATGACTGAATTAATGATATAATGCCTGACTGAATAAATGATATAACGTCTGACTGAATAAATGATATAATGTCTGACTGAATTAATGATATATTGTATGACTGAATCAATGATCTAATGTCTGACTGAATCAATGATATAACGTCTGACTGAATCAATGATATAACGTCTGACTAAATCAATAATATAACGTATGACTGAATTAATGATATAACGTTTTTCTGAATCAATGATATAACGTCTGACTAAATCAATTATATAACGTATGACTGAATCAATGTTATAATGTCTGACTGAATTAATGATATAACATCTGACTGAATAAATGATATAACGTCTGACTGAATCAATGATATAGTGTATGACTGAATTAATGATATAATGTCTGACTGAATAAATGATATAACATCTGACTGAATCAATGATATATTGTATGACTGAATCAATGATATAATGTCTGACTGAATTAATGATATAACATCTGACTGAATCAATGATATATTGTATGACTGAATCAATGATATAGTGTCTGACTGAATTAATGATATAACGTTCGACTGAATCAATGATATAATGTCTGACTGAATCAATGATATAGTGTATGACTGAATTAATGATATAATGCCTGACTGAATCAATGATATAGTGTATGACTGAATTAATGATATAATGCCTGACTGAATCAATGATATAATGTCTGACTGAATTAATGATATAACATCTGACTGAATCAATGATATATTGTATGACTGAATCAATGATATAATGTCTGACTGAATTAATGATATAACGTTTGACTGAATCAATGATATAATGTCTGACTGAATCAATGATATAGTGTATGACTGAATTAATGATATAATGTCTGACTGAATCAATGATATAACGTATGACTGAATTAATGATATAATGTCTGACTGAATCAATGATATAACGTATGACTGAATCAATGATATAACGTATGACTGAATCAATGATATAATGTCTGACTGAATCAATGATATAACGCTTGACTGAATCAATGATATAACGTCTGACTAAATCAATAATATAACGTATGACTGAATTAATGATATAACGTTTTTCTGAATCAATGATATAACGTCAGACTAAATCAATTATATAACGTATGACTGAATCAATGTTATAATGTCTGACTGAATTAATGATATAACATCTGACTGAATAAATGATATAACGTCTGACTGAATCAATGATATAGTGTATGACTGAATTAATGATATAATGTCTGACTGAATAAATGATATAACATCTGACTGAATCAATGATATATTGTATTACTGAATCAATGATATAATGTCTGACTGAATTAATGATATAACATCTGACTGAATCAATGATATATTGTATGACTGAATCAATGATATAGTGTCTGACTGAATTAATGATATAACGTTTGACTGAATCAATGATATAATGTCTGACTGAATCAATGATATAGTGTATGACTGAATTAATGATATAATGCCTGACTGAATAAATGATATAACGTCTGACTGAATTAATGCTATAATGTTTGACTGAATTAATGATTTAATGTCTGACTGAATTAATGCTATAATGTATGACTGAATCAATGATATAACATATGACTGAATCAATGATATAACGTCTGACTGAATCAATGATATAACGTATGACTGAATCAATGATATAACGTATGACTGAATCAATGATATAATGTATGACTGAATCAATGATATAACGCTTGACTGAATCAATGATCTAATGTCTGACTGAATCCATGATATAACGTCTGACTGAATCAATGATATAACGTATGACTGAATCAATGATATAACGTATGACTGAATCAATGATATAATGTATGACTGAATCAATGATATAACGCTTGACTGAATCAATGATATAACGTCTGACTAAATCAATAATATAACGTCTGACTAAATCAATAATATAACGTATGACTGAATTAATGATATAACGTTTTTCTGAATCAATGATATAACGTCTGACTAAATCAATTATATAACGTATGACTGAATTAATGATATAACGTCTGACTGAATTAATGATATAACGTATGACTGAATCAATGATATAACGTTTGACTGAATAAATGATATAACGTCTGACTGAATTAATGCTATAATGTTTGACTGAATTAATGATTTAATGTCTGACTGAATTAATGCTATAATGTATGACTGAATCAATGATATAACATATGACTGAATCAATGATATAATGTCTGACTGAATCAATGATATAATGTCTGACTGAATTACTGATATAATGTCTGACTGAATCAATGATATAACATATGACTGAATAAATGATATAATGTCTGACTGAATCATGGCTATAACATTTGACTGAATCAATGATATAATGTCTGACTGAATTAATGATATAACATTTGACTGAATCAATAATATAACGTATGACTGAATCAATGATATAACGTTTGACTGAATCAATGATATAACGTATGATTGAATTAATGATATAATATATGACTGAATCAATGATATAATGTCTGACTGAATCAATGATATAACGTCTGACTGAACCAATGATATAACGTATGACTGAATCAATGATATAACGCTTGACTGAATCAATGATATAACGTCTGACTAAATCAATAATATAACGTATGACTGAATCAATGATATAACGTTTGACTGAATCAATGATATAACGTCTGACTAAATCAATTATATAACGTATGACTGAATCAATGTTATAATGTCTGACTGAATTAATGATATAACATCTGACTGAATCAATGATATAATGTCTGACTGAATCAATGGTATAGTGTATGACTGAATTAATGATATAATGCCTGACTGAATAAATGATATAACGTCTGACTGAATCAATGATATAATGTCTGACTGAATTAATGATATATTGTATGACTGAATCAATGATATAATGTATGACTGAATCAATGATATAATGTCTGACTGAATCAATGGTATAGTGTATGACTGAATTAATGATATAATGCCTGACTGAATAAATGATATAACGTCTGACTGAATAAATGATATAACGTCTGACTGAATCAATGATATAACGTCTGACTGAATCAATGATTGACCAAATAATAATTTTACTGATTTAATTAATTCCTTTTACTTTGCCATAATTATTCATTTGCTGATTATTATTTTTCAGGTAAATACAGTGGCGGGCATCTTGGCAGAGATAAGACCTATCATAAAATTAATGATAACTACTTCTGGAAGGGTATGAAGGAAGAGATAAAGAATTTTATCCAAGATTGTGACGTATGTTCCCGTGTAAATATTGCACCCCCAAAGTCAGCACCACCACTGAACTCAATACCAGTCCCCAGTAAAGTTTGGAGCCTGATAGGCATAGATATCATAGGACCACTTGAGACAACCCATAAAGGAAATAAATATATAGTAGCAGCTACTGATCATTTCTCAAAGTTTGCTATAGCTGAAGCTATCCCCCAAAAAAGTGCTGAATATGTGGCCAAATTCCTTATAGATGCTATATGTACTTTTGGACCTATGGACTCTATCATATCTGACCAGGGTAAAGAATTCACAAATAAAGTCCTGGATGAAATTACCACTGAATTAAATATAGACCATAGAATTTCTTCATCGTATCATCCGCAAACAAACGGCCAAAGGGAAAGGGACAATAGAACCTTAAAGGAGATGTTGCAGAAAGTAACCCATAAATCTGGACAGGACTGGGATTTACACATTCAATCTTGCCTGTTTGCGTACAGAACCAGCAAACATGCATCCACAAAATTCACTCCTTTTAAGATAATGTTTGGAAGAGAGGCAAAGCTGGTAAATCAACAAGACAGATGCCATATTCAACATAACCTCACACGTGAAATGTTAGAGACCTACACTCAAAGCAGAGAAACTGTCCTAGATTCTGTATCGAAAAATATCAAATGTGCCCAAAAGAGACAAAAAAAGTATTATGATGAACGAAATAGCTCACACAAGACCATAGCCCCAGAAACTCGTGTACTTATAAAAAATGCAAGTAAGATAAGAAGATTTGGGAGCAAGCTTGCACCAAGATGGGTAGGACCATACCTTGTAGTTGAAGCTTTGACAAAAGGTCGTCTGAGACTTAAGAACATAGAATCTGGAAAAGTTCTATCCAATGTTTACCATTCAAGTAATGTAAAGGTATATACAGCAATGTCAAGTGAGTCTAAACCAAAATGTCCTGTGAAGCTAAATGCCCAAAAGAAATCCCTGAAGAAACTTAAGAGTGTCAAAAAACAGCAAAACCCCAAAAGGAAACAGCCATCAGTGTGCACAAAATTCTCCCCTTTGACAGCTGCTGACAACCAGAAACTGTGTAAATTATTAGATATTCCATTTGTTGTGCAACCAAAATTTGGACCTGCAGGGATTGCACATGAGCCAGAAATTGTGAAACACATCAACGGTGATGGAAACTGCTTTTTTAGAGCAGTGTCCTACGCAGTGTCTGGAACTGAAAACAGCCATAAGAAATGTAGAAATGAAGTTGTAAAACATATGTGTGCTGATACTGTATCAAAAAAGCTTTCAGGGTATGTTAATCAGAACATAACTGACTACATTAAGACCATGCACGAAACCAAAACATAATGGTCATAATGTTAATGTTCAATTTAGATACAAAAAACAAAGTTTTCCTGAAGGTGCTTTGTGAACACTAGATTGTTAAAATTGTGGGCACTACAATTGTTTTAGAGTGAAAGACTTTCAATGCATGTTTACAGTGTGTGTTGTTATTTGAATGAAGGTAGAAACTTTCCCAATGTCTTCAATTTTGTGGAGGAACCAATTTGCAAAATGTAACCAATTTTGAATCATCACAAGTAAGGCCCAACTAACACACATGTGTGTTAATATTCAGACAATTTTCAGTTTTCAGTTTAACCAATAACACATGGAAAATTCATCAAGGACAATTAATTCTGTATATGATTTATAAGTTATTTCAAATTATCTTTTTAAAATAATACATGTATCTTAAATAAGTAACTCAATTCATACTAAGTATGTCATTCATTATTGAAACATAGAAAATATATATATTTTTCAGTTTATGGTTGTTTCTCTTATATTTATTTGATAGTTCGCCAAGGCGAAAGAACTGACTAGTTGATTTCTTCCCACCTCATATGCATGAACTACAAGTCAGGGGGGAAAGAACTGACTAGTTGATTTCTCCCCCCCCCCCCCCTCAAATACATGAACTACAAGTTCGGGGGATAGAACTGACTAGTTGATTTCTTCCATCCTCATATACATGAACTACAAGTCAGGGGGGGAAAGAACTGACAAGTTGATTTCTTCCCCCCCTTCATATACATGAACTACAAGTCGGGGGGATAGAACTGACTAGTTGATTTCTTCCCCCTCCAATACATGATTTACAAGTCAGGGGGGGAAAGAACTGACTAGTTGATTTCTTCCCCCTTCATATACATGAACTACAAGTCAGGGGGGAAAGAACTGACTAGTTGATTTCTTCCCCCCTCATATGCATGAACTCCAAGCCAGGGGGAAAGAACTGACTAGTTGATTTCTTCCCCCATCATAAACATGAATTACAAGTCAGGGGGGAAAGAACTGACTAGTTGATTTCTTCCCCCACTTATAAATGAACTACAAGTCGGGGGGGGGGAAGAACTGACAAGTCGATTTCTTCCCCCCTCATTTACATGAACTACAAGTCGGGGGGATAGAACTGACTAGTTGATTTCTTCCCCCTCCAATACATGATTTACAAGTCAGGGGGGGGGAAAGAACTGACAAGTTGATTTCTTTCCCCTTCATATACATGAACTACAAGTCAGGGGGGAAAGAACTGACTAGTTGATTTCTTCCCCCTCCAATACATGAACTACAAGTGGAGGGGTAGAAAGAACTGACTAGTTGATTTCGTCCCCCATCATAAACATGAATTACAAGTCAGGGGGGAAAGAACTGACTAGTTTATTTCTTCCCCCATCATAAACATGAATTACAAGTCAGGGGGGAAAGAACTGACTAGTTGATTTCTTCCCCCCTCCAATACATGAACTACAAGTCAGGGGGATAGAACTGACTAGTTGATTTCTTCCCCCTGCAATACATGATTTACAAGTCAGGGGGGGAAAGAACTGACTAGTTGATTTCTTCCCCCCTCATATACATGAACTACAAGTCAGGGGGGAAAGAACTGACTAGTTGATTTCTTCCCCCCTAAAATACAAGAACTACAAGTCAGGGGGAAAAGAATTGACTAGTTGATTTCTTCCCCCCTCATATACATGAACTACAAGTTGGGGGGGGGAAAGAACTGACTAGTTGATTTCTTCCCCCCTCATATACATGAACTACAAGTCAGGGGGGAAAGAACTGACTAGTTGATTTCTTCCCCCATCATAAACATGAATTACAAGTCAGGGGGGAAAGAACTGACTAGTTGATTTCTTTCCCCTTCATATACATGAACAACAAGTCAGGGGGGAAAGAACTGGCTAGTTGATTTCTTCCCCCCTCATATACATGAACTACAAGTCGGGGGGGGGAAAGAACTGACTAGTTGATTTCTTCCCCCCTCATATACATGAACTACAAGTTGGGGGGGGGAAAGAACTGACTTCTTGATTTCTTCCCCCCTCATATACATGAACTACAAGTCAGGGGGAAAAGAACTGACTAGTTGATTTCTTCCCCCCTCATATACATGAACTACATGTCGGGGGGAAAGAACTGACTAGTTGATTTCTTCCCCCCTCCAATACATGAACTACAAGTCAGGGGGAAAGAACTGACTAGATTTTTTTTCCTAACCACAAAACATTAAATATAAGGGCAGAAAAAATTGACAAGGGGGGAAAAAATTGACTAGTCAATTTTTTCCCCCATCACAAAACTTGAATTATTAGGGGGGAAAAAACTGACTAGGGGGGGAAAAAACTGACTAGTCAGATTTTTCCCCGGGGAAAAAATTGACTAGTCAATTTTTTCCCCGGGGAAGAAACTGACTAGTCAATTTTTTCCCCGGGGAAAAATCTGACTGGGGAAAAAACTGACCGTTACACCGGGGTACAAAACCATAAGTTTGAGATTTGTGCCGGTACTCAGTTGTCTTCCAAAACAGTTGTTCCAAATGTATTGCATAGAAAACTAGATCCAAGTGCATTTGTAATATATGTTTTCAAACTTAGCTGGAAGATAAATTCTTGGATTATGTAATTAAGAATATGTGCACGGAATTGATATAAAGACACCTTAATGCGATTATTTGCACTAAACACTAAAAACAATTCATGATACCTTGAACGGTGAGTAATTTCTAATTGTTATTACTAATTAAAGCTTTAGGCTATTTATAAAGACTGCAATGCATCACACCAACAGTTGATTACTTGAGAATGCTTTGATAATTATTAAATTGATGTTATGACAGTGTAAATATATTTATTAAAATATTTTTTCCTGATTCATTAATTAGTCTGTGATTCATGTTATCTAGTAAATAAATATATTTTGTTCATGGCGTGTCTCATGTTTCTCCAAATATGTGTTGTAAGTATCTATTTATTGCATGGGAGTGTTTGCGCTATAGTACAAAGCCATTCAGGGTAATGTTCATCTAACCGCAATGTTATTAATATACCTGGTGCATATCTATTAGGACCTTTCGTAGGCTTTTGCAATGCTGTAGTTCCATCGATATAAGTTTCATAATTGTAGACACTATTGAACATGCTGTAGGCTTTTACAACAAGGTAGTTCCATCCATATCCGAAAAGTGACGAAGTTGGAGGCTTTTCTCTTACTGTAGGCAGTCTATATAAATAGCAATTGTTGAATAATTAATCACTACATCCTTGACTTTCATTCCTAAATTTTGCTGTAATATCTCATCCCCCAATGTCTAAGTTCAACATGCAAAAGTTCCAAATTTGAAGGGTATGGGTCAACTTCCCAAAATAAACCCTGAATTGTGCTGGTCAATTCAGAATGGGTTATTACTCTTTTGAACTAAAATGATTTTTTCATTAAATTGGATGTCTTACAAATGTTTTGCTGTGTCACACCTTATGTTGTCGTGTTTGAGCGAATCATGATCAGCATATTTTTGTTGATCATTGATAAAGTATTGGGTATCCTGCATTATTTATACTTTAATCACATTGATCTCTCGAATATACACTGACGGTAAATAAACAGTCCTGCCATCTCTTCATCGTGAATAATTACAAAGCAGAACTTATTACATAAAATTGAGATGTTAGAAATGAACCCAATATGCAATTTGCATATGGAGAGTTAATTGGTTGAATTTTTATATCATATTTTTTTTTACATCAGCAAGTTTTAAATGTAATGATGAGTAAATTATTGACTGAATTTAGAAGTATGACATTAACCTTATCATTATATGGCATCTTAGGTCATTTAATGTTTATGTAAGTCATATAAACAACATTAATATAAACATTACTCTGTCAACAGTTTATGATTTATAGCCATGTTTCGTGTTTTTTTTTACATTTAAATTTCTAAATTCTGTTCTCTGAGAGTGATAAATTACTACATGGGACCCCATTATGTGTTATAACATTGGACGAAAACAACTTGGATTAACAATTTTATTCCCTATATTACAGATTGTCAAACCTGAATATTTGCTCAATCTATTCATTTGTTGGCTTGTCTATTTTGTAACGATAAAGAGCTATCGTCATAGACTGATTGTCATCATCGTCACATGCGTCCACAAAAATATAAAACATTTGCTTTCTTTTTCTTAGAAAGTATAATTCCTAATGATAGTGTTACCCACAGACAGACATCTGCATCTAGTTGGGGTGCTCTTGTTTGGATACATTCTGTGGACTATTTTAGCGAAAGTTATTGATACAGAAATTGTCAAAAAGTTCTTAGATCAGAAAAAAATAATCCTATTTTCTATACCAGACATAATAGTTTAGTTGTTTCTCATTCTTAATAACCACTTACGCTACTGTACTGAAGCACTGAAGCACTGTCTTGACACGCAACATCTCTTGCATGTGGTGCTTATAAATATATTTGTACATGCAAAACATACAGACACATACATAAATGTATTCATTGACTTAAGTCGAGTGGATGGGTCATTCAACTCCCTGATGGCTGTAATCATTGTCTGTTTCTGTAGAAAAGCATTGAATTTACATAAAAGTCCCATATTATATAAACAGTAGTAATACACGTCTGGCTGTTGTACAAATAGTTTATTTTCATCTTACAACATTCTGGTACAGTAGATCACTTCGATTTGGCAAGTTCTCTATTTCATTTTTCCTTTAAATAATTTTCCGAAGTTATGACATTTTGCTGCTCCATATTCTATAGCTGATACTTCGATTGCACATTGAAATTAATTTTCAGGGAGAATTTTGAATTTGTATAGAAATGAATTTATGCAATTTAGCGAAAGTTTGACAGTGCAATGACATAGTGATTTACAGTTATCAGAACTCATTTCTAGACACATGAAATTTAAATATTTCTGGTAGTCTTGGGACAATACAATCTACTTTTTGTTCCGAAGGTTACTCTGACAGCATGTGCCCAAATGGTTCCTGTGGCTTGGTTAATCAAATATTATAATTCTTTAATGGAAGTTTTTAAGACAGGATTAAAATTGTAAGCATTTTGTTACTTGATCTCTCCATAAGCACAGGTCTTGCAGTCTCTGCACATTCTCATAAAAATGTCTGTATACCATACGTGTCTGTTTGGTTTATGTATTGGGACAGAAATAATAATAAAACAAGATCAATGTTGATCATCACTTATAAAGGAAGGGTAATGATTGTCAGAATACAGTCCAGGTACCCCACCAGGCTATAGCCTTACTGTCTGTTATCATACCATGTAGTGATTGTCATAATCCAATAAGTATGATATTACAATTAGTCGTTCATTCATATTTATATTAATAGTTTACAATATACAAACTATTCCCAAGTATATCATTTGTCATGTTTTTTATTGAATAAAAAATAGTTAAAATATGACAATAGTTATTTGTACTCATTAGGTATGTATATAATGTATTATAAACATGAAATGTTATATTTTATTTTTTTGCCATGTTCTAAAATACTTTTACTGATGAACTCGACTGTTTTGTAAAGCAGTAAATGTTTACTAAACTCCTTACAGAGATAGTGTAGAACTCGGAAGCATGTTTGAAAGATTGTTTGTGTGTTTTACATAATGATTTATATTACTATTTCATACCCAAACTAAACTTGCATGAAAATGTCAGTGTGCTTTTGTTAATATGGGAGACAACTCTTGAGAGCCAGATAGAACATAAGTACTCAAGACTGGTTGAATTATCTCCCTTAGTTCTGAGTTGCCAACTGAATCATAGATATTTTGCAGATAACATCGCATCATTTTTTGCCTTTTATTAATTAATACATTGAGTTTGTGTCTATTTAACACTGAATAATTTCTCATAACGTTCGTCATTAGATGACGAAAGTTGATTCATATACAAAATAATTTCAACTATTATAATAATAAACTTCAAGAGACATCAACAGAAAGCATATTATATGAATGTTTCGATGATAGATACAGAAATAACTTATACTAAATTGTAAACTATTACATTTTTCTGTATATGATCTCACTGTGAATCTTGTTTTTATGAGTTTGTTATTTTTTGGCCACAAAAGTTAAACTCTACATTTTGAAATGTTGTGGAGCCTATTGAATAGAAAATGCAAAAAAAAGAATTGGTGTTAACCATTTTAGGGGATGTTGCAAAACTGTTGTAACTCAGTTTTGGTAAAGATGCAGTTATGATAGTTTTTTGGCCACCCCTCTTTTTGATGTATTAGTGATAAAAAATGATTTATTTTGTCGGTCAATCACCTCTAACTTATTTTGGTTATCTTGTTTCAATTATGGCTGTAAGAGTGGATCAAATGTATAGTTACATTAAGTCCTGTCAAGTGAATGATTGATATTTCTGTTGCTTAGCAACTCATATTTAATACCAAATGAACTAATTATTATTGGAATTGTGGTACATGTAATGTATACTTCTCATTTAGAAGGCTTGATACAATCATGTTGTAACTCTGTTTAGGTAAAGAAGCAATTTTTTGCCAAAACCCCAAAATTGGGGATATTAAAATCTTATTTTGAAAGTAGACAGTGAGGTTGTGTTATTAAGGCTGTATTTTAATGCATTCAAGGCACATTAGATTGAACTTTAATAAGTTTAGCACTTCAATGTTTTAGCTTGTTCTATGAAGTATAAAATCAAGTCATCTGTGCACTTTGTATATTGGTGTTGCAAATATTGCTACGATACCATGTCAACAAATTCTTGAACACAATATGTAAAAATAAACAATATCACTGAAGATTCACTGAACTATTGGTGAGAATAAGGGAAAATCTCTCTGAAATTGTATCTGTGAAATTTTAGTGAAACTCCAATTCAAAAGAAACAGGATCATCTGCACATCAAAAGTTAGAGAATAACATTTATGAAGATTGAATTACTTTATAGTAGTTTGTCTATGGGAGACAACTGTTGTGCTACTGTTGTTAATAATACGTATGAAGTATAAATAAGTAATATCATAGTTGCCTCCCTTGGATATTTACAGCTACTTACCTAATAGCAAAATTCTTAATTAAAATTTGCAAGTGTCATTTCAATCAAAAGGACATATTTTCCTTGCATGATATTTATCAGTCTGTATGTCTGCATTATTCATTAATTTGACTAGATTTGTTTGGCTGGATACCAATTTTGGTATAAAAATATTGTCTGCGTGAGACGTGCAATTTGTATATTAAACCTTTGCGATGACTCACCTTGTTTTGCCAAATGTCAATAACAGTTTCTAAATTTGGAGTGAAATGCTTTCCAGTTAATGGATTTAAAACTGTATTTGTCTAAAGGCATCAGATCAACCCAATTTCAAATTTGATTAAAATTGAAATTAAATAAAAACCTTACCGTATGCGAGATATTGGGAACTTAGCAAAAACCATGATACCAATTTCATTTGTTATTTGATATGGCACATATTTACATGACCTTATATCCACATGTTAAACAAAACTGAACAAATTTCCTGTGAAGGAAAATTCAAGCATCTGCATAGAGTTAGTGTAACATTTATTTTAATCAGCTGAAGTTCACTATTTTAAAAATAAGAGACATGAGATTCATTTTCATGCGCCATGACAAGACCTGTATTAGTGACCAAAAAGTTCATTGTCAGGTTTTTGCATTTTCTAACAGATATAATTTTGTTTCAACTTTCATTTAGTACCAAAAGTATTAAAATCGGACATCTACTTTTCTTTTTATAACAATCTCAATATAAGAACAAGATGCAAAAGTTAGGTACAAAATGATGACGTCGTGTCAGAATGTACATAATTCTTTAAAAATTTGTCTGCTTTTCAAACATGGAAGGAACAAATTATGCAATACTTATAAATATTTCCGTGTTCGTTCAATTCTATAAATTACACTAAAGTCTCCAAAACATCTTCGGACAAAGTGCTAAGTTTGTGACGTCAAAACTTTGATTGGAAATTACTCAACGTCATCACCAACGTTACTAACAGAGGATTTGTCATGGTATGCTCATATAATGTTCTATACATTATTATCTTACTGAGCAGACAATAAAGTGGAGGAGCATTGCTATACTTTGATGTCTGTGAGTCAATCATCTGATCCTGTTGCATTATCAAACTCCACTCATTCCTTAGTGCATGCTATTATAATTTTTATACATATCTTGATGTCTAATTGCCCTTTCTCCTTGACCCTCTTATTCAAAGCAAGCACCATTGTTACTAAACATCAGTGTAGAAGTGTGTTGAAACTAGTCCACTGTCAAGTAGTAGTCTATTTCTATTTCTGGTTCTTCTACTTGTCACCATGATAGCTTTAATTAGGGACCACTTCGCAAGCTGTCTTTGTTTCTGAGAGCGTTTGTAATCTGTTATGTCAAGTGTCTAACAAGAAAGTACTTACATATTTCTCTATGTGGGCTGTTGTAAATTAGTGAAGATCAGAAGACGTGGTACGAAAACCGTTTCCGTAGTTATAGTGGTTTTATGTCATTTATTCTAAAGCTTACACATGGCACCTGTCCCTTAAGTCGTTCCAGTCTCGTGAGCTCATCAAATATGAATTGCCTCCATAGCCGATTCTTTATTTGATAGGACTAATTACATTGAACGTTTTTTCTGCTGATGTCGGCAGTAAGTACGCAGCAACCTTTTATAACCTTTTGATGATGAAATGTAATTGTGCACGTAACAGTGAAACGGAACGACTTGACTCGCAATGTTGTTTAAATGCTGATGATAAGGCACCATAGCATTCTTTACAATTGCACTTGATCATGTATCGCAGCAGTAATGTGTTAACGTTTTTAAAAAGGCTTTGACTGGTTTGTTAAGGTTTGACTGTAAACTTGATGTATTGTTTGTTACTCATCACATGAAGATGCGTTACTGACAATACATATAAGAGAAGATTGTCTGGCCAAAAACAGACAGCTGTGAGAAATATTGTGCTTAGTCAGCAAAAATCAAAACAGCCATGCATTATTAATATGGAAATGTTTCCCACCAATGCTCAATGGAAAGCTATCAGGAACAAAAACAACCATCTTTCTTTGTCCAGCAACATTGATTTTCTGGTTACGATTTGTTAGCTCACCTGAGCAGGAAAATGCTGATATCAGGCTTTTGGGATCGTTGAATGTCTGTCAGCCATCCATAGCCCTATTGGTTTACAGACTAACATCTACAACTTCTAAAGCAATCTTAATCAAACATAGACACAATATGCATTGCTATTCGGTCTAGATCAATATTGGGCCATGTGAAACCTGTTAGTCAAGAGTTGTGTCCCTCGATAAATCTCAAAGTGCCAAATAACCATAACTCCAGTACCTTCATTAGTTACAGGCAGAATGTTTATACCAGTGAAATTTCACTCACATGTATGCCCATGATTTATCAACAACAGATTTATCAAGGGACATAAGTCTTGACTAACAGGTTGAGTGTTTTTCCCTATGCAAACATGTAAGCAACTGGTAAGTTTTTACCAATCCTATTCATATTTCGAGACCTTTCTCCAGTTGTAATGTAGACCAAATATAACCGATTTATCTAAAATTACCTGCCTCTGTTTTGCCAAAAATGCATCAAATGCCCACTGTTAAAACATCATTGAATTTTCTTTACCAATGTTGAAATATGCGATCTGAGAGACCATTGGTTAGGTTGTATCGTTAATTGCCGAGATATGTCCTTTGCTTTGGTGGGCGACATTATAAGGCCATCTTACTGCCGTCTTGTTAATTCTTGGAACTAGTCCAGCATTTTCTTATTATTAGAAATTTGCACCGTGATATTATTCTTGGGCAAATATTTTTCATATGTATTATATTATATTTCCCAGTTGATATATGAATACTCAGCAAAATTGTCTATGAATTAATAATCAGCTTTTGATGATAGGTTTGTTAATGTTTGGTATGCATATGAAAAGACATCCAATGTATGAATGTATGCAATGATATAAGTGTATGACTCACAGTGGGTTCATACGCAATATTCAGTGTACTTTTATTCCTTTTATTGATGCAGTCAGCATTTTGAAGGTTATATTTATACTATAATATGATTTCTCCATAATATGATTCAGAAATCATTTTGATGGGTAGGGATGATTAAGTCTGAATTTTCATGAGACATTACGTTCATCTTCATGGGTAACAGTATAGAATAGTGGGCATCTTCATGGGTTACAATATAGTACAGTGGGCATCTTCATGGGTTGCAGTATAGTACAGTGGGCATCTTCATGGATTACAATATAGTACAGTTGGCATCTTCATGGGTTACAGTATAGTACAGTGGGCATCTTCATGGGTTACAATATAGTACAGTGGGCATCTTCATGGGTTGCAGTATAGTACAGTGGGCATGTTCATGGGTTACAATATAGTACAGTAGGCATCTTCATGGGTTACAGTATAGTACAGTGGGCATCTTCATGGGTTGCAGTATAGTACAGTGGGCATCTTCATGGGTTGCAGTATAGTACAGTAGTCATCTTCATGGGTTGCTGTAATGCTTGTTTCTGTAAACATCTTCATGGGTTTAAGAGTGGTTCATTGGACAGTTTCATGCTTTGTGGTATGGTTCAATGGACTTCTTTGTGGGTTGCAGTATTGTTCAGTTGACATATTCATGGGTTATCCTTTAAGTCAGTGAACATCTTCATGGGTTATCATTTAAGTCAGTTGGCATCTTCATGGGTTATCATTTGATTCAGTTGGAATCTTTATGGGTTATCTCTGAAATTAGTTGGCATCTTCATAGGTTATAGTACAGTTCAATGTGCATGATCTTAATTGATTACAAGGATATTTCCATCCATTTTCATATGGCCTAGTGGACATCTTCATGGGTTATAGTATAGATCAGTTGGCATTGAGAACATTTATTATGTCTCTCAAAATTTGATTCAACTAAATGTTTGATAGCAAGACTGTCAAGATGAATATAAATTCTTATACTTAACTTTTATCATAGAATCATGGGGTAGAGTTAATTCAATAATTGTTGTTGTGTAAAACTGGATGTTATAAGTTGTAACATGTTGCATCTAAGTTAGTTCATGACCCCAATATTCTTTTCTCTAACAAATGACCATTATACAAAATATGGTAACTGAGACTGACCAGTTTATGGTATGGTTAGTTTTATGTCCAGTGGATTGATCTCATACAAAACATTAATAGCTTGAATGGCTATTTATCCAGACAATTACTCTTGAATTTATGGTTTCTATTTGCTGAAACAGATTGAAATTGTGGGAGTAATTCTTCTCTATTTGACGTTTATTTGTTTCTGAAATAAAATAAAAATAAACCTTTCCCCAGCTTTTTGCTGACATTGAAGTATGACCTTTAGGTTTTAATTGGTTTTAGTTCTAATCAGAATGTCACATATGGAGGGGTGTTAGAGGAGTAGCCACAGTATGTGCTTTGTATAACTGCTGTTTTGTTGAAGCTGAAGAGGTACAAATTCAAGGCTGTTTGAAAAAGAATAATGTTGGCCAGTTTCCTTCTTGATCTGATTTTATACTGATTTGTGTTTTCATCATTATTTGTTATGTAACTTAATGAAGCTCCATGACATTGAAGGCTGCTTGTGTTTAAATCTTCTTAAGCTTTCCCAAGACAGTTCATCAGTGTCTCAAACCATTATAAACAACTACATGTAGCATGTTTGAAGACCAACCTTTAATTGTGATTGGTACAAATTGGTAATACTCTCCTGTGTGTCCCTTGTGTACTCTAATCTCATTGTAATGAATGAAGATTTGGACCCTGTACAATGAGCATGGAGTCTGGTGTCTGAAGTGGACACTTGGAAACTCTTGACCAGCTTACCAGCTTACTGATCTAATCTTCATTCTCCACATGTCAGAGATGCCAATTAAAGAGCCTATTAACACACAGGGTTATACATTGGTCAGTTCAGTTGACCATTTTGGATATAGTTGACAGCAGGAAATGAGACCACTTTACCAGTTATTATGGTTTTATCAAGATGCCCTCATTTTGCATCACAACATCTCTCTAGCCACTACTCAGTCAATGAAAGTTTAATCCCACTGCAAGAATTTAAAAGATAATAGGAATGACGACAGTGTTTGTTTAGGGGTTAACAATAGATTTAGCAGTATTCAAGCAATATGTCAGGGTCACCAGACCCAAACAGCCTTCCTGGGCAACCTGACAGAAATCTTCCTAATTATTATGCAAGATCTGATGACCAGACATTCAAGTTCAGAATTGATGGCAAATAAGGCTGTTTTTTATCTCAGGTATTCAGTTGGCAGGTATTTCACTTACCATTCAACATGTCAAACATTAACAATGCTCTCAACTATGCTAAAAAGAATTAGCAATAAAAGTTGGATGTTTTAACATGTGTACATGACCAGAAATTGATCACATTGTAAAAGTGCAGTAATGATGTTTTTTGTCATCAAATGTAAGGGCATTGTAAGCACGTCTCGATAATTGGCATTCCAGCTAACTGTATAGGTATACTTTTGCTTTCAAAAGCCTGGCTCTAATTGGCTGGCTCAAGTCATCAAAGGTAATAGACTCCTTACCTGTTTGTATTAAACTATTAGCTACTACTGAGGTTCATCTGACTGTTCTCTATGAGACCTCATTATAAATCAGTCTGCTAAAGGTTTTAACAAAGCATGCAAGAGGTGCACCAAAGCATTGTTGCTTAAGTGCTCTGGTAGCCATCAGCTGTGTCTGCTGTCTGCTGTCTGTCATACATCAATTTAAAGTGCTGGTTGTTCATGTTTATGCATTTTCATATATATCTTGCAGTCTTATGACATTTCTCCCACACATATTTTCCAAGATCATGGTGTTTGTATCAGTCTGTCTCTGACCTTGTGCTTACAGACACTATGTCTATGTATCACCAAACATCAAGTCCTGATTATAAAGATGATATATTTAATTTACATCTTGTTATTTTATTATTATCAGACCTCCCAGTTCTTAGGATTGACAAAATAAATGTCTGTTTCCTGTAATCCAAGATTGACCCCAATACTTTAACCTGGACCCAAGCTTTTTTTATGGCAAAACTCCTTAAAGTCATGTTGAGCTATCTCTGTCGCAGTACAAATATATGAAAAAAATGTATATTTATGTAAAAAATACAGTTCCTTCCTAACAGCCCAACAGTCACTGTTTTTGGGCATGATTGTTTGAAAGAGATTTTTCTTGGCCTTATATACATCCCACTATAATGCTGAGTTATGCTGTCACAATTAGATTGTAATAGATACCAATAACCTGTTATTGTGTTACATTTATATTAAAAACATGAGATTTTATTAAGCTATTGTTGGCTTTGAAGTCTCAATATGGATACAATCTCCAATGTCAGCCATGGGTGATGGTCATCGTAGATATCAGATGTACTGACCACCCAATGTTTGATATTTCTGGATTAAAAATAATGTAACAGATGTATGGTATACTTGTCTCTAAAGTTCAAATATATTTATGTGTAAATCTTTGCATGGTAGACAGTGATTGACCAAGATATTACTTTTGTAATAGTCAATCTGAAATCAGCTTGAGCCAGTTTTGAATAACTTGATGTCTGCATACAGTTTTGGAATGTTGATTTCTAATATGTTTTTCTATTAGCAAAATGTACAATATTTTAAGGATATATGTGTTTTCTTTTGAAAGGGAAACATAACTCTTCCCACTAATCCGGTAACATGTTGTTATCTCCCTTTCCTAATATCTGTTTTGATTGTGATACTAACTTATGAAGTTGTGTATGATATTAATGAAATTAAGAAGAATACTCTTATTTTAACGATTTTAGAAATTATTTTTCCAAACAGTTCAGATGTTGTCTGCATATTTGTTACATAGAAACATTGAGATGAGATCTCTTCAGTTATTTCTTGTTCAAATTGGTTTGAAATGTTAAGAATAAAAATGGCATATTAAGTATAGAATTTGCTTTATGTGCAATTGTATTGATTTCCACAGAACATGATTCCATCTCAAAAAGATGCATGCACATGTAACTGACTATAATTATGTACCTTGTATTGATGCTGGCTGGTGTTTGTCTGCGGTTTATGGCTGTAGACAACATTTTCTTCTGTTTTTGTGTTGAATATCTGATCTAATTCCTCAACGTCATGAATATTTTATATTCTATCTGAATCAATCTAACGTTTGTTTTATGCTTGAATCAGCATTAATTGTAGGAGATTCACCCACGGTTCTATAAATTGCTTTCCTTTACCTTGTTAGAATATACTTAGAAATGTCTGATGTTCCTGATACAGGGAATGGAACTTTTATGCCCCTCCTATTCGAAGAGTGGTTAACCCTTTCTGTGTGTTTGTCTGTGCGAATAGTTGGATCCCAATCAATAACTCTTGAAAAGATGGATAGATTCAATTCATTTTTTGCACATAAACATAGGATAATAAAATACAGGTCTTGTTCAAATTCGGTTACAATCCATCAATTTTTGTAGGAGTTGTTTCCCTTTTTGACTTGAAAAATTGTTTTATGATCAATGAGACTTGAAAGGGTGGATGGAATCAATTCATATTGATTCAAAATTATGTAGCCTTTACAAACGTACAGACGAAACTCGTTCATTCTAATTCATCGGGCTTGAAATTTATTTCAAATAGTACATGATTTCGAATAGGCATTTCAATGCCTGAGGCATAAGAAGATACATCCGGACCTGATATTTATTTGGGATGACACCAAGTATTCGGATAAAAGGTTGTCAAATAAATGAGGTACATCTTCTACTGACAATCCCATAGTGCGGGCATTTGTGTTCAATGGACACATCTAGTTTGATTTTGTCTTCCATAAAATATCATGGGATATTTGATTGCGTCCTTTATCTGTCTGTCTGTTCATCCATCACAAAACCATTTCCACTTGATATCGTTTAACTACTGGGAGCATTTTCAAATAAGTTGGCACAAATGATTTCCATATTGAGACAACATGCATAAGTAATTTTCGCCAATGTCTGTTCAAGGTCACTGTGAAGTTAGATCAATACAAGTAGCCATTTGGGGGGGGGGGGGGGGGTGTTCAAGGTCACTGTGAAGTTAGATCAATACAAGTAGCCATTTGGGGGGGGGGGATTCATGTGTATTTGCATAAAATCTGTGATCTACAGTTTTCTTCAGTTTTGTTTTTCAGTCATCAAGACCTGACATGACTTATTAACATTATTTTAAGAACTTGTTTTATAATCAATGTAAAATAAATAATTTTACATATGCCTGGCTATGCCCCTGTTAACATACAGATCCTTTTCATGCTGATAATAATAGTGGCATTATTATTTTCACAGTTTCAATTTCTTATTTCATTGAAATAACATACAGTGGGAAAAGTTCTAGATTAGATTATGGTGCTAGCCTGACATGGTTTACCAAACAATGACAGCTGGAGTAACAATTAACTACATGTGGTTTTCATGAAACCCCAAAATATAAACAACTGTATAAATGATAATGTTACATATGATTGTACATGTAGGTCTGCTAAGCTCGTTAGTGAGTATAATTACTAGCCAGCAAAAATGTCTTTGAAGCAACGATATTGTACATAATACTTGTGACAATTACTTTTTTATCACAAGAAATCTTAAAATAGTCAAAATAATTGGTAAGCTGGAAAAAAAGGTTCTCAAGTAATTGTGGGAATATTTTTAACTCATGAAAGCTAATTACCTTGAACGCTAATTACCGCCTTATTTTGTGCTAGTTTCATCAACCACCCCCACATATAAACACTTGATTTATAGACAAGCTGCATTCACGTAGGCTTTATGAATAAACAAAACAATTATGTAGACTTGCATTTTACTTAAGCAACATGAACAATAAAACTATAACATGTAACATTTAATGCATTTCTAATTGTGCTTTGAATATTTTCAATATTTTCTTTTGATAACTTATTAATAATTGGTTAGATATTCAACTATTGTAAATGCTTTCCGGTATCGTTATAAGCACATGGCTTAATTAAGGCCAAGAATAATATTCATATCAGCATTGGTATGTTGATGCATTTGATTTATTGATAAATAATTAAAATGATCTGCAATTTGTTTTTTATTGATTATCTACTGTCAATCACTTGAACTATTGTTCTTGACAGAATGAGTAGAAATAGCCAATTGGAATTAATTTGCCACGATAGAATAAGTTAATCAATGCCAGGCACTGGAGTTAATACCCTTGACTGAATTAGTTATGGATAGATATTGTAGTTACTTCCCTTATCAGAATTGAACCATCCACTGGAATATTTGTCCTTCACAAAATTTGCTATATTCAATCACATTACTTGTGGCCCTTGACGGAATGAATGAAAGTCAGTCCCTAGAGTTATTGCCCTTGAAAGATTTAGTAAATGTTAGCCTTTGATGTTATTTTAATACTTTACAGAATTAATCATGGCTTATCGCTAGAGTTATTGCCCTTGAAAGAATTAGTTAATGCTCACCACTATAGTTATTTCTCTTTGCTGAAGTAATAAACACTGGAGTTATTGCTCATGAAACAATTAGTTTAAACTTACCACTAGAGTTACTTCTCTTTGCTGAAGTAGTTAACACAGAAGGTATTGGCCTTGAAAGAATTAGTTTAAACTTGCCACTAGAGTTACTTCTCTTTGCTGAAGTAGTTAACACTGAAGTTATTGCCCTTGAAAGAATTAGTTTAAACAATACCACTAGAGTTACTTCTCTTTGCTGAAGTAGTTAATGTCAGCCACTGGAGTTATAGTCCTTTACAAATAAGTCAACATTCTAGGCTCCACATGAAATCAGTTTCATCCGATGTTTTATAGCATCATCATTTGTTATGATACATACAGTAACTATTTTGATCTACTTTGCTCCTCTGACCTGTGTGGGAGGTAGCCAATATCACCTCTGTATCATTGTTATCTGTAATACACATGTTTTATTGTGTTGCAGGAATCATAAACATCACAATTATGAGCCACCATAGGTGTAAAACTTCTTATTCGAAATATCATTCTGCTTCTCTCTATGTAACTGGTGGTAATTCATGGGTTATGGTGATTAACCTTTGCACCCCTTGTGTTTTATGTTGATAATTCCAAGAAATGGTTGATAAAGATGTCAGAGAAGTTTCAGACCTTTGTAAAGAAGCCAAACCACATAATAACCCAAGCTGAGAGCATTGTGTTCACTGAATAGTAGCTACTTCGAAGTATTTCAGGAATGGTGATGAAATTGGCTTCAGAGTAAATTCCAGACCTTTTGTATTGACTTAGATAAGTTCCTTGTGTTGAAGTGTTGGCATTTCATGAAATTTAGTATTATTGTAGCCATACCAATCATTCTGATCTGAGCTTGTATGATTAAGACATAATTCTTCCTCTGACGATGGATCAAGGACTATAGACCTTTTTCTGTGTTGATTTATCTACCCTTGTTGCAGGTTCGCATGATGAGGGGCGCTGACCTTAGATCTAGGTGTAGAGCAACAGACATAGGAACCAATTGTGTGTTAATCTTTGGCAATTGTGTTTTCAGAATTTAAACTATTTTCACTGCAATATATTTCCCGATAAATACATAAACGTCATAGGAGTTGAAATGAAATTAGTCCTAAAATTCCGGGAACAATACATCATTTTGTTGCTCCAAGCTATTTTGTATTATCATATCAGGCAGTAATGATGGTTTCCAGCATATTCAATCTGGTATGCCATGGACTTAATTTATGTTGGCATCGTAATAACAGTACTAAAACTTGGATAAAGCATATTATTTAATATGCATTTGAAATATTCATGTCCTTTTTATAGTGCTTCCGTTGAATTCAAAACTCATGATGCAAAACATTGTAAAATTTAAAATTTGTCGGTGCCAAATAGTTTTGTTATATGTTTTGTTGATTTTGGATGAATTTGTTGAATTTGGGAGATCTTGATTTTGAGAAATCAGCTGATTTTTACCTTGGAATATTCCTTGAAGTGTTCAATTCACACACAGCAACTAAACATAAATCTTTTCAGATATATAGCTCATGTTTAACACCACCATATGACCTTGATATCTGTCAGAATTTTGCATCCGAGTTGAAATGATATATTAAGAAATACACTGTCGCAAATAAATAGTAATTTGCAGTATGTGTGAGTATTGTTTTGCCGTAAATTTCGTTGGTTTATTCTATAATATGCATCATCTACAATATCTTGCCTACAATCTCTATCAATATTGTTGATATTCTTATAAAAAAAAACAAGGTTTCGAATCTTGTAATAAAAAAGGTGATTCAAAATTAGTCGAATATACCATTATCATGTACACAATGTCCATTGGTCAATATTTTCCATGACATGTTTTCATTGGCTGATCACATCACAATTTGCTTACAATTGTTCTCGAGTAAATAAAAAACGGTCTGTACTAAAGGTAATTAATAAAATAAATAGATGTTTATCAAATTATGTTTTTATGAGAATCAAAGCTTGTTAAAATCTTATCATTCATCTACAACGTGTGTTTGTAAGACAAATCCTGTAATGCCCACTTTGATGCATGCTACAAATTATGGTAGTGATGAAAAATTACAAAATTATGTATTTTTAATGATCGTTGATTTTCAACACTTATTTGTATGTTGTAATGAATGATTGTGGTAATTAATGTACGAGAATAGTATTTCATTTTTTATGATCAAAGAAATGTGAATGCAGATAATTAGGTGGTGGATTTTTAACGTAAACAAGAAATGCGTCAAGGTTACAAATGTTGTTCAGTTGAAGAGAAATAGCCTTGGTGGTTAACGTAAGATTTGATTGGTCTACAATAAAACTGTTCATGAATCATTCATGATTAATTCTTGAACTGTTCCGGAGTTCATGAACTATTCATGACATGCTTTGAAAGGCTAATGAGGCATTTAATCCTTGACCGGTTTAAAAATGATGCTCTTATGACAAGCTCTCGAAACGTATAACAAAACTAGAATGATTCATGGAAAAAAACAATTTTATCTGCAGTTTATGAACTATTTGTGGATAATTGTTTTAAGAATAGCTTATGTGTTTATTGTTCATGAATACGAATAAAAAATAAAGAACTGAGAAATATCAGTTCAAGAACTATTTCTGAATGGCTTGAAATGTTCATGATTTCATGAACTGTATTTCACAACTGATATAGAATACTTAATTATCTGAGTTTGAAATAAATACATTTATAAGTATGTGTGATGATCGGTGTATGAAGTGGAATAAAGTAATAGTATGCTAATTAATATCCTGTCATCTGATATCTGATTGGGATCAGTTCTACTGTATACATAGTTTCAATCTTTTGTGTTGAAAAATGAAAATGTCATGCTTATTCCATAAAAATATTTCTTTATCATTTTTAACCAGGTTTTTGAAAAAACCAGGTTATTAGAATGGTGATGTCGGCGGGCGGGCGGGCGGCCGGGCGGGCGGGCGTCAAACTGGGTGGTTTCCGGCGAATAACTTGAGTTCTGTTGATCATATTGTAACCAAACTTAGTGTACAGTAAGAACATATGGAGAGCTCGCTTGGGATTGCTTTTGGGTTCGATCCGACAAAGGTCAAGGTCACTGTTACTAAAAATAGAAATTTGGTTTCCGGCGAATAACTTGAGTTACATTGATCATATTGACATCAAACTTGGTGTACAGTAAGAACATGTGGAGAGCTCGCTTGGGATTGCTTTTGGGTTCGGTCCGACAAAGGTCAAGGTCACCATTACTAAAAATAGAAATTTGGTTTCCGGCGAATAACTTTAGTTACATTGATCATATTGACATTAAACTTGGTGTATAGTAAGAACATGTGGAAAGCTCGCTTGGGATTGCTTTTGGGTTCGGTCTGACAAAGGTCAAGGTCACCGTTACCCAAAATAATAATTTGGTTTCCGGCAAATAACTTGAGTTACATTGATCATATTGACATCAAACTTGGTGTACAGTAAGAACATGTGGAGAGCTCGCTTGGGATTGCTTTTGGGTTCGATCCGACAAAGGTCAAGGTCACCGTTACTTAAAATAGAAATTTGGTTTCCGGCGAATAACTTTAGTTATATTGATCATATTGACATCAAACTTGGTGTATAGTAAGAACATGTGGAGAGCTCGCTTGGGATTGCTTTTGGGTTCGGTCCGACAAAGGTCAAGGTCACCATTACTTAAAATAGAAATTTGGTTTCCGGCGAATAACTTTAGTTATATTGATCATATTGACATCAAACTTGGTGTATAGTAAGAACATGTGGAGAGCTCGCTTGGGATTGCTTTTGGGTTCGGTCCGACAAAGGTCAAGGTCACCGTTACTAAAAATAGCAATTTGGTTTCCGGCAAATAACTTGAGTTACATTGATCATATTGACATCAAACTTGGTGTACAGTAAGAACATGTGGAGAGCTCGCTTGGGATTGCTTTTGGGTTTGGTCCAACAAAGGTCAAGGTCACTGTTACTAAAACTAGCAATTTGGTTTCCGGCGAATAACTTGAGTTTCGTTGATCATATTGACATCAAACTTGGTGTACAGAAAGAACATGTGGAGAGCTTGCTTGGGATTGCTTTTGGACCTGTTCTGACGAAGGTCAAGGTCACCATTACTAAAAATAGCAGTTTGGTTTCCGGCGAATTACTTGAGTTTCTTTGAACATATTGACATCAAACTTGGTGTACAGTAAGAACATGTGGAGAGCTCGCTTGGGATTACTTTTGGGTTCGGCCTGACAAAGGTCAAGGTCACTGTTACTAAAAATAGAAATTTGGTTCCCGGCGAATAACTTTTGTTTTGTTGATCATATTGACATCAAACTTGGTGTACAGTAAGAACATGTGGAGAGCTCGCTTGGGATTACTTTTGGGTTCGGTCTGACAAAATTAAGGTCACTGTTACTAAAAATAGAAATTTGGTTCCCGGCGAATAACTTTCGTTTTGTTGATCATATTGACATCAAACTTGGTGTATAGTAAGAAAATGTGGAGAGCTTGCTTGGGGTTGCTTTTGGACTCGTTCCGCCAAAGGTCAAGGTCACCATTACTTAAAGTAGCAATTTGGTTTCCGGCTAATAACTTTAGATTTGTTGGTCATATTGACATCAAACTTGGTGTATAGTAAGAACATGTGAAGATCTCGCTTGGGATTGCTTTTTGGTTCGTTCTGTCCAAGGTCACTTAAAATTTAAAAATCAGTTTCCACTTAATATCTTCGCTATTCGTGGGTGTATTGACATCAAACTTGTTGTATAGTTGTTCCATATATATATAATATATCTAAGTGGGAGTGTTTGTATGCATGTTTCACCTCTGGCACCTTTGCAGCATTGATGATCATCATGTATTCATTATACAAATAGAGCCTTGGTTACAAATAATTAGGTTTAAAACCTGGTTTGTGGGCATTGCCCATTTCTTGTTCATTATTTGTTTAGGGTAAAACTGTTGTATTTGTTTTTTTCAAGAGCTAAGTTACAATCACCTAGCTCCACACTTTATATTTAAAGGCCACTTGCAGTCACAGTCATCCATAAAAAAAATATAAAACATTCACTGTATAAATTTTGAAAAAGTATATAGTAAGTGCTGACAAGTCAATTCTCAGATGTTCCTTAAGGTGAAATTCTTATTGCACCAGTCATTAATCTAAACCATTTTGGAGAATTGACCCAGCAGCATCAATGCCAATTATAAGCCTTGTTGCTTTTTGTTTGAAGATTTACTAACATATGAAGCTGGAGTCAATGACTTGATGATGTAATATAAGATTTATACATGATGTAAGAAAAACATGTTTCAAAGCTTTTAAGCACACACATCTGTATTGCATGTTTTTTTTTGATGTCAGATGGTAAGTATTTGAAATACAATCTTATGTATAATTAAGTGGATATACTAAGCTACTTTCTTTTGATATTTTTCTGCTGAAAAGCTTACAGATGCCATTGAAGTCAAGGGGACCAAATCGTTATGGAGACCTTTGGCAATATCTTGAAAGATTTTTTGGTATTTCTTTTTTTATTATCATTTAAATCGGTGAGTTAGCATACCCTTGATTGTTGAAGACCCCGAAGCAAGTCTGAAAGAAGAACCTTTGAGACAAACGTACTTCTGAAGAAATCACAAATCATGATGTTAAAGGGTTGTTCGACCACAAGAAAGGAATTCTTGAAGCCCTTAGTATGTATATGCACCTGCTGACTTTGAACATTTCTGAAATTTCGAAACAATTATGTGAAACTAGATAAGAGTTAGAATCTATTGACTTTGAAATATTCTTTTCATTTGAATTAATTGTTACTGTCTTTTGGTACAATTAATCTTATGTAACGTCAGTGCATGACAGGAGATCAAAGAATTATAGTGCTTAACTATTGTAGCTCCTTACCAAGGCTGAGTTAAGATGGTTTTGCACCAAACCCTCGAGACACACTCGGCGAACAAAGCTTGAATTGCTTAGACAGTGTGGATTGACCAAGGGCTCTAGAAATCCACTAGCCTGACGTCCCGGACAAGTGTAATTGCTGATTTGGGCTACCAACAGTTCGAGTTAGACTTAGTCCAGGACAAGTCTGTTATGCAAGCCTTACTTAACTGATTATCCGTACCCTATTAATGCTCGGACAACTAGCCTCCCATGTCGGACAAGTCAAAATTAACATGTATACTAGTCCGGAACAACTGTGTCAAAATTAATGAAATTTTTAGAGCCCTGTACTAACCCTGGCTTGATTTTCACTATCCTCCAATAGAGTTCAGAAAGGTTGAGTGAGATTGATATTAACTCAGCTTTGTTGCTGCTTACACAAGGATACAAAACATGATTGTCTGCCTTGGTATTGAGAGTGAATTATTTTAAAATGTACATACAGGTTGCCTCATTCAATTTAATGCTCAGAAGAGTAGCTGATGTACCATCATTTCAAACCATGTTATACAATGCATATAATTCCATTATGAATATATGACACAAAACATGCAAACTTCAAAGTAATTAAATTATATGTTAATTAACAAATTGGGAAATTCTATTTATTTCTGTGTCGTTGTATGATTGCTTTTCTATGTGTCAGAAATGACTTTTACTTTGATGTTGTTTGGTACTTGCCCAAATTATGCCATATTTTATTACTGCTTTTAATATAATTATATTTCCTGACCCTGTGCAAATTAAGTCATCCCAACAAGTTTTAATGTATTTTGTTCTTTCCCACTCACTGACTGCTTTAATTAAATTGTCAATATGTTCGCGCACGTCAGTCAACAATAAAGCAATGTAACTATGATTGCTGAACTTGTGAGAAAGCAATGTTTTCTCAGTTCAATATAATCAACATTGCTTGTAGATTGCTCATAGGGTGTTGCCTTGAAAACAGTGGTAGAGTTAAGACAGAATTCCAACCTGTCTTCACATACTATTTCAATGACAGGGGTGGTGGGTGGGGTTGAGTTAACTACTTATCTCAGTAAAAACTATATCTACTCGGCTCTTAGACACATCCAGATATAAATCTTACAGAGGGAAACCAGAATATAGCAAGTACATTAAAACCTGAATAATACAACCACACTTGGGACTCTTGAAAAATGGTCTTCATATTGAGGTTGAATACAGAGAAAAAGAGTGAACATTTACTTGAAGATTGTGTTCTTAATTTTGAGGTGGTCTTATTATTGAGGTGCTCTCTAGGTAAGGTTTTGCTGTATACAATCACAATTATGCACAATTCTTTCCAATGGTCATACATGTGAACATGGAATAATTTGACTGTAAATCTTGATCAAACTGTGTTATTTAAATTGATTTGTGTTCCTGCCTGTGTCAGCTTAACTTTGAAATGATTATCTGCTTGCAGCATGTTGTTAAAAGGATATTTGATAGATTAGTGCAAAGTTTTTGCCCTGAACTGTGCCTTTAACGTCCATATCATCAATATTTCCCTTTGAACTGTTCATCCAACATGACATTTAATTATCATCTTTGTTACTTTGGTTGTTCAGTAAATTGTGTGTGCAGTGCTGGATCAGGGTGTGGATACTTCGCATGTGAATGAAATCAGATTGTGACTCAATTAGATATTCTGTTGATTGAGTCTTTGATTGAAAATCAATGGTTAATGTGGTAACATGTTAGCGAAGTGTTCGATACAGTGCTTTAATCATGTGTTTTCCTACGATAGACGGCTGTTGCGTGGTTAGTCATAGTAAAGGCGTCCCATCCCCAGTTGCTAAAGGCGGTCCATCGCCAGTCGCGCACTGTATTATGCAAGAGGCAGGAAATCCATGTCTGAATTTTCTCGTATATTGAGGAACCTGAGTGAGACCTATTGATTGGTTTCTGATGGGAGAACGTTTTATCTGCATGATTTACGCCACTTTCTTCTATCTCTGCACCATCTCTCATTGATTTTTGCTGTTTAAGTATAGGAATATGTGCTTCAATATTTAGATCTTTAAAGTTTTACACTATTGTTTCACTGCCTGCTGGATTATTAAGTGCTGATTCCATCAGTTAGTTGTTTGTTCAATCAATCAATCAATCATTTAGTCGGTCAGTCAATCAATCAGTCAGTCAATCAATCAATCAATCAATTAATCAATCAATCAATCAATCAATCAATCAGTCAATCAGTCAGTTAATCTTTGTTCTAGCAGGTGATTGTACAACTTTGTATCTGCATGATAACAACATCAAGGAGTGTGTTATAAACCAAAGATTGAAATTCAAAAACAAAATCGGCTTAGTCATAATTCTAACAAATGTACAGTATGTGAACATCAAATTCAAGCGGTTTATATTTCATTCCACTTATATCGGTAGAATGTCTAGAATGTTGGAATAAACAAGATGAATAAATAGAATTATTTACATTTTGTATAATTTATGTTCCTCACTTTGATTGGTAATTTAATTATTTGTTTCTGTTTTGTGCTGACCATACATATGACATATTATAACAGGTGTAATTGTATGGATCAGACTTAAAGATCTTCACATTAAAACATGAACAACCATATTTCAATTTTGGATAAATTAAATGTATAAATTTATATCATACTATAATTTACAATTGTATGAAACTTTGATATCATGAATGTAGCTATATTCAGCATATTTGATATAAATAATTTCAATAGGTCAAGGAATGATACAATTTGACCAAATTGGACTCATAAACTTGTTGAATGTTGGATTAAAGGTGTGCATACAATCTCTTTAATCTCTCAATGTAACAGATATTGCTCCCGTCAGTCCTTTGATCTATTGTCAACCTGTTATTTCACATATCATTGGAGGGTGTTTGTAGAGTGATTAGCTGATATGAGAGCATACATTTGTTTATCAATTCTAGACTAGAACTAACATTATTGAACTAACAAGAGAGTATCAAACTTTAATGAGAAAATGTCTGGGCTGAGTATTGTTATGGAATAAAAGCCTGATAATATAACCTTTATATAGCTTCTGTTGTATGAGTCACTGAGCTCCGAATATACAGGTACTTCTGGTTACTGAGCTTGTTACAGGCTACTTTGAGCTTATTTTCAGTGACTGAGCTTATTTTAGATACCTGTGAGCTTATTCTAAGTAACTGAGCTCTTCCAGCTAAAAAAAGAGCTCACCTTAGGTGATTGAGCCTCAAGCTGTTGAATGCTATTGCTGTTATAGCTATAAAACAATCATGTATTAAATTCATTGAATTACAAAGATCAGGTCTTTTTCATTTTGATTACACTTTTCATTTATTATGTATAGTTCCTATCCTGTTTGCTTTAAGTATGCTTCAGAGGGGCCTCAGTGGTTGCGTGTTTATGGTCGCCAACTGCAAATCAATTGCCCCTCACCATTGCAGAATCACATCCACCCAGGGGGGGGGAATGATTTGTACGTACAGGATTGAAGCTATCCAGCTGGTCTTCAGTTGGTTGATGGTTCTACCCAGATGTCAGTCTGAGTGCTATATCCACCCTTACTATGATTAGCTATAATTTGGCTTAATATGTATCAAAGAAGAATACAAATTGTCTGTCTACCCGTAAACTATTTGATTGGAAAGTTGAATCAAAGGACAGAAGGCCCGCTTCTTCTTTGGTGCATGCTTACTTGACTAATTTTATATAACTTGACTATTTTTTGTACAATCTGGGAGAGTATGTTGACCTTTGACGTATAAACAACACTACTACCCCTGGTTTATTGTTTTTATCAATTTTTAATTGGTTTATTGGAACAACTATCTTTATTGGAGGGAGTGCTTGATTTATGATAGAAATATCTGGGCATTTTTATGACTTCATCAAAGATGGAATACCAATTGTTGTTATACACCTGTCCAATTTTCTGTGTTAAGTCAATACATGATGGTATTGTATGGCGATAATAAATTGTGCAATTTTTAACTTACATGAAATCAATGGGATATTTTACAATACCAATTGCACGATTTCTCTCACTTGGTCAAGTGCTTTAACTTCTTATAAATGTTTGTCAGATTAAGGTATAAAGCTTTCATAATAGTCGGTAACCCATTAAACCTTTTATTGATGTTAAATGCAGATATTTATTCTGTTAATAAAGTGACCATTGTATTTACTTACATTATACATGGTTGAAGCATTCTCAAGCCAATCGCAAAATCTGTATAAATGAAATGCACCGACTGACCTTTACCATACCCTGTCTGAACTACTTTGTATGACTCTTAGTGATTAGAAACTTAAAGAACAAAAGAATGGGGTGATATTCTGATAATGATAACTTTCTTTACTTAAAGATAACCAGTATTTGTCCATATGTACTGGCTGGGTCTAACAATAAACTTTACTAGTTTTATAAGTTTCTATATTGAATTGGGTGCATTAAATTTGAACACCCAGCTTTGTATATCAGGGGGGAAATGAAATTAATCTATCCACGATATTAATACTGAAGTGGATAGAATTGTTTTGCTTTCATTGCTTCATGTCAATCCTGACAATAATGCTCTTGACAACTTGGCACAATCAAAACACTGGCAAGGCAATGTTGTTGACTTTAAAAGATGGACAACATTGTCACATATTGATTTTTGAGAGGTGATACTGATTATGTTGGTAACTAAATAAATGTAGATAAAACTCCATGCTATAGACATAACGTTGATCAATATATCGGAGAAAAGGCAGTGAATTATTACATGTTTATAGCAGTATATCTGAGAAAAGGCAGTGAATTATCACACGTTTAGCAATATATCTGAGAAAAGGCAGTGAATTATCACACGTTTAGCAATATATCTGAGAAAAGGCAGTAAATTATCACACGTTTAGCTATATATCTGAGAAAAGGCAGTGAATTATGGCTGAAACCTTTCAGTCAACTGAAATAGATATATGTTTGAAATACTGATAATTAATTTAGTATGACACACACCCTGTTTACATAAGTGACCCTTAAGATGGAAATGAAAGAGTAAGTGATGATCTCAGGATACTAAATTCGCTAAAATGATCAGGTGTGAATGAATCGGATCTGGGATTGAAGAGACTTGGAAGGACCTGATTTACAGCTACGACTGAGAGACCTGGGATAACCCAAGCTGAAGGTTTCAGGATTGGCAAAATTTTGGAAATTTCCAGTTGGGCTTGATATGAAATACATTTTTATTCCCAGCCTTTTTTTTGCTAAAATCAATATTATCTCCTCATGCAAGTGGTTAACAATTACATATTTTCTTAAGTGGACCTATGTTTCTATTTGTCTTATAACAAGTACAATTATTTACTTAACGATTAAGATTTTATGCTTTAATTTAGTTGTCTGGTTCAGTGACATATTTTCTTTTCAAATGTCACAGACATTAATAGTTTGGTCACTGAACAAGACAGACATTGAGTTCAGTTAAACTGACCACAGCCATCAGTAGCTTGATACACCTTGACCAAATGTTGGGCATTTATTTTTAACCATTATCAAAAACTAAATATTTGAAATGACCAAACATTGACATAATGAGTATTGCAAATTTTATGTTAATCAAATACCCTGTTGATATCACAATCACATTCTCGCTGTCAAGTTTGTGATAAATGTGGACATATTTTCACATCTATGTCTTCTGTTAGAATAGTCGATTATTGAATGGTTATATAAAGGGTCAAAGTAAATAAACTATTTTGTACGTTCTGTCATTTTCCCGAGATAAAATGTTGACTTTGAATCAGGATTAATCTACTTATTTTGAATATTATTCTTATTTAATGTAATCAATTAACATATTACCCATTCTTGGTCTAATACCAGAGTATTGTTAAACCTCGATAATAAGACCACTCTTGGGACCCTTGAAAACTGGTCTTCTTATTATGGTGATCTTAATATTGAGGTTGAATTATAAGAGCAAAACAGTGAAAATGAACTTCAAAGTTGTGTTCTTAAATTCTAAGTGGTCTTATTATTGAGGTGGTCTTTAAGTGAGCTTTTACTGTACCTATGTGTGTCCAAGCATCAGAATGGGCCCTGCACTTCAGCTGCACTTGGAAAAGGCTTCATACTGAAGTATAAGACTCAAACCCTGGATTTCCTTTCAGAACAGATCAACACTCATGAAAATTTTGTGTGAGCTACATGAAAATAATTATTTTATTATATTACTATTCATTATAAGTGTGGGAAATCAGGAATGCTTAATAGAATCTTTGCTAATTATTTGGTTTTGGGCCAATAAGACTTAATTAATGTTAATTAGCATCTTATACAGGAAGTGAAATCTACCAACTTACAGTATGTGATTATGTGATAAATTCCCTGTACATCAAAAGACTTATTATATTGAAATATAAGACTGTGATGCTAATGTTGATGGTAAATTATTCCTTTTACTTGTTTTCATTGTGTTAAATTGAGCATCAAAATGCAACATGTGGCATAAAATGTTCCCATCTTGCATGAATTAAATCCTAACAGCTGGTCGTTAAATCTAAATTTGTCTTGTATTAAATTTAAATATGGAATTAACGACAATTTTTTTTAATTTGGCTGTTAAGGAACTTGTTTGTTTGTCCTCTTTGATTCTCCTGACTTATCCCTAATGGTCAGCCACTGGCCTAAATTCCTTGCGCTTCTGTTTCTTGGAACCTCCTCAAATTTAATGCCTTATGTTTTATGGACTGTTGTTTTCCTGGAGGTCTGTGTGATGGACTGTTGTTTTCCTGGAGGTCTGTGTGATGGACTGTTGTTTTCCTGGAGGTCTGTGTGATGGACTGTTGTTTTCCTGGAGGTCTGTGTGATGGACTGTTGTTTTCCTGGAGGTCTGTGTGATGGACTGTTGTTTTCCTGGAGGTCTGTGTGATGGACTGTTGTTTTCCTGGAGGTCTGTGTGATGGACTGTTGTTTTCCTGGAGGTCTGTGTGATGGACTGTTATTTTCCTGGAGGTCTGTGTGATGGACTGTTGTTTTCCTGGAGGTCTGTGTGATGGACTGTTGTTTTCCTGGAGGTCTGTGTGATGGACTGTTGTTTTCCTGGAGGTCTGTGTGGAGAGGCATTGTCTTATGTATGTGGCGTTTCCTGTAGCAACTTACTCTCTCTGTGTCAGTATCAGTATATGGAACAGCATCTCTAAATACATCGGTTACTGATTTTGTATTCAGGTTTGGTATTAATGAACTTGTTTGTCAATATAATTAATTTTTAATCTCCCTATTCGTTATTTTATTTCTTATCCTTACGGGTCTGTTTGGCAGACCCTGCTCACTGTTAAAGTTAATTCATTAATCAAAGTACTGAAAGTACAGTTGGATGGTGATTTTGGACAGATGTTAACCCCAATTCCAATAAACAGCAATTAAAACAAGTTAATGTAAAACAAATGAAAATACTAACCTTCCAAAAACTGAGGAATATTAAAAAAAAACAGTTTCTTATAACAAAGCCATATATTTTCTCCTTTCTGGTATATGCAGTCAGGGACCTGTGTATCCTAGCTGCCTCTGCTCAGATTATTTGTCAATTTTGTCTGAAAGTCATTAAAACATGCCAATAATTAAATAAATTCACAACTACATAATGTCACGTAGGTTATGTAAATATGTAATCGACTGGATCATGCATTAAAATCACTAGCTCTAGGTATTCGAAAGAGATGTAGACAATGATATTGATAATTAACTGTAATATGTAGTCTGTAACAATAGCAAACACAATGACAGATTGGGTGATTGAAATGTTGATAAAAACTGATCTACATGATAGCACATGAGATGGTGATGATAGGGTGAAAGTTATAGCCCCTGTTATGTTGTAAAATGCTCATTAAATTTTTGTTCAGCACACTTTCCTGCATTCTTCTACAATATTTAGTATTAAGTGTGAGGTCTCAAGTATTTAAACAAGTGATTTGCATTTACTAAGTTTGCTTTCAATTCGTGCTCAGTTTCTGTGTTGAGATGCTGAGTTTGAACCCTATTTGAACAGTACGTCAGAGATTTACGGTTGTCAGTTTACGCCATACCAGTGTTCCTGGGTATTCGGATTGTGGTGTGTTAATATACAGTGCAACATGTACCACATTTATGCAACCCTCTGGAATAAAGTGTTCTTAAAATTGGTCTCATTTATCATTTCTTAAAAAGGTCTTGAACAATTCAAGAGCACTTTAGGCACTGTTCTTGAACTTTTGTTCTTGAACAGCTCAAGAATATTTCTTGAACTGTTCCTGAAAATTTCATCGGGGTCTTGAGCAACTCTCTCTATTCAACAGCAATATCATTATCTTCCCTGTAGCAAGAAGTTGATTTAACCCCTGCATAGCATCAGCCTCTCAACAACAGTCAAAAGTTGTGTTTTCCAGAAAATGTTGCTCTACAGAGATTTACTGTACACTCAGTATATAACTAATTGCCTTGACTGAGAAATCAGACCAGGAGAGATGTTTAGTCAAATAAAAATAATCAAAATATTGAATATCAATTATTGTTACCTAGACAATTAGTACACCAAAACGCAATTCTGCAATAAGTGGTTATTGATTTATATATTTTTCTTCCCAAGTTTTTCTCAAGTGTTTGGTATGCCTTTTTATGACCAGTAGCTTCTGTCAGATAAATCATGTCTCTGCTTTGGTAATTAGGTTGTCCTCTCAAATAACAATTTGTCAAATTCAAGGTTATTTATGCAAGCACACATTCTGGCAATATTGCCAATATGTTTTCGACATTGCTGTGTTCCCGTTCCGACTCGACAATTAAGTCGCATGGTTCAAGCAATCGGCCAAATTTCTGCTGTCAGTGATGTGGGTGAAATATTAGATTATGATGTATATATTAGTTTTAGCCATGTAATAAGTATAACATTATTAGATCTCTTACTGTCAGATAGCCAAATCTTTAATTAAAGGCTTAGCAGTTATTTAGTCAGCATACCCTTGACTCGCGCTCTCATACTCACATGATGACAACGGAGGCATCTCATTGGTTAATCCTGTGACAGCATTGTGGGATACAGCAGTATGACACTTAGTCTTCCCAACAAGACAGGAAAAGTACTCAAAAATCCTTGCACCCTGTTATTAGCTTGAAGTCAAAGATATGAAATGTCTGGTTTTTATGCCTTTTGCAAATTATGCTTTGATTTCACTGATTAAAATGATTATACTTGTGAATGATGCTGATGGGAAAAAGGGATGTGTTGACGACATAAGGGGTTCAGACAGTGGTGGGAAAAAAGAATTTTCGAATATAATATTTCGAGTCCAATTAATGAATTATTTCTTGGAACATCTCAGCTTTCCTGAAAAGTTAGAAATTTGCATTTTTCGTGGATCAGAATATGCCTACAGCAGGCGACATTATGTGGGTTTTAAAACCTGGTCCGACTTTGCTCATTCAGTATTATTTTCTCAGTAAAATGATTGTTTTAACAGGTTTTTCATACGAGGATGTAGTGCAATTGAAGACTTTGTAATGGTAAAATAGACGTTAAATTTGATAAGTTAATATAAGACAGCAGGGTCTCGAATGTTATTTGATGTTTAACTTGTACTATGCTATTTGACGAATGTTGACAGATTTTGCGACTCTAAGTGACGGTGTATATCACATACAACCAGACTAGATCGGATAGCAAGAGCAAAAATTTAAATGATTTAATGCTCGACTTTAATAGCAGTAGTCATTCCTATTTCCATAAAATAATACAATATGCTTAATGTTTTATAAAGTTCTGCCTTCAAACACTCACCTATGTTATACACAGTTTCACCTTTCATTAATTTTTTCACATTGTTGAAAATACAGGTGTTCAAGTTATGTCAGTTGATGTCTAATCTTTCAAATAAAAATTGAGCAAGCGTTTAAAACGTGTCATTTTCCGGTAGTAGTCTTAAGTTAATCATTTCCTTTTCAGTATCTTGAGTGAACCATTTAACGATCTTAGTAATATTGTTGGTTTCATAATGTTCCAATGAATTTGAAAGTGAAATGCCTCCATCACAATTTTATCAGAAGTCATCATCAAATTACATCTTGTGTATTTTACAATCTGACTTTTCGCCGAGTTAACACGGTGAGTAAAATGGGCGACACTGCTACAAAATATGTTTTAAGACATCAGTTAGGGAAACCAATATTTTTTTTACAGACAGATCAAGTAATTGGTTACCATATCACCTCCCAACCTGACTGAATGTACAGGTATTGTCAAATCTGCATCTATAGGTGTAAGTTTACCAAAAAAATGTCATGGTTACTTAACTAGGTGTATTGAATCACAAAAAAAATGAAACCAGATAAACTTGCTCTTGATTGAATCTATTTCCACTTCGGAATAAATTAAGATAAAAATACTTTTTTTACATTGAGGGAAAAAAGTCTTTGCTTCTTATTTCTGTGCAGATACATGCGTTTGCTTTCAACGCTTGAAATGAGTCCACATTTTCATGATGATGTTTCATCTAACTCTTTCGGAAGATAGCTTATGTCATTACTCATTTACACCTACCGTTGCTTTTTGATGTAATCACATGTGAAATGTTCCTGTTCCAAATGTGAAAAGTTCTTCGTCCAAATCCGGGTTTTTTGTTGGCTGCTAGACATTTTAAGTAACCATTTTGACAGTAAGGTCAGATGTATGCATTTCTTACACTATACACTTGTCCGTGATTCATGATGTGTTTAAAATTACCTCATTTGTTTGTCTTGTGTAGTAATATATCATAAGCCTTTGTCCATATTGCATTCTGACAAGTCTCCACCCACATGTTGTCCTCTAATTAAGATCTTGTAGTTACAATGTTAAAGGTAAACTCATAACATTCTTAATTATATTATGTCTGTGTTTTTCGCTATTGTAAGCGCCCTTCACGCTTCTAATAGATGAATATTTCACGTTTCCCATTACTTCATGTTGGCGATTGTCTAGTGTACAAATGTATCTCGTTAGAAAGGTAACTGGTCATGTCATGTGACGTCGTCGACCATAATTTATGCCTAAGTTCAGCTACTAGGTTTCTATTCATAAATTAGTTTAAGTATTATTTATGATATGAATATATGTTTAACCTGTTTGGAAAAATACCACTTGCTGCTTTTGTCAAGAAGGTGGGGGTTAGTGGGTATGATGTGTATATGGTAATTGAGACAATTGCTTCAGCCTGATTATTTTATAACACATTTTCATAAAAAAAAAAAAAATACGAATTAACCAACTTGGGCGTTTTTTTGTCTGTTCTTGTTTAAAATTCCTTCACATCTTGTGAGAGTATTTAAATGTATGTGTTTTTAATATTATACATACATCATGTTGAACCTGTTGTCGTCGTCTCGGTCATGTATTCAGTGGTTAATACCAGACTACATTAGTGTTACTACAGCAGTGTAACATAAAAAGATAATGACATGTTACATTCTCAGTTTTATGTTATATCACTCATTTAAACTTATGTCAGAGTAACCAGTTTGAATCAACAAACTTCACCAATGTTTAATCTAATGAATTGATACAATATGTAAGATAAAAAAGCAAAAGGGTTAGATTTAAAGTTGGTTCATATGTCGCTGAATTGATAACATCAGTATAGGTACATTTCATTGATAGTTTTGAAATCGATGCACCATAACTTGTCTAAATAAATCTACCACTGGCGGCTTTAACTGTAGTATACGGGAGAGAGAAAGGTCGGCTTTATTTAGAATGGGTTTCAATGGACTTCGCTACTATTGACTAAATCTTCCTCAGTATACAGTGGAGTAGAGAGGGAGATAGTCTTGCACTGTTTCGGATTAATGTGAATAAATAAATATGTTTAGATATTAGATGCCTCCAGTGGTGTTAATTATTGTGATTTAAATGGATAATTGTTGATTTATTTAGTTTTTTTGAATTTGTTATTAATTGCTGAGTAAGGCAAATTATGGGTGTTTTTTTTTAACTCAATGGGAGATTTATATTATTATAGATTTATTAGAGATTGTTTACAAATTTTATCCTGATCATGAATTAGTATGATTGTATTGTTGTATTTATGTGAGAGTAAATGAATATTATAAATGTTGTAATTATAGGTGGTCGGTGGAATCACTGTAATGTAGTTCAAGTGTAGGAATATTTTGATTTTGGTTTCATTTCAGTGAAAAAGTCTGGGTTAAAATTGTTTATTTAGTCGTGTGAAGTGTTTGAAGGAAGAATTTGCAATTTTTGTGAATACAAATTTTTGACTGGACAAAATTTATATTAGTGTTATTTTTATTTGCTCTTCAGTCTTTGAATGACAACAAAATCAATAGCCTGAATGTCATTTGTGTAAATTTGTCCAAAATTATATCGTTAGTTCAGAGTTATTGATCATAAAGGTCGTGGTCCAATCCTTTGTATTCGTACTAAATTTATGGAATTTTTCGTTGTAAGTACTGTTGTCTATTCTATCATTGGAGGCATTTATATATCATACATAATATTGTGCGTTAGGGGCGAGACGTGACAGCATCCATACTCACTGGATTTATACCTATGGGATTTTACATGAAAAGTTGATTCGGATTACAATTGCTTTTGTATTTTTTTTTATTGGATGGAACTATGAAAAACATGCATTTTTTGGATATTTTGGGCGTGTGCCTTTTAGGGTTGGGGTTGAGCCCTGTGGTTTATTGTGATAATCATGAAAATTCATGGGAAGTGTGCAAGATGAGCCCTGAAAAAGGGGACTGTACTGACTGGGTTGTTCGATGGTTTTATAACGAGACCAGCATGAAATGTGATAGATTTTGGTACGGTGGCTGTGATGGTAATGATAATAAATTTGAGAATCAGACAGACTGTACAAGTTACTGTGGTTCAAGCGAAAAAGGCACAGGTAAGTCATCTCATACAACAAAATTATATCTTTCATTGAATTAGTTAAAATATTTAGTACATTCAATTGCTGAACCCTGTATCAAGTTTAGACATTTCAATATACAATATACAATATACGCTTAACTTCCACCTCGAAACTAACAACACAATTTTCAAGTCCCATTTCACATTTTTCTCTTTATTCAACTTGAATATTAAGACCACCAAAGTAAGAAGTTTTAAAGGGTCCTAAAGGTGGTCTTATTATTGAGATGTAACTGTATACTCAAAATGTTCCAAAAGGGTATAAGTGCTGCTGATGCAGCTCCAATGTTATTTCTCTGCAGGTAACAAGTTTGAGGCTTGGAACAGGCTCTGTGATTATAAGCCTCTTTGTTGAGACATTTTAGCTCGTAACAATTACAACATTCAAACTGGCTAAACTTGCTCCTTATACATACTGATCCACATTGTTTTACCCAGATGTGTAAGGAGTCTCAGTTCCACTTCTGTGATGTCCTTTGTGTAGAGAGTACTGTGCAAGGTATCAGTAGTCTGTGATGTAATATCAATTAGACGTAAAAATAATTGCATATATTTCTAGTACAAAACAATTATTACCTAATTAAGCTGCAGATTAATACTGTAAATGAGTAATAAATATGCAGTACCTCTTTCATTTGATCAATCTAACTCTTTAGTTTTAGTATTTTAATGATTAAATTAATCACACTCAAATTTTGAGGTAGTAAGTTGGTTTGTTACCTTCTGAGTGGTATAGGCCTGTACAGTGTTTCAACCTGAAAGACATACATTAATTACCATCCTTACAAAACAAGTTGTATTGACCTAAAACTGTTGTAGATGATCAATTAATTAAACCTTGATTACCAATCTTGGCAGTAGATACTGGGTGAAATGACAGAGCAGTATTGTGTGCAGGCATGAGAATTTTTCGCGGATTAACGCTTGCAAGGGCCATTTTTGAGACAATTTCAGGCACCTTAGTCTATCATGCTTAAAAGCCAGGAGCTTCAGCAGCCCCCTGGACCACTTGCCAAATTTTCAGCTGATTATGAAATGTGATTGTCAGTCTATGCCTCTTATAAGAGTATTCACAATGATTTAATGTTCTTTTTCGTGTAAGATCAATTATACCATTCAACACTTAGTCAACTTAAGATTTGTACCAAAATATTCCCATTCTATTGATCTATTGTGAAATGATTACTACATACCGGTAGTCATTGTTGCTGTGTCATAACTCTCAGAATAAAAATTGAATTAAATGTTTGATAAAAATATCAAATTTCTTCAAGGGAAAACATCAGTTCGTTGTCTGACCGATTTTTTTAAAAGACAAACAAAGATATTGGTAGATCAATTTAATCTTTTATTGGTTTTGTATATCAGTAATATCAGTGGCTTCATACTTCATGTGTCCACTGAGTGCTTGCAGACATTTTCTCCATTTGTGTATTATTTAGTAATCATTTATGATGTCACAGTCTAAATAGTTTTTGTTTCTGTGAGAGATCTATTTGTCTGTAATTCCTATATTTGGCAATGTTTCAAATCAGTCCAAAATTGATTTGTTTAGAGTGACCACAACTTCTATAGTTGAATGTCAAAGTAGGAGATTATCTAGAAATGTGTTATAAGTACCATGTCATGTATATATGAATGTTAAATTGGCAACAGACGGTCAAGTCGTGTGAAATCTAGCTCAAACACTCCAGTAAGTGTTCATACTCAGTAATCTACCTGCCAGTCCGAAGATCTGCAAGTCAGACGGTCAGCTTAACTTCAGCTTTGCAATTAACCAACAGAGCTTATGATAGTTCATGTTCTTAGATGTGTCATAAGAATGATCTAAGTTGGAATTATACTGAATCTCCATTTTAGGCATTTTTCCCAGATTATTGTTGTTTTGTGAAGTGCACTGAATAGCATTCTCTGTACGTTTCATGTGATTGTGTGATATGTTTAGTACTCATAATTTGAGGTGTTGGTGCCAGAGCCAGCTATCTCTGTATAATTGTGTACAGGAGATGGTAGATTCTGGCGCTAACCCCTCAATAGGTCATTTTTTATCCCACAACGGATGCTGAACGTTTTCAACAGCTGAAAATAATCTCTTTTAATTGAACAATTTCCGCTTAATTTGGTGATATTTGTCCCATTTTGTCATTGTTATCTACATTACATCCCGCTGTGTGATCCAGGCTGTGGGCTGGATCGAGCTGACGTGAAATATCCCTAATATAGTCAGCATATTTTAATATAATGACATTCTTCATTTATCTGACTGGATAAAAATTATCTCCTACTTCAAAAGCTAAAACATTTGAATACTATTATTTCATCGGAAATGGACAGTATGTTGTCAGTATCTGTTCAAACAGTTTTATCAGTGTATCATCCGTGATTGCAATAAGAAACCCCATTCTGTGGCCCAATCATTGTAGTATAAGCCCCGTATACATCACGGTCTAGAAAAATCATTCAACCAGCTTTATATTAAACAACCCATATATACTAGGACCATGTACATACATTATACATCCCATATTAGGACAGTGTGAAATTTTATATGAATACTTTATGAGTATGATCATTTAGATTTTGCTTTTGTGATGTTTACCTTTGGCTAATTCTCTCTCCACTTATGTAGATAACAGCTGAGGGATTATTTACTTTGTTTGATTTAATACGATTCAAAGTCAACAAGCCAACAAGACTATGAATCTATGCAATGGTCAAATTTGAGTTTAAATTCTTCAATGAGTCAGCAGTATGGTGATAATATTGATAGTTCTCTGATGTCACTAATTGGGCTATTCTTTGTGAAGTCTCTATAAAGCACTGACTTAAATAAGTAGGATGTGGCCTATGTGTAGTCTGAATTGGGTCCTTATTTACACCCTTGAAGTTGGTAATGACCAGACGTTCCATTTGTCGACAGAAGGGGCATAATTAGCTCTAAGGGTACTTAATACCAGTTGAAGTTACCTCTTATGTAAATTGGCTCTGTTATAATGGCAGAACATCAAAGTGTCTCTTCTTCGATTCTCTCCATGTTTATTCAGTGACCTTTCCATATATCAGAACCATTAATATATTCTTGTTTGTTTCAAAAATTATAACCTATACATGTTACTTTCCTGCAAATGCTCGTCATTTTTGTTGAGGCAATACACTGTTCAATATCAAATTTCCCTTGATACGAGGAGATCAATTTTCTGAAACCTGCTTATAGTTTCCTTTAAAGAAAAAGTCTTCAGTTCATATGCTACCCTGTGTCTCATAGCTCTAAACTACAAGTAAAGTGCTGTTATGTGAGGGCTTCTCAGTACACTACCAAGGAAGTCCTAATTATATAAGTCATTCTCTCAAGTGTGAGAGGAAGTACTGATCAAAGGACTGAAGGTCTGGTAGGCGCTTCTAAGGCAAGACTGCACGTTTTCCATATTATTGTATTTTCTTGAGACAATGAATAAGACGGTACTTTGAGTAGACAATCGGTTTACTAAAGCGCCTCAACAATAATATGGGAGTGAAGCCAAGGAAAAGGGGAGGCAACTGAATTCAGCTCAGTTCTAGTCCAAATAGACAATGCTTACAAAACAACTGATTTCCAGCTAGTGTACTCTTCAAATTTTCTTGTGATCTTAAAAAAAATTCTGACATGTACAATGTTTTCCCCACTTCATTCCATTGTTGTAAGATTCAGGAACTGGTTTCATGTATTTCTTGGAAATTGTTTTGTCTGAGCATTGACCTGTTGCATCATGTTGTTGTGATGACATCCTTCATTGTGGTGATAGATCATCAACAAAAGCCTTAGATGACATAATATTACATTGATGTCCACACATGAGATCTATTTTTTCGTGTTCATTTAAGCATAAATGTCTACATACGTACACCAACTTATCTCCATTAAAAAAATTAGCTTAAGATTGTGTATGAATTATACTAACTTGCACATATACATCATTTATAGCAGGTTATAAGGGAAATACTAATATGTACAGTCAGTTTTTTTGTACAGCATAGGCCCTACCAAATTTAGAGACCCTGGGGAGAATTGTTCTCCGTAATCATTAAAAAGAGATCAAGTTGTTACAGGGAGGATGCCACATGCATGAGAAATTGCCTAAGACATTAAGACTTTATCTTAAGATTTTAAAGGCAAATTGCTGGAATGCACCAGAATGCATAAAAAAGTTCTGTCTTCTTGGAGGGCCCACATCCGCTTTCCTGAAAGTTGGCAATGACTCTGTGTACACTATCAAGGATGTCATCATCATGAAGTAAACCAGTATCAATCATATCACCTATTTACTTTATTATTACACTTAATTCATTAATAATTACTCATTACCATAAACATATAATCGACATTCCTCTGGTATTAAGATCAGTGATGGAGTATAGCCTATACATGCTGCAAGCTTGTCTTTACGTTTGTTTGGTGCTGGCTTTAGGTAATTATTTCCAATCATTAAAGCTTACAGGTGATCTTGAGACGTGACCTTGCCTTGTAGTGAATATTTTATGAATGGTTCTAAGCTTGGAACCTGTAGATCTATGATGGTATCTAAGTCTTTCATGTTAACTCCTAAAACTGGATTTTATAGTCTAGTCATCTTGCCTACCTGAGTCTCCACCTTGAATTTCTTCATTCTGTACAAATGTATCCTGTCTGTGTTTGAATGAATGAAAACATTGTTCGAAAACTTATTTCAGGTATTTTTGATAATGTTTATAATTGTCGGGAATGCTATGATATTTCTCATTTATCAATTACCAAAAACAAGGCAAAAGCAGATAGAGTTACCTGCTTTATTTATGTTGTTTTTTGTAGTTGGAACTTGGTTATGCTGGTTACAATTGCCATTGTATCAGTGTTTGCATTATTAATTTACTCATTGGTACTCCTCACCATAAGTTGGTAACAATGTCTATGTTGGCTTTGATATAGTGTTTCTATTTTATTCTTCAACCGCTTAGTCATTAAATAGATCTATGGGCACTGCATATAATATACATTTCCACTACATTTCATAAAGAAATGTTTGTATGCTCCTGTGTGAAGCAATTGTTACCTGCCTTTTGGTCATTGTCATTGGCAACATCTGGTTTGTAATCATCAGTACAATCATCATGATCACACTTACTGTTTTCATCATTATCATCCACGCTTTCTATTACCCTATGTAACTCGGGTGTCATCATCATTAAGCTACATCATTGTCTTCAACTTCAGCTAGACTAAACTAATCCATTTGATTGCTACTCGGTTAGGCAAGAACAAAATGTGCTGGCTGTTGTGACAGATAAGCTTTAGATTGTCATATTCACTACATGAGACCAACTGTGTGACTGTGTATGTATTAAGTGACATTTTGTGCATCGGGATTTGTTTATCTCCCAAATGATTGCGGATTTCCGTTGCACTCTCCTGCTCTTTGCAACTTGGCTATCAGTGCAGGCATCATTTTTCTGTTGCTCCGCATATTAACTCTCCTGGGTTTAGGTTGTAATGGGTTGTGAATATAAATGATCTCATCCTTTTTTCTAGACTTCTATCGACTTTTCCATGTTTGTACATTGTTTTTAACAATCAGGTTTATGTTTTTCTCGTCAGTAGGACGTTAACTGTTACTACAACAAAATTCCGTTACAATCATTTACACCACTATATTTGACATTATTGTGCTATCATTCATGTAGTGGCAAGACTGGTGTGTAAATTGATTGTTAAAAGTGAAAACCCTGTAAAAATATCAGAGTTTTAATGTCAGTTTTATGATTTTTATTAGTTTGACATTATTGTTCTAGTTGACTTTGAGCTACTTTGACAGCTATGAACTATGAAATGTATGATAAATATCTCAACAAGCAGTGTCAGCTGAACAGTTTTGGAGAGTTACTAGGGCAATAAAGGCATAGAAAACATTCCATTTCTGATTGTGTACTATGTGTAGGCATGTTCTGTCTCCCTAAAACAGCTTGCCTGGCTAGCTGACAGTTGGTAGAATGCTAGACTGTCACCTGGCTGATCCCGTTCAATTCCTGTGACAGTGTTAAATTGGCTATGGTTACAATAGTTTAGTGCTGGAACGTCAATTGACTGTCTTTAGTTAAAATGTTAATATGATCTGCCAGTCTCTCTCTCCGATGTATGAAGCTCTTACTTGTCATTATTTTGGGTACATTATGGTTTGGAAGTCTTGGGGGGGGGGGGGGGGCAGACATAATACTTAGGTCATTTGTAATAGAAACAAAGTCTTATTGTTCATTCTAAGTGAAAGTCATTATGAATATGATGCAAAAAATATAGCTTGTTTTGCCTTGATACTTTGCTCTCTGCTTTCAGACATTTATGCATTTTATGATGGATTAGAAGCGTATTTAAAACAAAGAATGCTGTAATTCATTACAAGTTTATTGCCTATGTCGAGGGCTTGGAGCAAAAATAATGGTGACTGCTTCTTTACCAAAACAGACTTACAGTAGTTTTACATCAGACTGTGTGTAAAACTTAAATAAATGCAGCCAAGTGTTTACATTTCAATCTAATGTACAGCATTGCACTTATGAATATAGCACTTCCATGCGTATGCAAGCATAATATATGCTGTCACTTTTGTGTCGAAACAAGCAAGTAATAATTAGTGTTCAATTAATTAGTATAGGTGGTTTCTGTATTGCTTTGTCCACTGTCTTGGAAGATTTGATGGCCCAGGTTTTGGATAAGGGTTCCTCATGTGTTACTGTACTGTTTAAGGGTTTGGGCAGGATCTGGAATAGAACTTGGTTTCAGATGATGAGGGTTCCATTGCCTATCATCCTTACCCTAAGATAAAACATACAATGGCTACGTTTAGTCTGGCCAGGATTTTCCATTGAAAGATACTCATAGTTATACAAGACTATATGGGAAATTGTTGTTTACATGAAACCGTTGGTTACCTGTGGAGTGATAATTGCCATTTCTATGGTATTAGTTGCTGGAAAGAAACTTGTTGATTTGAATTTTTATTGATAAATCAATATCAACTAAATTCCTATATATCTACCTAAGTTGCTCTAGGTTGAAGGCTTCTTCACCATTACAAATTCATTTTCAGCTCACCTCAGCATGTTGTGTGCCATTTTGGTCCTCTTGTTTGATAATTCACTTTTTGTATGAAATTAGCATTATGCTGAATTAAGAAATTAAGCTTAAAGCAAGGAGATTTAACACAAGAAGGTTCAAATTTCCGACTGCTAATCCAAAAAATATTCCTTTTCAACTCATTTTGGACTTCTGAATCATGTATAGTGTATATGATATTGAACATGAAATCTGAAAAATGGTGTTGAATGGCTATGAATGGCTGCTTACCCATTGGAAAAATGAAAATGATCTTCTGTGGATTAAAGGTAACGAGGTACATTTAGATGGTGCATTTGTAATAAACTGCCCTTAGTGAATGCATAAATGATAAGTATTCACATTTAATGACCTCATTTAAATACTCGGTTGTGGAGATAACAATTACCACCTTACTATGTGTTCTTCTGTTTGCTTCAGTGAAGGAAGAATTTACAACTTCTGTGTTGGTATTTTCATTTTTCAGTGTTGGTTTTGTCGTAAATTAAAGGCAAAAAAACAATAAGGAACAATGAAAAACATATTTGCTGACAACAGCTGTTCGTGATTAAATATCCTAATAAGTTAATTGTCATCTTATTGTGTTCTGAATCAATGTCCCTGCTGACTTAGTGAAATATGACTGTGTATTTTTTTTAAATTCAGAAATGTTTGGTAAAAAAGTTGTTTTTGCAAACTTATGAAAACGCTGCACCAAGGTTGAGTAAATGCCTTGTATTCATGGCAACAAGTGAAAAATGAAAACCAGTCTGTTCAACTTCTCCAAATAAAAATAGATATCTTAAACAGAATGAGTCCTGTATTTGATGGCCTAACATCACTGAATGTTTTACCATTTATCTTGTTGAGGTTTCCATTTGTTTGGTGACATTGGTAAATTATAAAGTGATTCCAATGCAATTCTTAGGCACTTATAGTTTACTTTTTAATGCACTGTTCATTTTGCAAAGACTGTGTCCGAAAACAAGGCATATCTGACTTGCAATTTCTCTGCCTACCGTTCCTAATCATTCCTGTTGCTGAGAATATATTCCTCATATAATTGTTTGAATCACCGTTTTTTTGCATTATGATTATTATATTTCCAGATTTGCTATTGTCTTGAAGGCGTATCGTGTTATTGCAGAATTAATTTGTCATCTAGTTGATGAATCCTTCAAAAGACTATGCCAACTTTTGTTATTGTTTTTTGCCCTCTTTTTGTTTGATGATTGATAGGATTGCACAAAGATGTTCATCTTTATCATCTTTTCTATGCTTGATGTTGGAATAATTGGAGTGGGTGGGGTACTTCAGTTGAGGGAAAGGTAACCCATAATTGTGTCAATTAATTGTGAGAAGATTCCTACTAAAGGTTTTGCCTATTGTATGGATGTTGACCTCAGATAATTGTAGCAAGAAGCTTTTTAGATTGTATATATGTAAATGTTTTTTTATAAATTCTGCCTGTATTTTTCGCTCCTTTGTTTCAAGTGTTTGATGTTTATATCAATGTCCCTATACAAATTCTCTGCATTGTTTTACATTGGAAAAACAACCGCTGTAATTTCTACTTGCATGTTCTGATGCTTTTGATCTGTCAGACTAATTTATTCTACGGGACACATATATCTGTATTAAATATCTGTTTTATATGAAGGACATTAAACAAAATTATCTGTAATTGTTTAACATGAGCCTTGACACATTGGGGACATTTTGTCTGTTGCAATGTATTAAATGCCTTCTTCTTCTGTTAGATTTAGAATCAAAGGATTCCAATCCAATGCATCTTACTCTACTGGACTGACTTGCAAGCAGTATTGCATCCGATGAACTAAACAAAAGTTAATTAGGCCGAAAAAATATGAAGTTTGTTTCTAGTTCTGCATTAAAACCAGATGGGTTGGTAGGTTGGGATTTTGCATTTCTAAGTCTGTTATAAATTAGTTGTCTTAATTAAAGTAATATTCTCAGGTCTCCGTTGTGATTGATTTAATGGCAATCTTTATACTTGAGCAGCAATGTTAATGCATCTTTTTTTAATAATTTCTGACAAAATTATGACACATAAGTTATTCAAAGCCAATAAAAAATTTGAATCAGGTGTTAAAAAAATGAGGGCCGGTCATTAACAGGCCTTAATAAAATTACTCATCTTACTTACTTCAGCCACACCACACCTCCACCAGTAATATATATTTAATATATAATGAACAATTAAGTATTGTTTGAGTCATTTCTGTATGACAAATTTGTTCATGACAGTAATACTGTTACCATCAAATAGATTCAGGCCTATAATCTAATAAAATATTCATTATTATTGTTTGCAAGTATCACATTAACTTTATTACAATGTAGTGCTGTGTTGCTTCCAACCGGTTCCATTTCGAATTGTTGATTAATTCAAATATATATTCGTAATCAAGCTTTAAACAGTTAATGAATTTTCAGCCCATTATGAAAATTATTATTACGTTGGATTTCTTTGCCATAACCTTGTCATGTATGTAAATTGGTTAAGGTAATTTACGAAGATGGCTATAATATACAAAATTCTCATAAATTATAAGAGATTCATCGCATTCGCACACAGCTATTTATAATCATGTTTTATTCATAAGTTGTTTTATGATGAGTTTTGATGTCCTTAAATTTGGTCAAAAGTATTCATAACTATAAAAAACCCAGCCATACACTCACACTCCTATACCATTCTGTCATACGTACGCTTCTATACCATCATATGATGTCTGTATTTTTCCCCCAATTCTGTCTCCTACATTTTAATACAATTTCTTTATTTAACATTTTGATGAGATTTAAATCCATTTATTGCCCAATTTATTACCTGTATAGAATAGTTTTTGATTTCTTACGAAAAGATCACATGCTCTGATGATTGCGCAATAAAATTTTGTCAATGAAGAAATACAAACGCAGCAAAATCTGACAAATGTTTCAAGGAATGTAAAAGCTTTAAGTACATATCGCTTACTGCTGAATGCAATAAAGCTATGATCTTAATGAATGGAGAAACTAAAGATGAACATGATTTTGGAGTAATTCAGAATTCAATGAAAGCTTCGTAATCCAATGAGATTATCTATTTTATGACCTAATGCTGATCCCTATCAATTAAGGACTTGTTTCACTTCACTTACAGTTCACAAATAGTGATAAGATATGATTCATTAATTGCCAATTAATATTAAGACCATCATGTTTCTGTGTCAATGTGATCTAGAATTTTGATCTCGCACCATCACCGTAAGTCCATAAATATTCTTTCAAGTTATTATACTGCATAGATTGAACACAAAAAATAGTTATACCAGATCTTGCACACTGATAAAATGTAATATATTATTCATTAATTCCATTGAAAAAAACTATTATGTAAGAAAGTTGACTCAGACTTGGCTTATAACATTGAGCTAGCAGTTAGGTACTGAAAGTTCACAAGTATATTTGCAGTTATAACTTTGCGCTCTAAATACTGAAAATTACAGTAGTAATGTAATAAAAAATCTAATAACACTTAATTAGTGTTGATCATGAAAGAAAAATACTATTTAAGATTTATTCATTATTTTATATAATTTTGCTGATAAGCCATATAAAGATTCATGTTACACCTTTCTATTATTGCGCGAGATAATTGTCAGAAAAACTTTGACCTACTAAGACAGAATTTTAAATCAAAGATATTATATTGAATAGTGGGGTGTCATTGACCATTTATGGAGAATTCCGTGCCTCTGAAGTTTCATTGGTGGTGAAAGTTTATTTGTGATTAAAACTTGTGAGAAAATAATCAAAGATTTAATTCTTATATGGCTAATGAAAGCAATGACTCAGTGGTGTTAAAGATTTGCATGCATACACGCCTTACTGTTTGACAGAGATTCTCATTGTGAACAAATTTTTTATTTCTGGATTTTATATCCTAACTTTTTTCATTTACACATCAAAAGCGCTTTGTAATTTCTTGTAGTGAAGTTTGATCAATTTATATGTTAATGTGTTGTCATTGTACGGACAGAAGGAAGAATTTTCTAATTAAATCTTGTATCACAGTTTATCCTATATTGTTTGTCGGAGATAAATTTGTCATGTTTAGATTTGATTATTTGGGTAAAGTTATTGATGTAACAACAGTAAATTGGTGTGGTGTACCATTAAAATGGCATAAGCTAGTGTACTTTGCTTTTGTTCAATACTTTTAAAATGACAATATTTGTGCAGTTTGGTTTTATTCACAATTATTGTACCCCATTAAAATGACAATATTTGTGCATTTTGTTTTTTTCCACAATTTTTAGCCCATTAAAATGAAAATATTTGTGCATTTTGGTTTTTGTTCACAATTAGTTTCCCCATTAAAATGACAATGTTAGTGCATTTTTATTTTGTTCACAATTATTGTCTCCCACTGCAATGGTAGAGGGTGCACATTTTACACATAATTGTTCACTCTGCTGTTGATACACTATGTTACAATACTGTGTCAGGTGTTATGATTTATCTCACTCAAATTATTGTACAGCAAAAACACTGTAAACCTGCCAGCTCCCATATTTTACCAGTATATCAATTTATCAGATAGAAATATATGAAATTCAGATTATGGCTGAAAGGTTTTTTCTCACCTTGGATACAAATTTTCACTTAAGATGGCAAATTAGATGGTATAAGTTAGCCTAATGACTTGTGACAATGTTTTAACCCCGGTTTAAGTTGGCAATATATACATGTACAGCAAAACCTTACCTGAAGACCATCTCAATAATAAGACCACCTCAAAATTAAGACAACAATTTTCAAGTCCTTTTTTATCGTCTTGCTCTTTATTCAACCTCAATATTAACACCACTTCAATAAGAAGACCAGTTTTCAAGGGTCCAAAAGGTAGTCTTATTATTGATTATTTATTGTACAGCCATTTGTAAGAAAATATTGGTGGAAAGTTGTATTTAATTCATACGTAAACTGCGTCTTTACTCCTTTTACGATTGATTATGATTTATGCAAAATGCACAAATCCCTTCAGTGTTCAGCAACATTCATGCATAACGGGATTTTATGCCGAGCTTTTTGATTGTAATTAATCAGACAGGCAACGAACAGGAGAAAATTTGACGTGTGATTTCACTTCACTGACTTCAGGAATATGGAAATGAGGACATATAATGTTTTATGAATGAAATGGAGATTGTGCCCCTAATGGGTTAACTTAATGGCCATTGACCCTGCATTGAATATTTTGTGGTAGTTTGTGTTATATTGAAGGACAGTTTTTGGTATCATTTCTACAGGAGACCATATGCTTTATGCACTAAATAAATTTGCGCCTATCATAAACAGCTGCAAGTATCGTTACAAGCTGAACTTACTACATTGACGGTTTGGGAGCAAAATAACTGTTTCTTTTCATGCTTCCGTCTTTGCCGTTTGGCAGAGGGGCATATAGTACACCCCTCTGTGCATCTGGTGAAAAATAACTCATGAAAGAATGAATGGATTCAGTTCATATTGGGCACATAAGCATAGAATAATAAAATACAGGTCAAGTGAATGTCATGTAAAATCCCACTATGTTTGGGGGAGTTATGGCCCTTCTTCAACTTAAAAGTCCATAGCAGGGGCATCCATGTCACATCTTGTCCAAAAATTAGTTTGATACCTAACCAATGACCTTTGGTTACCACTCGTCTGATGAATTTCTTTGTCCCATGTATCGGTGATTGACAGTTTGTCTGTTCTGGTGATGGTACTAGAAGTGTTAGGTTGGGAGCGCCTTTGAACCAGCCTTAAAGTTAAACCCCCATTGGTATTTTCCACAGACTGTTCCAAGGTGATAACCCTATTTCACCCGTTATTTAGATTCGTGTATTGTGCTCCTTTGCCTTTTGTTGGCATATATAGTATAATGTTTTCGTGTCTCCTTGCAGTTCGGAGGGGCAGCAAGAACCTTTTGTATGTGTCATATCTTGCCCAACTTCTGTTGATTCATATACATTTTACTCCTGTCCATAAGTTTCAATATGCCTTGATTAAACGCTTATAAGCTGCTGAAGTATGGATAAAGTATTTCAAGTGGATTGCATGTAAAGAAATTACTAAACACTCAATTTTCATTATAAGAGAGGTTTAAGTTGATATAATAAACACCAAAATGGTCTGAAATAGGTAATTGAGTCACATTCTTACATCGATATAATGTGTTACTTTGTCTGTAAGAGGTTTTTTCGATAATTAACGGGTTAAACTTTCTTTTTGATCTCATTGTGTGAGGAAGTTAATCTGGTTAAAGAATTGATGGATTAAACTGCAAATTTAACAAAATTTGTAAACACTTAAAGTAACCTGTATAACTAGGGGATGATCTGATTAAGTTGTGGGTTGCAACCAAGAGTGTAAAATCGATGCTTAAGGATTATTTTGGTTGATTAGGAAAATTGTATTGCGCAACGGTAACATACGATGAAACGGGAGGGCACATGCTGATTTGCCTGGCAAATTGTTTGACTCGTTATCCTTATACGTGCAATATATATTGTATTAAGCTGTAAGCTTATAATTTATAATCTATTGATAAGCAATTAGCAAGTGTTTTATCGAAGAGGTTTAATGCTCTGAAGCTTAAAAGGCAAATATTATCTTATTAAATATGATAGATCTTTAAATAATCGTGGCTAGACAGATGTTGCAATGTTACATATGGCAACATGCAACATTGACATTTAATATCTGATTCATTGTTGGCGTAAGCCCACTAAATGTGTGTTTTGTGGCGGTATTTGTCATTTCCTGTCCAAAAAATGTTGCATCATTTATTTGGTAATATCATTCTTTGTCGATTAACTTAATGGCAATTATGTGTATACAACCATTATTTAAACCAGTTTTATATAATCAAAGGCAGTATAACTTCAATCAAACAATCACGTGAAATGGTGGAATGCAACTGTTATTTTTTGTTTGGTGACAGTAGCTATATGTATAGTGGGGTGGGGTTAGACGGTTGCCTGGTTAGCTCAGTCAGGAGAGCAGTTATCAGACGCACTATTTCCTCTTGAATTACTTCGGAAATTTGAAAGTTTTGCTTAGTTAGATTATTTAGTCTTAATCATATAACTTTTTGAATTTTCCAGTTTAAGTTTATTTAAAAACAAAAGAAACTTCATGTAAGTTATAGACTAGAACAGTTTTATACAGACTGTTATGGTCGCACAAATGTCATGGCTTGACCAAATATGGCAAGTTATACAATTGCAGGTGTTACTGTTTCCATGGTAAATTTATCACTTAAATACAACAAGAATATTTGTTTTGCTTCAGTGTTAATATTGATAATGTATATGAATTTATGTGTATGTTGTTACATCTGTAACAAAGGTGAGACAAACATTTTCCATACAACAAGTTCTGTATTCATAGGGTAAAAGCTAACCAATTCCATCTGCTTCTTTATTAGTACATTAAAACCTCACTTAAAGACCACCTCAAGAGTAAGAGAAGCTATAAGTTGCTACATGGAACACCACATATATAAGACATTGCCTCCCCACACAGACCTCTGGGAAACATTAAGGACACAATTTTCAAGTCCATTTTCATCGTTCTGCTCTCTATTCAACAATTCTAAGACCACCTCAATAAGAAGACCATGTTTTAAGGTCCCAAGGGTGGTCTTATTATTAAGGTTTTACTGTATATACACATGGACTTGTTTCACTTTCATCTCTCGATTTGCACTTCAGTTCTTGCCTCTGAACCTGATGCTTTTAAAATTGACATACAGGGTGGAAAATTTGACATCAACCCTGTAAAAGCTTGACTGATGATTGAGAAACTGAACCTGACATGTCTTGATTACTATTTAAATTTGGAGAGGACTTGTTATCTTACGTCCAGTCACCAGTAAGGACCGAGTTCACAACTGATTTAACCAAGTTATTACAATTTTCACCCTCTGCTACTCCTAGGTGAATATTTGATTCAGGAAAAGATTTGGGTTATATATTACTATCTGGCCGTGATTTTGTGACACTTCTCGTGATATATGATGTTAATGTCCCATGATTTACTGTTTATTTAAAACAGATTATATTAATGTGTATGCTTAAGTATAATTTAGCAGTTACATATGTATAATAAAACATGTTATGATTGTATAAAACAGACATCAACTTTAGTGCAGCCTTGTGGTCATTATTGAATATTGACAAATCGGAAATATCTAGATTCTAATGTTTTAACTATAATTTTTTATTTAAATATATAATTCAAATGATTTATGAATTAAGGGGTAGAGGACCATCTTGGTACACAATACAGTCAAACCCGTGTTAAAATCCACCTTGAGACCACAGCAAGGGCTTGGCATCAATATAACTCATTTGTTGTAGGGCCCTAAGGGGTCATGGATTCAAATACCCAAATTTACGCTAATACTTCTGTCATTTGCACTTGTATAAGCTATGTGACATATTTCTGCCTTAAGACAAGCTATCAAGTATATCAAGATACTGTGCACAGATACTACAGTTTAACATAGATTTTTTACCATTGATATACGAGATTTGTGTCAAATTTAAGCTGCTCCTCCAATATGAAAGTTTAAGTTTCTTTGGAGTTATAAAAAACAAAAGTTCCCTGGGCAATATGAAGAAAATGTTGTAACGATTTGATCGATGAAGGGTTAAATATTTTCCTGAAAAATTTAGTCAAATCCAGGCACGAAATAATTAATAATGTTTTTGTTTGCAAAAGTCTATGCGCTTCTTGCACACCCCTCACTTATGCTTGCCTTTAATTAATTCTAATTTAAGGGCACTGTTGCATCTTCCAGTTAACCTTATTAAACCTCAACACTTCTTGTTAGAAACCAGTACATTTTAACAAAGGCCACTTCTCTCCTTTTTGTTTAAGGGTTACCTGAATCTTTTCAAATCTTTTAAATCCTCCAAATTTAAAAATGACTGACACAGTTGGTTATAGCTTGAATTGGAAGTGCAGTGGATAAATGTCTGTATACAGATTATTATTTTCCATTATGATTTTATTGTCAATAGTAATTTATCAGTCTAAGGCAATTTTCTTATTTTTGGGGAGTGTTCAATATTCAAATTGTTTTCAAAGTGAACTTTTTTCATGTTCCTAAATATGGAGCGTCTATTTTTGTCTTTTAATAACAATTTTCTTGGTTTATTTGGAACTGAATTCAATCAATGGTGAAAACAAATTACTGCATAAATTGATGACTGCGTCCTAGGTTTCCATCTGGATCTTTGGCCTAATTCAGGGATTATGCAGCCACCTGAAGAATCCGGGCCATGGTGGGTTTCACACCCACAACTATAAGGTTAGGGTCCACAATTACAACTATCACTCAGCTCTCTGCACTCACAACTGAAAATTTACTCAGCTGAGTATTACTTGCAGATTTGGGTGTCCGATGGAAACAGCAATGCTGACTGAGAGCCGACTATTCTGTGTGATCCCTTTCTGTGAGATTTAAGTGTGAATCAGATATTTGAGTGTAAAACTTGATGAAGACAGACTACGCTCTGAGGGGACTCAGTACTAATTACTTACACTCAATCTAAGATTTGCACTCAAATCTCCAAGAAAGTGTATCACAAAGAATACTCCGCACTAATTGATCACTAATTGTAAACCATTTCACTCACTCATATACTCAAACTCAGACTCAGGCAGAGTAAATCTTACCATTTGAGTGCTGAGTGCAGAGTGATCAGTAAGGGTTATATATTCCACACTCAGGAGCCCCTCGCTCTAGCCCAGACTTTGACCACAATGTTTGTTGTATTCTGTACCAAGATTTTGCTGACTGTACATTTTATGCGATTAATGCAGTATATTATGGTGTAAAACATTTTTCGTATTTTAATAATATATAAATCATGTTCATTTGATTCAGCATCGTTTTAAAATGTCAGCAATTCCTCCCTGTTGTGTGAGTGGGAGCTGTTCAAGTTTAAAATGAAAAAATAGAAATTGGCAAATTTTCAACATCGGCTGAGGATTAATATAAATGGGATCTAAATATTGCTCTTTTAGGATCACTAAATGTTCAATTTAGATGCATATAAGGATTGGTTGAGTGTTCAGACAGCTATAAATAACAATTTAATCAGTTACATTCTGACTTGTATGAAAGAAATGTTATCGGCATGGGTCCTTTATGAATGCTCTCTAATTGAATGAAATTTTGTGTCATTTTCACTTTTGAAGCAATATATTACGCAATCTTTAAAAGCCTGTCTAGTCCTATGCTCGTAAACTAAAAACTTTATTACATTGACCTTGAAATGTTTCTGCTAATATCTAGATGTCTATCAGACATTTTGCCCATATATGGGCATACTGTACTCAAGCCATGGTATTACTATTGCATGTTGGGCAACAATCAAAAGTAAAATTAGACTTGGGTATGCGGCCCTACGTTTATGCTTCATTATCTCGGGAAGATGGCTCAGTTGAAAGAGATTGAAAAGGATAAACAAAGTTATAAATGGCGGTCATTTAATTTTAAATACCTTAAAGGTTAAATCATTATTATTAATGGCAAAAATTGAAACTTTCTTCAAATTGAAATGGGATATCAAATAACAGTTGAGCGCTTTATGGTTATTGTTTTATTTGGCAAACATTCAGATTTCATATAATGCCTTGTCAACCACCTGTCAACAGTAGAGCTGAATATGTGCAAGTGTCCCAGATGGCTTAGTTGGTTGAGCAATTGTCTGAGAGTGGTCCTGGGTTTGAATCTCCTGTCTGGCTTCACATTTTCTGACTGTGACAGGGTGACAGGATCCTACATGTATCAATCTATAAAACTGCAACATTTCAGTCACATACATCTTTTCAACCTATATGAATATACAGTGCAACCCTCTCTCGGGCAACAACCTCTCTTTAGCAACATTATCATATTTCCTGTTGTAAAAATTTACTTTACCAAAACATTTAACTTTTCTTGAGCAACCACCTCGGAACAACAGACAAAATGTGCATCTCCCAGACGGTATTGTTTTTGCACTGTACTAAATAGATTTTTGATGATTTGCATTTGAAGATTGTCATTTATTTTGATCATGTCATTGATGTTTTTTTGCTGGGTCACAATATCCTACTCTGCATGTGTCAACCACAACATCAGAGGTTTGTTAACTATATAGAGCTACAACAATTTGTTTTGTTTCTATTTGAAATGCGACAATTTTCAGTCATTACTGTGAAGAGCAACATTTTGTACAATCAGCCAGATTAAGATTTCAGCTTATTCTTCCTGAAATCGGAAATTAAGCTGTCTGATATCTTGGTTGATCATTGTGATGTTGCCAATTTATTGCAAAGTCCTTCTGTGACCTTGATTTGATCTTGCTGCTTTAAAACATGGGTCCCCATCATTATCACTTCAAGTAATCATCAGTGTTGCTGTGAGAAGTACACATCATTATTTCTACCAGTGGAGGTGAAAGTGGTGTTAAACCATTTAGTACCCTATAATTAACATAGCAGGACATAGCTGAATGGTCATTATAAGTAATAACCCAGGTCAAACAACACTGCAGGCTTCTGTATAAACCACTTCAAATCCTACCGTGATTTTTATACCATATTTGTAGTTTAGTTGCCATTGGCTCGGCCTGATACAAGGGCCGTCTTTTGTTGGTTTTATTTTGATCCTATGTTTACATGTCTCTTCATACAGGTGGTTTATTGTGAAGCAAAAACACTATCAAACCTGTGAATGTCAATACAGTTTCTTCGTTTACTGTGACAAACAGTGTGCAGTGTGAAATGGTCTCATTTTTCCACACCAATCTTTACCCAATGGTGTCATTGGTGTCTGTGTTAGTGTCAAACTATACAATAGTATGAGCAGGATCACCTTACTTCTCTCTGAATGCTGTTACAACATCATGTTACCAGTGTAATACTGTGATTCATTAAACACTTATACATATTTCTTGACTATATTATATGAACCTAAACTGTTAAACTGAAATATTGCTAAACTATTGGGTATGACACTCTGAGCTAGCTTCAGGGAGGGGCAATTTTTGTTGGCTTTCAAAGTAAACCAAAATGTTTTTTCCTTAAGTGAATAACAGAACACAGCCCACAATGGTACACTTTGAACACAAAGATATGGTCACAATGACCTCATCTTGATTTATATCAGTTCATAATGTGATTGGTAACCTCTCCTACATTGTAATCTCTTTCAAATGCACCTTTGGGTGTTACCAGTTCCAAACAGACCGATGTTTTTTTCAAAACATCAGACTTGGCCTACATGTAAAGCTCTCCTTTGATATCCTTTGGTTACTGTGCCACCTGATTGTGTGATTTTGATATTGTATACATCCTACATAATCATGTCTACATTCTTCCGTCACCGACCTCATCAATGCCGTTACTATAATGATGTATAATCTTGTCGTGCATATATTTTAAGAAAGTCTACGTTTGATCCTACCTTATGTTACGCCCATATTATGATGTTAAGCTACTCAATATGGAATGTATCTGTTTTTAAGTGGGTTGTTTTTTATCTGGCCCTACTGATCAATTATCTGGTACAAGTTATCATGAAGAGCAACTATCCCTCCTAAAAATATTCAGTTGTTTTAAGTTTCAAGTTCTCCTGTTGAAATGAGTTTCAAATGAACACGTAAGTATACAGTGTTGAAATGAAAGTTCTTCAGTCTTTGTATCTGTCAAAGTTTTCACCCAAGGTCATTAATGGCTTTGTCTGAAATACATATGTTTTGCTGCTCATTAATAAATTGCTCTGATTGCTTTAATTTTTTGATTGACATGCTTTCGAATTTATTTAGTTTGTTTTGTGACATTGTCAGAATAATCAACGAAGTAGAAAATCTGTTCTGTCAGATAAGTTGGTCACCTTTGATTAGATATCGACTTCAATGAACTCTTGTATTTATTGAAATTTTACTTTGCTATCTTTTTCTTGTTGTCCATTAAGTGCTTGTCTTGTTAAAGCAACTTCATTGTTTGGATCTTATATGACTTCTTTATTGTGTTCAATCAGATTGCCTTTGTTTGTTAGTACTTGACATCGCCCTAGTTTCAGTTTAATGACATTATATTGTTACTAGATTTCTAAGTAGAGTGTCACATTCATGGTAAGTTACAGGTCAGAATATATTCTAATCTAGCATTGATTGGAAGGCATCCAGAAAATCCTCACATAAAATTAATTACTGCTTGTAACTTGATGGTGGTATAATGCTCTCTGTCTACCAGAACCAGAGATATTCTGACTTATGGCCACATATGCTGGCCATTAGGTGTTGACAATGAAAGAAGACATCTCCTACATCCTCTGTATATAGAACTTTCTCAGTGTTGAGGATTTTTTACGAGACTTTTTAAAGGACTTTGGACAGTGACATTAGAAAACCACTCTGGTTTAGTTTTCCTGATTATTTTCGCAAAAAGAACTCCTGTATCATTTTATGTTTTGTTACTTTTTATCCATCAGACTAAACCAAACTCGTTACCCACTGAGCCTTCAATGTTTTGCTGTATTTAATGCTTTATGTATTTTGCTTGATTAAACTTTGATTTTGTTTCAAATTTCTTACTCATTTTTTGGTTTATTGCATGAAATCCGGCCAATAGGCCCTTTAAATCCGTGCAGTTCCAGGTTTTGGCATCTTTTGGCATTCCATAGTGGCAACCATTCATCATGAAATTGAAATAAAGGACATTTTATTGTTATGTGGTGTTTATTCAAACATCTGCAACTTTGTGGCCTGGAATTCCCATCATTGCTATGACATGTTTTGGTGTGCGCAGACAATTAATTCCCCCCATGAAATGTCAACAATGCAGGCAACTGAGTTGTTGACAATCGCTGTTTGGGATGACTTCTTATAACCTTGAATAATCATTTACCGATGTTATGTCTGTTGCTGAATGAACATCGACTTGCACCAGGATGTGTTTGTTTGTCTTTCATGGTTTAAAGCATTGCTTTATTGTTGATTTTATTTTAAGTGCCGAGAGTTTCTTGTCATTTTTATTGTTTTCTTGAAAGCTTTTGTTACATTTTCTGCGGAGGCATGAAGAGTTTCTGGAGAACTACTTGCAAAGATGTTCTTGGTGAATTATCGCTATTCAGAGTCCTTGGGGTAACCCATTTGAATAAAAAAAATAAACTGTGATCAATGGGACAGAATGATGTGGCATTTTTGCAGCACATAGCTGGTTGAAAAAAATAAATTATTTCTCCTGTCTGGAAAATCTTTAATGTCCACCAATTATGCCTTGGGATTTCTTTTTGTGATACTTTAATCTATCAGAAAATATCTTGGAATTTAACCATCTAAATGTCTTACATTTCTTCTTGATGATTTTTTGGGTCTCTTGGGAGTATTTTTCTTGGCACATTGGCACAATGTATTCATTTACATGAATATGTAAAAGCATTGTCTGTTATTGTCTTTGATATTGAGAGTTTGGTGCAAAACGTAATGTAACTGCTTCATAACTGAAACTGAGTTACAGTATTTTTGCCCAAAACCTTCGGAATGTTTAATTTGTCACTCTGGGATATTTTGGAGCATGGTTTAAGTCACGTCGTATTCTATGTACATGCTCCAGACTGCAAGTGGTGTTTTCTGCTCTCCTTTTCTCTACACAAGCTGTAATGTTTTAATAGTCTTGTTCTCTGTTAGGGGTAAGCTAAAAGATTTTAATGGTCTTGTGCGATCTTCTGTAATTTGTATTGATTCTATCTGTATGAGGCTTTGCAACGTCTAGGGGAGCTTTTAACTCTGTTGGAAGATAATATAAACAGTTGTAGTATGAATGGTGCCAATATTGGGAGTCTGATGTCTTTGAAGGAATTACATATATGGAAAACAAGTCATCATTTTGTTGTTACATGCTTATTCAATGCTGATGTATGCATTTGTTGTCGTCTCATTGTCAGAACTATGTCTGTACTTTCACTATAGCTGTTTAATCAAGTCTTGGGTGTCTTGTGTTTGAGGTTATAAAAGAAATCAAATTACAATAAATATATAGGAAATGAAATGTTTCATAATTATTGATATGCAGCTTTAATTATCAGGTATCAGTTTTCATGGTTACAGTTTATTATATACACAGTTATGTTTTATTACTATACTGAAACAGTAGTGTGGTTATATACTTGTTACACCTGTTTGATGTCGAAGTAAAACATGTAGAAATGCAGTGGTTTATTGCATATTCATATTCATTCCCCATCCTCTTGACTTTTGAAGAATTTAATGAATGTTGGCCATGTGGTTAGAGTTTTGCCTTCTGTGATGGAAAGCTGTCTGTCACATTGACTGTTTAAAGTTCATCATTCTGTTCTATCCTGATAAATGAAATGAAAAAAATAATTTAGAATTGAGCAGGAAATGGCATATACTACATGGTAAAGGCCTGGTAAAATTATTTTTTAAATCATAGAAAAGGTTATAACGCCCACAGGTGTAAGTGTATATAAGTAATGCCTTTGAAAACATTTATATACTGTATATTATTTGAAGAATTTACTCGTATATAATTGTCTAGTTTATTTTTCTTCCCGTAAATTATACGAATGTTATGTCAGAATTTATTGTTATTTTACTCCGTTGTCAAGGACCACCTCAAATTTGTATGAATCAGTTTGAACCGGAATGAATATTTTTGCCATATAACTGACACTATGTGTGAAATATCATCTTCAATCTGAGATTGTATGAATATGATATTTTGATATGCAATAAACCATACCTTGTTAAATGATATGTTGTATTGCAATATCTTTTCATATTTCACTTGCAATTATGGGAGTTGCGCAATATTATTAGTTTATTTGAATTCTGGAAAATTATGTTGCCAATAATAAATACAAAATACACTATTGTTGTTTAGTTAACTGCTTTCACTATGTATAAGTCTCTAAAAATAATATAAATTAATCTATTTATTGTCTCTGCACATTTCAGAAAGATCAAATCACATTCTATGTTGTGTAGCAAATAATACCTCCAAGGCACATATCGAGGTGTTGGTGCCAGAACCAGCTATTTTCATATAGATTTATATAGATTCTGGCGCTAACCCCTCGATATATTATACCGGGATTAAATTCGAAGGGAATTTTGTTTTACTTTATTATAAGTTATTTTAATTATCTAAACTATATTTGCCACCGGCAGATTTGTGCATATTGACAATTATGCGCGTTTCTGTTGTAACTGTCTCTGCATAGAAACTTGGTCGCGCTACTTTTGCGCCAGCCCTCATTGTTGGTTTTAATGATTGTAAAAAGCTCAGCTTAAATTATATATTTTTCTATTTTCAGAAAATATTGTGATAACAGAAGACGATTCCAAAACAAACGAAAAAACATCTACAAGTGTTACCACAGCAGGTTAGTAAATATACACGTATCACGTATTGTTATGCTGTTTCTATTTTGTAAAATAAAATGTCAGTAGCATAATTAATCAATTTTATCGTAAATGAAATAAATTTGGTTTTAGTTCAGCAGTGCATTCTCTACTGCTTGACCATCATGACCTTGACCATCATGACCTTGACCAACAAGAACTTGACCATCAAGAACTTGACCAACAAGTACTTGACCAACAAAAACTTGACCAACAAGAACTTAACCAACAAGAACTTGACCAACAAGAACTCAACCATCAAAACGTTTCATTGAACAATGTCTTTACGTCCTATGGTTTGTTTACATAAGGTTTTATATCCTTACATGCTGAAGGGCCACATTTGGTAGTCGATATCTATACTCTTTGTGTACTGGTCTATAAATTAAGAGTAGGTCACTAGGTCAGCGTGCCTCATATAGAGGACACGAAGCTTGGTTAGCGTCAGATAAGTGATGTTTTATACAGGTTTGATTTATGCAAGGAACAGTGTGAATGCTTTGCATGGTTATCATGGTTTGCTTAAAGTTATGGCCACAATAACGGTAAATATTGTAGGTCTCATACTTTTAAGAGTACGAAATTGCTTCCTAGAGTAATGGCCCTTGAATATGTGAAGATAAGTAAAAAGGACAGTATAAGTGTTCCTATAATTGTTTTATTTTATATGGTAATGTTTATATTGAGATCTGTGAGATTGTGTTCTGGAATAAATAGTAAATTTACTTTTTTTCTTCCAGCTGAATGTTATAATTATGCAGACTGTTATTTTTTTGTATACAAAACATATTAATTAGTCTGAGCTTGGTTGGTGATTCATCTGTGTCTGTATGTATGCAAAACTGTCTATTTGTGTTTTAACTGCTGAATAATTATCATCATATTGTTGTCCAATTTTGTACTTATGTGCATCCTCGGTACCTAGGATATTCATAACATATATGATACCCTGGGCAAATTGGCTAGTGAAACTTCGTAATGCATGTATATTCATTAGCATTTCTCGATCAATGAAATGGACGATAACAAAAAGAATGCATCTGCATTGTGAAGAGCTCTTGATATCCTGCCTAACAGCTCTGATCTCATTGGATCGTTCAGGAACACGATTTCATCCGTAACTCCTCGGCAATTTCCGTACCGCATGAGATGTGTGTCAAGCAGCCAATCAAGCAACTGGATTTCACCTCGTTAATTATTCATGATTCAAGATTTTTACATTCAGTTTGCCCAGGGTATCATATATGTTATGAATAGCCTGGGTAGCGAGGATGACTTAAGTGTTGCTGCATTGCACATGGCAATAAGTTACCCACATTCATTTGTAACATCTAGAAGATGTATGTATAGAGATGCTGCAGCAAAAATTGTGACTCAAATCTTAAATGTCAAACTTTTCAGGACAATATTTATACTGTTTACATGAAATGGATTATATGCGTAAATTTCATCTTCAAATGTGGCAAGTTGATATTTGCTTTGGCTTAAGTATCTTGGTTCTGGTAAGCTGACCCGAGCATAGGTTGCTCTATGTGAGCATTTTGATATCCCTGTGTCCGTATTGTATTGCAGTGTTTCTCTGACAGTTATACTTGTAATGCATTGAAGACCTAATTTCCTGAGCAATCTCTATAAAAACATGCACAGAATATGATTGTATTGTCAAAATCTCAGTCTACTTCCAAGGGCAGTATTTATATAGTACAACACAGAGTTATGGCCCTTGAATTAGTCAGATGGTCAAATTTCCCATTTTGACACGTCAGGTGACAACAAAAAATGCGACAGCAATTTTTATGAAACAATTATATACATAGCCACAAGATTTCAATTAAATTAAGTAATGGACAAGATTGCTGGAGTAACACCAGAGTTATGGCCCTTGAATCAATCCGAATTGCTTTATTGGTTGAACAATCTTAATGAAACTTTCAGGCCAAGTCCCAAACTCTCAACTACACAGGTAAGTGATACAGGGTGATCATGGTTCTTAAGTTACTTGTATTGGGTAATCATTCTCTACTGAAAGCTTGTTTACAGAATATATTTTGATGCATTATACAATAATACAGTCGGACCTCGTTCATTCAAATTCATCGGGTCTGATGTTTTATTTCGAATAATATATGGATTCAAATAGCCCATTTCAATTTGACGTGTATAAGAAGACACATCGAGAACTGATATTTATTTCAAATGATACAAAATATTCGGATAGAAGTTGTCAAATAAATGTGGTCCAACTGTATATCATTGTCGACACAATATGTATTTTTTTGCAGGATTTTTTTTCTATAATTTTATTGATTTTGAACCAAAGCCTATAAGGTTTCACCATCCATCTGTTTTCATTATTCTTGTCTTACATGTTTAATAATTTCTAATTTCCCCCTATAGGCACATGTAGTCAGCCAGCATCTCAAGGCACATGTCGAGATTTCACTGTGAAATGGTACTATAATACATCATCTCTGTTGTGTGAACGTTTCTGGTATGGTGGCTGTGACGGAAATGACAACAGATTTGAGCAGGAAGATCTGTGTAAACAAGCTTGTATCAGCCAGGAAGGTGAGTTATATTGTATGGTGAAATGTGTGTTACTGAGAACCTTTGGTGATCAGCAACCCCGTACTTGGCACACGATCTTGCCATGCTAAAAATGGATGTTGTGTGAATCTATTTATGTCTAATAAGTTGTCAAATATCTAGTTGTAAGCCTTATGATCACGGTCCGGGCCGTCCGCCCGTCTGTCCGTATTTATCAAATAGCATATCTTCAGGAAGTTATAGGAGATACAAGGCTACAAAAACAAAGATAACCAATGGGTACTTCTTTCCAAATATTTTAAATCTAATTTTCTGTCTTAAATACTTGTGACTAGTTGTCAAATCTCTGTCACTATAGTCGGGATTCAAAAACAATTCAGTACAGAAGATTTATTCTGGGCCACTTAAATGTCACCATCAAATGGTTTCAAAACTCGTTACCGGTTAAATATTAAGAGAACTCTTAACCGAACTAATTTCTCAGAATTTGAAATAAGTGACACGGTAAATGGTATAGTTTGAATCATTGTAAGTTCATTTGTCTCAGAATTTGAAGTAATTGACAGTGTGCTATTGTTGGCTCATGAGATTGAGCAATTAAAGACATTATTTTGTTCTTTTCTCCATAATATCTAACTGTTCTGTATGGTTTTAATGGACTTAAGATGATAAGAGGTTTTTGATCAATTAGACGAGGTCAGCTTATTCTCCTAATTGTGCATTCCTATGAATTAATTCACTATCTCTTAAACTGTTGCACGTATATAGAACAGAAGGCGGATCTTGTTTAAGTTACTAATTTGTCGGCATTTAACAAACAGTGGAATCCATGCTTGCGCATAAATTTATACGTTTTTTTTAGTATGATTCACTGAAGCACATTTCTTTATGAATGCGACCTGCATATAAATTTCTGCCTTGTTTACGGTTTATATACTTACTCTTCATTTTGAAGGCAAAAAATGCGTAGCAATGTTCAGCCAGCCATGTGCTTTAATTTATTCAGTGTGGTATGCAATTATATAAGCATCTCATTTATTTGCTTTTCTGTCATATACTATGGTTTATCATCATAATAAAAAAATAAAATATAAAAAAAATTGGTATTTGAAATGTAAATTTGAGTTGGCGGACAAAAAGGTCAGTTTTTCAAAATACATTAAGCCTACATTTTGAATATGGTGTTAAATACTTAATGCCTTAATCTTTGTGTTGAATATCAGCAAAATTTATCAAAATAGAATTTATATGAAAATAAATTTAATCGTACATAGTTTGCTGATTTTAATTATCCATTTCCTTTGAATTGTCAACCTATTACACAACTTTCCTTTGATCCCGATTTATTGTTCATGAATGGATCGGAATTGTTAATTTACTTGCTCATCTCTGATCCAATGAAAGAATTCAACTGTTTCAATATAAGCTGTCTCCGTCATCCATTGGCTCGTCTTCTCTGAGTATCTGCATTCAGTCATTACATCAACATTGTCAAACACAGCCTTTAAAAGCTTAAGATCTGTTAATATTTACCTGAGAACAGTTTTAAACAAACTTTGAGGTGGTTAGCCAATGAAAACATGTTTTACAAACGATTGACCAATAGACTTTTTGTACACAGTAATGTTTTGAATAGATATTAGTTTAAACCTATATGTTTTACTTCGATTGTGGAACGAATGATCATAACTTATATTAATCACTCTCCATGATTGCCTGTTTGGATGCTTACCTGTACTTGCACCTTAATAAGGAACTGTGAAGTTCATATTTAAACCTCGTAAAATGGGGGAGGGGATCGAACTTGAGAGTTGGATCAGGAGTCAAGCTGTCTATGACTTAACCATCGTACTCCCTGTGAAAGCATTCTTTTTAAAGCTTCTAAATGTTCAAAAGTTGTTGAATTCCGTTTTTTCAAAAACCAATAGCTATATAAGGTATACTGTTGCAACAGATGATTCCTTTCCTTCATTCAGAATATCTAGCCAAGTTTCAGTGTCTGTATAGGACAGCAATAGGTTTAGTTTTAAGTCAAGTGTCTATTATTTCAATGTATGGAAAGGATGACAGCCCTTTAAAAGGATTCCCACCTATACTATGCCTATTGTTTATTGTATTTTCTTCAAAAGTTCAATCCGTAAAAGTAAATGATCATCAAGGTTACAAACATATTGTTTTGTCAAATCCTTCTGTGCATTTACAATATTGATTCAAGCTGTTTGTGTCAATAAAATTGGCTCATTAATTTTCTGCTTTTGAGATTAAGTTTTTTTTGCCACTTGAGTTTACAGGGAAAATTACAACAACAACCTGAATATAATAGTATGTGCCTTACCATCTCTATGTAGGCTTGACATTTATTCTATGATAGGGGTAAATTGTGTTTTCCAATGTTTAACTGAGAAGAAATAATGAGAGTGTATCTTTGAAAATCGAGATATTTTGAGATATAAGTAAATCGAGGGATGAAAGCGAAACAAGACTATCTGCTTGTTTGTTTATTGGCTGGCAGATTGATTCGCGTAATTTGGAAACTACTGTATAAGTGGTAAAGTTTGCTAGGTGGTCAAGATTGCGAATTTCGTGAATGCTTGAAGTTCGCATACAATTTCCACAGCATAAATTTCAACACTTCCACAGAAGTATATTTTTCCTATGCAGTGTAGCTGCTCTTGGAGTCTGGCACTCCATGGAGTCACATCTAAAGCACTACGTGGCAGGAAATACTTGGGAGTCCTTACCATAACTTTGGGAGAATTTACTAAAATTACAAAATTTATAATTTTAGGATGTGTAGATATTATAAACAAACCGTTTTCGGCAATTCGCAAACATTTCCCCCCTGAAACGTCTGAAATCGGCGATTCGCAAACATTTCCCCCCTGAAACGTCTGAAATCGGCGATTCGCAAACATTTCCCCCCTGAAACGTCTGAAATTGGCAATTCGCAAACTTTTCGACACGCAATATTATCCACCTAAACAGTATTTACTCATCTAAAGCAGAAACTAAAGAAGTTTGAATGAATTTTCAATTTGCCTTTACCTGCAGCTATTGATATAAGGTCTTTATGTATCATATATAACTCTTGCAGACGAAATCTTTCATTAAGTAATATCGACCTTCAAGCTTTGACTGTAAATTATACTTTTACCTTCAAATGCGTTGCAAAAATAAACATGCATCTGCATCATGTTCATCAATCTCATATCAGTTTTGACTTGTTACCAAAACGGGGTTTTTATGACTAGAAAGTTACAAAGCAAGCTAAAATTAAACAATTCTCATTCTTATTTCAGTTTTTGACGCATTTCAGGTTTTCAAGACTAGTTTATTTCACAAATGTAGAGTTTGTAGGTAGAAAAAATGTATCATAAAAATCGGTATGTTCCTTTCATATCTACAATACTGTTAGGCCGCATATTACAATACACCGGTATATTTTGACACCCATACTTGATTTTGACTATATAGTAATCAAAAGAGTAAATCCATTCCAAAACAATTGAACAATATAAACTCTAATAATTCATAGCATAGTCCGTTTTATATTTACTTAAGAAAAGTTCTGAACTCTTGCAAAGTTGATCAGCCAATGAAAACTTGTTTTGTAAAATATTGACCAATGGACATAGTGTACACAATGACTGTATTCTTGACTGACATTTTGAATTGACAATAATTTCCAACCTAAAAAAAGGTCATAGTTGTGTACTCTGAATTGTCTTTTTCTTAGTACATGTCCTTGAACAATTGACAGATCAATCTTGGAGGTTCTTAAGTTTAATATTCAGTTTCACACCTACCAGGAGACATTGTGATACATGAAACAATGACTGTACTGGTCAAAAAAGCTTACCCGCCATTTTGTATCTTGAAATTCTTAATTTCGATATTTATTAATGATCTGGAACGATGAACACGATGTTGACAGGTTTAAATCAAATTTGTCCGATATTTCAATTCATTTGAATCAGAGAAATATAAAGTTTACTGCATTCAAAATCAACAGAAGGTTTCGTAGTAACTATATGGAACAGTACGGGCGAGTTCGCACTTTTGTCCAGTATATTTTACGTTCTTACTAGAAGAAATATTGATGTTATTCGTAAGATGTTAAGGAATTTTCCGAGAATAGAAATATTGAGAGTTTTCTTTGCGGATTTCACGCTCTTAATGTGACATGGTATCTGAGACTGCTCAATTTGTTTTTATTGATGTAGCGGAAACCGATATTGATTAATTTTGGGTATTACATTTATTTTGTATTCCTGTGTGAGAATTCAGTGATCAGTTCCAAACCTTTAAATTGTTTACTGCTGTATTAAGCTCCGAGCTACAAGCTTTTTATCCTTGAACATACGCATTCATATTAATCATATATACACTCAACTGCTTTTGTAATTGGTCACTTTTTATAGTATCATACTTTTCAAAATAGATACAGAGAAATATAAATTGACTAACTTTGTTTTACTTCATTCTTGCCCATACCATAATCCTTGAAATCCAAAATTCACACATATTAGTACAAAAAAGTGGACCTGTTAAGATTATATAATGCAGAAATGTGGAATAACCAATTAGAAATGTGTTTGAGTATATATATTATAAGTTACATTCTGAATTTCTTAATGCTGGGGCATAGCAAGGCATTATTGCACATGAAATATATAACCTGAAAATGTTGGTCAGTATAGAAGGGGTTTATTAGTGGAAAAATTAGATTCAAGATTCAGATTGTATCTCCAAGTCAACAGTTACTGTGCTTACCCAATTTGAGTCTCTAGAAATATGACTGCTTAAATGTGGTCGTATTGTTAAAGTCTTAATGTTACTGCAATTATAATTTTGATAATTTTTATTTTTCGGCGCAGCAATACTAACATGTTTTTGCTATTTGCATATCAGTGTTGTGTAAAGCAATCAAATCTTACGTTAACCACCAAGGCAATTTCTCTTCAACCGAACAACGTTTGTAACCTTGACTCGGGTTGGTTAACCTTTCGATAAAGGTTATGTTACCTTACCGAAATCCACTGAATTACGTTGAATTTACCAAAATACATGTTGGATCTGGAGTGACCAGCAATCGTAACATCTCGGCATTTCTTATGTTGCACAACAAATCATAACCTTCAAATTGCTCCGACCATCTTTTTTCATGATATTTCTTGTTTAAACTTACTTGGCTGCATGATTAGCATGTGCTGATGGTAGGGTGTCCGGATATAACGGTATATTGGAATATGCAGGGCAACTGTATTGACCATGATAGGAAATGAACATACCATTTTTGCATGATACATTATTTTCTGCTGTCTGCTAGACAATTACTGACTACAATAAATATGAAATTATCTTGTCTCGAAAGTTTCAAAGTAATCAAAAAGTGAAATGAGAATGATTACTGTTTAAGTTTAACTTATTACGTCAAGTTGGGAAAGCCTCCTACTCGTATTTATTTACTAATCAGAAACAGAAATAAAATTTATAATTATTTTGTTTAAGCTTGTACTTGTTTATTTTAATAACACATTTGATGAGTTTGGAACTGAATAAAAGTTCTGAAGTAAGAAAAATATCTTCAGCGATAGCTTGGGTTAATGAAACATTGTATTGTGGTAAATATCGCAATATGTTGCTAAAGTATTGCAATATATTGTGGTACCCTTCAGTCGTATATTGACTTCCCTAGCTGATTAATGAAGCACTGTATTGTGGTAAGTATTGCAATATGTTGCTAAAGTATTGCATTATATTGTGGTACCCTTCAGTTGTATATTGACTTCCCTAGCTGATTAATGAAGCATTGTATTGTGGTAAGTATTGCAATATGTTCCTAAAGTATTGCAATATATTGTGGTACCCTTCAGTCGTATATTGACTTCCCTAGCTGATTAATGAAGCATTGTATTGTGGTAAGTATTGCAATATGTTCCTAAAGTATTGCAATATATTGTGGTACCCTTCAGTCGTATATTGACTTCCCTAGCTGATTAATGAAGCATTGTATTGTGGTAAATATTGCAATATGTTCCTAAAGTATTGCAATATATTGTGGTACCCTTCAGTCGTATATTGACTTCCCTAGCTGATTTAATGAAACAATATAGTGTGGTAAATATCGCAATATGTTGCTAAAGTATTGCAATATATTGTGGTACCCTTCAGTCGTATATTGACTTCCCTAGCTGATTTAATGAAACAATATAGTGTGGTAAATATCGCAATATGTTGCTAAAGTATTGCAATATATTGTGGTACCCTTCAGTCGTATATTGACTTCCCTAGCTGATTAATGAAGCATTGTATTGTGGTAAATATTGCAATATGTTGCTAAAGTATTGCAATATATTGTGGTACCCTTCAGTCATATCATGACTCCCCTGATTGAGAAAATTCTGTCTATGTTCTTATTAATAAAAAAGCAATCACAATGTATGATTGTTTCAGATAGAATTGTTTTTGTCAACAATATAAACCGATTGAGCTTCGATTTTCCTCTCAAAGAACTCATTGAAAGTGATTTACAACTTGTTTAGGTCCTTGGAGACTGTAATAAAGATATCACTATAAATTTCTTCAGTGTTTTCCTCCAATCCTGTCTCCGAATTATTCATCAGAAAAGGTATATTCTATGTCTGCAATATATTGCTGTAATTTTGTATGTAAGGCAGGGTGTAAGCGGCTCTGTAATATCGTCCTATTTGCATATTTTCAATGAATTGAAGAATATGGAAAATAAACTACATTTTCTCCTGTAGATAGAGTCATTTCTCTTCACTTCCAATTCGTAAGATTGATTTGCTGCTTAAAGAAAATGCTTTGTTGACAAAAAATGGGTCTTGATTCCCACTATTTCCTGTTGTTACTTGTTGTTTTTTCAACTGTTAATGTTTTTTTGTAAAATTTAAGAAATTTTTAAGGGATTTCCCTGACACAGAGGTCTTGAGTCCCTGACTCCCTTTTCTTTTTAGGGACTCCCATTTTCAACTTACTGTGCAACCCTGGGACCCCTAAAATAAACTTATGCCAAGTATAAACTACATATCTGGGACCCTACAAATTTACTAAGGACCCCCGATTTGTCAAACACGAGGGTCGAAGGACCCCTAGCTGAAAAATCCAAGGGAAAACCTTGAAGACAAAGAATCTAATGGCTCATAGTTAAGAATCTGAATGAAACATTATGCGTTTCAGAATAAATAATAAATCTACATCCTGTTTAGAAATTAAGAAATTTAAACTTTCCTTTAGTTTAAACTTATTTATTTTACATCAATTGTGAAACAAGTTCTTACAACTTGAACTAGTCACTCTCAAAAACTGCTTCCTGGCTTAGTTACCACCCAGTACTCGCGCCAAATTGAGGTGTTTTGAAGTTTGTGATCAAACCCCGCTCATCGCAGGGCTCGAACTCACGACCTTCAGATCAGGAGTCAGGCGTTCTACCCTCATCCACTGCACCTCCCTTTCCTTTGGTGATACTATTTTTGGTGAGTTCTTCCATCTGTGAGTCCACTTGTGTCCATTCATTTCATGATGATTTTATACAATCTACAATGTATATTCATGTTTGTGAAAAATGATTTACAATTAAATCTAAAATATATGGTCCCTTTTATCACCTTATCATTTCAGACAGATTTGAAATGTCTTAAGTATCTCAGGAGTTGTTCTGTCGTGGAAATTCAACTGTCAATAATATATTCATCTCCTAAATTCAAAACTGTTCTTGTTCACTTGTAACATTTGCATGTAAATGGATTCTCGGATAAAACGTAGGATCCACTTGTTTTCTGGAAAATGAAGTGATTCACTGTAGTCTCACACGTGTCTGATTGATTTGCACTGTGCCCTTGACCTATCAGGCATCTTCTTTAGACTTTGGTGTATTATACCAAATTTGGGTTCTTGTATTGATGCGTTTTTCAATGATTGATTTCAGCATATAAAATCAAGGGAGTGAACTTGTTCAGAAATTAATTCTAGAATTTGCTATCAGTAGGGTTGTTGCCCCTGAATTTAAGGCTTGCAGGAAAGAAAATTGTTTTGTACATTTGTCATTAATCTCTTGATGGGATTGTTTGTAAACTCTTCCATTAGTGCTCCACTATTTGTTTTAATGCTACATGCAGTGTCGAGTGCCGTGCCGTGTGTAAAGTGCCGAGTGCTGTGATGATACAGGTGTCAAGTCTTGAGCACTGGTGTGTTTGCGTGATGTTTCGAGTTCCTGTGTCCATCACCTAAGCTTACTGTACTGTGTGCATGCCTGGAAGGATGTAGGAATTTTGAACGATTGATTATTGATTGATTCTCCCTGTATTACTCAACTCTTGGCACTGAAATGAGTAATTATCACACAATGGTTCTTCTTACAACACCTTTGAGAGAGCTTTTCATTAGACGAATCAATATCAATGATTAGATCAATGAACAGGTTACATCAGAAATAAATCTATCGCACCATTGGTTACCGTATTACTTTCACATGGTAATGTGCCATTTCCAACGTCTCTGTAGATTTCTAAGTCGTGAATTATTACATTAGTACAAGTTGTAATGGTTTGAAATGTAGCAGATTTTATGTCTGGCAGAGAATTCAGATATTGAACTTGTTATTCGTTATTGAGATGGAAAAAACATCAAAAATCAATTTATGGAGTCATTCAACTCTGGCATTTTCTGGAAATGATTGCCAAGAAAATCCTTGAAGTAAATGTGATATTTGTTACTTTATGGAAATCAGGAATACTGGTCAACAAGTTGTTCAACAGACAAACCAAAGTATTAAAGGCGAGGATGTCTTGACCAGTTTTAAAGAAGAAAAAATATGAATTTATATTTATTTTATCATTCAGAAATATGAAACAATACTCACATGGTTGCAAATCTATGAAAAAGCTCCGTCAATGTTGAGTGAAAACAAAAATATCTTTTCCACATGAATTAATAAAAGTTGCCATTGTAAATGAAAAAGCATACGATATTTAAAAAATACAGACTATAGTCATCAAAATATTTTACTGTCTCCTTTAGAGTAATCTCGTATTGGATGCTATTTATGTCTTGAAATGGTTCGATATTGATACTACGGTACTTCTATTATATATTCTATGCATTTCTCAGATAATTTTCAAACAATTATAATTTTTGTTTTTTTAACACTAACGCATCTTTAAATACTTTAATTAAAGCTTTAATAATAAGCAGAAGAAGTGAATTTGCAGTCAAGGGTAGACTCGGGCTCTCCGTAAACCTGGTACACTTTAAGTGCTTAAAAGTTACAGTATTGCCGAGAGTAGACTCGGGCTCTCTGTAAACCTGGTACACTTTAAGTGCTTAAAAGTTACAGTATTGCCGAGAGTAGACTCGGGCTCTCCGTAAACCTGGTACACTTTAAGTGCTTAAAAGTTACAGTATTGCCGAGAGTAGACTCGGGCTCTCTGTAAACCTGGTACACTTTAAGTGCTTAAAAGTTACAGTATTGCCGAGAGTAGACTCGGGCTCTCTGTAAACCTGGTACACTTTAAGTGCTTAAAAGTTACAGTATTGCCGAGAGTAGACTCGGGCTCTCTGTAAACCTGGTACACTTTAAGTGCTTAAAAGTTACAGTATTGCCGAGAGTAGACTCGGGCTCTCTGTAAACCTGGTACACTTTAAGTGCTTAAAAGTTACAGTATTGCCGAGAGTAGACTCGGGCTCTCTGTAAACCTGGTACACTTTAAGTGCTTAAAAGTTACAGTATTGCCAAGGGAGTACATTTTCATCGATTGTTTTCAATGTTCACAGAACCAAAATAATGCAAGTCAGTAAATAGATTGGTCAGTCAGCTTCATTTATTCGTTGACTTGTTGAACATGTTTTCATGGAGAGAAAATGAAACACAGGATTAGATTAACTTGACATTGTTACATTAGGTTACCATATTGGTGGAGGGAAATCGATGGGGAGGAAAATAGATTGACATCTTTCTGGAACTAAGTATGATAAATATCTCAACACTATGTCTTAATTCTAGAAGGCACATCAAGCACAACATGCGTACATGTGAACTCTTCCGATTTCTGCGGGAAGCTTCCAGATTTGAAAGGCCACTTAAGCTCTCCCAGCCGGGAGCTGCGATCTCCCAATTTTCAAAATAAACATCAGAAATTTTTTGTTATGGGGTACTTTTTAGTTCTGATTCCCGACTGGTTCGCTGAAGTTATGTGTCAAACTGTTAACCGGAAGCAATAAAATTGGGATACCAGTCTGAAAATCGTAGATTCCACGTTTTTAGATGCTCTCAACCATGGAATTAAGTGCTTGGCGACATTGATCAAAATGGGATGCCACCCACGCTTGTATTCAGACATAAAAACAAAATTGTTAATTGGCAACATTTTTATAGGAATGACCCCCAGATTACAAGTTAATTCACAGAATATTACTGTGAACAGCTTTATCATGATATGGAAAAATCTCCCATTTAGAGTCCCAATGTCCCAATTTTTCATGTGCAATCTCCCAATTTGCCTTCTGAAATTAGGTTCACATGTATGGCAGCATAAAGGACAAATATGGTCACTTAGTCTTTATTGAAGCAGGTACTCTGCGACTTGCTACAAAAACCGTAGACAGGATTTTGAAAAAAGAGCCAAGACTTGAATCTTTGTGCAATTAAATGGTACATAAAAGGTAGACTGATTAATATAGAAGAAAGAATGGTGCGGGTGAAACATCATTAATTTGAGGAAAAAACATCATAATTGGCTCTTGACATCACTTAAATTCTGTGACATTCTGGCTTTGATGAACGTTACTAAGCCTGTTGAGACGGTCCTACGCACTCTTACCATCACAAATGAACGCCCACGCGGGATCTAAGTATGCTAAAATGTTTTTATCCTTAAGGATTAATGATGGCCAAATATCTGTATATTGATGATCATGTACCCATACAGGTTATCAGTAATATACGCTGATAGTGCAATAAATGTTCAGTGTTAGACTTTATATAAGACCTTGATGTACAAACCCATACTACTGATCTAGATAAAACAGGTCTTCAGTGTTGTAGATAATCAAAAAATATCACAATCTTCAACAATGTCAGCCATATTTGAATAATTGGCTTGAATTTGACAGATGGTCTTTAATAAGATAAATAGTGATGTTGACAAGAATATTTGAGTTTACAGGGTGTTTATAATGTAGATATACATAATGTGTTTCAGTTTTTTGTCATGTAAATTGTTTGGGAAAAAATAATGTTTGTGACATATTCAGTGTCAGTATTCACATGTAATTGGTCAAGGGTTACACAATAAGCCGACAATGTTACTCAATTTTGATTTACTAGGAATTCTTGTAAAGGCCACATAGACATTTAAATGACAACAAAAGCAGAGTTTGTAAAATTTGTTGAATAATTTCTTGGTCAATTTGATACCTGTCCGTTCAACCCACTGGCACAAAGAGCTTAAATGTTTGACTGACTTTTTTATTCAAATGGTTTTGTGTACTTTATTTTTTTACCAGAAAATTGATCTACATCATTCTAATGTTTGCTGATATTTGATCTTGTTTATAACCTAAACCGGAGGGCATTTTTTGTCATTATCATTTCATGTGATATATGTTAGTATAAAAAAATCCGAAATTTGACCTAAATGGCACACAATCATGAACAAGGGGTGTTGGGTACCCCATGACCGAGATCTGCTAACTTTGACTCCGCTGTCTGGTCGACATTGCAAGTCTTGTATAAATATGAAATAGCCGACAGCAATGAAATATGTCAGTTGATGTAGAGTTCTTTTATTGTCATGTAATTCTAGTTGGAACATTTTTCATGTTCTCTTTTTCATCAATTCAACATTTTGACTTCCCTTTGATTTGATATTTCATTTGTTAATAAAAGATACATGTGCTATTAAGTTTGGTATTACCTTTTTTAACAAATGATAGAATTTCTAATTACTTTTGTAATTAAATTTTGTAACAAATGTGGTGTTCCAAATGACATTGTTTGAGTCCCTTGTTACTCCTAAAAGTAGCACCTGTCAATAAAAGATCGTTATTTGACTAAGCCCATCTTTGAGGAGACGATCGTTGTTTGACATAAGCCCATCTTTGAGGAGACGATCGTTGTTTGACATAAGCCCATCTTTGAGGAGACGATCGTTGTTTGACATAAGCCCATCTTTGAGGTGACAATCGTTGTTTGACATAAGCCCATCTTTGAGGAGACGATCGTTGTTTGACATAAGCCCATCTTTGAGGAGACGTATAACAGGGAGCCCCTGCAGCAGACAGGCAGCATTCACCAAAGTTTCCACTCTTGATAAATTCTCATCAAATCTTCACCAAACTTTGTCACAATATTTATGGGCTTTATATATTATGTCTTGTTGAAATTTAATAAAATCCACATTGCCTCAGACATTCAGGAGTTGTGGCCCTTTAATTGTAAATCTTGGACTGCCTTTGGTACAATGTTTATGGGAATGATATCTCAGTCAAGGGGATATAACTAACCAAATTGCCTTGAATTCTCATTAGTTACATTCTATTATTTCCTGAAATTTGGCAACATTAACAGTGCATCTTGTAATGCCTTCCTCCACTCTTCACCAAACTTTGTCACAATGAGATTAGGCATGATTTCTCATTTTGGGTCTTGGCCATGATGGTCGTTTTATTTTGGCACTGACACTCATAGTAACCATATAATCACTCACTGAGGTGTTGACTAATGAAGAAGTAAGTAGTTCACTGAAACAGATTTGAAATAAACATCGGATTACAAAGTAACCTGACACACAGCAATGTGTTCGCCAGTTTGAAAATTAGTATTTTACCAACTGATTGTTTGACAGAGTATATACAGTGATTGATATATTTATAACAGTTCTTGTTCAGACTATGGTCCCACTATTGGACTGGTAACAGTGTGTGGTGTGAAGCTAATACCCCTAGATTTGATTGGATATATTAAGGGATTTAGTTCCATTCAAATATCAGTAATAAATTACTTATAAATACTCAAATGATTGAAGTTTATAACTTATCTTGAATTAAGTTCATACCATGAATTTATTATTTCTGATTTAGGTCAAATACTGTTTTGAACAATGTACATGTACATATCAAACACCTACAATAGACTAGAGGTCTACATTGACTTAGTGTTTCATTTCACGAGTCTTGATTTGGGGTCTATAGACTATAAACACTGTGACTTCAAGTACTTAAATCAGTACATTTTACTTGTCCATGTTAATTTCTTTAAATCCAATGTCCCTGTTTATTGTTGCCAGTTAAATGCTTGATGCTTTTAATTGAATAATAAATGGCTGTGACAGCACATAAGTATTGTGATCTCATGCACAGTATCAACATGTTCATGTCATACAGTAGATTGTTACGTTATGGATCCAGAGGGGAGTCCGAACCGCCGCCCCCCCCCTTGAGGTTTTGGCAAAATAAGATTGTCCATACCTAGTAGATCAAGAGGGGGTCCCAAATTCAAGGGTCTCACTGCCTTATTCAAAGTTAGCATATCACATTGCGAGAAAATGCATTGCATTGCGAAAGCTGACTGTAACTTTACCAGGAGTTCGTTGGACCCCCCCTGATCTCCCCCCCCCCCCCCGACGTAAATTGCTAGATCCTCGTTCGTATATATGTATGGTGAGAATGTACTGGGAATTGGGAATATGGTTTATTATGTAAATAAATATCCTAGTACAAAAGTTTTGTCGAAGTGATAATATCTAAGAGAAATACTGTGATGATATTCTTGAAAAAATTACTATGGTGGTATTTAAATGGTCTGCAGTCTATAATATTTGGTAACTAAATACTAAAATAAGTTGTTATTTCACTCTCAAACATTCACCTTTTTCTGTATATAATGTATATATTATATATTTGACTATATAGATAAATGTAGATATTTGGTATACATAAAAAATACATTATTTAAATATTGCTGATAATATCCCTGAAAATCCATATATTGTCATAATTGATGATGTCAGCATTTATTTTATCATTATATAGATACCAACATAAATACTATCTAGATTCGGTCACTGATCACAGCAATTTTGCTATTCTAAGGGGTTACAAAGCACAAATTAGTGATTTATTACTTTTAATCATTTGTGTTAACTTCAAAATATTGATGTAAATATATGATGTTAATGATACAGTCATTATACAAGTGATATATTTATTCCACAAACGTGTAATTTCAATGTTGTAAATTCATTCATATAAAAAAGGTTTGCTAGAAACACTTCCCAATACACAATGCATTATAATTAAGAATAAACAAACTCCAATTTGTTACCTCCCTCTACTACATTATAAGGCTGTTGTTCTCTAAAACTGCATTAAGTTTCATGATTTATTTACCTTTCATAATGACTAGATATTAATGCATTTATCTAGGGTCTGTTCTTGTGGTACTAGAGTTACTTCCCTTCATACAGTACAGTAAGTGCTTAAATAAAACTTGTCAGGTGGAGAAATGGTGTGTGATAAACTATATGTTTGTTGTAAAATATTACTGATAATGTATATTTCTTCCATTGTTTTGCGAACATCAGCGTTTTATTAATGGTGGAGTTTATCCTTATACACTGGTAAAATCAAAGTGCTGACAGTGCAGAAAGTCTTAGAGCTTTACAAGGAATTTGATTTATAAGCAGACCTTGGCATAAATATGGTAGACTGGTTTGAGATGAATTATTTGATACAATACTACACTTGTGGTGAGGTCCTATAAATCTGTCACCAGTCTGGCAGCCATATTGACATGTGTTACATATTATAGATTGTTTAGGAGCACTGAGCTGTCTAGTCTAATGTTATAGAATAGTCAGTGAAATTATACAGTGTCATTTGTTATGTCTTAATTTGATGCTGAATACCACACTGAAATCCCTGTCAAATGAATTTAATAAATGTTGTGCAATGTAGATAAAAAGAGGTACAAGGCATCCTTATTGGTATGTGCCTAACATTGTAAAATGTGGTAGGATGAAATATATTAATATCATTTTTAGGTACCAATATTTCCGTAGTCATGAATAATTTTAATGATTTCACTGATACATAAGTCAAGGGATGTAAGCAAATCAAGTCTGTCTGCGCGTTGAATAAAGACTTGTTTTGATTTTTCTGCAAAAGTTCTTATTTTACTGATTTATTTATATTTTTGTGTGTTCCTTATTTCAGATGTTTGCAAACAGCCCAGTGTGACCGGCAGATGCCGTGCTAGACATATACGTTGGTACTATAATAGTGGTCGTCAGGAATGCATGCAGTTCACATACGGAGGTTGTAACGGAAATGGGAACCGATTTCGAACCAGGGTTGACTGTGAGAGACAATGTTTGGATGCCACAGAAGGTATGTAAGGTATCTGATGTCACCACTTCCGGTCATTAGTTCTGGTTGGACTCAATGATTTGCAGTTTTAAATCGCCCGAAAATAAAAATAGATGTCCAAATGACGTTCCATCATTTACGTTGCTTTGACCTCAGACTTTGTTTTAATAATGCCTTCGTCACTTAAGGAATCACAACGCTACAAAGACTCCTCGTTTAAGTCTCGAGAAGTTTTTATTCTAAATTTCAGCATTTCTAACAACAACTCTCTGCTTCTATGGACCATTATGACACCTTTTTTGTTACCCCACAGGAGCCCCTTTCAGAATGTATTCATGTTACATACATTGAGGGGGCGAGTTTTGTGAATGAAATTGTAGTGATAACATTCCATTGGCACATATATTTCATTGTTTGGTAATGAAAGTGATAATTCTAAGTTATATTATAAAGAATTAAATACTTTTTCGGCGCAGCCGTACTAACATGGTTTTGCTATTTGCGTATCGGTGTTGTGTAAACCAATCAAATCTTACGTTAACCACCAAGGCATTGCTCTTAAACCGAATAACGTTTGTAACCTTGACGCGGATTGGTTAACCTTTTGATAAAGGGTATGTTACCATACCGAAATGCAGTGAATTTCGGTGAATTTACCGAAATCCAGTTTGAATCTGGAGTGACCTGGCAATCGTAACATCTCGGCATTTTTTATATGGCACAACAAATCTTAACCTTCAAATTGCGCCAACCATCTTTTTCAAGATATTTCTTGTTTATACATAGGCTAAGTAGGCTTTTCTTATAAATTTTAATAGTGCTCAGCTTTGGTTAAATGCAGATGAAGTAGTCCATACTGAACTTCTTTGTCACGCGTACTTATTTCATGCAGTAGTAAAGTACACTTTGGGGAGATTGGGTCAAATGCTGAGGGCTTAGCGCTAATGCCACTGGTCAAAAATATATTTGGGGTTTTGAGGAAAACTATCAAATTTGTTAAAGAAGAGAAAGTTGCAGTAAGTTTTATCCTTGTTTTCTTGAATGTGAGAGAGCGATGTCTGAGTTCAGGGAACAACATCGTAAAACAGACCTCGGAAAAGCTATAATTATTTTCTGCAGAATGAATTGTAACTTGTTGTTAGGATCAATATGGAGTAGGTGTAGTAGCGAATCATATCGAGAGCTCAACACAATACTGTCGTAACTCCTATATATTTTATATAGGAGTTACGACAGTGTTGCATTGAGCCCTCGATATATGATTATCTTATAAAATAAGGAAAACCAGTCTTTAAAAATAAGTATACTGCAATTATTCCAACTGTCTAGACAGTAAATAATATATTGAAATTATGGTTGATGGTTTAACATAAATACAGTCCCTTTTGTTGGTTTGTAAAATAATAGCTTCGATCATGGTATCATTGTTTTATGAACAATTCCTTAGTGTTGTGTATTTATATGCTTCGATCATCATGTTAGATATTGACCAAGAATTATATGATGGAATGCCAGAAATGAGATATTTTTCTGCGCCTCCTGGCAGCCTACCAGGTGGTTCTGCATGTCATTGAGGCACTTTATCTTCTCATTGCTATCATCGTCAACCGTAAGGTCTACTCCAAGTACCGCCATATTCATCGTCTCAAGAAAATAGTATATGTTAAGTTGTCTGAGTTTATTATAGATTTGATGAATATTATGAGAATGGCAGGAGTCTTGATATAAATGGTTCTCCTGGATTCTTGTTTTGTGTGTTAGTTTGTATGTTGGTTTGTTAGTTGTTTAGTCCGTCTGAAGCACTCACGGTGTCACTGGTACATAACAAGGATTCTCTGGATTCTAATGAAACTTAACACACATTTTAAGCATGATTAGAAGGTGGGTAGCGTGCAATAGTCAGATCTGTACCTCCAAGTTCAAGGTCACAGGTGTGGGCTTTATAGTTCTAATGCACCTTCATACGTTGTATATAATATTCCGTGACCCAGACATAACTATTAAAATGTTCAAAAGATTTCAGTGAAACTTAAAACAAATGTTAAGCAAAAGGAGAAGTTGTCGTGCATGCAATAGTCGTAACCATGCCTCCAATGTCACAAACATGGGCACTTAAATTACTTCAGGTATTTGTCATGTGCAAAGTAATATGTATTTATCATGCACGCAGTGACATGTCTTGTTTCCTGTTGTTGTGAGTTTTATACGTTCTCGCTATTCACACGATCATGTGAAGAGAACTTGTTTGTTTGTCAATGACTTGTTTTTTACTCAATATTTTTAAGAAATGTGTCTCCTACATGACTGCCTGTAATAACCTATATCTGACTAACAAATATTCATACCACTGAACCCCTTATTGGGTGTATAAAAATAGCTGTTATATTTTGTGATATGCAACAATGCTGAACAAAGTTCATATTCAATTGGTTTGTTAAGTATCTGAGTACCAGGGGCTAACTAGCACTTACTTGAAGATCCCTTCAAGTGAGGTGTGCTTACTGATTCATTGTTTGGTTTGAATAACTCATTGTTTGTCTGATATTACTAACAAGTGGATGAAAACAGTCTTTAAGTACTGTTGAATTACCTCTAGTTGTGGCACGTCAGTCATAACACATAGCATTCTGGGTACTTTAGCGAAAATGTTGATTATGAACAATATACAAATAAGGAAATGTGTAGGCAAATAGTTAAATGCATTGATTGTTATATGCGTCAACACACAGAGGGTGAACACGTAGTGGTACAATGTGATGAGGTGCGTATGTACTACTCGAAGCCTGCACTCATTTTCCCTTTTCGAAGTATGGATTGTGTTGTATCAGTAAGAAGAACGTAACTATAACTCATTCTGTGCACAGTTACGACACTTTTACGCAGATTTTTGTATTTCATTTATGATATACAGGCAATAGCATTCCTAATCCTGCATGTGTGTGTCTATAAATTTAGGTTTCAAGTATGTTCACAATGTAGATATATATGGTTATATAGGCGTGGGTTGTTATAAAGAGCCTTATATTGTTTTTAAGGCTTCAGCTGTGTTATAAATCTTGCCGATTCACCCTACACATTGCATAAGCATATAAATACCCAAACACATTCTGCAATCTCATATTTTTCATAATTTATTCAACGGTTGTGTCGAATATCTTACATGAAGTTGTTGTCTTAATATTTTAGTGAATATATTTTACATTGATGGTTGTTTGATTGTTCAAAATGAATATTACAATAATGTTACATACATGGAGATATAGAAGTTTCTTGTCAGTGGTAGTGATTGTGTTGTTAGCTAAATCAAGTGCTCATGTTTTTCCAGCCCTTGGAGACCAGAATAGGGACTGCAGAACATCAAGATTCGGATGCTGTCACGACGGAAGAACGCCATCACGTGGAAACAACTATGAGGGTTGTCGTCCTCTTCCTTGTGATGTAAGTACCGGGTTCTGAGGTTGGTAATCTGAGTTTGGATACCAGTCTGTATATTCAAGGTTCTAATTGGATGGTAATGAGAAGTGTCGTTTAATTAACCAATAGCATGGCTGTTTTGTGAGACTGGTCGGTAAATTCAATTTTATTACTTAGTGCTTTTAAACCGTTTCCTAGATTACTATATATTCGTCTAAAATTCACATAGGCCTTGGAATTCTGCTGAAATTGCGTTGTTTATTGCTGAAAGTTTGGTTGACATTGTGACACCAATTTTGCTGTCTGTGTCATGGTTATCTAAATGTCGTACAGAAAACATTTCAAACTTTAGAGTAATGCAATACTCGGTATTTCATGATTGCTCCTAATATGTTTACAACTTATTACCAGTATAGATCAGAATTTTCTGCAAATTTGTGACTTATTTTGGTCAAAGTTTAATAACTATGCGATTATATAGAGCGTTGGCGTTAAACTATTGAAAATATTTCTCTTCCAAAGCATACTTACAATAGTTATGCATAAGCAATTGGAAAAAGCAATCAAAATTACATTTTTTATTACAAATTATCCTAATTTGTTCCAAGTGTCATTCAACAGTCTGCCTCCTTTGTCTGAGTGAAAATATGTCATTTTTCTTGACAAGTTTAAAAACTCTGTAGATTTGTTTGTCATTGCAAATGAGGAATTTGGATTGATGTGAATGTCAGGCTATTGTTTATGGGTTGTTACCATCCAGACGCATTTCTGGATAACCTAACTGTTTCTGCTGGCCAATTACTGGCTTTGTGATTAAATGTGACATTCAGATGAAACAAATTTCTGTAAAATTTCAAACTGTTATCTCAGTGGGAAGTTGTCCGATGTAAAAGAGAAAACAATTTCCAATTTTGTCTGAAATCTGTGATGATGGAAATTCTAGAGTGATGGATGGGATTATTTGAATGGAAAGTCTCAGAGACATATTACTGCTTACAGTAATTGATATGTTAACTGTAATTTGGGGGGGGGGGGGATACAGGCTGTCAAGTGGGACCTATTTTTCCTACTTTTCCCTTATTTTTTACTTGCTCCCTACTTTTCCCCTAATTTTTTACTTGCTCCCTACTTTTCCCCTAATTTTTTACTTGCTTCCTACTTTTCCCCTAATTTTTTACTTGCTCCCTACTTTCCCCTAATTTTTTACTTGCTCCCTACTCTTCCCCTAATTTTTTACTTGCTTCCTACTTTTCCCCTAATTTTTTACTTGCTCCCTACTTTTCCCTTATTTTTTACTTGCTCCCTACTTTTCCCCTATTTTTTTGAATGGGGGCTACTAACACTACTTTTTTTTAAATTGGCGGCATCAACTCAAAATATTTATTTCACACGCTTGAAGAGGAGAGATTTAATCATGGAGAATGTACAGTGTGGTGAATTTTTACAATTTTTGATATTCAAAGAATAAGAAATCACCCCTACTATCCCTACTTTCAGGCAATAAAATCCCTACTTTTGCCCTACTTCTTAAAAAAAAAGCCCTTCTTAAATACCGGTATCCCTACTTTTTGAAAGGAGGTGAGCCTGGGAATAGTGATCTAAGATTAGAGGGTTTGACAATGGTTGTGGGTTGGAATCTGGCTGTGGGTGAATTTCTTTCCCTGCCTTTCACAATCACTGAATTAGGTACGAGCACTGGTAGGAAACCCAGGATGCAGTCATTGATAATGAGTTGAGTGGGAGTTGTAATTACTTACTGATGTTGTAAAAATAAGGTTGAACTGTAAATCTTATTATATCTTAAACACCATGTCTGTATGTATTTTCTGAAAGAAGACCAACCTGTTTTCATTGACCACTGAAACTGTAACACTTTATAATAACATTATTGTCAGGTAATGGGCATGTTTACAGTTTGATGTAAAGTACCGGACTCACAGAACTAAACAAAAAAGTTGTTTGTTTCATTCTGTATTCAAAACCATTTTTGTAACCAACAATAATGTGCTTAAATATTCACATCTAAATTTGGATGCTCAATTCTATAAAAATCTTATTTTAAATGGCAAGTCTGTCAATTGTACTGACATTGTTGGTACTTTATGAAACAGATTTCTTGTAGTACGGAAAAAAAAATTAAAATATATTGAAAATGTGTTCTGAAATAGAAAATAAATGACTCTGGTGCTATATTTGTTTCCGTCGTTAATTACACTGACAAAATATTTTGGTTGATAGATTTTTTACCATATTCATTATATTACCACGGGGGAAACAAATTCAATTTGACTATATTAGGTTTCCTTATTTGTGTCTGAGAATTTCTCTTGTTTCATGCTCAGATAGATTATTATTATGGGCGACATTTTTGCGTCGCCTGAAGCACTTTTACATCATTTGTGTTTAGTCTGTAAAATACATTAAAACTTCTATAAACAGTCTTAAGAAATTGATTCCACATCATGTGAAGCCGATTCATCATTTTAAACATTATATACACCGGTACGTTTAATTATTTATGGTAACAGACTTGTAAAGATAGAAATCCTTTACCGAATTATTTTGCTTGTGACTGTCTAAACTTTGCTGACTTTCATTACTTCATTTCAATGCTAATGCAACACTCTCACTTAAATTAAGATCAAATTGGTATTATAATAGTAAATACATGTGACACAATTGACATTTTGTTGCACTGGGTATGAAAGACATTGAGAAATAATTGAACCGGTAATAATTGGCTGATTTTGCTTAATAAAAAAAAGTATGCACAAATGCAAAGAGACATACAGTACTTTGATTGGGATCTGGAAATTTCAAGGTGAATCTGAGGAGATTTTTTTAGAGTAAAATTTATTTCTTCATTTTTACATCATAAATAAACAAAAATCAACATTTGAACATACAATTTCCACATTTCAATCACATTACATAAACAATTTCATTCACTAAACAACTTCAACCTTTCACTCACATTACAGTATATAACTAATTTCGACATTGCAATTGTATAAACATTTTCACTCACTGCGTATAACAGTATTCAGCAAGCTGAATGGAGCTTTGAAGAAATGTTTAATAAAACTTTAGACTGGAGATTAACCTGTTTCATAAGATATTCAAACACCATTAACTCTGTTCACCAAGTTATAAAAAACATTTCCTCGACTTCTTTCTAGCATCGCCTGCAGCGTAACTAACTCATCATGGTTTATTTGTTAAAGTAATTCAATAAATTTCTTACCTAGACTTTCAGCTTACTGAATTTTCTGTGTCATTCATTCACACAAATTCTATTAAAGGACAACGCGCCTGTAGGCTGAAACTTAATATTGTTTTTTTGTGTTTTTTTCCAGCGTACCGAGTTTGGATGCTGTGATGATGAAATTACTCCAGCTCAAGGTTGGTACAGAATCATATAAAAAATTCTGCCTATTCGATTTTTATGCAAAAATTGTACCAAGCAAGCTTGCTTCAAAGGTTGTTCACAAAACTATTGTAACTCAGTATATGGAAATAAAGCAGTTACGATAGTTTTGTACCAACCCTCAAATTGATATGTTTCAGACCTTTATAATATTTTCTCTTGTTCCATCAGCGAAACACTAAATAGATTCAAATTGTTGTTACTGTGTCTGGAGCTCCCCGGGGTTATATGCTTGTCTTGTTTATATTGATGTGATACGACCAATAAAAAATTGACAGTAGAATGTATAATGATTTGTCAAGTCTTCAAAAGGCATCAAGGGACAGTTGATGGATATGGTTCCTTGTTATGAACTTTTTCATTTTACTGTTGTAACATTGACATATACAGGGAATCCTCACTTTAACATCATCTTTAATAAAGAAGCTTTCCATAGATTTGCTCAAAATCTCAAGTTATCAATGTAAACAAATTGTTGTGGATATTGAGAGATGGAAGTGAAACCAGATATATCTGCATACAAGTAAAGAACCTGACAGACTTGTTCGCTGTCACTCCTTGACATGAATATATTGTATACATGTACTTGCATACCAGTCCAGGATTTCCCATGTTTACACTGGTGCTGGAAGACTATTCTCGCTCCTACCACAACAGTAACCCTCGAACTGGATATTTCTCTCCATACCGAAAACCAGTCTTAAATTCTTTTATTGTTAATGTTTGGTTTTCCCTTTTTAGGAGCTGATCAAGAAGGCTGCGAACTGATAGAGTTTCCATCTGGTGATGGTAATCTGTGTAACGAGACCGAGTATGGATGTTGTCCTGATGGTGTCACAGCTTCTCAGGGACCTGGTTACCGGGGTTGTCCAATCAAGCTCCCTGATACTACTGTTCGGGAAACTGACGAAGGATTTACTGTCGACAGTGGTGAAGCTCCAGGTAATTCATTATATTCATGCAAATCGTACATTGTTCTTTGATTGTGATGCTGTGTCATATCTATTGATACTTTTGACTTGACAGGCAAATGTTTGAACAAACTTGAGGAAGCTCCAGTAGGAAAATGATTGACTACAACTTTTCCATGTACTCCTGCAAAATATTATTGGTCTTGGTTTTTTTTCAAAATTTATAAAAAAAAATTGTTTTATTTTCCTGAAGTGGTGCCTTCCATTATACTGATAGGATGAGTCGAAATGTATGTCCTCTGTTTGTTCATTTATGAGTAATCCTATCCGGTCCATGTTCTGTAATGGATTGACTAGAAAGTGTACCTATGGAATGCATGATACTAATTGAAAAACACCGTGTTTTCAATCTCTGAAATAGCATGCTTTATAGTGAGAACGTATAGCAAGATCAGTCAGCTATTCTATCTCATTGGAATCATCAGTTGGTCAATTAATCCTGTGTTCTAGTTCAGTTTGGAGTGAAGAGAGAACATAGTATAAGATGTACAGTAAAGCTTTATTTGTGGTGTCTAGCGGTTATGGTCCCTAGCTTTCAGTCACTTGCCCCCTATACGCTGTGGGTTCAAGTTACCTGTCATTGAGGGAGCTATCCAGTCTGGCTTACAGATGGTCATTGATTCTTACCAGATGTTGGCCTAGGGTCTACCTCCTCTGTAATAATTGGAAAAACATGTGACCCTGGCTGTTTATTTGACTTAAAGCCCCATTACAAAAAGAATGCACTTTGTTTTGTATTTCCATTCCATATGCATGGTGAACCTGGTTAATAAATTCATAACCAAAACATTTAAGATGATGTTGACATAAACTTATATTTTTGGGGGTTGGTCAAAGAGTAATTGCATTTTCTTCTTTACCACAATCACAGAGGTACAATTGTTAGCACCGACCCTTCTTCAATTTGTATAATCAATGTCATGTGCATGCTATATCATGTTTTCTTGACAGATACAAATTGATTTTTCTATCACATGAGCTTGAAGAATTTCCAGGATGATATTCTAAATGAACAATCTGAAATTACAAATATTCTTCCTGATGACTTGAGACAATCTCTGGGATTATATTAAAACCAATTACATTTCTTTAATTAATTTGTTGAAAATTTCGTTGATTCATGTCTTGGAATAATGTTAACATTGTAACACCACACAAAGCTTTCATTTTCTTGTTTGTATTTTATTAAATTTGTATCAGATTGTATGATTTAAGGGTGAAATAATTCTGTTAATTTGACTGTAATCTTGCATTTCATGTGTTGAAATTTCCGAGTTTCCTAGTCAATGTAGAGCGTTGATGCCCTTTGGTAGCTCTCTTTTTCTTAAAGTTTTGCCAAATATATGACCTGCCTAAAACATTGTTCAATAACCATTTTCTTGATAGGTACTCACATTTGTTTAAATTTGATTTGTTTATGATTTTCACCAAATTCTATACAAATGTTGTTTCTGAAACATACTGTACAACTATAGTGTTGAAGTTTTTTGTTATACATAACCTTGTGTGCAATCAAGCTTTCTGCTGTAAAATGTTATAGAGACTTGATAAAAGGTTTTTCTGTATATCGAATGTTTGTAAAATGAACTGAACAGTTTACAAATTAATGAAGATGAAGCATGAATTCTAAAACGTTCTTTCAAGAGTTCTCTAAACTGCGTCCGTCTGAATCAAAAGCCATTCCTTATCTGGTTCATATTTAAAACCCCACATAACTAGTTTCAGTGAAATATTTTTATGATTCTGAAAAAGATATGGTCTGTTTTTTAATAATTTGTATGATTATTTTTCCAATATTTTACCAGTCGAGTTAATTTTACCAGATTGTTAGATAGACCCAGTTAAGTGAACTCTGAATGATATAAAACATTATTGTTCAAATATATTAGCAGTCTTTGAGCATGTACGATGTTTCTTTCCTCCTACAGCCCATTGTCAACTGGCAAAGAACGCTGGTCCGTGCAGTGATTACACTGTAATGTGGTACTATAATTCCCGTTCTGGCGAGTGCGAACGATTTTGGTACGGTGGTTGCGAGGGCAACTCAAACCGTTTTAAATCTGAAAAGGAATGTCTGGCGATGTGTCAGAGTGGTAGACGAGGTACAGGGTCTATAGCTGGATTGTTGTGACAGATGGTATTGATACTTGATATGTTTCGGTTATGATGTATAGTGGAACCTCAATAATACGACCACCTGAGGTTCTGAAGAAAGTTGGTCTTTGTTGTAAGGTGGTCGTTTTATTGGGGTTATTGATCTAGAATATGGAAGAAAGTTTAAAACCTTGTTCATGAAAATAGGGTCTTATTAATGAAATGGTCTTAGTTTTGCAGTGGTCTTTATGTGTGGTTTTACTGTACATAAAATGGTTTTTAAATGGGTTTTTTTCTTATTTTCGATGTGATTTGGAGTCAATGGCATCTTTTTGATTATCTTATTAAACTTCTTCGTATTTGAAACAGAAATATTTCCTGTCCTAACTTCAAAATGTTCAAGAGTTATATTTTTGATTTCCAGTCCTAATATGCTAATGTAAGCTGAATATTTTATTGATTACAATATATTTAGGCGTTAGTACTAATAACAAGGAAATTTGACCTGCCTGTGACTCTCAATTCTCAGTCGTTTCCAAGAATTTAATTTAATTTTATGAGATATGACAATAAAGTTGAACAAAATCTCTGTTGCCCAATTCATGTACATTGCTGTATCACTAAGAATATTTAATCATAAACTGTTACTAGATCAAATATCAGCATTATCTGTCACAATCCTAGCAGTCAGATGTTTACTGCAGTTATGCCCCTTTGCTTGCTCTCCTATATGTAAATATAGCACATTTTTTCTGTCACTATTGCTTTGTACCCAGAATACTTCCACCCAAGTATTTGCTATGTGCAGTGAAACAGTTGTATGTATTATGTAAACAGTAATTAATCAATTTTGTGTTGTTTTTTTAATGACATTTTGCGAAAACTATGAAATGCTTGCGTGATAACTCATTTTTGTGAAACTGAACACAGGTGGTTAGAAATTTCATACAATTTCATATTTTCATGATAAACTTGACTGATTTCACGGTGCATTATTGATTATATATTGTTTTTTTACTATAACTATTGTAATTCTGTTGTATTTGTTTTCAATAGAAAGACCTGATAAGTTAATATATTAATAATGCTTCGGAGACCTTTTAAATAAATGATATACATATTTCTATGTATTATGGAAATTTATGGAAAACAACGAACACTACGACAACAGTGCCTAACACCAGAGTTACTGAGACTGAACTGCAATGTATTGAATATATCAAGATAAATATATATACTTTCATATTTTACTTATTGGGCATTATCGGCATATAATCTTTTAATTATGTATAGGGTATGGTATTGCTTAAAAAACAAGATGCTAGGAAAAGATAATCACTTGCTTTTAACTTCAACACATACGCACACTGGTTGTTGTGATTAAATTTCACATATCTGAAGTGGAGAAGAATCTAACACTATGAATATTTAATTTTTCTATTGTTCTATCTTTCAGTATTCTATGTTCAATGCTAGTCACTGCTTTCATGATGTTTTCTATCACAATATGGTCTGCAACATACCGAAAGGGGTGTTAAAAAATTGTCAAGTATGAGAATTTTTTGTGGAAAAACACGGATTTAACGCTCACAAGGGCCGTTTTTGAGACAATTTAAGTCATCTAAGATGCTTAAAAGCCAGGACCTTCTGCGGCCCCCTGGACCCATACATGTGAACCTTTTCTGAAGGCAAATCGGGAGATTGCACCTCAAAAAGCGGGAGATTGAGCCTTAAAACGGGAGTTTTTTTTGTGTGGCTGAAATTTTGTCAATATTATGACTTCATCCGTATCAAAAGCTGTTAATAGCAATATGCTGCGAATTAACTCGTAATCTGGGGTTCATCCCTTCAATCGAGTCGCCAATTAACAATTTTATTGCTAATTGTCATATCAGAATACAATAGAAACGTGTGAAACTTGAATAAACAACATGAAAAGCGAGGGTCGCATCGTATTTTGATCATTGTCACCAAGCGCTTGATTCCATGGTTTAGAGACTATTTAGACGGTTTAGAGAGTATTTTCTGACTGGTATCGCGATTTTACACTTTAGGTTATCAGTTTGACAAGTAATTTCAGGGAACCAGTCGGGAATGACGTCAATGAACTAAAAAATACCCCATAATAAAAATTCACGATGTTTACTTTGAAAATCGGGAGATCGCTGCTCCCGGCCGGGAGAGCGGGAGTTGGCTGTCAAAACCGGGAGTCTCCCGCGTAAATCGGGAGACTTCACATGTATGCCTGGACCCCTTGCTGAATTTTCAGCTGATTTTGAAATTTGTATTCTCATGCTTGAAGTGTTCAATGGATTCCTTTATTGTATTACAATATTTCGCTAAATATGCTCATAATATCTTCAACTAATGTTAAGTTTAGAATCAGAAGAGATATTCTAGAACTTGAAGTTTCTAAATTCATCGAAAGAAGCCCAAAAAATTAGCCAACTGGGAGTGTTAATACAATGATCGGATTGCATGTTTCGTTGTTGCTTAATCGGTTCTTAATTGATTTGCTGTCATCCCTCCTGGTTTGTTGCAGCACATACACATCACGTATAATTTAAAAGCCGAATTTATTTATGTACCTGACAGGCTATGGTACATCTAGGGCTCGTAGAAGCTTGGTTATTACTTCCTTGAAGCCACACGCTGTCTTCCATCGAGCACAAAATCTTATTGTTGTAGTAAATACTGTTGTTTATTGTCTTCGCTTACGTTTCTCTTTGTACAGCCGCTTTCATATTGCGCTCTAGGTGAGATGGGGAGAGCTTCAATTCTACACCTCTATATTGTTGTTATTGTCGTACGGCTTGCTATCAGTTGCGAAGTTATTGGTGATTGGTTTATTGTTGCTATGATGTAATGTCATATTTTGTTACAATTATTACATATGTTCACAGTATTTTGTATCTGCCATGTATACCCTGTTGTGTAGTTTGCCATGTGTATTGTTTTTACATATTTTATTAATATATTATTTTTTTATACAATTACAATTACTTCCTGCGATATAATCTTATTTATTTTCATTTATTATAATCATTTTAAAAGAATAGTAACTGACATATTTATGCCGTTATGTCTGTACCCTCTTTTTTATTCAAACTTCTAAAAAGTTAAAAACATGGACAAAACTTTGTAAATACTTTAATTTGTTTATAAGTTGATTTTCACCTATGATACTTGGTGGTTCCATTTGAAATTGAATTTTTACTTACAAAATTTTATGTTCAGAATCTACTTGTTGAATATTAATATCATAGTATTTTGATGGTTTCACTTCTATAAAAGACATTGAGATGACCTGCTAAAGATGATATCATGCGGGAAAGACAATGATCAGGAATATAAATAACTCCTAAGATCAGAATATTGAAACACTTTTCGTAATTGTTTAATTGTGGAAACATGATTTGATTCAGATAAACAAAAGTTTTGGTGCCTAACTATGGTAACATTTTTCTAAAACTGAGTTACTCTAGTTGTGCACCAAACCAGCTGTATAATAAGTATGTTTAGTTTTGTTTGAACTTTGTTACTTCAATATTTTACTGATATTTTGGTATATTTTCTTAGAACCAGGCCCAGAACTTCCAATCTGTGAGCAACCTAAGGAGATCGGTCCTTGCCGTGCTGGACTTACACGTTGGTTTTATAATGGAGAAAGCCGAGCTTGTGAGCAGTTTGTATATGGTGGTTGCCAGGGTAACGAGAACAACTTTGATGACCAGGAATCATGTGAAAGTCGATGTCATGTTGTTCGAGTTGTTGAGACAGGTAAGTAACACTTTTGCGAGCCAGTAAAAATGTCAAGTCAGCGCATTCGTAGGTTATGCTTGAACAAACTGCTGAATATAAGTAGAAATTTCCCAAGAGTAATTCACGATGAATTGTGTTGAAATATTCATGATGATTATACGAAATATTCATGATGATTATACTGCATTTAGACAAAATGTCTACTGAATTCCTCTCCTAGTGGAGTAGTTTGTATTTTTATTGTCAGTTTTGTGTCATCTGGCCAGATGACATTTCTGCATAATTAACATCCAGGAAATTGCATATTGAAAACAAACACTGTAGTTACCACATGTACGAAAGTGTAATATCGATTCATTTTGTTTTTCCTAATTTGTTTCTTAGCTGACTTTCCATATACACGCAGCCATAAGTCAATTTCGCTCGTAAGTTCATGTCTATTTTTAATGTGATCAATCCAGTTTTTTACCTGAACCCTTACAACTTTTTAAATGCGTGCAGAATGCAAATATTATAAGTAGTGTTTTGTTTGATTTCTATTTCATTATGATAACCACAATATTTACACAAATGTGAACTTGAAATGTTCACACATTCCATAAATATCAACCATGAGCAATTGACCTTAGATTGTGCTGCAAAGTCTATGACTTGACAAGTTTAGATTCTAGTTTACACAGAATTGTTCAGACATGTATTGTCTGTACTTGAGATGTCTGTACTAGATTTGTTCTCAAGCATCATCACTCATATATTTCCCTAGTATTGTTTGATTTTTAAACTGTCACAGATGGAAGAATACAAAATTTACTATCATGCTCAACCAAAGACAAATGTATTATTATAGGTTAAACTTGTGCACACCCCAATGCACAGCTTTTTTACTCACAGTATAAGAAACCGATCGATTCTTTGAACTAGATGTGATCATACACATTAACTACACATAGTTGCGGATGGTTTCATACGTGTAAGACTTGTAACACATCAGGATCACTAGTGTAATTCAGAATGAATGGTTTTAGATTGAAACATATTTTGCACTATTAAAGTGTTTAACCGACAAAAATCCTAAGCTTCAGTATGTTTTTCTCAATTGTTCCCAAAACATTCCTCATACTTATTTTATCAACATTTTCAGCTCTGACGGCGACCCAGGTATGTGCCCTACCACGAGATGTCGGCCCATGTAAGGCTGCTATACAGAAGTACTACTATAATTCTGAAACAAGACGATGTGAAGAGTTCACATATGGTGGCTGCGGTGGTAACAGAAACAATTTCGATACTGAAGCCAGATGTCGCCAGTACTGTCGTGCCAGTCCGCCAGAAACCACGGTTATCGAAACTAACACTAGATCGAGACGTAAGTTTTACTGCATTTGAATATTCTCCACTATTGCCAAAGTCAGTATTGCAATTCCTGCTGTTTGATCCTCTTTCAAAATAGTGAAAAGGGGAAAAATAGAGGCATACAGCATCCACTGAGACACTTGCTTTATACAGCCTTGTTGCCTCCTTATTATTATATAGAACCCTTTGACGGTTATAGATTTGAACCCAAAGTCCCATGTTCACAAACGATCAACTGATCTGTATCAAGTTGATCAATTGCATACTTTTCCCATTTCTTCTTAGAAACTTACACAAAAAATATCTAAATATCTTCCAATTAGCATTGTGAAAACATACAAAACTTTACCGATTGGTCGAGAAATGAATTTATTATGCTTATGACTAACACTGATCTAGATCAAATCAGGATCAATTTTCTAGAATCAGTAGAACTTACTAATTTCTAAATAAACATGAAATCTGAATTCAATGTCTCAATAGCGTTCTCTGTGACAATTTGACAGTTTAACGCGTTACCTCTGGTTGGTGTCCCACGTTACCTCTGGTTGGTGTCCCACGTTACCTCTATTTGGTGTCCCACGTTACCTCTGGTTGGTGTCCCACGCTACCTCTGGTTGGTGTCCCACGCTACCTCTGGTTGGTGTCCCACGCTACCTCTGGTTGGTGTCCCACGCTACCTCTGGTTGGTGTCCCACGCTACCTCTGGTTGGTGTCCCACGCTACCTCTGGTTGGTGTCCCACGCTACCTCTGGTGGGTGTCCCACGCTACCTCTGGTGGGTGTCCCACGCTACCTCTGGTTGGTGTCCCACGCTACCTCTGGTGGGTGTCCCACGCTACCTCTGGTTGGTGTCCCACGTTACCTCTGATTGGTGTCCCACGCTACCTCTGGTTGGTGTCCCACGCTACCTCTGGTTGGTGTCCCACGCTACCTCTGGTTGGTGTCCCACGCTACCTCTGGTTGGTGTCCCACGCTACCTCTGGTTGGTGTCCCACGCTACCTCTGGTTGGTGTCCCACGCTACCTCTGGTGGGTGTCCCACGCTACCTCTGGTGGGTGTCCCACGCTACCTCTTAATAATAAGGTTTTCATTGATATTGTGATTACAATTTTAATTGATTTTACTGGAATTACCCGGTACTCATAAACAATCATATGTATGATTATGTGTGAAAATTACAGTAAAAACTCGTCACTTAGAACCTTAACATTCATATTTAATATAATGTAAAAACGACATGTCCTAACACTTGTACGTCATTAATTAAATAAATTGAACATACAATGGGTGGTGAACATGCTTATCCTAGTACGAAGGCTCTAACAAAGTTTGCTGTGTGTGCTTACAAATTGACAAATCACATGGGATTAGTCTTGTCAATGTCCTTGTCAATGCAATGTGTGTTTAGCATGCAATGTTTTATACATTTGTACAAGGCAGTGTTTTCTATGATGCCAGCATGTCGGAGGTAATTAATAATTGATTTCCTGATACAGATGAATCCATTAGTTGGAACCATTTTGTACCTCAAAGGACATTGAAAACTTGGTCGGTCTGAAATATTTAATGGTTTTACAGCTGATGTTTATTGTGTATGACACATTCTCGTACTGTGGTTGCATAATTACAACTAGGTACCACTTATGGCTTCGCGCTTTTTAAGTCTTCTGTGGATAAGAGGGCTTACGTTACTTTCTTCATGTCAGTCTGACAATAGATTGTTTAGTTTCTGATCAATAACTACTGGACTCCAGAGCTTAAAGTAGTCAAACTTCATAGGATGCTTGTATACAGTCAGCAGATGACCCCTAATGTTTGAGTCATAGGTAAAGGTCAGTGACTGGTGACTGAAAACCCATTCCAGTCAATAAATGCATCACCTTAGGGTCTAAGGCTATCAAACTGCATAGGGTGTTTGTCTGTGGTCTGTAGTGGTCAAAGATCTCTCAGTCTGTACTTAACTACTACCCCTTTATGTCCAATTGATCAGCATTGGAGACATACATATTATTGTTACATGTTATTAACATGAAAGATACTGCTGATGATCAATGATCAATTTCAGTCATAAAGGCAGTGCAAAATTTTGTCCAGTGTTAAAACTTCTTACTTTTATTTTTTCTTAACAAGTACTCGCAGAGGTATCCTTATTTGGTCAACAAGGGATGCAATGGACAATTACCTGAATATTTATGCCACATTATAAAACAGCCTCAGGTAATCAGGATTCCACTGTATGTAAATCCTTAACATTTTTTAAAATTTGATGTTTTCAGAGCCAGTATGTGAGTTGACTCCAGCCCTTGGACCTTGTAAGCGTATGATTTCAAAATACTTCTACAACATCAGCTCTACGCAGTGTGAAACATTTACGTATGGAGGTTGTCTTGGTAACCATAACAATTTCGAGACCCAGGATAAATGCATGTCATATTGTGGCATGAGAACTGGCCGTAGCAGATCAGGTATGTTTGAATGATGGGTTATCAACACAATTTAAAATACAGTTATTTTTTTAAAAAATAGCTCAATAAGAGAGGCATGGTGTTATCGTTGGCTTCATCATGGTTTCACAATTATTAATTACGAAAAATGTGAAACTTTAGATTCCAGATGACCTGCAATATGATTTGGGGAATATGTGAAACTATGTTGGATTGCGAGTCTTTGTAATTTCACATTTTTTACCACAATTTTATGATTTTAGGCATGAAACTCACCTTCTCTATTGCAGTCGTCATCAATCTTGTAGTCTACTTTGCAAATTACTTAGCTTCTGAATAAAACAATTAACTAAACAACAATATCGTATGCTGCCTAGATTTCTCCATCGCACTACATGTCGTACATAATGCATTTTAATGGTATAGCATTTCTCATTTTCATCTTTCCAACATATATATATTTTTTTTAAAGTATAATCATTTTATGATACAAGTTAATCTATCATGAATTTGCACGAAACCATTGATACGACTTCCTTACCACATCAGGAGTTCTGCATGAAACCTGTGAAATTGACTTTTGAACTCGGGGCAAATAGTACTTGTTATGCTCCCCATAGCAGGAACTTCATCCGTTTCTCAGCAACCACTGACCAAAATTTAATAACACTTAATTGGAAACTTCTCTACCAAGAGGAGATTCGCATATTGTCAGCATATTCCGATTCATTGATTTTTCATATGCTTCGGGGGGGGGGGGGGGCATCCATTGGTTGTACCGATAATGTCTTGTTTTGTTATGTAAGGCTGACTGCCTAATGTGTTTAATAAACCATCGCTGGGTGTGGTAAAACATGCAAGGGAGAAAATAATGTTGCATTTTGACTTTCTTTAGGAATCTCAGTTTACCTTGAAGGGTGTAAAGAAGATGGGAGAAAACATAATAGATAATAGCAGAAATAGATCCCTTTATTTCTGTGCTGATTTTCCTCATATTGAGGTATACATATTCAAGACTTGTGCCAACTTCAAGTTATATTCTCTATATATTCAGATGACTGTACTATGAGTAAGCAGACTGGACCTTGTAGAGGTAACTTCAGACGATACTACTTCGATTCAAGTATTGGACGCTGTCTGGAGTTTTCCTATGGTGGTTGCCAAGGAAACGGAAATAACTTTTATGATGAAAGTTCTTGTATGGCAGCATGTCGAGATGTAGCAGTTGAACCTTTAACCAGACCCCCTGTTGTAACCAGACGACCTGTGACACGCCCACCTGTGACACGCCCCCCTGTGACACGCTCCCCTGTGACACGCCCCCCAATACAAGGTTTGTGATAGCTGATTCAAATATCTTTGCATTAGACATACAAATGTATAACGAAGGTTAGCTCAAGATGACAAGGACTTTTTGAAATCATGTCTTCAGTATTTTCATTCAGTTTAATATGCAATTATTCAATAATATAATACCATTTACAATATTTATAAAATCTTTCAAGAACTGATATATAGAAAAAAAAGATGTACGGAGTGGAGGCGTAGTGATCGAGAGGGAGAGCTCCAGATTCGGAGGTCATGAGTTCAAGTCTGATTGGCTCATGGTTTGATCACAGACTTCACAATTTCTTAACTTGGCATGAGTACTGTTTAATAACCATGGAAGAAGTTGTCAAGAGCGATTAGTAAAAGTTCTTAGAACTTGTTTCACAAACAATGCAAACAAATATTTAATATTTAAACTGAACATTAAAATACAGTCACCTCATTTATTCGACAATTTTCTATCCAAATACTTTGTGTAACCCATAATAAATATAAAGCCCCACTCTATCTTCTTAGGCATGTCGAAATGAAATGGACTATTCGAAATCATGTTTTATTCAAAATAAAATTTCGAACCCGACGAGTTTGAAAGATCAAGGTTGACTGTAATTGTTTGGTCATCACATAACAAGATTAACAAATGAATATAATGAAAAGTTGGAATTTACTTATAAATTACTGATATATTTTATATAATATGTACAGATATATGCAGCCTTGGCCTACAAACCCCGTGTGAGAACAGGGGAGAGGGACCTTTCTGGTATTACGAAAAGAGTTCCGGGGAATGTAAGGAGATCGCTAATGGAGAATGTAACAGGAATCAAAACAATTTCCGTAGTCAGCAGGATTGTGAACGTTACTGTAACAGGAATAGTAAGTATGTTTATTTATATCAAGTCAGAGTAACCTCCCTTTGTATATGTTGCCTGATTGATGTCAGCCCTGCATTCAGTTACAGCTAACAACTGTGAAAGTCACAAAACTGACCCACCATATCACATTCACTGCACACGGGGAACCAAATTGCAAGCATTACAGAACGCTAGCCGCAAACACCTTTACTGTATGCAGGGCAGGTAGTGTTGAATCAAAAATATTTATTTCAAGTCGGAGTTAACTCCCTTGGTACATGTAAATGAACAATATCAGGTACTGTTGATTCAACATTAGTTTAGAATACCGTTAGTGTTCACACTGTTTCTATTGGTCAGTATTTTTATTGGTCAGTATTTTCCAAAAGACTGCACACTGTTTCTATTGGTCAGTATTTTCCAAAAGACTTTGCACACTGTTTCTATTGGTCAGTATTTTCCAGAAGACTTTCATTGGCTGGCCACATCACATTTTTTATTACAACAATTCTAATGTGAATAAAGGCAGCTTATTGTGGGCATTTGAACGTTTTCATGACATTTTTGTGTTCCCACTTTGGAGGGGTGTAAACATTGGTCCATTTAGGCCAAACTCCAGTCATCCCCCTCTCCGTGCAGTGTGTATGACCTAGAGTATAAAACATTGTGTTAGACATCGAAGTGCTGACCGCAGTGTTCTGTGAAAAAACATTTCTAGTCTTCCATATTCTGCTTATGTATTTATTTAATCAATTTCTCCAGTAAGTTTTATGATAAGTTATAGATATCAATTCAGCTAAAGTTTCTACAGTAACTACTTGAAATAATGAAATTTCAAAATACCTACATTTAGCAATTTATTATTATAAACAAAAACTCGCTCAAGAAAAGAGAGCGTTTTTTTATATTTATATTTTTTCTATTCTTCTTTAGCATAACAGACCAGCAATCTGTAGACCGGGGTTCGAATCCCGGTAGCGCCATTGACTGATTTTTCGAGTTCCTCAAAACATGAATTTATTTCTCTTCGAAGGATATTGGTCATGGCTAAATTCATTGAGCCTGCATGAATTTATATGGAATAACATTAATGGTACAATTTTTATTTATAGGTGTCTGCACACCATTGACATACGAAACAGAAATCCGTTGCCTAGCGTACATGGAACACTGGACGTACAGTGCTGACACAGATAGTTGTGAGCTGTTTGTGTACGGCGGCTGTGGAGGTAGTGCCAATAACTTTGATAATGAGGCTGATTGTCTCAGGAAGTGTCGAGTGAGAACAGAAGTACCGGTGACTCGAGCACCCGCACCGTCAGCTCCTGAAGGTTGGAGTTATTTTTCAATGAATTGTTCAATAGATATTTTCTGGTGGTATCATTAACCGCCAAGTCTATAGCAATATGGAGTCAAATATATGGATGATATTTTGATTTATCAATATTTGTACAGGGCTCCAGTAATTCACTAGCCCGACGTCGCAGACTAGTCTAATACTGAATCAGGCTACCAACAGTTGAGTTGAAGTTAGTCCAAGACAAGTCTGCAAGCTAACCAACATCAGTAAATGTTCAGTTGTAAGTCAAACCTTAGAATCCCACAAACACATACATGTCATTATCACTTTTAGATTGTGGAGCTATCATTGTGTATGTTTATTTGTAACTTAATTTATCGATATTCTTGGACAACTAGCTTCCTTATTCTGACAAGTAAAATTTTACATTTCCATTAGTCCGGAACAAGTGTCCTTAACAATAAATGCCAAAGCCCTGTTGTACATAGAAAATGAAGACTTGACAGAACTTAACTGGTGTATATAGCATTGATGCTGCACAAACTGGTGTATATAGCATTGATGCTGCACAAACTGGTGTATATAGCATTGATGCTGCACAAACTGGTGTATATAGCATTGATGCTGCACAAACTGGTGTATATAGCATTGATGCTGCACAAACTGGTGTATATAGCATTGGTGTATATAGCATTGATGCTGCACAAACTGGTGTATATAGCATTGATGCTGCACAAACTGGTGTATATAGCATTGATGCTGCACAAACTGGTGTATATAGCATTGATGCTGCACAAACTGGTGTATATAGCATTGATGCTGCACAAACACTCTTCATCTTAATGATCCACAAGAAGACTTCCGAGCCCCTCAAAATAAAGTTTACTATCATTGTCAACCAGATGTGTTCAACTGATTTCATGTTTTCTGGGAACAAATTCATGGGATCAATTCTGTCCCTCAATTGTATTTATATTTATAAAAATAGAAATTAATTACAGTAAAACATTTATGATAAGGCCACCTTTGGGACCCTTGAAAATGGGTCTTCTTATTGAGGTGGTCTTGATATTGAGGTTCAATAAAGAGCAAAAACAATGAAAATTGACTTGAAAATTGTGGTCTTATTATTGAGGTGGTCTTTAGATGAGGGTTTACTGTACTTTAATTGTATGATATCTTCCAGAAATCTGTGCCATGCCTGAAGACAGTGGAAATTGTCTTGCTTATATCAGAAATTGGAGATACAACAGTCAGACAGGAAAATGTGTACAGTTTGTGTATGGTGGTTGTGGAGGTAACGAGAACAGATTCCAGTCGGAGCAGGAATGTGAACGCGCCTGTAACAGACAAGGTGATTATGTGGTCTTCATATACATGTGTCAATATGATTTTTAAAGAGCAATATCTTGCCTATATTTCATTATGCTGAAATTTAATATACTCAATGTCAATATTTTAGATTAATCTTGAAATGCGAATTCAGAGCCCCAGACATTGATTTTCTGATCGATATAGAGTTTTTATGTGGGTTGGGGCGAATCTGCTACGGAACCACCGGATCTGGGTACAAATGTTTTTTTTTAAAGCATACAATAACAACCAAGGTGTTTCGCGGAAAAGTCCGTGGATGAGTTCTTTGGTTCTTTTTGCTTACGAATTTTCATGGACGAAATGATCAATAAAGTGATGCTTACAAACAAAGTACTCTTCAAGGTAAAAATGTGAAATTTGTGCTGGAGTATATGATATATTTACTCTACTTTGTTTCTGTTGTTGCAGTTGTATGTCAGAAATTTGAAGACCCAGAAATTGGTTGTCTTGCCTACCTGCGTCGTTGGAGGTATGACCCTGACTCAGGAAATTGTGAGAACTTTATCTACGGAGGATGTGGAGGAAACGCCAATAACTTTGATTCCCTGGAAGCTTGCGATGGCAAATGTTCAGCCAGAGATCCTGAACCACAACCGACCCGAGAGACAAACTCTGTACGGTCGTCCTGGAGAGGTATATAAAATATATAGTCTATATTTCAAGGGCTTAATGTGCTGCTTATTTGTGAACTGATAGTCCTGTCTCGTCTACACTTGTCAAAAGATATACTCCGGAATGATATAAATAGGGGTATTTCCCTCTAAACCTGCGGTACAAACAACAATGTACCGTTAACATCGTACTCAAATCACAATGGAAACAAAGACAAGATTTAAAGTCGGACTGAACTTCAATGGATCTAAAATTAAATTTTGTTTGTACCGCTGGTAAAAACCCACTTGGCGAAGTCATGATTTTGTCTATTTCTTCTTGTTTAAAACGCTCTGTGGTAACAAAAGAGTATCTTTCTTACAATAGCTGTTACTACAAATCTGGTACTTCCTACTAAAGCAGAAGTGTTTCGTTACAGCTTTCAAATCATCTCAATACTAGTGAATACTATTAAAATATTTATCTCTTCAGAGTTGGTGATATATATATTTTCACAGTAATGATTCACTAACAGATCTTAAGTACAGATAAGTTCGGAATAAAGGCTAATACATGGTTGTTAATTCCATTTGCTGACAGGTTGACATGTTTGATTATAGATATATGCAGACTTCAAGCTGATGTAGGACCTTGTAAACAGTTCAACACTAGATGGCATTACAACAGTATCAGTCAAAGCTGTGAAGAGTTCACTTATGGTGGTTGTCTTGGTAACCATAATAACTTTGAGAGTGAAACACAATGTATGACATATTGTGACTCTTCACGATGGGCTCGACCTGACCGTAGACCAACAACAACAGCAACAGCAACAGAAAAACCCGATGAAGTAATTGATGAATCGAGCGGAGAAATAGCCACAGTTGCTCCAGCCACAGGTGTTGGTGGGTACCATGTATTCTAGATATAGCTTCTTTTGAAGTATAGTTACACTTCAATAATGAGAGCACCTTTGGGACCCTTAAAACAGGTCATCTTAATGAGATGGTCTTAATATTGAGGTTGAATAAAGAGCAAAAGAGTGAAAATGGACTTGAAAATTGTGTTCTTAATGTTAAGGTGGTATTATTTTTAAGTGGTCTTTAGGTGAGATCTTACTGTAAAATTCATTTCAAATCATCTCGGCCTAACTGAATTCTATTGTTTAACTGTAAGTACAAACTCCCAAACTTCAGTACTGCTTTGTGTCTTCTTGTAATCAAAGGATTGAATGTTGACAATGTGGTTTGTATGAATCCTTTCCTTCTGCCGACTTCGCAATCCTTGTGTAAAGCTTTGTTTTAGCAACATTGAAAGCATTGGGTAATGCTTAGTATTCAGATAATTGGTATTTTCTTGAATTAATTTCCTTAATACACACATTCAAAATAGGATCATATTTGCATAATTTCAGATGCTTGTGCACTTGATAGTTACACTGGTCGTTGCCGTGGATACATCAGAAGTTGGTATTATGATTCTCTTACCGGACAGTGTAAACAGTTTATCTATGGTGGCTGTAATTCTAATGGTAACAGATTTGACAGTCAGGAGGAATGTGATGCTCAGTGCAGTCCAAGAGGTAAGGCCATCCTTAATTATTGTTTGATGGCATAACACTGCCAACCAAAAGTTAGTTGGGTATGTTCATAATTATTGTTTATCACTTGTTATGGTCATTCAGGTTTCAGCTGTTAATTTGCTGCCCCAAACCAATTTCGGGAGTAGGAAGGTTTAAGCCACTTGAACATTTTTTAAGAATGTTGCCACTTTTGAGTCCCCTTTCTGGAAAAAAAGGTGTGGCCAAAGCCTTTACTATGATTGTACTCACAGACCCAAAGTTGAGCTGTCAACACCTTATCCGCGACACTATCACATGCCACTGTTATACTTAGAGTTGTCAATGGTGCCCTTTTTTATTTTCAGCTGTTTGTATGCTACCTAAAAGCCCGGGATCATGTATGGCGTATATCACCAGATACTACTTCGACTACGGAGCTCAGGAGTGTAAGGAGTTTGTGTACGGGGGCTGTGAAGGAAACGCTAACAACTTCGAGAATATGGAGGCATGTGAGAACCGATGTGCATCTCTGATGGGAGACAGAGCTCCTGGTAAGACTTCATGATTCTGATTGGCTAACTCATTACAAAAGCCCTTTGACAAATCCCCTTGAACTCTTTGAATATCGATTGACCTTGTGACATGTCGGTGCTATAAACTGCTTGCGTTAAGCTTGCACTGATATTTTCTAAATTTAAAACTCTTAAGCTGTAATGTTTAGATGCAGAGTTGTGTTATTACTGGTAACAGCGCTATCTGTGTTCGTTCTTTCGGGTTTTGTCTGAAGATTTATCTCCCTTTGTAAGCTTCTTGCTTGCTATTATTAGACCACAATTAGATGGCACTCATTAATCTCCGCTGACACTCTTTGGATACAATTGCCATTCTCGTTGAGTGTGCACATGATAATTATAAAAATGTGTTGAAAGATGCTTTTTGTATTTCACCGAGGATAATGTACTGATTTATTTGTATGTTCATTAGTACCAGATAACTATTGTCCGACACTAATTGGTATTGCTAGGTATAAATGTATTTCCTGCCCTTGCGGAAATGTTTTTCTAGTAGTGTCACTGCATTAAGATCTCTGGAGTTGTTTTACATAGAAGTTGTTAAGTTTATAACTTATTGTCTGTATTGGATATTGAGATTCTATTGGTGTAGGTTTTTTTTCAGCCATATTAACTATTTATATTTGATATAAAATGCCCATACTAAAATAGGACAATTTTGTTAATTTTAATCACAATTTGCATGAAATGTATGTATACTAAGTTCTGCCTAGATCAATTATTTGGTTATTGTGTAAAGACGTTACATATTTATTACATTAACACTGCGAACGTTTTGCCAATGTCATTTTTGGCTTCATGCAAGCCTCGATGCAAGCATATTTTTGTACTGCAAGAATATGATAACCCCAAAGTAAATGTTCCTATAAGACAGTGGCAGTGGTCAGATATATATTCTTGTTTTTAAAATTCATAATTCTGGTGAATCAACAGTAAATGGATCACAGGGCCCTGTGGGTTTGAAGTCTCGGCAGAACTTGTAATATGTTGTAATCAGTCTTGCATGCAATCCGTTGGTAACAATGTTGTACTCTCTTCCTGTATCCTTGTTTAGTCCTCTTCAACAACTGCGTCTTAACTTTTGGAGTAAGGTTATGAATCTTAGTCCCTGAGTTGTTTATGCCAAGATATCCTCAAAGTTTTGAGATTTTTACCCATGGCTTCATAAATGATTGTTTCAAATAATTTCTATTTGTCTGATCTTCATCATTCTTAAATTCAATACTTTCAGACAAGGGATAGTTAAAATAGAGTGGAGATATTTATGATTTTACCCCAAACTTACAAATGTTCCATGTAACAGAAACAAGACATTATATACCTGATAGTTCGATTTTCTCTAGATATCTAATGGTTGATTCTAGACGTGATCTATTTGACCGGTTGTGTGTTCAAATTGTAACATTGAGTTTTGTAACTTTAGTGGGTCAGCTGTGGGATTCAAGTATCCTGTGTTCACTCCTTTACAGATCATATGTGATTGAAATTATAAATCTTGATGTTATTGTGATAATACATTTGTCAATGTGTGAAATTCATTGAATGTGTTATGTTCTGTTCAGTTACTCTGTGTGTAATTATTAGTTTTTTGTCCTTCATTGTACATTTGTATTTTAATAAATACGGACAGATTTTTTTGTTCAAACTATTATTTTGGTATTTTAATTAATATGCTGAGTTGAAGTGTTATGCTAAAGTTATACAATGAAAGGATATCTGTATTTAAATAGGATAATACATGTCTACAAACTGCTGTAGAGCTGACAGCTTTCAGCTTTAGTTTTCACCGGCAGTGCTGATGCATTTATATAGCTACATAATTGTGTACTTGTTTAGTACTCTGCTATATGACTCTGTTTCTCACAGATGTACGGAAGCGTGGGTATTGTCCGGCTATGCGCAGCCCCAGAAGGGGTGAAGTATGCATAGATCAGTGTCGTAGGGATCGCGACTGTTCAGGCCGCAAAAAATGCTGCTCTCTAGCATGCAGTTACGTGTGTGTCGAGCCTGAAATCCCTGGCAGGATACGTAAGCCGCTCACTTCCTGTATCCCTAGACTGCTAGAAAATATTTTACCTGAACTCGTATATACCTGAATATATATACATATATATATCCTTTTACTCTGCTTAACCCTTGTCGTACATTCATAGCATGTACTTTTTCACTTCATGTACATTTTTGTAGATGTATTCATTTTTAAGAGGCAGTGTTTTGCATGCACTGAAAAAAATGGTGTGAAGCATTGCAATTTAGTCCTACAATTGAAATCCATTTTACCATTTCATTTGGTCTCCTGCGTAGGCAGCTCCTACTAGTAATATCTATACTCTAATATACCATGAATACATTCGTAACTATGCAATATTGGGTATATCTTGTCACAGTGTAGACCATTAAGTATGCACATCAATATGTTAACCATTACACATATTACACATTTCTCCAAAATGTCAATCATTGCAGAATACCATCATTCTCAAAACTGCAATATACCCCCCTTTCAAAATCACTCTACAGAAAATGAAGCTCTTGTTCTGTAATGTTTTCTGATCAATGCTGATTCCAGTGTTGACCATTGTCAAATCTTCATCAAATCATGCCGTAGAACTTATTAAATTATTACTTGTATTTCGATGACCACAGTTTTCCAGTGTTGACCATGGTCAAATCTTCATCAAATCATGCCGTAGAACTTATTAAATTATTACTTGTATTTCGATGACCATCTGTCTACTGAAAAGCAGAAAATTTGTAAGCAACCTGGAAGGCTTGGGTGGTTTGAGCAATCTCCTTACAAGTGAAGGGTTCCAGGTTTGAGCCTCACTCTGGCTGCTCATTTTTCTGATTCTGCTACATGTATATTTATGTCCTATACCTTTATCTAATCATTCAGCTGTGTATCCGGAAAAATGTACATTTTAGATTTTAACATATTTCTTTCAATCTTGTATGCAATACAATACGTAAACAATACAAAATACTATATTTTGGCAAAAAGATTAGAAACAAATAGAAGATCAACATCTCATCCTGGTGCTGGTAAATGTAACCATTCTTCACGCATAGTATTCAACATTATCACAGAATGTGTGTGTATCAATGTTTCTATGTATATAAATATTGTGACACTATCAAACATGATACCAATACTTTTGATTAGCAATGTACCCTCCCTAGCTTTCTTATCCAATTATTTTCAAAATACGTTTATTAATTTTTATCACTCATTAAGCATGGTATTGCTATTTGAATAATGACTAAAGGTTGACCATGCATGTCAAGAGCTGGTGAATGATTTGAATCATTTAATTACTGAACATCAGCACTTTCTCCTTCCTGTACACATTTAACTCATTTTAATTACTGATATAAATAATACTATAAATTTAACTTACCTTAATTTTCTGACCTTCAGTTCTATATATTTGCATGCTATCTTTGTACTCAGAACAAGTAAAGGTGAACTGAATGACCTTCAATATTTAACCTTCACCTCTTGACACATATCTGATCATTGGAAGGGGTTAAAGCAAACAAAGGCATCTGCTTGTTTATTCATATGCTGATAAAGTATTTTACTGCATGACCTTTGACCTATAAAAATTATATTCCATTTGTTAATTGTAATGTATATTGAACATTTCAGGCCCTCTTGGTAAAACTGGTTACTGCCCACCAAAGACCGACTGGGGAGGTCTACTTGGTGCTTGCGCTCCGACATGTAGAGACGATTCCAGTTGCTCTGGCAACCAGAAGTGTTGTCACCATGGATGTGGAATGAAATGTATTGACCCTGTTGGTAAGTTGATTTTTGTGTACTTCTTTCAGTATTTAACATGATTTCAGAGAAGGGAGTTTTACTCATTTTAGCTTATTGCTCTTTTAATGAAAAAAAGTCTAATGTGGTCAGATATGCGCAAAAATGGTCATTTTGTTCATTGGTTTTAGGGATCCTCTGAATTATGGAGTTTTTCTCTTTTTTGCTAATTAGTATTCTCACCTGTGGATTTTGAATTAAAACATCGTGTTGCATTTCACTAGATCATACAGCCCTAAAATATGCATACTCGTCAGGTAAACTCTAATGCAGAATTAATTAGTTGTTGCAATCTCGTCCTTTTCATTTAACCTAATTTACTGGATAATGTGTATAAGGCATCTTTCAGGCATGTTTGTCCAAGGTCATTTGTTCAGTTTATGAGTCAAATAGGCAATATGTCTTCTCCATTCCATATTTTTCCCTTTTAGGGATTTTTTAATATCATTGTATAATGAGATGAAGTTCAGAATGCAAGTTTTGACCATGTCCGTACAAGGTCAAGGTGACAAGAGCAGAACTGATATTGGACCTGCTGATTAAAGTTCAATGTCATGAGAGATCAAATGGGCAGTTTTTGGAGAGACATGCATTAAAAGGATTCATTTAGTTTATACTATCACATGAAATCATAAAATATTAATTAAATTGTTTTCTAGTTGAGGAACCTTACCAGATGACCACCCCGGTACGTGTTGCCGCTAACACCAGGTCTAGTGACGCTGTATATGTATCTTGGTATGACAGATCTCTAGCTGGAGATCAGATGATCCGAGATAATCGATACTATACCATTAGATATTATAGTTTCGGACTTGGTCAGTATGAATACTTGAATGTGACTGAATTGAGTGGTATGGTTAATGGACTACGCTCTGATACTGAGTATGAATTCAATGTTCGTGTCAATGATCCTCCCTACCTCAGTGAATGGAGTGAAAATACAAGGAACAGAACAACAGCAAGAGGTTAGTAAACAATAATAATGTGTACAGTTATTGATCGTTGAAGGATTAAGAAAATGGTGACCATTTCAAGAAAGTGAGTTGAAATTTCTCGTCGTACCTGATGAAGTGTATTTAAATGGAACTACTCATTTGCACAAAAAAGGTGTATATATTTTATATATTGTTGTACTACACTGGAACCCCTTTATACCGGACGAGCTCGGGACCGGAGAAAATGTCCGGTTTAAAGGGGTTTCCTGATTAAAGGGGTTTTGAGAACTGGACAAGATTTGGCACATTTTTTTTTCAGATGGGGACATTCGGATCTATATTTTGTTTAGTGCTGTATTGATTTGTATCAAAAATCCATAAAACTATCAAATCTGAATGTGAAAATCTGACTAAAAATACATTTATAAACATTCATTTCAATATTGAAATTGCAGAATAAATTGATAAATAATCTGTATTTAACTACCTTGACAAGTTGAACTTTATCATCTAATGACAGTTCAGTATGTTTGTGATTTGCAGTGGTGTAGACATTTTTTTACATTACAAGAAAAGGTTTAAAGGGGTTCCAGTGTACTTAGAAAACAGCATTTGTATCAGTCTTATATAATTTGAACAAGTATAGACTATATTTCTTATACATTTACTACAGTTTGACCGCATTTATTAGACAACCTTCTATCCGAATGTATTGACATTACATGCTTGTATGTATTTACAGTTGTAGATATATATTTCTTATACATTTACTACAGTTTGACCCTGTTTATTAGACAACCTTCTATCCGAATGTATTGACATTACATGCTTGTATGTATTTACAGTTGTAGATAAATCCGGACAGTGCCCAGCTGTGGTGGCCGAGGCATTCGGTGTTTGCGTGGAGGAATGTCAGAATGATGCTGATTGTAGCGGGCTACAGAAATGTTGTAGCAATGGATGTGGACAGACTTGTGTTAATCCTTTAGGTGGGTTCTCTCTTGCTTCATATGTTGGCATTACGTCTGTACTTTCCCCTATCGAGTCTGAAATTTGTGCGGGCAGTGGAAACCACAGGTGGTGGTCACATGGCCAGGTCCGAAATATACGATCAAAAGAGAATAAACATCGCATATCTGCATTGTCGTAATATTGTTGATATATTTGGGAGATAGTATGTAAAAGATTCCTCCGAATGTCTACGTACCTTGCTTGAGATGGTCAAGTAGACTCGATCGCGAATATATACGTACCTTGCTTGAGATGGTCAAGTAGACTCGATCGCTGCAGCGTCTTTAGCCAGGATACCTGCTTGAACACCGTATAATCGGACAGGTATTCAGCTAGACTGGAAACGGACAAATTAGAAATGAAAGATGGCTGTCTCCATAGCATGTGGTTACCTTGTGCATGTACCAATCGCTCGCTCAGTAGAGAATCACATAACGAGTAATGGAACTAGTACTGACTGTAGTTCTTCCTTCACAAGAGGAGGCAGAATAATGTGCTGTTCAATACCTTATAGACATGGGTTGTACCATCTTCTTGAAGAAATTATCATTTTTCAGTTAACAGATCAGTTACTTTTCACTAAAATGAAGTATATGTCATCTAAAACATTCTGTATTACCTTGTACATATTTGTGGGTATACGTCTTCCAGGTTACAATGTATGCAACCTACCTAAAGATCCTGGTTCTTGCTCTGAATGGGAAGTACGTTGGTTCTATGATTCCGAAAATCAACAGTGTGATAGGTTCTGGTTCGGTGGATGTAAGGAAGGCAACAACAACAACTTTGTGGATCAGGCCGAATGTCAGCGTGCTTGTAGCAGAATAGGTACATTGTTTATTTATTGACTGTCAACTCGTTTCAAGAAGTAACATTGTACAACTCGATCTTGTGCAGTAAATTTTTCTTTACTGTAGTAAATTCTTCACGACGGAAATAACTCGAAATTAAGCAACCAAAGACACTTCTAAGAAAGCGCTTAGTGTGTAACATTTCATTGAAAAATACTCAAGGTCATGACCCACGTCACTTATACAGGTTTTGTCATGGAAAGTTATGTAAAGATGATCACACATTTCATGGTCATTTTTCTTGCAGCACCAACCACAGCTCGTCCACTTACAGCAAGACCACTTACAGCAAGACCATATGATTGTAGACGTACAACATTTGGATGTTGTTTAGATCGTTATACATCACGTCACGATGAGAGAGGATCCAATTGTGCTGGTATGTAATATATAATGATAAAAACTTCAAATACAAAGTATTCATTTACTTTGTATGAAAGAGAAAATCCCAATAGAGTATAAGTGTTTGAAACAAATTACAGTCGGACCTCGTTTATTCGATGACCTACTATCTGAATGATTGGTATCATCTAAAATATATATCAGATCCCATTGTATCTTATTTGGTACATCAGATTGAAATCGGCCAATCAAAATACATGTATTATTCGAAATAAAATTTCGGACTGAATGAAAAAGGTCCAACTGTAGATGATTTGTGAAATCACAGACCCACCTTTTATGTCTAATGTGGTATTTTTGTTACAGAATATGAAGGTCATAGTGCTGAGAGAGGTGAAACACTTGTACCAGCTATACCAGGTGAAAGTGCAACATTGGACTGTAGCTATGGTGGTGATGTTACCTGGTATAGAAATGGGTAAGTTGGAGTTTACATTTGTTCTTTTATAAAATAATTGTTGGCACTTGAAAGTTACTGTTGACTGAAGATAACCCATCCAAAGTCATATGTACTCCATCTCAGAATCATAGGGAGAAATTGTCAGTTGTTTGCTGAAGAACAGGTTGGTATTCGTTGGTAACCTAGCAACACTTTTAATGTCAATTTAAGACTGTTGGAAAACAGCGTAAGACTCGAACACATTGTATTAACCATGCTTTTATAATGACGCTGTTATTCTCCATTTTCTATTTGCTATTGGCTGAACTGAGAATAAATTCATCATGTATACATTATTGACATCACTGTATGAGCATGCTGCAAAGTGATTGTCATTCGGAACTGTTTATACAACACAAAATAGTGCTTTAACTGTCTTCATATGATTTAGATACATAAAAACTTTTCACAAGGTATTTGTAGAAGTTACTTTCACTCTGTATGTACTTTAAAAAACCATACACACATTGTATTCATGGTCACTTCAGGTGTTAAGAGTTTTTGCTGTAGATCTGGGCTTATTTCATGGAAACTACATTGTATTACACTTTCATCTATACAACGTTGATCAATGTTTTTTTCAGTTTTCATTGTTGCTTTTATTTAAATTTACAAAATTTTCTTCATTATTTATTGATGTTTAATATTGTGCATTGATTTATTTTTACCAGAAAACTTGTTGAAACAGATAGACGTCGTACATTCAACTCTGATGGAACATTGGTTGTCATAGAGACAAATATTGAAGATGATGGTGTTTATGCGTGTCATGTTAGAGTCAGTGGTGGAAGACCAACTGTCTACAGCTTTAACCTACAAGTCAGAGGTACTATCGTAAACATGGGAGTTTTAGGGTTCTGTAATAAAAAAAGACTATAATTGCAAATCTACAAAAATTATTCTTGTAAATGCCTGTAAAAAAGTTGTGTACAAAGGACCAATATTTTTTTGGCCTCCGAATGGCAACGGTGCATAAAGTGTTACCCAGAGGTGCGTTTTTTAGAAGAGAAAAGGTAGTCAATGTAGAAAAGCTAGCTGTCTAAAAAACGTTTGAACGCTCCGCTAGCCACAAAATGGTGCGCACCAGACCAGACGACACCATTCCGCATGGACGCCATTTTGTATAGTAAAGCTAGCGCTGTCAGATCATCCTATCTATCTAAAGATAGGGGCTACTTTTCCTACATTTAAGAAACGGCAGCGCTACTTTCCCTATGTTCAAGGTTACAGTGTTCCTGAAAATTTGATCTACTTTTTGCGCTAAAGCATTTGAAGTATTCTATGCAGAAAATCTGAGATTAGTGGATTAGAAATAAGCATTAGATACCAAAATGCTAAGTATTTCAGTTTGATATTCCATAATTCAGTTGATATGTTTTGTTTCAGTTCCTATTGGTATCCTACCAGGACCTGACAAGATTATGGTAAAACCAAGTCGTCAGGCTTTCTTACATTGTGAAGTATACGGCAACCCCAAACCCACCGTGACATGGCGCAAGGGCTCCCAACCCGTTACACCAGAATATCGTTACGAGACATTTAGGAATGGCACATTGCTGATTCGGTCTGCCACAGTAAGAGATATTGATAGTTACACCTGTACTGCTGACAATGGTGTCACAACTCCTGTGGAACGAACAATCAAACTGGAATTGAGAGGTAATTAAACAATATGTTCTAGTCTGACAAGTTTTGAGTACTAATAATTCCGTCCTGTCTGTCTATAGATAGTTCCAACATCTACAATATTTACCTCCCTTGTTCTTAATCATCCGCCATTTTGATAGGCAACTCTGATGAGAACTTATGGGAGTAATTCCTAAGTACGTGATAATTGAGAGAATACCGAGAGAATTTGCATATGACAACCACTTTATTCAACTTTTTGAGCCATCTGCCCACATGAGCATAATGATAAGTTATTTTTTATATAATCTGTTATTTTATTTTTGAGTTCATTATATTCCCTAAAAACTTTAAGGATATTTGCCTATTAATATTGCCGACAATTCAAGGGAGGTAAATATTGAAAATGTGGGAAAGTATGCTGAGCTACTCGAGCTTAACAACTGGTTTGATTTCAATAAAACTTTGTGGATAGTTTCAACATCAAGCCTTTTTTGCACATTTTGTCAGCTTTTTTGGGGTCAGAAGAACTTCAGAGAACTGTTTAGGTCATAAATGGAATGGTGCAAGCAGACATCTGCACCTACACAAGCAGTTTCTAGGGTTATGTCCTCTTGGCTTTGCTTTCTCAAGTATTCCACTGTTGTTGTTATCATTAAATACAAAATTTAAATAAATTGATGAAATTATTTCGAATCTGTAAATGTTAATATTTGTATTTTATTTTATAGAAATGCTTGTGGCCAGAATTGAAAATGATAATGGTAGGGTGATGGAAGGTGCTCGTATAAAGCTGTCATGTGAAGGTCGTGGATACCCCCCACCCACAATCACCTGGGAGAAAATGGGTCGACCACTATCTACTGGCGGCAACGTGTTCATCAGCAGTGATAGTCAACTGACGATACGAAATGTCTCTACAACTGATTCAGGCACATACACCTGTATAGTATCCAACACAGTGGAGAAGATTGAAACTGCAACAACTGTACAAGTTGTACAAAAAGGTTTGTACTCACAAATTTAGCTGATTTATTTGAGTTTAGTTTTGCTGTTCGAAAAATTAAAAAATTCTTTCGCTGTTTCATGGAATTGTTTATGGGTATTTGTTTTGGCTGATTTATTAGATGCATTTTGGCTATATTTTTTGTTTTCCTGTTTTTGAAAAAATGCCAAATATGAAGTTTCTGTCTCAGTTTCGTTAGAATGTTTCTTACTGGCAGACTCGTACAATTGATGGTTATGAATAAGTTAGAACAATATCTATTTAATGGCAAAATGTGTAAAATGCAAAGTTGTTAAGTGATTAATTTACTACAATTTAAATGTTTTGAAGTATTGCAAACTAATCAAGTCTAGTAATTCAGGGCTTATATAAAAACCGTTTTTGATTTTTTTTTGAAAAAATGATAAAAAAATCTGCATATTAGATGTTGTGCACAGGGATTTGGTGCAAAACAAAGGAAGCAGTTAACAATGGTATAGCACCTAACCAGAGACATGATAGTGGTGTATACATAGTATACAGTAAAACCTCATTTAAAGACCAGCTCAGTAATAAGACCACCTCAAAATTAAAAACACAATTTTCAAGTCCATTTTCACTGTTCTGCTCTTTATTCGACTTCAATATTAAAACCACCCCAATTAGACCATTTATAAAGGGTCCAACAGGTGGTCTTAATATTGAGGTTTTACTGTTTTATAACTATTGTAATAAATTTTGAATACTTCCTTTTATTTCAGTGATGCCTGATGATAAATGTGTAGACAAGACGTCTTTGATGAAATGTCGGCTGATTGTGACAGCTCGTCTCTGTGGATACCCAATGTACTCGAAAATATGTTGCTCGAGTTGCAGACGGTATCTGAATGGAGAATAAATTCCTATAGACTCATAGGGACAATACTTGAAGAGCAAGAGCCGATTTTATCATTTAATACTCTTGTAAGCTTTTAACCAAAACAAATATTTTGCAAGCAATATTTCAATATAATGTATAATAATCTAGCTATTGTGTAGAAATATTAATCCTAATATTTACAAGGTCATTAAGAAGATTCGCTTGATGACATGTTGGCTTGGTGACTTATTTTGTGCCTCAATCATCAAGGGAGATCACTCTATCTTGTACTATTGGAGAAGATTGTGGAAGAGTTATCTGGAGTTTGCCTGACCTTGAAAGAGTTGTCTGGAATATGTATGACCTTGACCTTGTTATTTCTAGTGTCTCGCATGTATCTGAACTAGTGTTTATTCCAGCCGACATGTGTCAAATGAAATAAACTGTTTTACTCCATACGTTTATGTATCTTGGTATTTGATTATATGATGTCTGTTCATATTGTTTTTGTGTTTGGCAAACTGTCATTTTGTTGTATTTATGTGTAAGTAACAAAACAGTTTAGTGCTACCCCAGTTAACAGTGGATAAAATTGTACAGAAATATTTTTGACGAATTTCATATTGTATTTTTTTTTCATATGTTTAACTAATAGCAGAATAATTAGTAATTTCAATGTTAATTTAATTATTTGTGTCATGTTTTGTTTCAAAGGTGCTAAATGAATTCTGATCTCTGAAAATAATAGCACATTACCCGGATGAATGCCAATTTATTTTAGGATAGGGCAAATTTACAATAAAAATGTTGTTTGCCCCAATTAGGACATGTGTGGAAATATATATTCATCTTCCCCTTTTCAAGGTCAGTCTGGGTTGAGGGTCTTAAAATGTTGTTAAGCAAGCGCTTACTATCAGATGCTACCCTAAATTTCTTTAGATTGATATAAGGTCAAGTTTAGAAGGAAGAAATGATTAGAATTTATCAGAATAAATCACCATGGTTAAATAGAGAATGATATACCAAAGGTCTTGCTTACAAGTTATCATCAGTATTCGTTTCATTAAATATTCATTTTTGTGTTTTGTTTTGTTTGATTGCATGGTAAAGGGTACTTTAATGACAGGAAGGGGCCAAATTCTTCTTATAATGAAGGCATTTTCAGAAAGACAATAGCAGTCTTTGTCTGGAAGTCCTCGATTGATTTTTTGCCCGATACCCTATGTTGCCACTTGATGCAAAATTTTGAGAATTTTTGTTCATTTTCTTTATGAGAAATCTTTGATATAGTCATAATGTTGCATTTATACATTTATAATGTACATGTCTTTTGTAAAATGTATATATATATAGATATATGATATTGTAAAAGTTAGACGTTGTTTTATACAGTTTTATAGTGACAAACTATGATGTATTGTGTTATGTGTGGTTCTGAATGGGTGATTTTATGTATTTTTTCCTCATTTTGAATAATATACCCTTTTTTGCTTATGATACAAACATAAACATATGTTGTTCATTTTAATGGCTTGCTTTATTATCATACCACCTTGACATCACTTCATTTGTTGACACAAAAATGATGCTACTGTAAGAGGTGAACGTGCATTTTTACCAGGGGTACAAACAAAGTTCAATTCAAGATCCATTGAAGTTGTGTCAGATGTTAAATCCTCCTGAAAACCCTCATGGTATTTATAGCAATCCAGAATATCGGAAGGTGTTATTGCTTGACGAAGATACATACACATGTATATACATGTATATGGAAGCCATATATATATATATATGCACGTTTGTGTGTGTACATGTATATATTGAACTTCTTGTTTTTGTCAATTGCATTAGTAGTTTAGAAAGCTGAAATATTTGCTATCATTAAGGTTAGATGAATCTACAGATTATGTACATAATTATTCTTACATACCTGTACATTTGATAGCTTGCATATCTAGTAAAGAACATTACATAAATGTTTGTGTGACTAATCAAGTGATGTTAAGGATGATTTGTAACACATATGTATATTTGATATGTTGTTCTAGATTTTGGCTGCCATTTTGTTGTTTCTTGCACTCATTGTCTCCATATGGAAGCCACTCATGAGAACATTAGACTGGATTGATATAACATATTGTTTCTATAATCAAATGATTTTAAATCAATTATGGATTTCGCTTAATGCACATGTCACTGAATGAAGGACATCTTGAACAGAATAAAATGTAACAACACCGCTTTTTTATGTTTTTTTGTTTTTTTCTAAGTTTTATGCTATCTACTGAATGGTTTGTCTACCGGTTATGTTTAATTTATGCAATATTATGTTTGGTGTTGCACCACAGAGCATAAATTACCAGGGGACACAGATATTCCAGTTAAATTCTTCTCATGGATACATGCGCTACCTTAATTTTGTGATAGATTTGGGGTATAAACATGCTTTGGGTGAAAAAATGAAACATTGCTTTCTTATAAGCAGATTGACTTGCATATTATGTGCGCACAAGTCATTGTTCATTAAAACTTTACATGTATTAAATTGACTCTTTGGAATTATACATACTGCAAAACTGTTTTAGGGTCCGATATATGTTGCATTTCAGGGCATGTTTATAACCTGATCACACCGGAAACATTCCAAATCGGGAGTTACTTAGAATGTTGTTAATCAGACACGATTGCCCGACGGCAACCTGTAGACTATTGCCCGACGGCAACCTGTAGACTATTGCCCAACGGCCACCCGGAGAGGACGACTGTTGTGCCATGAGCTGGTTCTGTTGACATCAGTCCTCTGCTAATTAGCTGCTTGCTGATAAGTTGATTGCATGGATGTAAAAATGTAAACATTAATTTGAAATCCATTTGTATTATTCATCCTACCTAGCTGCATTTTTTTTCTTTAAATTAATCTTGAGTGACGCATGTTTAAATTTGCTGTGCAAACTGCGTATATATTATGTGCATAAGTAGTTAAACTTTTAAATTTTAATCATGATTAGCTACAATATGTATAAAAGTAGATATTGTTTCAGACTATTTGATGATTTTTTGTTACTTTGACTACCATTATGTATTGTTCTTATACCATTTGTATTATGTACATACATGATGTAATTTGATATTTTCATTAAGGCATGCAACACTTGGTATAAAGTACTAAAAATCTCAAATTTCAAATTCTCCGCTTTTCTATTGCTATAGGAATATTTGTTGTCCAAATATACACATCACAACCATACTGCTACATGGTGTTGCTAGGATATACTTTTGTGCAGACTTTTTTTTCTTTTGATTGAATTTTATATTAACACGAACTTGTATGACATGTGAACACTTGTGTTTTTGTGTTGAATATATTGAAAAAATAAATTGTGTCTCGTGTAAAACGTACAATCTCGTGTGCACACCACAATATGTATGTCATGAGTATAAGCTTTAGGCTTGTAAGAGGCTGTACGGGTTCTCGATACCTAGTATATGCTAGTTCTGTTGTTTAGCTGTGAAATTACGACACATATTTCGCAATTTCTCAGTTGAGCGATTTTCTGAAGCAGCTTATTACTGAAAACAAACAAATTCACTCACTTTGAAGTGATTATAATATCACACAATTTTCATGTTACAGTTACATGTGTGTTATGGTATGTGTTTATGTTGTAGCTGTCAAATTATGCACAAATCATAAGGTTGTATCTAGCGCAATATTCACAGCTTGCAAGGCATAGTAAAGTAGTAATAACTGAGCTGTCAATATTTTACACTATATTTGATTGTATAAATAGAAAGATGCAGTTTGTTTGCACTGGAAATATGCTAGACGTTGTATTCAGGCCAGTCTTATTTCTGCTCTTTAAATGTATCAACTCCCTAATGTGTAATAAAACAATTCCTACACACGATAGTTTGTTGTTCCTGTTTGTCAACTCTTGTTGATAAGTTGCTTATAGAGCTCCAACGATAATGTACCATTTGTAAACATGATTGTTAATCTATACAAAACAGAGGGAGCAAGGTTTCTTTAAAATATGTATTTATTTGCATAAACCAAATATTATTTCCCATTCAGTAGGCATAGTGCACTGTTAAGCTATGCCGCTTTGCAAGTTATCCCTTTACACAAAGTTTCACTTGCTAAATGAAAACATGAAAAGTAATGTTTTTATCAGTTTACATGAAATGGACGTGTCCCACCATTTCCCTGGGAATCCTGTTACACTGGGCACTGTTTACACGGGCATGGTAGAAACGACACATCAAGTTAACATTGGGGCACTGTTTACACGGGCATGGTAGAAACGACACATCAAGTTATCATTGGGGCACTGTTTACACGGGCATGGTAGAAACGACACATCAAGTTATCATTGGGGCACTGTTTACACGGGCATGGTAGAAACGACACATCAAGTTATCATTGGGGCACTGTTTACACGGGCATGGTAGAAACGACACATCAAGTTATCATTGGGGCACTGTTTACACGGGCATGGTAGAAACGACACATCAAGTTATCATTGGGGCACTCTTTACACGGGCATGGTAGAAACGACACATCAAGTTATCATTGGGGCACTCTTTACACGGGCATGGTAGAAACGACACATCAAGTTCTCATTGGGGCACTGTTTACACGGGCATGGTAGAAACGACACATCAAGTTCTCATTGGGGCACTGTTTACACGGGCATGGTAGAAACGACACATCAAGTTCTCATTGGGGCACTGTTTACACGGGCATGGTAGAAGCGACACATCAAGTTCTCATTGGGGCACTGTTTACACGGGCATGGTAGAAGCGACACATCAAGTTCTCATTGGGGCACTGTTTACACGGGCATGGTAGAAGCGACACATCAAGTTCTCATTGGGGCACTGTTTACACGGGCATGGTAGAAGCGACACATCAAGTTCTCATTGGGGCACTGTTTACACGGGCATGGTAGAAGCGACACATCAAGTTCTCATTGGGGCACTGTTTACACGGGCATGGTAGAAGCGACACATCAAGTTATCATTGGGGCACTGTTTACACGGGCATGGTAGAAACGACACATCAAGTTCTCATTGGGGCACTGTTTACACGGGCATGGTAGAAACGACACATCAAGTTCTCATTGGGGCACTGTTTACACGGGCATGGTAGAAACGACACATCAAGTTCTCATTGGGGCACTGTTTACACGGGCATGGTAGAAACGACACATCAAGTTCTCATTGGGGCACTGTTTACACGGGCATGGTAGAAACGACACATCAAGTTCTCATTGGGGCACTGTTTACACGGGCATGGTAGAAACGACACATCAAGTTCTCATTGGGGCACTGTTTACACGGGCATGGTAGAAACGACACATCAAGTTCTCATTGGGGCACTGTTTACACGGGCATGGTAGAAACGACACATCAAGTTCTCATTGGGGCACTGTTTACCAAGCATGGTAGAAACGACACATCAAGTTCTCATTGGGGCACTGTTTACACGGGCATGGTAGAAACGACACATCAAGTTCTCATTGGGGCACTGTTTACACGGGCATGGTAGAAACGACACATCAAGTTCTCATTGGGGCACTGTTTACACGGGCATGGTAGAAACGACACATCAAGTTCTCATTGGGGCACTGTTTACACGGGCATGGTAGAAACGACACATCAAGTTCTCATTGGGGCACTGTTTACACGGGCATGGTAGAAACGACACATCCAAGTTCTCATTGGGGCACTGTTTACACGGGCATGGTAGAAGCGACACATCAAGTTCTCATTGGGGCACTGTTTACACGGGCATGGTAGAAACGACACATCAAGTTCTCATTGGGGCACTGTTTACCAAGCATGGTAGAAACGACACATCAAGTTCTCATTGGGGCACTGTTTACACGGGCATGGTAGAAACGACACATCAAGTTATCATTGGGGCACTGTTTACACGGGCATGGTAGAAACGACACATCAAGTTATCATTGGGGCACTGTTTACACGGGCATGGTAGAAACGACACATCAAGTTCTCATTGGGGCACTGTTTACACGGGCATGGTAGAAACGACACATCAAGTTCTCATTGGGGCACTGTTTACACGGGCATGGTAGAAACGACACATCAAGTTATCATTGGGGCACTGTTTACACGGGCATGGTAGAAACGACACATCAAGTTCTCATTGGGGCACTGTTTACACGGGCATGGTAGAAACGACACATCAAGTTATCATTGGGGCACTGTATACATGGGCATGGTAAATAACGACAAAAACATCAGATGAACTTTTACAGCTTTTGTAATATTTTTATTTTATTTAGAGCATTTTCATCAACTTCAGAAGAGCATTAACATTATTCAAATGACAGGGATGATAATGTTCAATATGTACCAATAAAACATATAAAATTAAAAGTTGCATGAAAATGATGGTTGACACAACTATCTGTAATGAATGAACCAATGTAATGAAATCAACTTTCTGTAGAACTGGAATACAAGATTTCTACATACTGATATTATTGTGCAATGTTACACTGATGGAAATTGGGAACATTGTATTTTATAAGAAATCCTATTTAACTATTTAAGTTTTACAAACAAACAGTATAGATCTTAATATCCTAAGAAAAGGAAACATTTCCTGTACATCTTGAATCCAATTAAAGATATCTAAGTAACAAACCAATTTGTGTGCTTAGCACTGGATATAAAATTAAATCTTAACACATTAGTTCCTCCTAGATTATAAGACAGGTGTGGAAAATATAAAATAATAAAAATCATACACTCAATTGATACTATCATACAAGGTATAAAACTATGAGGCATTTACAGAAACTAAAAATCCAATCACACATATAAATAAAACACATACACAAGATGTTTGAGTTACCTTACATAAATGATAAATGAAACGATTCAATACAAAGTGATATATGTGAAGTATGACCAACCCTTCCAACAACAAAAACATGAACATTGTGCAGTGGAATAAACAACAATAAATTATTACCAGCATTGTAACTATAATCACCTGTCCGCATCAATCATGAATTCAAATGCAAACCACAATTACTCTGCTCTGCAATATATTTTAGTTAAAGGCCCAAAATTTCGACCATTAGTGAAATACATATTTTTAATCCATATAAAGTAAAGTGCTTATTTATTACAACGTCACCCCTACTTTGGCCTTACCTTAGTGCCAGCCATACCTACTTTCTGAGCACATTTACTTTCAGATTCATATTCTTTAATGCCAGGCACCAAGGCAGGCAGGCACTCTGAAACCATTATTAAACTAGATGGCAGCCATATCAGAAAGGACCCCCCCCGCTACCAGAATGTTAACCTTCAACCTCCCACTCCCAAGGCGGATGCCTTAACCACTCAGCCAACAGACACAGTTATATGTATAGTCAGATTCTATTAACCTGAGAACGATTTTTGGATAAGTAGTGAAGTGTTTTTTGGAAAATATTGACCAACAGAGTACACTGTAACGAAATTCTCAACTGAATCTACTATACATGATAACAGACCTTAGATGCATACATATTCTATATCATCAACCAAAGTATAGAATTAATTGACAAATTAGCAGAAAATCATAGATTAAAAGTTTAAATACATAATAAATACACTTCCTACAGATATATTATTTATTTTACAATAAAGCTATTTAATAAATAAGAGAAACGAAAAGATACTCTACACTTTATAATCCTATCAACAGATATATAAACCTCTTACATCAACATTCTAAATCCAGAGAGTTCTTGAACCAAGTCAATTGTCAATATAATGAAAGTAACACCACAGTTTCACAGTTAATTCAATGCTGCCTAACAGATGTGATAAGATTTTTGCCAAGCCTTTCAAGACAAAACAAACTAGTACAAAAGAATTGCCAGAGAAGCACTTGCTCAACATTAGATACTTACTGAATAGTAACCATAAATCACACGCCAACTAAAAACTGTTGTTTCACAAACAATATTAACCTTACCTAACAAATAAAGCCATGCAGAGAGCAGAAAAACAAAATTCCTGACAGGGATGTTTCACTGGAGGAAAGCCTGTAGAGATATGTATAAAATAAGCCAGCTACTATAATTATGTGTATGTACATTCCAATCTTTTATTTACTTCATACTAATTATCACCCATAATGAACGATGATTGTTTAGGTTTTCAGAATATTGAAATATATAGCTAATCTATCTAATTCAACAAAGCAGGTACAGAAATCCATTTTAATCTATATCACTATATTTTATAAAAATGCAAAGAGGAAAACAGTCGCTGTTTAATTCACAGACATCATGAATTTGTGAGAAACATACTTTTTCTTACAGAAAGGTGCTTAAATGCAGACAAGCGTTACGCAGTGTTTGACATATGAACATTTGTCAAAGGATCAAAATTAAGATATGGTTAACAATTTACAGTTTTACATAATTCTTATATCAGTTGTTACTTCCAACCAGTTCACAATGATGCAGTACAATGTATATAGCGTAGGGAGTATAAAAATCACATTAACAAAATTACACAAACAATAACTGTTAGTTGCAAAATATTTGATTTTCAAAAATTCAATCAGGTGGGTTAAGGGTATGTATGACGGAATCTGAACATAAACAGCACAAAACATACGCAGTAAAGCTAAGCTTACCAAACAGTAGACACACGGAAGAATCTATGTGCACAGGAGAGAACTTTTATCATGCATGTCTCGATCCGATGCACAGATTTTATCTACGCAAAACAGTTAAAACTTTAATTGTGCTATCAACATTTGATTACTGTAAAAATCATAAAAAAAACAACAAAACAGGATAACTCGGCAAACATTTTTTGTCCTGTGAAAGTTACTCGATACAAAATACATCTTCCACTAAAAAATATCCCACTATATATCGCCGAAACATAGCACTTTTACTGATAAATTACAAATCTGACAGAACAATTTGGAGTAAATTTACGGCAGAAACTTTCCAAGCTTAAATAAGATCAATTAAAGCTTCAGTGAGAACCTGTGTTTAAGATCGTAAGAATGCACGACGATGCTAGATAACGAGGAAAGATTATACACATTCTGTAACAAATAATTATAACAAACAAACAAACAAACAAAAACATTTGAAGCATTTTGAATATCCATAAATCTGGTTCAACCAGCAAAAATATCTTACACTTCTAAGAAATATCCCCTCTTATGTTGTTCTAACAATGTGTTGAAGGCCAGTTCTATTTACCTAAGTTGGTTTACACAATGAAGTGGGTATATAAATGTGTTTTTTGAGGTTGATTATTTGTGTGATAAACAGTTATACCCTTCAGATCTTTGAGCAATACCAATGGTTTAGTATGAAAAGATAATTGAATATATGGATGAACAAAAATAATTCAATGAATCACAACAGCTGATCACTAATGGTATGGTACATAAATAGTTGTGTGACCTGTCAAATCAGAACAGACATGTAGAAGTTTTCATTTCTGGTGATGTAATGATAATTAACAACACTTCATAACTGACTTGTCCCAAAATAGTGTTGTCAGACCATTTATGTAAAGGTCAGTGCAGATTATATGACAATGCAGAATATTAACATGTTATACTTCCAAAACAAAAACATTCACTCATATTGCCATCTTGACAAGTCACAAAAAAATCAACATGTCTAATGGAATGGAATGGTATTATTTCAGCATAGTATACCACACTTTACATATTTTCAAACTGCATGAGGAATTTTGAAACTTTCTCATGAATGGAAATTGCATCATTAAAATTCACTATGAATTGATTTGCTATAAATGTAAATATCAATATATCAATATGATAAAGAAAGTGATGTTGTTATTGATAATGACCGAACATGAAATTTGAACACATATTTGTTGAAGTACTTTTCAACGTTGCCTCAAATTCACCCATACTCAATTACCCCTACACTGGGAACCTTTATTCCTTACATAAAAGTAACACAATTCAGGTTATACTACCCTCAGACTTACACCACTGCATGCACAAGATTATTTCAAGACCAATTCATTAATAATCATATAGTTTCATAAAATAAACAACTGATTCATCAACATATTTCATTTGAAATTAACACACTGTTTCAACAGCAAATATTTAACATTGGTTTTTAATGACAAGTAATCTCCCATGTCATATTGTGATAAAATTTATAAAGAACTACACCATTTAGAAAATAATAGTAACGTAAGATGTGCCTTTCCAAATTTTTCAATAATGAATCGCAAAATATTAATCCAGAATAGACCAATAGCCAAACTATTCCGAAAAAATACTCTTAAAGTGATCCAACTTGTTCAGAAACAAACTCTCAATTGTGGTGAACCAACTGCAATACCAATATGCATGACAATGCCAAGTGAGCATGTTTACAGGACAGTATATTCCACACTCCTCTGTCGCCATCTATCTTCAACAATACAGCTTCATCCACCAACATCAGCATGGGTACGAGGCAGCCGAGCAGTCCACAGTGAATGCTCACACATACTTCAGAATGTCAATTCAAGTATTTGCATATCACAATATTGGAAGTGTTATATGATATGTATCACAGATGTGCTAGTAACAAATTGTCAGGTAAGACCAATCCAGCCATTATCAGCAAGGAAACTCATGATTCGTCGTCTATGGGTTTTATCCATACCACTAGGATAGCGTATTTTTACTGGATAACCATTGCGTCGATGTAAATAATCCTGCAATTGATAAAACAAAATCATATACAGTACTGACAAAATAAAACACTAAATTTAATGAATGGTCAGTTTATAAGACTTTTTTTACATATCCCAGAATATATACATGTACATAAAGAACAGGCATAAGAAAGGAACAAGTTTGAAACTTTTCACGAAAGGGGTCCAGGGTGCTGACTTGGCCCCTCCGGTGGTTCCAGGGTGGGGATCATATAGGGTGCATAAAGCCCCTGGCGAACATGAAATCTGCAGAATCCTGAACATCTGCAGAGAATTCTTATTACTGAAAGATGCAGATAGACTTGTTTTTTTCACCCCTTGATAAAGCAGCAGATAGATTTTTGTTTAGCTTCAACATCTTAATACTAAAACAATGAGAACATTTACACTATAAGAAATAATGTATCAAATATGTAAGTAGAACAGTATCAACACTTAAACAAAACTGACTATTCAGCTGCAGTTATCAGCTTATTTATCCAATATCGTGTCTGTATTATAGCCAGCATAGCCTTGATCAAATGGTTCCTTCTACACGATCCAACCAAATAAATAAATAATCCCATCCACTACTAGATGTATAGTACTTCAAACAAATGTTCGATTCTGAAGCTTAAACAAATGGCCGATACTATCAGACATTCCTATATAATCTGGCATAAAGTAGAAAATCTGTATAGGTGCAACAAGTTTTAGGTAAAATTAAGGAAAAATAAATGGAGACAAGAAACCAACCTTAACAATACATGTTTTGACGGTCATATAATTGGCTGGAGTCATTCCTATTGAGTTACACAACTGAAATATAGATATAATAGAAAATTATAAGAAGAGGTGAGAAAATCATACAATACAAAAATACGAATAAAACACATTAAAAGGACACACACAATTTGTTTAAAAACAATTTCTTTGTTGAATGAATACAACAAATGTTATAACCTTGGATATTGGAAGAAATATTCCACAAAAAACTCCACATTTGTCTTCATACTTTACACAAGCATAGACAAGAGATGACCACAGATTGCAAGAAGTATACAAATTTACATTTGTGACCAGTTACAATTTCATAGCAATAGACTTATATACTTAAAACACCAGATTCAAGTAGACATATAGGTCTTGTTAATTCTTTTTGTAATCATTAAAACACTCTCAAATGTCACTGTAAATAAAATATCTAAATAAGACCGAAAATATTTTGAGCGACAGTCAAAAGATGTCAACAATTAAGAAATCAATTTTACAACTAAATTTTAACCAAAAAAAACAACAGAAAACAGAAACAATCACATGTGAAACAGCCAATTTTTGTCATCTATTTAATTCTGAGAATTTAAGCCAGTGAACTTCTAGTACAAAAATTATTGCCCTAGCTATTCTAAAACCCTATCATTCAGCCACTCTTGAAAAAGACATACTTTCCCCCTATGTAAAATATTCTAACTTGGGATTGACCAACATTGGCAAAGTGAAACACAAGTAGAAGCATATGCAAATGATTGGTGACAAGAAGTAGTACAATATCTGTATCAGCTTTCCTCAAACTCTCTTAAAAACATAACATCAGATTTAAACTATAACTATACCGTGTATAAGTCAAATCCTGAACAGAAGCATTTCTATTTTATTCAACTAAAAACATAATCTCTTAATTGTACTAACTTTTGTCATAAAATTCAAACACAGACTTCTACATAAGAGCAGATGACATTAGTAATTACCCTGCATGGTATTTTCAGACCATAATTTCTAAATCTTCAGTATCATGATTAGAAAATAAATATATTATTTTATACAAATTTCCCACATGTTCAATGAATTATTATCTATGTACACACACATTTAAGCTATGAACTGTGGTTTACAACAATATTTTTGAAAAAAGTCCAGGGTTAAATCATTAAGAAAAATTTACATTATTTCAATAAAACAAAATTTTACGAAATGCTTAAACAAAAGGTAGACATTGTGAGGATAACATGCTCAACTAAGGACACAATAAATAGTTAGCAAGCAGGCCTTTTTTACGGCAAATTTGGGGCCGATGTTAGGCTCTTTTCCCGAAAGAAAAAAGTATATATTTTTCCCCTACTTAGAAAGAAAAATCCACATCAGTAAAAAATTTTTTTTTAGCATTTTAAAATCCAAATTTGGTGATTCATGATGCAAATTTCGCCACCATACTTCCCCAAAAACTTGAAAAAAGGCAGGCAAGTATTTATAACAACAATTGGCCCTACCTTTCTTTCTCTACCAGACAAGAGGTCATAACCGGGACACTGCGACATCTCCTTTGTTTCTACAAGCTCATCGTCATCTTTTGATCCTGTAACAAAGTCTACAAAAATAGAATTGAAAATATGTAATTATGATGATTTGTTTGTACAAAACCACAACATAAACACAACACTGAGACCAAAGCACAAATCCTCTATCAATGTGGATGTATCATTGCTAACACAAATTTTTCAAAAGTGTGAACTCAAAAAAAATGTTTGTATGTAAAGTTAAATGTCTGAGCGGTCTGACGGTTTGTTATGGCGCAGTCACACTATAACGTATAGCAGTAACGTATGCCGACGTATGAGAATTTTCACCAACACGCTGGTGTACGTTGACATAAGTTACGGGTAGGTTTCGTATAAGTTGTATACGCTAAAAGCACGCTGGTATAAGCTGGCATACGTTGTTATACGTTGTTATACGCAGAGGCCGAAATATTTTTTTGTGCATGCACAAAATTTTTGGGCGTATGCCGACGTTCTCTTCATAGGTTAGGCATACTCTAGCCATACGCTAAGTATGTTATAGGTAGGTTACTCATACGTCGAGATACGCTAAGTACGTTAGAGGTAGTTTACTCATACGTCGAGATACGTTGGCATGAAGCTCGCTGATTACAGTATGAATGCGGTAATGTAGAGACCGGCGCCGTATTTACGTAGAACATCACGTGATTGTCGGTAACACGCCGAGTGCGCTGCGCATAGGTTTATCATAAGTTACTCATACGTTGGGCATAAGTGGAGAACGCTGGACATACGCTGGTCATACGCTGTGACACGCTGCCATACGTTATATATAAGTTAGTGATAGGTTACTTATATGTTAGACGTACGCTATGTATATGTTCAATACGTTATGCATACGCCCAATTTATTCATGCTGTAGAATTTTCGATGCTTTTTTGGACGTATGCCGACGTGTTGACATTATTTTATGATTTTTCATACGCTATGTATAAGTTTCTCTAATACGTCATAGTGTGACTGCACCATTACTAAGAAGGCGTGAACCTCAACTTATCATGTAAATTCAAATACTTTCATGACTTTCCCAACTTTCCCAGATATTTCTCAAAAAAAAATACTTCGAAATATTGATATTGATTTAATAGCACAGCAATGGGAATGCTTAGCATCTTCAAGTAATTCTGCACCTATGTAGGGTATTTAAGTTTTTTAACACTTGTAATCCAGACTCTAACATTCTAATTTTCATTTAAAAATGTAAATATGATAGTTTCGTAAGTTTTATTGATAAAGGCATATGACTCAAATGAAAGATCATACTGACTGAACTATAACTAAAGCAAAAAATATAAATATATAATGAAAGCACAAGAACTTACCGCTTTCGTCGATGAGTATATCTAATTTTTCTCTGCAAAGAAACAAAACTGTTGGTTATCATTTTGATTTTAAAAACCCGACATATAACCATAGAGATGTTAAATGCTTTCAAGTATATCAAAAGACACTAATATTCAGATAATCATGCATTTCATTCTCAACTTCTTTAATCATTCCTTTTATTAATAAATTTTTTAAATTAGATGAAAACAAAGGAGATTGTCACGAGTTCTCTCCCTTTATCCCTTTTATAGTATGTATATATAGTAAAAGGAGTTAAAGACGTATTCGGGAGTTGTCAGTGCGCAACTTTAATGCGCATGTTCTTTTCACTTATTGTTGTTTTTGCGTTGGGTTCAAGACGTATAAGGGAGTAGTTTGCTATTTTCTTTTACGATGCAAAGATTGTTACTGAGCTTTATAATCACCAAGCACAATACAAATAATAATATAAGTATGTTTAATTGAAGGATTTCATTATAGTTTGCAGTTTTCCTTCTTCTTTCTTTTTCTATATACTTTATTATTAAAAAAGAAAAGTCATTGATATTTAAAATTCTGCATTTGAAATTATAAAATGATCTACAAAAAATATTTAAAACTAACACATTTTATGAAAATGTAAAACAATAATGGGTTACCAAGTGTATTAACAGTAAAATTTTTCCACTTACACTTTCCATATAATATATTACATTTGAAAAACAATAAAACAATCTTTATCTTAAAATCAAGCAAGGTGACCTATTATTTTTAGTTCATATTTTCATTCAGACAGTGACTCTCATATAGTATACCAAGTTGTAAGAAAATCTCTGCGCTAGAAAAAATACAGTAAACTTGTATCAATTTTGCTCTGTATTCATATGAAATATTCACATCTTAAATCTTCATTATCATAAAATCGAACAAGGTGACCTATCATTTTTATTTCATATTTTGGTTAGATACATTACACTGATCAAATATACAAAGTTTAAAGGAAAACTCTGCGTTAGAAAAAAAATGGCCTTATTGTAGGATACGTCTTTAAATGCTTTTCACACCTGATATCTTTCCTATAGAAGGAAGAGAACACTTGAAAGGATTAAGGGAAATAACTCTTGAAGGGATAAAGGGAAAGAACTTGTGACAATCTCATGTTGATGAACATATCATTTATGACAAATCAACAAATTCATGTCTGAAAAGACATACAGATTTATTCAAGAACCAATAGAATACATAGTCTTTGCTTACTATCACACACTTTGGACATGAAAAACTAAAGAAATCATTACTTACTCTTCTCCGGCATTTTTTGAAGCCATTGAATGTCTTTTTCCCTGGGAAATATTGCCCTACAAAAACAAACATTGTTGGTAAGTTACAATGCATTTATCAATATCAGTCATACCTCAACCAGAATTCATAAAAAACATTTAACTTTCACATCTGATAACATGTAAGTCCTTTTGATTGTACATGGAATGAAATACACAGACATTTCAACACACACAAACGTAACACATATATTTGAATAGTGCATACAAAAAACGTAATATTCCTACAATCTTAACATACAGTTGAAACAAGCTTCAATTGAATTTCGTAATTAATCCTGATTTGAGGTTCATACATAAGTGTATTGGGCAGGTAACTTCAAAGTAACTTTAAACAGGCGCTTTATCAAAATTTTACAAACATGACAATATGAGCAAACATAAGTAAAACATCATACACCAATGCATTATAACTTATCTTTAATATCTATATTTAAGACAAACTAGACAGCATGTCTTTGACATAACGTGAACATATTGTTCTACCTGTTGAAAAACAGTAAAAGCACATTGAAACAATATATAAAGAGTACAACAATATATTCTATCATGCTTCAAATAATCAGTCCCAACAGAAATAAGCATTACAACTAAGATATGCATACATCTACCAACATTCATACATGTACACAAGTGCTAGATAGATGGAGAATTTGTGTCGGGATTATACGTATCTTGGTTGCAAGGCTAACAGTGAAGTGACTTATCATGATATACACAAAAACAAGTAGATTATTGAAACTAATGACAGCTTGAATACTCACAAGCTTTCTTAATTTGGATTCTTTCTTTTTCTCCCTTTTCAATCTTTCCTCTGCAAACTTTTCAACTTCTGCGAATGACAGAAAAAAACTTGAGAGTTAAATGTTTTCGAATGATCTATTCTATCTAACTACATTGTTAATTATTGATTTTAAACTGGTTTTCGCACTCAAGAACCAAATATTGTGTCCTATCGAATTCCAAGAAGCGAAAGTGATTTCAAAACTGTCAGAAGTCTCTTAAGGTAAACTATTCAGAAAATAATGATGTACAATGTACACAAATCATGCAAATAAATGCTAAACCTAAATAAAAACACAGAGAGAATTCCCAATGTTGTAGATTGCAGTGCAACAGAAAATGTCTCCCTCTTCTGAAACGATGAGGTGGCCAATACAACCCCTATCTAACGAAATCAAATTGCCCAGAAATTAGTATTAACATAATGTCAAGGTGATATGATACAGTATAATAATACCCCAATTTCTCAAAATATAAATGTAATAAATAGAGGAATTGCAGTTATTCAGGGTTCTCTAGAATTCCTAACTTGACTTCCTACTTCGGTTACAAGACTCCCTTTTTTCAACCACTTTTTGTGAAACTTACATAGAAGGACTTCTATGTTCTTCAGACCTATTTCCCAAGACTGCAATTTTTCATTTCCAAGTAAGAACTTATCATAAGAGGTTATTTTAGCTTTCCGGTGTAACATTCCCTAACAGTTAAGTTGTTTCAGATGAATTGGTTTTCAAAGGAATATTCCCTCACAGGCAACATCTTTCAGAGGATTTGTTTTTCTGTTACACTGGTACTCCCATATGTACAACTTACAACATAGACAGGGTGTTCTGGGGGGTGCATGAACTTACCTTCCAGTTTTGTAATGCCGTTTTTCCGTAAATGGAATAGTTCTTTTATGCGACTCTTCAACTCTCGCTCTTCTGCAATAAAATGTTTAGGTAAAACATCGACATATGAGCAGGCATCACTCAAAGCCTGATGCTAACAATCTCATAACAAAATACTTCTCAATGCAATATATGCCATAAGAATTCAGCAACTATGCAAACTCTACGTTAACAATGAAGTTTAACACCAGTCAGAGGTGATGAAGACTACAAGAGATGCTTGAAATATTTAAATGACCTGGTATATTTTTTGCTAAGTTTGGAATCAAAATCTAGACACAAATTTTGAAATTCTGTCAAATCAAGCATACATTTACAAATAGTTGTTACAATTTAAATATATTTCATCCACAAAAAAAGGAAGACTAAAAATTGAAATGTCCAAGTTGCCAAGATGTTCTCCTGAGAAGTGCATTACTAGAATTTACTATGCTCTCGTAGTAGTTGAATAAGTTGTTTTTCCAGTAAAATATGTCCCAATTCAAGTTTTTTTTGGATTTAGATATTGCATAGAAATAAATGAGCGCCGCTGTACGATTTCCAACCTCTTCTTTAAGTGACGCCATTTCCAGAAAATGTGACGTCACCATGTACTGACAGTAAGCAATATTTGCCCCTTATGGCAATATGAAACGAAGTGACCATATGGAGTAAATATACAGAATATATACGCTCAAATACAGAATTTTCAGTAAATATTTAAGTGCAGCACATGATGTAACATATATAAACCTTACATCACTCCATCATGTTTCGATGGTCAAACATTGAAAAATGGAAGGTTCAATTATCATTATCTATAGGAGTTAATACAATTTTCATTAAAGGGCTCACCTGAAACCAATGTGAACAAAATCAGGCCCGCTTTCTTATTTTAGCAAAGGAACAAAAATTTAAAAAGGACAATTCAAGAGATGTTCACTACTAACATGATGAAAAAAACAACATGCATTCTTAACATATCATAAACTAGTTGTTTAGGATGAAACTGGGAAACATTGGAAATAGCTATTACATTCCTGTAGACCAAGAACTTATCATTGTCACACTAGCATACAGTAAAACCTCAAGACCACCCTTGGGAACCTTGAAAACTGGTCTTAATATTGAGGTTGAATAAAGAGCAAAACAGTGAAAATAGACTTGAAAATAGTGTTCTTAATTTTGAGGAGGTCTTAAAGTGAGGTTTTACTGTATTGATATAATCCTAATACAGAATGCGGGACCAACCCGAAACACATGATAAATCCAATCCTTGCAATACAAATCCTGAATTTAATATTAAAGCCAGCAGAAGAAGTTTTCAGATATATCTAAATACTAATTATGTGTTGGTCTAAATGGCAGATAATCCTAGACAATGATATACAACATATGCACTTACTTTGATGATTGTTTAAAAATTCTTCATGTTCTTTACAGGAATGACATTGAGAGAATGGTTTTATTCTTTCCTGAAAATCTCTGCAACAACACAAATATAAATGGTAAAATTAAAATAGTTACAATAGGAACCATTACCATCAAAGTATGTATGCACAACCAATGTTTAGAAAAAGATAATAAGTAAGTGATATTTTAGCATGTAGTCATTGGCTCATTGTTACATATAACAATTAACATACAATAGAAATCAGCGAAACCATACATATGATATTATGGAACATGCATTAACAGACATTGGCTTGGTTCGCCTATTTGTGGTTTAGATTGATAGTCAAATAAAGCAAGTTACCTGAGGTTGACTTTAAGTTGTGTATAAATATTCATCATCTCATGAACGAGCTTTAGCAACAGTAAAAGGTATTAACTAAACTTAATTTTGCAAAATTTGCTGATATTTTTTTACTATCTACATCATCTATTATGCATAAAACTAAACAATAGTTAATTGTTTTTTTCTTCCAAATAACAGACTGTTGACGAGACAAACTACACGAGGTGTATTTAACAAGGACAGAAACTAAATTCACCGTTATACTTTCATTACATGTAAACTATCGTAGAATATCTTTTTTGAGTACTCATGGCAAGTATTCATGTTTAGTTGAATATCCTAAACAACACATGTTCTTGGAGATTACTGATAACTTATAAACGATTTTATACTACAAAGCATAAGGTAGAATTGTTAGTTCATGGTCAACTTGGAAACAAATTCTGTACAAACAACAGTTGAGTTTCTGGGTCAGGGATGCTACAAGACTTTAAATCTTACTATATTTCATTTGCAATGTTTCCAAATCACAGTGGTACACATTTTTGTGTCTGTATAGAACACAGTCATTTTCCTCATCCATAAATTAGTCCCTTAACAAGTATTCCCAGTGTTCCATTCAAGCTATGACACAATTTCATATAGATCTTTTAAAAAATCATGATTACTTAAATTACTACTGAAATCTTTAACTGCTTAAATTGTATCCAGTTTGATAAAGGCATTGTAAGAAAAACTAATTTGTGGTAAACTGCTACAAATACAATGCTATTTGATGGCATATTGAAATTTGGGTTGTAAATTATGTTAGACTGTGCCGTTGTTATCTATAGATGAGAAATTAAATGAGTGAGAAAATACAAGTAAAATGTTAATTTCAACTTAATAAAGCGTAAAAACATTCCCTTGACTAATGTTTAAAGATAAAGCAGCATCAAATAGGTTCAAATTAATCCATCCAGACCACAAACAATTATCAGCTTAACAGCCAGACAGGTGTCATTGCAATCGGGATCAAATTACATATTAAAGTAGGAAGAAACAAAGGAAATATGAAGGTACCCAGCAAATATTGTTACATTCAAGAATCACCAGGACGTTTAACTTGACATTACAAGTAAATAATGATCATGTCAAAATTAACAAAACTTTCTAAATAAATCAAGTTAGCATAAGATTAATATCACTGTATTTAACCAATCCTTATTTTCCAATTAAATAACACATATATATGCATCAAATTATTATTTTTCCCCAATCTTAGAATTTACAAAAATTGCGTACAGAAATACTCAAACAAAATTTTTTTTCAGAGGACTGCCACAACTGTAAATGATAACTTATCTAAGTTTTGCAATTTAGAATTATCTGTAAATCAGTTACAGTGAACACATGTTTTGCGTCAAATCTCCTCTATTTCCCACAGCTTTGACCAATCTCCTATGTTTATGAGCACTGGTCATGTCCTAAAAACAGCATGAGCAAAACCCCATCAAAATAAACATCTACATTATGAAGAGAAACTCTAACCAGTTCTGTGACAAAACTAATTTATCAAAAATATTAGTATTATTACTCCACCAAAAAAAATCCACTACAAAAACTAGAAGGACACAGATGCCCCCACTTGCAGCCTTTGTCACAAAAGCAAATGCTTTTATTCTGCTCATAGTTTGTGAATGGATATCAAAATTACCAAGTGAACAACTGCACTGATTATGGTGATAAGTCAACAGCCATAACTTTGCACTTACTGGACACAGGTAAACACGAAACCCCAGGTGTACAACTATACAGGTTGGTGAACATTCCTGTACAGTTTGGTGAGTGTAGCTGATATACTGTTGGAGATATGCGCGACACAAAATTGCACGCTCTGTATGCTATATTTTCAATAAATCAAGGGCCATAACTTTGCACTTACTGGGCTCACCGAATTATGAATCCCCAGGTGCAATAAAACACAGGCATGTGAACATTTATGTAAAGTCTTATAACTCTGGCTCATATACTTTTGGAGATATGTGCGACACAATATTGCATACTCTGTAGGCTATATTTTAACTAAGTCAAGGGCCATAACTTTGCACTTACTGGGCACAGCCAAACATGAAACCCCAGGTGCACAACTTCACATGCTGGTGAACATTCCTGTTAAGTTTAATAACTCTGGCTCATATACTTGTGGAGATATGAGTGACACAAGATTGCATACTCTGTAGGCTATATTTTAACTAAGTCAAGGGCCATAACTTTGCACTTACTGGGCACAGCCAAACATGAAACCCAGGTGCACAACTTCACATGCTGGTGAACATTCCTGTTAAGTTTAATGACTCTGGCTCATATACTTGTGGAGATATGAGTGACACAAGATTGCATACTCTGTAGGCTATATTTTAACTAAGTCAATGGCAATAACTTTGCAATTACTGGGCACAGCCAAACATGAAACACCAGGTGCACAACTTCACATGCTGGTGAACATTCCTGCGAAGTTTAATGACTCCTGCTCATATTGTTTTAGAGATATGAGTGACACAAAATATGACGGAAGGACGCACAAGGGCAAATCTATATCCCCCTTTTCTGAGTGGGGGCATAATAAGAATATTACAAAGTTCTGATCAATACTATTCTTGAGACATTGGCTGGATAAAACTGACCTTTACTGAGGAAGTTAGCGCAAGAGACAAAATTTATCCCGCAAGGAAAAATAATGTTATTGACAACATCTCGCCAAAAAACAATGTAATAGACAACAATTAGCCTAAAAATAATGTAATCAACAACAACTCACTTATCTTCCTTGGTTACTTTCTTTTCCTTTTCTTTTTTAACTTGTGGAGACTTCAGGTTAGGTTTGGCAAGTTTAGCACCCGGTAATGTGGCTACAGCAGTGGCCGCTGCCTGTGCAGATGAGGTGATGAGACCATATTCACGTGCAAACAGTTTTCTTCGATCTCGTTCTTTTAATCTCATTCTATAGCGTTCAACTTCAGCTAATTTTATTGCTGGAAGGAAGGTTTAAGAATGTTATTCTAGAAAGGAATAAATAAGCTTCCTGATATAGCAGTTAGTAGTCACATATATTATCAACACCAAACTTTATATATAATTACAGATGAGAACCATGTTGTATGTATGATCAACTGATCAAAAGGGAACATTGTAGTTTTAACACAAGCGGTCAGTCAAATTTAGAATGTACTGGGAAAAAATGTTTTGTATTTCAGTCTTAACAATTTAGGGTCCATGGTTCGCACTAGACTCCTAATTAGACTTTTTGGACTCCTATTTTGTTCCCTGTGACTCCTGTTTCTGGCAAAGCATGGTTTTGGACACGTGTTTTCAAATCCTAGCGAGAATCCCGAGGGACATGTAACAACAGTTAAATATTCCTTTCGCTTGTATCAAACATAGCCAATAAGCATTAGAATCATTCAAAGTCTTACTTATATTATTCTGACTTGGTACAATGGCCAGGACTTACATTTGAATTTACAAAACAAGAGAAATCACAAATAAATAAAGTGACAAATATCTTTTTCTTGGATGTACAGACTCTTACACATGATACATCTGCTCAGGAATCTCCAGTATTGCCCTAAGTTACAGCTGACGCTGTACCAATAAACAAATTCAGACAGACTGTGCCATTACTATATACATATGTATCCCGTTGAAAACATGTATTGAATATATAAAATCTTACCAATATCAAGGTCATCATCATCATACTCGACCATCAAACTACTGACTAGCGTCTCAGCTTCATTATCATGCTCCTGTAATAGAGATGTATCAATATTGTATACAAGATCACTGTAGAGTCCTTTTGTAAAAAAAACAACACCCCAAACTAAAATGATCTTGTCACTTTTACATAATGCATCAGCAGGGCTCTAGAATTCCACTAGCCTTAAGTCCCAGTCGGGCTACCAACAGTTGAGATGAAGTTAGTCCCGGACAAGTCTGTTTTTAAAGCCAACCAACATCAGCAATTGCTCAGTTGTAAGTCAAACCTTAGAATCCCACATACATGTGAATGTTAATTGTGGAGCTGTTATTGTGCATGTTTATTTGTTACTAAATTTACTGATATACTCTGATATACATACTTCCTACGTCGGACAAGTCAAATTTTACATTTCCATCAGGTCGGGACAAGTGTCTTTGAAAAAAATTCTGGAGTCCTGAATCATTACATAACGATTTAAAAATAAACAGGGTTCTCAATCAGATTTTAAAATAAGGAGTCCAGAACTGAACAAGGTTTAGGGCAAATTAGGAGACAGTATAGGCGATTTTAACAAAAATATTGGATTAAGGTAGTAGTCCAAGAATTTTTTTATTCATGTTTCCAGATTAGGAGTTTCCATACCCTGATCAAATCTACAAAGAATATATTGAGAAAATGTCATTTATAGTTTCCACTATATACATATAGGGAACACGGCCACGCCCCTGACGGAAATGTTTTTTGACAAAACTTAATAATTTATGCAATCTTGTAAGAGGACCACTAGACAATGCAACACATCGAATATCAAAGCTCTAATCCTTATGGTTTGGGACAAGAAGCTTTCAAAGTTTACACTTTTAAAATCTATTTTTAGCTCCTGTGACCCAATTATTCAGCGGACCGGAACAATGTATGCAACCTTGAAAGAGGCTCAACCAAGGATCATTCTTGTGCAATTTGGACAAAATCCATTCAGTGGTATAGGAGAAGATGTTGTTTAGAGAAAATGTTGAGGCACAATGCAAGATTCAAGACAACGGACATTCATGGATCCTAAAAGCTCACCCTGACCTGCATTTTATTAGCCTATGCTTGTAGTATACCCATTATGAATTGAATTCATCTTTCCTTTCAAGAGTTTGATTGGAAACCAATTTTTCACACACATGGACAGGGGTAACACATCATGCCCCTTCTACATTCTTCAACTTGATGACAGGGGCATACAAATGTCAATAAACTTACTCTTTCAAAGTCATCTCTTAGAGGCATGTACCCTAGAGCATGTTGTTCTTGTATCGTCAATTCCAGAGGGCTTATCGGTGTGGCAATACTGGGGGACAAGGGACCTGCAATATCAGTTGTATAATATCACTATCTCATTAATAAACTCTACAGGCAAAATTGTTTTATCAAGCCAACAGAAACAGAATATTTCAAATACAATTCAAAAATGAAAGCTGTCAGTAAATTCATTAATTATATAAATATGCAGCATTTCATTACAAATATCAATGATGCATGCTATAAACAAACATTAAACTGCACATGTCATGCTTAATGTAGCACACAGTATGATCACAATTCAAGAGTAAAATTGAAACTTTTAAACCTTGCACAAGCTAAATATTAACAAGTCTAAATACTTGTCATCTGCATACTTATATCTCACAAACATGGCTATGCAACCAATTATACATAAGTATGATCACTAATTATACACAAGCATGAAATTTGATTAAGATTCTCACTTAAATGACGAAAAGCAACATAAAACTTGGCAATGAACTACAAGTACAATAACAAAAGCAAGAATGAGCTGCAACAACATACCATCAGGACAAGTGTGATCTGTTACTTTTGGTGTAGGATCTAAACTGAAGGTCGCTGGAAAACAACAAATAAAGTAAGGATATTGTCATAAGCACATATTTCATAACACAGCATGTGCGATTAACATCATAATTCTAATACACAACTCGAGAAGAAATATATTTATCAAAGGATATTTAAAAAAAGAATTTTAATCAAGCATTAACAGTCTACACAATAATTTTTTTGAAGGACTAGCCCATTCGGGCACTTGCTCGAATAAAATTAACATCAAAATAACGAAGAAACATGACGATTTGATCCGTTGTTTTAATTTGTTAAAATCGGAAACAAAGACTTGGTAATGATAGTTAATAAAAAAGTGATGTAACTCAAACAAAATATGAAAACCAGTCGAAGTAATGCGTACAACTTGATCAATTGATGTGACAGCTTGGATAAAAGCTAGTCAGATTGGACCACGAATTGCCCGTTTGGGCAGACGAAATGGGACTGTAATTTTACTTGTCCCGGGCTTCGGGCAAGTGGGTTATCGTGATTACTGCATTAATTGCTACAGGATACTTCAATTGCCTTACCTTTCCCTATGTGCCCTTTGATGTAATATAAATTATAATGGTATTCACTCTGTTCAGGACTTTTACTTTCTACATGGTTAGCCACATCCTCCCTGTAAAAATATAATTATATGTGAAGAGTAAAGAGGTATTACACAACCGTACTTTCATCAAATATATTTTCATTGTGCGAGAACAGTTAAATTTATATTTTTACAAGATGGTCATTGATCTCTAACCGGAGTAACTAAGCACAAGTTAAACAAGTTTTCCCTGATTTGACACAAATGACCTAGACATTATGAAGACAAACATTCTGCCAAAGTTTCATTAATGCTGAGTCAAACTTTTGACCTCTGGAGTGTAAACAGAGGTTTTTTTTATTTGACATAGAAACATGTTTTTTACCCAGGTTGACACAGATTCAAACTCCCAACTGCCCAGAAAATGTGGATGCAGGAGAGTAAACTAATTGTGAACAACAAACGCCACAGGCGTCAGATATTCAACAATCCTAAATGCTCAGGTAAGCTAATCAAGTATTTTGTCATTAATCCCTTTACATAATACAATATGCAGGACGTAAAAATGTTAATTTTGACCAAAATATTCTAAAAATTTAAAATGTATTGAGACAAAGAAAACAATAATTACCAGTTGCCAAAGCCATACTGCTCAACAGCATCAAGAAGCATTGTTTCCTCGGCCAATGTCCATGGTACTTCACAGCTAAATGCACCAATAATTGGTCCAGTCTGAAATAATTATTGACTTTAGTAATTTCTGGAAAATCATACCATTAGGGAATTTGTGCTGAACATTGTTTTAACGATTTCACCTCTTTATATTAAATATATAACTGTAACTCATCATAAGAGGATATGATACAACCTCATCAGATATCTATGTTGTTTCCATTTAAGCAAATCCTTTCAATGGGTCTTGATCTGATTTCCTTTAAAAACTGAACCAAAATTGGTAAGACTTAAGAGTTGGCAATAGCTATGATTATGGGACTGTATTTCTACTATTCCTACTCCTACTAGTCCTAGACTCGCATTATTGTACACAACAGTCAACACACACTGGTGACACTGCATTGGCTACAACTACAGGAGCTTGTGTAACATCCGATAAAGAACACTATTAACATAAATAAAAATAGTAAAAGTTAAAACAGCTCAATTATTCACCTGATCATAGAAAACAACTCTGAATGACATCTTCAAAAAAAGAAATATTTTAAAATCAAACATTCATCATATATTCATAGATGCTATTCAAAGTTAGTACTGAACAGTAAAAAGGGCGAAATGCTAGAGATTAATAAAAGTGCATTGATTGACATGGATGATGTGAATTTAAATAAATTTAGTCAAAATATCATATGTTTTCGTACTACGAAATTCGTAGCATTCATATAGCGACCACATATTCGATGGTTAACTGGTTAATATCTATAGTTGCACTTTATTTTTGCTAAAATAATATTAGTTGGTGGAAGGTTGATCAACGCTAATAATATTAGTAGGTGGAAGGTTGAACAAACTCCCATGATTATGGTATATACCCTGCGGACTGTCAACCAATATGGGCATCAGTTACGCAGAGAGTTATGGAAAACCTGAGATCCTAGAACGCAAAAAAAAAGATAAATTAAAAATAATAAGTCATTCAGACATCATGAGACATGTAACAGACTTCCAACTATAAAACACATATATATCATATAAGATTCACACTGCTTATTTCAAGACTGACAAGAGTTGATTCAAACTTGATGATGCAAGTTTGAAACTGAAAGTAGAAATATTGAGTGGAACTTACAGTGATGTTATACTGGTGTTCTCTCTTGTGATTTCCCACTTCGGAACCCAAAGAAAAACACTGAAATGAAATCGATAATCTTAAATACATGCAAATAGTAACGCTTTATGAAAACTGAATCAGAAATTGCAATAAAATAAAGAAATACGACTATCGGAGGGAAACAGTCAACGCTGTGACGTCATACCTGTAAACAAAGGTCGATGTCGGGGCATTCGATGCATTTTATTCCATGGCCTGAAATCTCGATTTGGCAATTATTGCACACAAAATTGGACATTCTAGCGTAAACTCAGATGATTTATCAATCCTCTGGCGTAAGTCTTTTTGAAAAATTCAATCGAATACTAGGATAATTTGATCAATTTTTCCCTTAGCCGCATCTTTGTTCTCTTCCGATTACGCCGTGACGTCATTAATTTCCCATCATTTTACATACTTCCGGTAAACGTGTTATTTTTGTAAAATGAAAATTACTTACGGTATGCGACGTCTAAAATTACCTAGGACTAGTTATGACCACGTTAACTACATATTTTGTTCGTTGAAGTTGCGTTTAACTGTTTTTAAAGCATATTTGTTAAATTTATCAGATAATTTACTTCTGGTATTGCATTTAAAGCACCAGTGATGCCAACACAACACATCACAGAACTATTTTTCAGATAATATTTGTTTTCATAAATTTATATAATATGTCTGACAGAATAGTTAACTATAGTTTAATATATAAACTGGTTGCCAAAATGTGCAAAAGATTGAGATTTATTTAACATATTCATAATTTTAAACTGGACGAGGAAACAAATCAAGGCACTTCAATTATTCTATAAGCCTTATAAGATGAAAAGAATAAAGGATCATTTGCATGTAAATTTGGGGTATCGAAAGACTGAAGTATGGGTAAGAATGAAGCAAAACAAACTTAGTTATTTTATATTTCGCTGAAGTTATTCTAAAAAATAAGACAATATATTAAGAAGTGACTAATTAGAAAAGTATTTGTGTGTATGATACATGTCAACTGTCCTTACATGTATGTACTAATACATTAATACAGTTGAAACCGCCGCAATAATAAGACAATATTTTCATAGACCAGTTTATATATATATATATTTGCTGCCAAACTATAACACGGTAATTACCTCACAACTAATACCGTCCGTCTTCTGAACCAATGATTATAAGTCTCATTATTGAGGATCCAGAATATTAAAATTATGCACTGACATAGTTCGTTTCGCACACTTTAAAATTGCAAATACTTGAAATCGCCGTTGACAATTTTGATTAAAGGAATAATTCAATTGTTACAGGGAATGCCACATTAACAAGACAATGTCATACGGGCGTACTATCAACATTAAAATATATAACTGTTTGTGAGTTTCAATTTCTTTTTACATCATATATGATAATTTTCTTTATTTTGGGAATCGTACGCTAATCTAACTTTTGCTTTCTAAGCTTGATTATGAAGCAACGCACATTCATCATGAACGATTACAGTTGTCTCCCTTTGTCCATCATTTTTCTAACAGATCCAACTCGGCATTCTAGAGTAATCAGTATTGTAAATGTTTATCTACCGAATTCCATATTAATAACATTTTTTAAAGAAAATGGTTTGTTAGGTGCATGTACCTAGCTAGAATAGTAATTCTCTTCTAACCATAATTGAATAAGAATAAACAGAGAAACACAATTAAAGGAATCGTGCCCTTTTTACACTGTAAATGACAAAATTGTATGATATTTACTGTATTTTTTGTATGCACTTATCAACAAATATATTGTTTGTTCATATTCTGAAATGAAATAATTCTGCTATAGGCTAAATGCACTGATATAAAACAACAACAGTTGTTCTGTGTAACACTTTTCATGTAGAATTTCTTTCCTGAAGTATCTGTCCGAGATATTGCGATCTATATTTTTATAGTAACCGTCATATCACTATGACACAACTGTACGCGTATATGTTGCATTATCAGTTCCCTTCCCTATAATGTCCTCGTGCTGTTTTACAAGTTAAAACGGAATGATTGGGGTTAAGTTTTTAATTAGTCCAGTCACGGACGTCACATCTCTATACTGTCGCTGTACGAAGACGCGTGTACACGAGACACGTATGCGGGGGCTAGTTTTTAATCAACTGCTTTTATATCAATTAATTTGTGTGTTATGTTTCAATCCAAAACGTTCATAGCATTTATATAAATAGAAACAAATACATTCATTACATTGATAACAATATGTTATGCTATATGGATAGGTTATTGTACAATAAAAATCATAAACATATCGTTAACATTACATTTTGATAAAACAAAAACAGGAGACAATTGAACATGATTAGATCAACACAAACTTTCTCTATATGAACGTGAAAACTTTAAGAACATTCTTATCAGAAATTTCTTGTCCGAATTTTGTTGAAAAATGGTGATTTACTTCCAAATTATGAATGATGAGGTCGAGCAGGAAATGTCGCATACAAAGTACACATCTATCACAACAGCACATGGAGACATGAACATACATGTATACGTACACATCTATCACAACAGCACATGGAGACATGGACATACATGTATACGTACACATCTATCACAACAGCACATGGAGACATGAACATACATGTATACGTACACATCTATCACAACAGCACATGGAGACATGGACATACATGTATACGTACACATCTATCACAACAGCACATGGAGACATGGACATACATGTATACGTACACATCTATCACAACAGCACATGGAGACATGGACATACATGTATACGTACTCATCTATCACAACAGCACATGGAGACATGGACATACATGTATACGTACACATCTATCACAACAGCACATGGAGACATGGACATACATGTATACGTACACATCTATCACAACAGCACATGGAGACATGTACATACATGTATACGTACACATCTATCACAACAGCACAAGGAGACATGGACATACATGTATACGTACACATCTATCACAACAGCACATGGAGACATGGACATACATGTATACGTACTCATCTATCACAACAGCACATGGAGACATGGACATACATGTATACGTACACATCTATCACAACAGCACAAGGAGACATGGACATACATGTATACGTACACATCTACCACAACAGCACATGGAGACATGGACATACATGTATACGTACACATCTATCACAACACCACACGGAGACATGAACATACATGTATAGTGATACGTACAAGTAAACATAATCAAAAGGGTCTAGACACAAAAATAAATATGTCTGACCGTACCGTCTTGTAACTATACAGGCCACTCTTCAAACAAACTAGATTTAGTTGAATAAGGCCGTGCATTTTGAAACTTTGTTGTTTCAGTTATTTGCCACTCATGGTCAGGATTAATGTTCTAACACATATGAACTTCGGCTCCGCTTTCAGTGAACTTATTCGCAAGCAATGAACTGGACTGTGTAAAAGTAATCTGGGTTGAATCAAGATATCTGTAACATAAATACCATAGAAACTAAAACGCTTCCTGGTCTTAAGTATAGATGTGTTTACCGTAGTTAAAAACCCTGTGTATTGTTTACATATAATATTACGCAGCAATCTATACATACACATACTCATATAAAGAGTGGATCACACAATCGTCCATATATCGAAACAGAATCGGACTCGTAAGGGAGGTCGCATGGTTGTAGTAATAATTGAACATTTATAACGTGAGTGAAAGGGCTGATACTATTCTGTAGACTACCTTTAGATTGGATTTAAATACCAAGGAACATCTTGTGGAAATATGAGTGAATCGGTTGAACAAAATGAGGGCGAAGTAAAAAATATGGAGGATTTCACGCGAAAAAGTAGTATCGATGACTTTCAGTTCATTGTGGAAGGAAAATCCCTTCATGTATCGAAGTCTATTGTTACCATTGTTTCCCCCGTATTCCAGCGAATGTTCCAATCTGAATTGAAGGAAGGTCATGAGTCTCGTTTAGAACTTCCTGGAAAAACTTTCGAACTGTTTCACCAGTTTCTAAAAAGTATTTATCCATGTGGATTAGATGTGGTGACGGAAGAAAACGTTTATGATATTCTACCACTGGCGGAGGAATATCAGGTCTCTGGTTTGAAGTCGCAGTGCATTAAATGTTTGAATGAAAAGGTCAAAAGCACTGGCTCATTGGAGGAACTGTTTCGAGTACTCGAAGTTGCATCTTTGTATGGTCTTGAAAAAGTCATTGAACAATGTTCAGTGACAATTGCTGGAAAATGTTCTAGTAAATTGTGGTTTGAGGAAATGTTGGAGACCGAGTCACAGTTTTCTATTCCACTGGAAACAAAAGTCATCTTACGGAACACACTGATTCAAAACAACCTGATTCGATTCGGCCGGCTATGGTGAATTACATTATTTACGGACAAACCACGTGGAGCGATGACTAATATACACAGAGAAACAATTTTGGACTGAATGAAGACTTAGAATACGTGAAAATAACTCATTTCATACGGGGATAGACTTTCAATACGCCGGAAAACTTTTATGACGGATAGATAGAGAAAATCAAATCCATTGCTTGTAATCTTTGTTCCAGAGAAGTCATGATATGAGCGGCAAAGGTTGTACTTACAGAGAACGTATAATGTATACATGTGCGTACATATAATTTAATGGTACACCTTCAGTATTTTGATGAGTGCACCACTTTTTCTATGTTTTTTCTGCTACTTATGTATAAGATTTCTTAATTCAAGTTCACGCATTTTGAAATAAATATGTTATGCTAAACAGAAGTCACCGACAGCCATCAACCCATGAGCGTGAAATTGTTTCTTATACACGTGAATGTTACACATTTTGCAGTTTAAATGTATGAACATGGCCCTTATTAATGAGGCCATATAAATTTCCATTTTCCCCTTCCCCTTATATGATTATTTGACCTGACATAATGTTTGTAATCATACCTTGCTTTCGGTTCCTGCCTTATTCTGTTATGTAGTCCCTCTTTTTGTCCCCGACCAGTTTGCCGCTAAAAGTCCTATACCTTCAACACTATATGTCGCACCGTCAACGCTATATTTCGCCGACCCATCTGCCGTTAAAGGACGCACCTTCAACGATATATGTCGCACCTTAAACGCTACATTTCGCCGACCCATCTGCCTCTAAAGGACGCACCTTCAACGTTATATGTCGCCGACCCATCTGACGCTAAAGGACGCACATTACACGCTATATGTCGCACCTTTAAAGCTATATTTTGCCGACCCATCTGCCGCTGAAGGAGGCACCTTCAACGCTATTTGTCGCACCTTCAACGCTATATTTCGCCGACCCATTTGCCGCTAAAACTCGCACCATCAACGCTATTTGTCGCAAGATTGTGTACCGCCGGCAATGGTGACACCCCTTGCGCTACTTGTCGCATTGTTTTATCACTTAAAATATAGTTTTTTCATATTCAGAAGGTGTATGTGCTGATGCATATTCGTGGAGTGAAGATTAAAATAAATAAATATGTTATAATATTCTACTATGGATGGTCGTTGACGACCGAGATACAGCTACAAAGTATAATTTAACGTTAGTATAATGTTGCGTCGCGAATAGGTTAAATTTGTAATGCAATATCCCCGTCACAAATTGAAGTATTTCGAAATATCATTTTTCTTACTACGCTGGAGAAATTTGTGCATGCATAATGAGGTAAGGCATAATATGTTTTGAAATGAGATACTGGAAATATATATACTCCATTTATATACAGAGAGTGAATATAAATACATTTAAAAAATCAAAACCTTTTAAATTGATGCGCGTTAAATTATAATTTCGGTGGAGAAACATAGCACATTGTTCTGTCTGTAATGTTAAACCCCTTGAAACATGATGTATAATTATGTTTTGCGCATTAAACAGTGTAAAGAATAGTAAATGTCTCTATACAATACAGAGTAATGCGAGTACACAAGATATATCTCCAGTGAAGTAATATAATCGACATAAAAATGATCGGTGCAGCGAGAAACGGGCAACGACATTGCAAATATTTGTACATTGCGTACACATAGGCAATTGGTCAAGTTTTCAAAGAGATACTCTATTGTTTTTACTAATCAGACGTCTTCTTGTGTATTGCTACACAAGTTCTCTGAAAAAAATGACTGGTCAACGCAACTATATGGAACGCTTTACCTGTCTTATGGTACAAAATAGTCCTAATTTGTCCACTTTCTTCATGTTGAGTTGCAGGAAACGGATGTTCGGACAAACATCCCTTTTATGTATTTATTTGTACAATATGTTTAGTTGTATATGTCTTTTATGCAGTTGCCTGAATTCCTTATTTGTTAGAATACAGAAATACACCACTGACATGTGGGTACACCCCAGCACAATTGTTAATGGGTTGGATATTAAGATCCATACTGCCTTGAACTAATGAACAATTGGCCCCTAAGCCAGTCAATTCCAACATGGCAAGAAACAAAATGAAACAGACACAAACGAAATCAAACTATTATCAAGATAAAAGTGCAAGACCCCTTTCCCAAATTTATGCAGGACAGCCGGTTACTGTTCAAATGGGAAAAGTCTTTGTACCGGCCAAGGTGATATCACAATATAATGACCATTCATTTAATGTAGAAAGAAATGACGGAGGCATATATCGTCGAAAAAGACGATTTTTAAATAAAACAGTAGAGAAGCATAATCAACAAAGCCAACAAACCAGATACAATAAATAGCAATCACATTGATACCCCATGAGAACCCCAAAACGTTGTCATCAATATTCCTGAGAAAAGCCAGTTAAATTTATCAAATATAATTACGAATGTTATAACAAAATCAGGTCGTGAAGTGAAACCATCGCGATTTTACTCTTGAGATGAATGTGTTCAGTAAAACAGATGCTGGATTAGATGACAATTATAAACTCTTTACCTATGTAAAGTGTGCCTGCATAGTTATGCTCAAGCATAAGCATTGACAAGCGTTATTAGTTTACTGATAAATGGCTGTAATTTTATACTGTTTAAATACATATAGCCTCGAATTACGAAGATTAATTTGAACTATTTCTGATTATACTATGTAAACAAACGATGTGACTATGTTGACATTTATTAATTTGATATTTTGAATAGTGACACATGTCTACTCCTCAGAGCTTCATTTTTAATAAAACAAGGGAGATGTTATATTATCCATGAATCCATAAAACTCTCTTCGCATGCTCAGATATACTACTAACTCTTGTACAGATACACTGCTAGGGCAGTCTTAATAAAATCATAGAACTGTATACACACGCTTTGTGATCTACATTTGTCCATTATAATCCTCTGGTGTTGTTCTGCATTATATACTGTTATGACAGATTTTTGGATAACCACGTGTCATTTGAACATAATATTTACAATTATCGTAGGGTAAACAAAGATCACGTGATCGATATAAATGGTAAACGCCTACTTCAATTGTGCAAAAATACAAACCTTTTAATCGGAAACGGTCGATTACATTCCGATGCCAATATTGGCGAATATACATTCTTAAATACAAACGGCGCGAGTGTAGTAGATTACTTCATTCTAAACAGAGAAGATTTTGACCATATTAAAGATTTTAAAATTATGCTCCCCAATGAATCGTCTGACCATTGTGCATTAAATATATGTATTGAGCGTACCCGCCCACCACGTGACGAAAATACCACGCACGAACAATTTATATCGTGGGACGAATCGCGGATTAATACGTTTCGACTAAAACTATTAAATAATAGTGATACACTACAGCAATTAATACGTAATATAAACAATCGTAGTATTGACGAATCTGTCCATTCATTCACACAATTTATGCAAATTAATGCGTTTAGTGTATTTGGAAAAGAACGTAAACAAAACTCAACATTTCGAACAAAAAGGAAACGCAGCGGGCAAAAACAATGGTTTAATAAAGAATGTTACGAAGCAAGAAAATGTTACAATACCGCACGGAATATATTTAATAGAAATAAATCAATTGAAAATAGAATAAATTGTTTTGATAAAAAACGACACTATACTAAAGTGAAGCATAGATATAAAACGCTTTTCGTAAAACAAGAAGGTGACCGACTAACGCAATTAGCAAAGACTTGTCCGAAATCATTTTGGAAAAACGTAAGAACACAATATAAAAATATTAATGTAAATTCGAATAAACTTAATATTGACGACATTTTCGTCCATTTCAATAATTTATATGGAATTGAAACAAATGTACAACAAAGTAATGATGACAATGAAAATTTAAATCAATTTGATGACGATTTAGACGCAGAATTTACGCTTACTGAACTTAATTGTGCAATTTTTGCCCAAAATAATTCAAAAAGTCCAGGTACTGATCAATTGATATCTGAGATTTTTAAAAACTCTTATGATATTATTTCACCCTTTTTAATTAAATTATATAACAAAATATTCCTAGATGGTGAATTTCCACAAAGTTGGGGAGAGGGAATAATTATACCCATTTTCAAGGGAGGTAACCCAGATGAAGCAAAAAACTACAGAGGTATTACATTAAACAACATTATATCAAAAATTTATTCGAAATTATTAGTAAATCGACTAACAAAATGGACAGAAAAACACGAAAAACTCATTGATAACCAATTTGGCTTCCAAAAACATAAGTCTACAGTAGATTGCATTTTCATTTTACATGCAATTATTTCCAAAACATTGGCAAGTAAAAAAGAAATTATATGTTGCTTTTCTTGATTGGGAGAAAATGTTCGATAGGATAAATAGAACATATTTATGGCAGAAATTATTAAATGAAGACATAAGCTCGAAATTTGTGAAAGCTTTTAAATCCATGTATGATAGAGTTAAATCCTATGTACTCCATAATAATACCAAATCGGAATACATCAACTCAAATATAGGAGTAAAACAGGGTGACCCAGCTAGTAGTTTGTTGTGCCTCATATTCTTAAACGACATTTTAAATAACATCAATTGTAGCATAAATGGCATTCTTCAAATAGACGAACTACAGGTTTTCTTATTATTATTTGCAGATGACGCTGTTTTATTCTCACATGATCCAAAATCTTTACAGTCGATGCTTAATGACATAGAAACATACTGCAATACATGGGAACTACGCCTAAATGTAAATAAAACAAAAATAATGATCTTTGAGAATGGTCGTCATACTCATTATGACTTTTATCTTTCTAATTCACAAATCGAAGTAGTTAAATCATTTAAATATTTAGGAGTTCATCTATATAAAAACGGTAACTGGAATCGTACCCAAAAAAATATTGCACAGCATGCATCCTTTGCACTTCATAATCTCTTTACTGTCTACAACCAATTAGATTTACCAATAGGACAAAAAATAAAATTATTTGATTCAATTGTTGCACCTGTTTTAAATTATGGGGCTGAAATCTGGGGATATCATGAGGCAAAAGACATTGAAATTATTCACTCTAAATTTTGTCGAAAAATACTATGTGTCAAAAGATCTACTAACCTCAATGCAATTTACGGAGAAATTGGTCGAACTCCAATGTCTATTAGACGAAAATGTATAATAATTAAATATTGGTTAAAAATATTAAAGTTAAATAACCGCTCATTGTTATTCAAAACATATAATATGCTTAAAACAGATGTAGATAATGGTTGTGTATATAATAATTGGGCGTTTCAAGTAAAACGTATTATTGATGAATGTGGGTTATCATTTATATGGCTAAACCAATATGAAATATCAATTAATTATAACCAATTAAAACAAAGAATATTAGATATGTATTATCAAGGTTGGTACTCATCAATTAATAACTCAGGACGCTTAAATACATACTGTTTATTTAAACATTCATTTTCGTTGGAACTATATTTTAACTTCATTAAAAACAAAAAATTCAGAATAGCTCTAACCAAATTTCGAACTTCTTCTCATGACTTGGAAATTGAACGCGGAAGATATCAAAATCAACCTAAAAATCAAAGAATTTGTAATTATTCTAACTTAAATATGATAAAAAATGAATATCACTTCTTACTTATCAGTCCAAAATACAGAAATCTTAGAATTCAATACTTAAAACGCTATTATTACACCTGGCCAAATATACAGAAATTTACGAATCTTATGTGCGGAAATCCAAAAACTACCTGTAATCTTGCGAAATTTATTTACTTTGCCAATTTATGTAGAAATCAAACAAATGTATGAAAATGATGTAAAATTTGTATGCTCTTTGAAAATCCATGTATTTCTTCTACATGTTGTATAGAATAGATTATTGTTTGCTATAAACATTGTAATATGTTTTATGCAATAAATGATATTGTATTGTATTGTATATACCAACATTTTAATACGTTACGTAATAATTATATTGCGTACTCGTTAAATGCTACATTTATAATAAGTTTATTTGACGTTATTTTTATATGTAACAATAATACTATTTTGATTTGTGTCTACGTTTTGTAGTTACATTACTAGGACTTGACCTACTCATATATATTCTGATACTCATTATGTATGTATGAATGTTACCATTGACCATACATTGTAAATATGGCTTACAGACTTTTCAACCCCAAGACTTTTCAACCCCACTTTTCAAATGAAGACTTTTCAACCCCAGGACTTTTCAACCCCTGATTTCAAGACTTTTCAACCCCTACCTGTTGAGACTTTTCAACACCTAGTTTGAATATTTTCAACCCCTACATTTATCTTTCTCAACCCCTACTTTGAAGACTTTTCAACCCCTACTTTGAAGACTTTTCAACCCCTATTTCTTTTTCTTTTTTATCATTTTCTATTTTATTAAACATACTGGTATCTAACAATTCACTTATTTCATGCGTAACTGTAAGTCGTAAATAAAGGAAAACAATTCCTCTCAAAATGTCATCGAAAAATATATTTAATGACGTAATCACATAAACAAGTCTCTTACGTCATGCAGTATACACGCGTTCAGCGTGTCCGTTCAATCTGGGACCAATATAATTATACATGTTGGTCCCAGGTTGAATCTCTCTGACTCGGATTGCAATCTTGAAAGTGTACGGAATTTAATACATTTTGATTGATAAAGGACTGAGCTCCTCGTGCAAAGATAAATATAATTTTTAAAAGTTCCTGTGTAAATTGAAAATGTGTTGATAAGATCTGAAACATGAATCATTAGAGATGGAATAAACTCACTTAATTGGATATGTACGTTTGAAGAATTTTGCTGAACATGCTTAGTAAATCTGTCATATAAGTAACATGTTAACGGTAAATGTTACCATATTTATTTTTGTGTTTGCTGCAGTGTTCATGAGGGTTCTTATTTAATACATCAAAAGTGTTAATATTTTTCATCATTATTCGTTTTGTAAATTGTAAACAAGCAGCGTATGAATTTCATTTAGGTTTTTCCGCTCATTTGCGTAGTATATGCGCACTGTGCAATATGATATTTACTGTTATTGTATCGTAGAAACATACACGGATATGTGATAACTCGTCTGAACAGACGGTTTTATTTGAATAATAAAACAATGATATTGCAAATATTTGATCGTTGCGTGCACGTCATATGATGCATGTTTTTGTCACTAATGGGTATAAGGCATATCATGTTCATGAAAGAGATATTTGAAACATAACTACTTATTTGTTATTCAGGTAATTAATACGAATGCCTTAACTTTAATAAAAACGACATTATTTAGCTGTATGCGCGTTAAATTAGTCATGTACTGGAGATTAACATTTTTCCTTTTGTAATGTTACACCACTTGAAACATAAACATGTATGTATATATATTTTGCGCATTAAACTACAACGAAAGGTATAGACAGTAGTAAATGTATGTTATTGTAAATCACAATTCGCAATTCGAAAATTACCATTCCTTTAATTTGTCATTATATTTTGTTTGATCATCATAATAATTAGCAGATTATTTGTTTAATACAATTAAATGTTTGTTTGTTGCACTTGTTTATTGGATCAAAGGCAATTGTGTTCTATTGATGTAACCATCACACTTTTAATTATGTGTAAACTGTCAATTGTACGTTGTTTAAGGTGATATATGCCCGCTAAATGCCTTGAAATGGTATTGTTATTATATATATTATATACCAATTAAACTCTATCTTTAATTATTCAAATACATGGGGTTTAAAAATTAATGTAAAAAAGACTAAAATATGTATTTTCGAACCGCGAAAAAGTAACTGTAACCATAGTTGGTACATCAATGATGAGCCTGTGGAAATTGTCGATAAGTTTCGCTATCTTGGTATCACATTTTATTACACTGGAAGCATGAAACATTCTGTGAACTCCCTAAACGACCAAGCATTACGAGCTTATAATAATTTGATATCAATTTTTAGTAGAGTTAAGCTGGATACCAATACGAAATTGAGACTATTCGATTGTTTAGTTGCCCCTATAATTCTTTACGGCTCGGAGGTTTGGGGAATTTACGACTATAAAGAAGTCGATAAAATTCATATAAGATTCTGTAAATACTTGCTAGGAGTCCGTGTCCAAACCTCTAATGTGGCAGTATTAGGCGAACTGGGTAGAGTACCATTATCAGTCGTCGCTAAGCAACGTGCTATGAAATATTGGCTTAAGATAAAATCTTCTGTTGATTCTGCTATGTATAGAATATATAATGAACAATTAATTATTAGCAACAATTCCAACAATAATATCGCGATTAAAAATCTTTGGTGCAACAATGTTAAATCTGTAATAAATGATCTCGGGTTTAATTTTTTACTCGATGTAGAAAATGTTAATATTGATTTTGTACATATCCTTAAACAAAGGCTCCGTGATCAATATATTCAATCATGGGAGACAACATTAAAAAATCAGCCTAAATTATTTTATTATCGTATGATAAAAAAAGAATTCAGATATGAAGACTACCTAGACTACATTAGCAATAATGCACATAGGATGGCATTAACTAAATTTCGCCTCGGCGCACATACGCTTGAAATTGAAACAGGTCGATATTCAGGTATTCCACGTCAAAATCGATTATGTAATATGTGCAACCAAAATGTTACTGAGTCTGAATATCACTTTCTTCTTACCTGCCCATTATATGTAACATTGCGAAATAAATACAATATCAAATTTAGTTGGCCCAGTCTTGAACTTTATAAGAATCTTCTGTCTTCAAATAGTAGGAAAAACATAAACAATATCGCCAAATTTATTCACTTCGCCATGAAGTATAGACAAGAAAAACTTACCTCTTTAATTGCTGCTTCTTAACATGATAATAACGTTTATACAGTATATTTGCTAGAGTCTGTAATATATATATATATATATATATATATATATATATATATATATATATATTATGTTTGTTTGTATGTACATTTTGTAAATATGTTTTGAGTCTTGACCATATATCGTTACCTTATTTGTAAATGGTCAAAGGCATGTACTATGCCGATTTTGCCAATAAATTGTATTGTATTGTATTGTATTGTATATAGATACATGTATATATATATATGTGTCTATGTTTTTGAAATGTGAGGACAATCTTGAGTGTTTATAACTAATACTGTACCTTGAATGTATATTGTAGCCTCGAAAAATATATTATATTGTCAATTGTAAATGCCTCATATTTGCATGTTGTGTACATGTATTGAGAGAATAAAAGAGATGTTCTGTTCTGTGAATGAATCAGTATATTCTCACAATTGTTCTGTGAATGAATCAGTATATTCTCACAATTGTCTAAACTTGGATAAGTCGTTAAGACTTATATGAATGTATATCAGTAGGTCCTTCTTAAAATGCCTTTATCAATTAATATATGTTTTTCATATAGTACCTAAGATTGCAGATGCCATAATAATTATTAAGATATATATTCTCTTTTATCACCGATTTTGATAGAGTAATACAGGTTGAAACAAATAAATATATATAATGTGTCTTAAAACATAATGATTTCCGAACTTTGTTTAGGTTTAACCATTAACTCAACTAAATCATATTTATTGAATAAAACATTCGTAGGCCTACATGTGTATAGCATACAATACAATATAATATATATAATGTAGAGAAAGTCGTAAAAGAAATACAAAAATATTAGTTTGCAAAGAACTTTCATGAATGTGAAACAATTGTGTTACATTAGCAAAGTGGTCAATGAAAATATATATACATGTACATGTACCAGGTATATCTCAGTCTATCTGTACCAATAAAGAAACACAAAGTCAACATATACAGATGACATGAGGAAAGGGCAATTATTGAGTTCTAATATCATTTGCATAATAAATTAATTTTGAAAGGTTTATCAATTCAATCTTTGAGTCAGTGCTTAAATAAAGACAATGTATGGTTATGTTTGTTGACTGTGTTACGTAATGATGCGTGCTCGCTTAGCGAGGTGATTAACAAGGTGAGAAGCCGCTGTAGCGGGTGATTAGATAAGATGATAAGATTTAGGAGTGCTACTATTTATATTTATTTTTCAGAAATAAGGAGTAGTTAGTTAAATACAATTATTAAAATCGACCAAATATCATTAATATAAACAGCTTTTTAATATAACAAATGATCAATGATTAATGATCGACTATACCAATAAAGACAATGTAATTGTTACGTTTGTTGACTGTGTTACGGTAACCAGGCGCGGATCCAGGATTTTGGGTTAGGGGGGGCGTAAAGTGGTCTAGGGGGGTCCGGGGGCATGCTCCCCCGGAAAATTTTGAATAATATAAAGGGTAAACGCTCATATTACATGTACTTATAAAGGGTGTAGATAATATTTCAAGGCAGAGTAAAACAGTGTAAACAAACCTTTTCTTTTCTTTCACACTTGTCGAAAAAAACCGTCTAACATCTGTTTGGAGTTTAAATCTCTTCGACATTGCCGATGCGTCGGCTGCTAGGTCAATGCTTTGTTAAATATCGGAATGGTGTCAATCAACGAAATTGAAACAAAATAGCGGAAACGTGATAATTGCTTACCTTCTAAGAAAAAGTACTAGTATTATTGCGAGCGGAGCGAGCGAAAAAAATACACATTTAGTCCTTTTCTCATTCAGAACAAAATAAAATTACGTATGCACGGACGATTTTAGGGGGGGCGTACGCCCCTTCCGCCCCCCCCTGAATCCGCCCTTGGTAACTACTCTGGGACAAGTATGATGAACGGGACATTGTATGCGAGGATTTCCTGCGTGAAATCGGCGAGATATACGGTTAAGTGTATGTGCAAGTAATTGTGACAGTGTGAATAAATAGTGTGCCAGTGTGAAGTAAAAAGTGTTTCCGAGTCAATTTATGTGCCAGTTTGAATAAAAAGTGTTTGAATAGTTTGAATTGGTGAAGCAGTCTCGGCAAATTCCTGAGACTGCTTTACCAATAATATGTATTACCATTTCCTTACATGTATAGTGTCAAACTTTCGTTTCGTTTGAAATAAACATACTCCGTGAGGTCAAATGGTAACATAATGTGAGACTAGTTACGTGCAAGAGACTTGATGTTTTATTCTATTCTCTTGGCTATGTATTCGTCCTTTTTTCCTTTCTATATGCTGTATATAGTAATATAGTTTCACTATTCTTCCTTTATATATGTATATATTCATAAATAATTGTTAAACCATATATCTCCAGAAAATGGAGGCAATAAAGTTATGTATATATAAATAAATAATTTTTGAGTGTAAGTGACAGCGTAATTAGACTGAATTATAATAACAAATCACATCATCAATTAAATACCAATTAAATTCCACCTGCAGTTTTAGGCCTAATAAAATGTGATAGAATGACTGTGTGTATTTTGTGTGTATATATATTTATTAGTATTCATTTTGGAATGTAAATAACTTAAAAATTAAACTTAAACAACGTGATTGTCAACATTTTTCCAGGTAACAAATTTATGTGATAATTAAAAACATATTCCAGGGGTTGAAAAGTCTTGGTTTATTAGGGGTTGAAAAGTCTTTATTTTAACAGGGGTTGAAAAGTCTTAGGCTAATTAGGGGTTGAAAATGACAGTGGGGTTGAAAAGTCTTGGATATTTTACCATAGGGGTTGAAAAGTCTTGGGGTTGAAAAGTCTTGGGGTTGAAAAGTCTCGATACCGTAAATATTCAATGATTGTAAAACTTTGTAAATACTGAATATTCGTCTAGGGTATTTAGAAATAAATAATTATTCTATATGTAAACCTCATTATATCATACTAATTTGTGTGAAGTGTCGCTATCGAACTGAAAAGTTGCGCTTTTGGTATGCGACCTCTAAAATTATCAAAGACTAGTGATGACCACGTTAGTACATATTTTGTTCACTGAATACTAATTATTTGTTCCGTTTAACTGTTTTTAAAGCATATTTGTTAAATTCGTCACATAATTTACTTCTGGTATTCAATTTAAAGCACCGGTGATGCCAACACATCACATAGTTAGAGACACATATCTATCATTCAGATAATATTTGTTTTCATATTTACATATACGTCTGACAGAATAGTTAACAATAGTTGTAATATATAAACTGGTTGCCAAAATGTGCAAAACTTGTGTTTTTTACAATAAAATTGCCCGATGCGGGGCTGAACTTTATAACTTCATGCAATTCTTTTTTGGTTCATGTTATTTTCCCCCACTTTCGGCCTATTGTTGCCAGCTGTCTTGACTTGTCATGTGATGTATACCATCCATACTCTCCTGTTTCTCCTCTTTGATTTCCTTAGTTACATTATTGACAGTCCAACCATGTTGAGCGATGAAATATACGCAGAGAAACAATTTTTGAGTGAATGAAGACTCAGAAAACGTGAATTAACTCATTTTTATTCGGGGATAGACTTTCAAATAGACACGTAGGATAAACGGTTAGATAAAGAAAATCGAATCCATTGCTTGTAATCTTTGTTCTAGAGAAGTCATGATATGAGCGGCAAAGGTTGTACTTACAGTGAACGTATAATGTATACATGTGCGTACATATAATTTAATGGTACACCTTTAGTATTTTGATGAGTGCACCACTTTGTCTATGTTTTTTCTGCTACTTATATATAAGATTTTTTAATTCAAGTTCACGCATTTTGAAATAAATATGTTATGCTAAACAGAAGTCACCGACAGCCATCAACCCATGAGCGTGAAATTGTTTCTTATACACGTGAATGTTACACATTTTGCAGTTTAAATGTATGAACATGACCCTTATTAATGAGGCCATATAAATTTCCATTTTCCCCTTTCCCTTATATGATTATTTGACCTGACATAATGTTTGTGATCATACCTTACTTTCGGTTCCTGCCTTATTCTGTTATGTAGTCCCTCTTTTTGCGCTTTTGGTATGCGACCTCTAAAATTATCAAGGACTAGTAATGACCACGTTAGTACATATTTTTTTCACTGAATACTAAATATTTGTTCCGTTTAACTGTTTTTAAAGCATATTTGTTAAATTCGTCACATAACTTACTTCTGGTATTCAATTTAAAGCACCAGTGATGCCAATACATCACAGAGTTAGAGACACATATCTATCATTCAGATAATATTTGTTCATATTTACATATATGTCTGACAGAATAGTTAACTATAGTTGTAATATATAAACTGGTTGTCAAAATGTGCACAACTTGTGGTTTTTACAATAAAATTGCCCGATGCGGGGCTGAACTTTATTACTTCATGCAATTCTTTTTTGGTTCATGTTATTTCCCCCACTTTCGGCCTATTGTTGCCAGCTGTCTTGACTTGTCCTGTGATGTATTCCATCCATACTCTCCTGTTTGTCCTCGTTGATTCTCCTTAGTTATCCCTTATAGTCGGCCAGTCTATTCCTTGCACCCCTGTTGCCTTACGTATTTACCCTTGCGACTCATCAAATGGATTATGTTGTATGTATGGTTGTTTTCCCGGAGGCCTGTGTGGAGAGGCATTGTCTTATGTATATGGCGTTCCCTGTAGCAACTTATTCTCTCTCTTTCATAGACTATACATATCTTGGGCCGGATGACTGAGAATCACTCATACCAACTTCTTCGTAACTTTCCCGACAATGTATACATGGGATTGAGATTTATTTAATATATTCATAATTTTAAACTGGACGAGGAAACAAATCAAGGCACATCAACTATTCTATAAGCCTTATCAGACAAGACAAGCTAATTTAGTCTCATTTTCACACATACATCAAAATATATAAAACATATGAATAAAACCACTCAATATGAGTTACGAGAGACTATTATACAACAGATACATATCACATACAACGTAAGAAAAAACAAAACATGAGAAACAACAGTAACACATAAAAATCATGCTATTGAGAGAATATTATATAACATAAATATATTACATAATATCTAATATTATATCACATAACACGTAAAAACAGATTACTGTAAAACGGCAATAAAATACAAAATGTAGAAAATACATGCTATCGAAACAGTTATGAATATAAATGTTTACGACGTTCTTCTAAAATATTATGGCAGGTTTTGGCACATAAGAAACTTAATTGGTCTAAGATGAAAATAATAAAGGATGACTTGCATGTAAATTTGGGGTGTCAAAAGACTGGTGTATGGGTAAGAATGAAGCAAAACAAACTTAGTTATTTTATATTTCGCTGAAGTTATTCTAAAAAATAAGACAATATATTAAGAAGTGACCAATTAGAAAAGTATTTGAGTCTATGATACATGTCAACTGTCCTTACATGTATGTACTAAAACATTAATACAGTTGAAACCGCCTCATTAATAAGATCATATTTTCATAGACCAGTGTATATATATATATATTTGCTGCCAAGTTATAACACGGTACTTACCTCACAACTAAGACCGTCCTTCTTCTAAACCAATGATAGTATCTTTATTGAGGACACAGAATATTAAAATAATGCACTGACATAGTTTCTTTCGCACAATTAAAATTGCAAATACATGAAATCGCCGTTGACACTTTTGATTAAAGGAAAACTAAATAATGTTACCGGGAACGCCACATTGTCATAAGGGCGTACTATTAACACTCAAATATGTTTGTGAGTTTCAATTTCTTTGTACATCATATATGATAATTTATTTATTTTGGGAATCGTACGCTAACCCAACGTTGCCCTCTAAGCTTGATAATGAAGCAATCAGTATTATAAATGTTTATCTACCGATGTCCATATTAATAACATTTTTGAAAGAAACTTATTTGTTGGGTGCATGTACCTAGCTAGTATAGTAAGTCTCTTCTAACCATAATTGAATAAGAAATAAACAGAGAAACACAATTAAAACTGGAACATACTATAACCCATATACGGTCCCTGATTAAAGGAAGCATGTCCTTTTCACACTGTAAATGACTCAATTGTATGATATCACGGACATATATGGTTTATATGTCCGTGATGATATTTACTGTATTTTTTGTATGCACTTATCAAAAAACATATTGTTTGTTCATATTATGAAATGAAATAATTATGCTATAGACTAAATGTACTGATAAAAAACAACAACAACAATTGTTCTGTGTAACACTTCTCATGTAGAATTTCTTTTCTGAAGTATCTGTCCGAGATATTGCGATCTATATTTTTAAAGTAACCGTCGAATCAGTATGGCACAACTGTACGCGTATATGTTGCATTATCAGTTCCCTTCCTTATATTGTCCTCGCACTGTTTTACAAGTTAAAACAAATGATTGGGGGTAAGTTTTTGGACGGTACCGCTCAGGTACCGTCTATAGTAGTGGCAATTTGAGAGGCATACAACAATTGGTTCCCGTTTTCAAAACACAAATAAGATTGAAAGCCGGTAACATGTCAAAACGTCCACATCGTCCTATTTACTACGCAAACAAAGTATTTCTAACGTTCACCGCACGAAATAATATCATAAACGTTTCAATAAAATGAAATGTTGAAAAGGTGACCTGCTAAAGTGGTTTGTGAACTAATTAGCTGTTTCTGTGGAGTTCAGATGGGTTTAAAGCAATGTATTAATACACACGAATTTGTTAACAGTTTGCGATATCAGTACGACGGGAACCTGACTATCAGACAGGTACCCTACCATACCGGTTCTCAAGACTTAAAATGCCAGGTTAGCGCTATAAACGCAATAAATTCGCTAAGCGAACGCACGTAGAAGAGTGTACTCGGGTTGAGACTGCGTTTAAATAAACGATATATATAAATCGACGACAAGTGATTTCTGTTGTTGTTGATCTTTATTGCGACACGGAGACATGAACATACATGTATACGTACACATCTACCACAACACCACACGGAGACACGAACATACATGTATAAGTACACATCTACCACAACACCACACGGAGACACGGACATACATGTATACGTACACACCTATCACAACACCACACGGAGACATGAACATACATGTATACGTACACACCTATCACAACACCACATGGAGACATGGACATACATGTATACGTACACACCTACCACAACACCACATGGAGACATGGACATACATGTATACGTACACATCTACCACAACACCACACGGAGACACGAACATACATGTATACGTACACATCTACCACAACACCACACGGAGACACGGACATACATGTATTTATTTTGGTCATGGTTAAATGTGTAACCACACACAATGTTATGACAGACAGATAATATGTATGGGTAATCAAACAGTTCAGTCATAAGTATGCCATGTAAAAACAAAACAGAAATAGTTGGCTGAACATTTACGTTTGTTTAGGGGACGGTGATGTTTATTTATCCGTGAATGGTTTAAAAAGTTGGGAGAATTTAAATATTTACAATGAAATCACGAGAAAATCGAAGGTCACGTTGTAGGAATTTCATTGATGACTTGGAGATAGTACAATATATGTGTATAATTGTAGATGGTGTTTTTGTTGTATAACACGGGAATAGACTTGTATAAACCCAATTCGATAATGCTTTCATTATCATGTTTACCTTAATACCGATTATAGGGGTGTTGTATACAAATTATTCATCCGTTCATTATTGAAAATATGATCTAAACAACATTCCCACCCTATACCGAATATAATGGATAAATCGATAATGAAAGCCTTATCGCATTTGGTTTATACAAGTCCGCCCAGGATAAGTTTTTGTTTATAAACATTAGACAATGTACCCAAATAGGGGTGTCATGAAATAGTGATAACATTTAAACTGTTACTCACTCGACTAATATCGAAGCGGGGATAGTCGAGCGGTTGTATACGGAGTTATGCAGCGGAAAGATGAGTAGAACCTTTTCGTTCCGGGTTCGAATACTCGCGGCGACTTAATTTTTTGCAGCTGTTATGTAAGTACCCATGATTTTTTCAAGAACATTGTACTCTTCGTGACTGTCATGTGTCTTGATATACATGTGTTTTATTTCAATAATACTAATCAAGATGGCAACTTTGTACAAATACATGTTCAGCCATAATCAGACGATACTCGAAAAATCATGAATAATGTTTTACATGTTAATAATATAATGAAGCTACATGAAAAATAAATTATGTGAATATGTGAAATGTTTCAATATAAAAACTCGTGCAATTTTCATTCAATTTTGTTAATTTTGTATGACATCGTGTTTTTCTTATATTGACAGATGTGTCAGAAGCAACAGCAGCAGCTTGAAGTACCACTATCAGCACCAGTCCGTAAAGCAGCATCGTTGACCGGTGAATCATACGGATTTTAATCCAGTTGATTTGATATGGGCAAATGTGAAACGCAAAGTTTCGGATCGAAATTTCACGTTCAAGGTGAAAGACATAATAAAACTGACGAAAGCAGCAATTGAAAGAGTCACGGCAGAGGACTGGAAAAAGTGTTGTCAGCTTGTCAAGAAAATCGAAATAGTACTGGACTGAGGAAATTCTCATCGACAGAGAAATGGAACGATTGGAGATTGAAGTCACATCAAGTGACTCAGCAACAGACACTGCCTCTGATACGGACGATTGGACCTCTGCAACCAACACAGCAGATGAGTGCAATGATTGCATCTAGTTATCCTTTGTTAATGTATGCTATATTTACATGTAAATATACTGTTATGATATACATTGTACTATGATTGAAATTATTTGTGCGATTGTACAAAATTATATAATAAAATGTAAAAAAACAAGAAAATTGAAAAAGGAAAACAGAAAAGAAACACAAAAACAACAACAGCAACACAAAACAATGACAGCAAAATATTAATTACACATAAAATAAAAAAATTAAGTCCCACAAAAAATGTACTTTCGCCCATATTCGAACTCGTAATATTCATAATCAAAATGAAGAGTTGGTACGGTAGCGTTCTCTCTACCTCTACACCACGGCGCATTATTGAAGTTTGATAGCTTTCGTATACTTTACTTAGAATACTGATTTAAAATTTGCAATGATAATGCTTATAATCTGAATACCCTATTATCGATCGAACCAAATTTTCCCGCGTTTCACCTTATCTCGGGCGGACTATACTTCTAAGTACTTCGAAAACAGAAACTCAAAATAAACGATAGTGACATTTTGAGAAAGACGACAAACACGGTTTTGTAAGGAGAAATTTCATTGGACCACAAACGAGCACCTGGTTACGCATATCTATTTTTAGAGAGGTTATATGAACGTGACGTGACCTCTTACGGAATGTAGTCAGGTCCTAACAGCGGAAAATAATGGAGCTAAAGTTAGGGGCTGATTTCAATGAGATTGCGCTTTCAGTGAACTTATTCGCAAGCAATGAACTGGACTGTGTATTTACGACGAACTACCGAACTAATTTATCTGGCCTCGATGTAACCTTGGTTGAATCAAGATATCTGTAACATAAATACCATAGAAACCAAAACGCTTCCTGGTCTTAAGTATAGATGTGTTTGCTGCAGTTAAAAACCCTACACAACGGTGTATTGTTTACCTACAAATGTATAATATTATGCAACAATCTATACATACACATACTCGTATAAAGAGTAGATCACACAATCGTACATATCCCAAAACAGAATCGGACTCGTAAGGGAGGTCGCATGGTTGTAGTAATAATTGAACATTTATAACGTGAGTGAAAGGACTGACACCATTCTGTAGACTATCTTTAGATTGGATTTAAATACCAAGGAACATCTGGCGGAAATATGAGTGAATCGGTTGAACAAGATGAGGACGAAGTAAAAAATATGGAGGATTTCACGCGAAAAAGTAGTATTGATGACTTTGAGTTCATTGTGGAAGGAAAATCGCTACATGTATCGAAGTTAATTCTTACTGTTGTTTCCCCCGTATTCAAGCGAATGTTCCAATCTGAATTGAAGGAAGGTCATGAGTCCCGTTTAGAACTTCCTGGAAAATCTTTCGAGCTGTTTCACCAGTTTCTAAAAAGTATATATCCATGTGGATTAGATGTGGCAGAAGTAAATGTTTTTGACATTTTACCACTGGCGGTGGAATATCAGATATCAGGTTTGAAGTCGAAGTGTATCAGATGTTTTCTGCGAAGTCTAGATGAGCGTTATGTGGTTACTCGGCCATCGGTAACACACTTATTTCGCGTACTTGAATCTGCATCTTTGTATGGTATTAAAGAAGTTATTGACAGATGTTCAACGAGTATCGCTGAAAGAAAAATAAGGCACAAAGAAATGGAGAATGTCGAGTCGGATTTTTCTATTCCACCTGAAATAAAAATCTTGTTACGTAACAAAGTGATTCTACACTTGCAATACTATTGAAATATAACTATTCAAAATAAATCCTTCATCAGTTTCTACAAAGTATATATCCGTGTGGATTATATGTGGTGACAGAAAAAAATATTGATATTTTTGATATTCTACCACTGGCGGAGGAATATAGGTGCATCAAACGTTTGATTAAAAATGTCATAAATACGTACTCACTGAAGGAAATATTTCGAGTGCTCGAAGTTGTATCTATGTATGATATTCAAGAACTCATTGAGCGATGTGCAACGCGTTTTGTTGAAAACCAATTCAAGTGGCAGTTTCATGAAGTACTGTAGGTCGAATCGGACTTTCGTTTTCCGCCGGAAATAAAAATCTTTTTACGGAACCGACTGCTTTTGGGAAGATGAACTCTGTTACCTTCAGACGTAACACTGATAGCGACAAAACGACACGAAGAACAAATATTAGGATTTTGCATCGCGGGTAGGTTAAATTTGTAATGCAAAATCCTCATCATATTTTCTGAAATAACTTCAATAACTGCTACTTGAAGTATTTCGAAATATCCTTTTTGTTACTACGCTGGAGAAATGTGTGCATGCATATTGTAGATAGGCATATCATGTTTAGAAATGAGATACTGGAGACATATATACTTCATTGATATTCGGAGAGAGAATATAAATACCTTAAATTATGAAAATTTGAAAAAAAAAAATGCATGCGCGTTAAATTATGTATTAGCTTGAGATATATAGATTATTGTTCTGTTTGTAATGTTAAACCCTTTGAAACATGATCGTATATATTTTGCGCATGTAACAGCAAAGATTGGTATAGAGAATAGAAAATATCTGTACATAATACAGTAAACAAGATACATCTCCAGTAGTGTAATATCGTCAATAAAATGATTGGTGCAGTGAGAAACGGGCAATGACATTGCAAATATTTGTACATTGCACAAACATAGGAAGTATATTTAAAGAAAACATCTATTGTTTTCACGAATCAGTTGTCATCAAGCCGTGTAGTGCTACACAAGTCCTCTACAAGTTGACTGGTTAACACAACTATACTCAGTACATTTAAAAACGCACATTATTGTACCTGTGGTATGTCTTTTTAAATGTCATTTCAGTGTGTTTTAAAACTCATTTTGATATGAAAATACCCGTTGATTGTAAGAAAAATTAGCGTTCATCACTGCGTAACATAAAATTATATCATGTTAAGGTCCTTATCTTGCATCCCTAGGTAAGTAGGAAATCTTATATTTTGCGTTTTTAATTGCGAATTGTGTCGTGTTAACCACTTAATTATTGCGATAATTATCTAGCTATCTAGTTAATATTCGTGATAAATTTTCGGTAAGATAAATATCATAAGACTAGAAACAGGCTTGAAAGTGCCCAGAACTGCCACCTCTTACCTTTTTGTGATGTATTACACTAATGGGTTATTTAGTTATGGTTTGCGAATTTCACTTAACTTATGTAACATAATAAGTAGTTAAAGAGATAAGACAAATGCCTTGTTTTAAAGACTGTTGTTTTCCCTAAGGTCTGTGTGGAGAGGGATTTTTCTTATGTATGTGGCGTTCCCTGTAGCAACTTATTCTCCCTAATATATTATAAGTTTATTTGACGTTATTTTTTATATGGAACAATAATACTATTTAGATTTGTGTTTACCTTTTGTAATTACATTACTGGGACTGGACCTGTTCATATATAATCTGATACTATCTATGAATGTATGTTGCCATTGACCATACATTATAAATATTCTATGATTGCAAAATTTTGTAAATATTGTATATTCCTTTAAGGTATTCAGAAATAAATTATTCTTATATTCTACTCGTAAACCTCATTACATGTATATCATTTCAATTTGCATGAAGCGTCGCTATCGAACTGAAAACTTTTTTTTCAAATTCCAACAACATACACCTGCTATGTCATGTCCTTTTTATACTATACTGTACGTTTATTGGTACAATCTGCACATACAGTGCCTTTGACCATTAACAAAATAAACATAAATATGAGATTGCCAAGACAATAAATACACAAGTTACAAAAACAATATCAAACATGTAATATAAGCAAACACAGAACAGCACAAAGATATTTGTGTATAAGATTGAATTTTAAATACAAGCAAAATGCAATAATGTTTTAGTGTCTAAATGTTACACAATAGTAAATATATATAATTATTCGTGACCAGGAGAAGATATTTTATGAAAAGAAAATCTCACTATGGAGTATTTAATGTAAGTTTGTCTTGTCTCAGTTTCATTGCATTAAAAACTAATTTAGCAGAGTTGACAATAACTCTGCTATTTTTATTAGACATTATATTATAAAATTTATTCAATAAAGGTCAGGAGGGTTGTTTAAGGACCTTTTCACGGAGTTAATTAAATGTGAAAAAATATTCAGTTGCTATTGTTTTATGAGAACAAAGTTTACATGTACGATTTTCTCTTACAATTCCATTGTATCTTCTACTTTCGATTTCTAAACTATTAGATCCTAATCTAACACGCGTTCTTTTCTACTGTTTTTATCTAGGTATTTTTCAAATGTATAAGCTGTTTCGAACTTGTAATAAACATTTTGGACTGGTTATTGAGTGTATCACTCCATGTTTGTACATACTGATCCCGAAACATACTGAAGTAATTTACATTCATATCATACATGTTAAAATATTTACATATCCTAAGGTGTTAAGAGTTTATCTAATACTAGCAACCAAACTATTTGTTCTTGCATTGATTAAACATTGTTCATAATACAATTGAAATAATATAGAATCCTGATTATTTAGTATTTTTAGCCAACATTTGAGTGCTCTTTCTTTACATATCACTGACAGGGGGTATCGACCAAGTTCTCCTAACACTGCATCGTTGGGTTTTTGGGTACGAACTCATAATATGCGTTTGCAAAAAATGATATGGAGTTTATCAATTTCCTTATAAGAGTAAGCTCCCCATATTTCACAATTGTTAAGGAGTATAGGTACAACTAGTGAATCAAATAACGACAGTTTCGTTTTGATATCTAGATTAACCATACTGAATACATATCAGAGGTGATTATATGTTTTAAGAGCTTGTTCTTGTAATGTTTAAGCCGCATATATTGAGTTACCAGTGTAGTAAAATTTAATTCCAAGATAACAGAAACTATCTACAACTTCAACTAATTCTTGGTTAATAAACCATCTAAAACATTATTACTATTTTTGCTTTAAAAATACATATTTTTGTTTTATTTATGTTAATCTTTAATCCCCACCTACGTGAGTATTGGTATACATTACTTCGTTGATTTTGTAGACTATTTGGATCTGTGGTAAAAAGAACAATAACATCAGCAAAAACAGCATGTATATAGACAATAAATTAATATCATCATCAGTAAAGTTGTTGCGGTCAATTGTTGTGTCAATATCGTTTATAAACAAGATAAAAATAAGGGAGATAACGGTTCTCCCTGTTTTAACCCAAGAGACACATAAGAGAAATAAGAGAATGGCATATTATATGAATCTTTAATGCCCCAGTCATAGTGTCACGTTTTGGCCGCACCGTTGTGCCCCGTTTGTGACACCCACAATTTAGAAAATTTCAAACGGGTGCCACAATGTGTCACGTTGTCGCCACGTGCTAGCCACGTTGTCGCCTCGTTGTAGTCTGTTACACGATTGACTGGAGACACCAACTTTCAAAGGCGGGTTATGCCTCGTTGCCGTCACGCCGTCGCCTCGCTGTCGCCATGTTGTGCCTCTTTATGCCTCGCTGCCGCCACGATACAACCACGTTCAGTTAAAAATCGGCACGCACTGGCTGGCCTACCTAATCATTACTGATTTGACTTCCGAGCGAGGTACATCACCATTCTTAACACGCAAAGAAGAAAACATATTGCCGCCAAATGCAGAGGGGGCTCTACCCCATGAAGAACAGGAAGAAGAGGGGGATGCAGCCGCAGCAGGCCAAACAGTCCCACAAGAGGTAGTGGCCGTGGCAGGGGTCGTGGAGCCGTGAAAGGGGCAGCGAGGACCTCTGGTGAAGAAGATCACCCCTTCTTCTTTTATCCTTTTCCCTCTGGAGCAGCAGGTTTTTTTGCATAATGTCTTGGTACAGGGCTAGGGAAGCATTCGCCAGTTGGAGATCCATGGTAGAGGTTCAGCACTGGGGATTAAGCAAGAACACAATTTTTTTAGGTCCTATATGGAGGGGTATATATATGTGTGGTCTCTAGCAGATGGTATCTGACATCCTTGACGCGGCAGAGCGTATCATATACCGCGTACCACAACCTATCAAAACGTACCACAACATAGCAGAAACGTAGCACAACGTCATACAGCGTAGAACACCGTAGCATAACGCAGCTCTTAACGTAGTACATCGTGTTATAACGTATCATAGCGTGACACAGCGTGGCATAACGCGGCACAAGGAACGTAGGAGAAACGTAGGAGCAACGAGGTCACAACGTAGCATACCGTAGTACAACGTGTCAACAAACGCAACCGAACGTATCAAACGGCGGGACGCGCTATGTTCACGTTCTGTTGCGTTTTGCTACGTTATACCACGTTGTTGCCACGTTGTTGCCACGTTGTAGTACGTTGTGAGGAAACGCCAACGAATTTTGAATATGTCAAAAATTAAAATTTCATTTCACGTTTTGTCAAGTTTGATCACGTTTTAGCCGCGTTGTTCTACGTTTGCTCACGTTGTAGCCACGTTTCCTAACGTAGCTCAACGTGGCGGCCAAACGTGACATAACACAAGCTTTCACATTGTGGTACAAGGTATATGGATTTAATCATGTTGGTCATCTTACAGCTTAATCCTAATTCAAGATGTTTTATCCACAGAGCTTCGTGTTATCACTGAGTCGAAGGCTTTTTCGTAATCAATAAATGCACAATATAATTTTCTTTTTTGAGATAATACATTATGAATGATAGAATGTAGAATAAATATACAATCTGTTGTGCTGCGTTTGTGTCATATTGAATAGATTTTCGGATTCACACCAGCTGTTTATTTTATTTCTTAAAGTTAAGGAAAATATATTAGATAACATATTTATAAGGGTAATACCTCTATAATTAGCACGTATTCGACGAACATAGTTTGAACACTATTTTAGAAACACTACTTGCATTAACATTAATAAAGCGACAAAGAATAAACGACCATCTGCTCCACGTAGCGTATATTAATCTTAATTATTCATATCGTTAGCTAAAACTGACTATTCAGAACTGATATGACCAACTCAAACTATCAATTACTAGTTTTATTCATCGGAATAATTATACAATTATACTATTAGATAAGAAATAATAAAAGCATTAATATATGTGGCCATTACATTGATCAAGACGAGCATATCTGTTTGTTTTTGTTGTATGTCTGTTGTCTAGGGGAATAACTTGAAAAACTTGGTTGTAATGATGTAAAGTTTATTTTCTTCTTAAGTTCTCCCTAACACGTTATTTCTTTTTTCCTTACGGCAAACTCGATTGGCACACAGTGCTAGTCAAAAACAGCAGAACAATGTTCTTGTTCCAATTATTAATCGAATTAAAGGAATCAGGGTTGCCAACATACAACATCCCGCCCCAATAAGAAAATTTGCCCCACATTTTTAAAAGTGCAACCATGATTGCTTTAAACTTGGACTAGAAACACTCAAGTAATTGGAACAATGATAAATGAACAAATAAAAAACAGGAACAATCAAGTATTAACCTAAACAATGACAAAAGTTACAGTACTAGAAGCCAAACTTTGCAGACATGAGAAAAGTACATGTCATTTGATATGTTCGCCAAAAACAGACACGCACACATACATGAACATCCAAGGCTGGCACCAAACCAAGGATAAACAGGCAAACTGGCAGACATTTCAAAGACAGGTCTTCAATCATTACGCAAATGTGTTATGAAAATAACTGCAAAAATGATATGCTATTCAGAATATTGAAGTACTAAATATCCAGTGAACAAACTTGAAATGAAACAGTTAACAACCATCTTGGTTCATGTTACCTTTACCATATCCTCAATGTGAACAAAATCAACCGACAATGATCATGATAATGCAAATATAGACACATTATACTGTACATGGTTTTCTGTTGCAAAGTCCAAAATGACTCTAAGAAATTCACTATATGACATTCATAGTCCAAAAAGCATTAAACATTGCCAAAATATTTCTTTATACTCAGCTAGCTAACATGCTGTATCAAATATCTATGGCTCTGCATAATTCAACAATATATTGCTTTTACAAAAAAATATGGTAAATATATGATAAGTCTACAAAAAACTTGTATATCTAACCAAATTACAATAAGCAATAGCTTAGAATTGTATGCAAAGTAATGCCATCTTCAACTACCGACAAGATTTTGCCAAAGGGAAACAACCACAAGGTCTTAAAGTGCATTCGTTAAGATTCAATAAGCTCTCAAGAGTCGTCCCTCCTAGCAAAATCAATGTATTCCAACGCAATAAGCAAAACATGCTGTGGTGGAATATCGGGTCTCAGATTTGAAGTTGCAGTGCGTTAAATGTTTGATGGAAAATGTCAAAAGCACTGGCTCATTGGAAGAACTGTTTCGAGTACTGGAAGCTGCATCTTTGTATGGTCTTGATAAAGTAATTGAACAATGTTCAACGGCAATTATTGTACAACGTCCTAAGCAAAGATGGTTTCAGACAATGTTGAAGATCGAGTCACAGTTTTCTATTCCACTGGAAACAAAACTCATCTTACGGAACACACTGATTCATCACATGCAAGACATGTTGGATTTCTACGAATAGATAGAAAAAATCAAATCCATTGCATGTAATCTTTGTTCCACAGAAGTCATGATATGAGCGGCAATGGTTGTACTTACAGTGAACGTATAATGAACACATGTGCGTACATTTAATTAAATGTTACACCTTTTGTATTTTGATGAGTGCACCACATTGTCCTTATTTTTCTGCTACTTATATATAAGATTTTTATTTTAAGCATTTTGAAATAAATATGTTATGCTAAACAGAAGAGTCACCGACAGCCATCAACCCTTGAGCGTGAAATTGTTTCTTATGCACGTGAATGTTACACATTTTGCAGTTTAAATGTATGAAAATGACCCTTATTGGCCATATCAATTTCCATTTCTCCCTTCCCCTTATATGATTATTTGACCTGACATAATGTTTGTAATCCAATCTCATTAAAATCAGCTCCAGTCGCACGCTCCTATACTATAGGCTAGCTGGATCTGATGACTCCACAATACAGGTCACGTTCTTGTGACCTTTGAGAAGCCAATCAAATCGTCGGCTGTAAAATGCTTTGGTATAGAGTTATGAATATTCGTCGATCTCCGGCGAGCTCCGTAAATTTTATTTTAGCGTAGATCACCAAGACGTTCCGATTACGTATTTTCGTCAATTTCAATATGGCTGCACCCATGGACACAAACGCAACTCCTAAACGGCAACATTCTTTGGTTGATCGGTGTTGTTTGTGGGGTGTTTCGTTTTTGGAAATATTTATAACCGGAAGCGGCAGGAAGGACGTTAAAAACAGTATAAACAGAAACTCCAACTAAACGAAAAACGTCTGTGCAACATTAAAGAAGTAATTAATATTTTGAGAAAGACGACAAACACGGTTTTGTAAGGAGAAATTTCATTGGACCACAAACGAGCACCTGATTACGCATTATACTAACTTTAATCTTTCATATGATGTAGCAAAGTATGTACAAATTGTTGAAATTGACAAATTTAGACGTTGTATGGCTAATTTTAGCGGTTCTGCGTATACTCTTATGATTGAAAAGGGTAGACATGTTGGTTTATTGCAAGAGCATCGTACTTGTCCATATTGTGAAGGTTGTGTTGAAGACGAATAACATTTCTTGCTTTTATGTCCCTTGGATAACGATATAAGTTCAAGATATATTCCCCATATAAATCAAAACAATGCATCTATTGAAATGTTTTATATTTATAATGTCTTCACAAAACACTAACGTAGTACGCAAACTAGCTACTAGTATGTACATATTTTATGCCACAAAGGAACGAGAGCAATACCTTTCAATATATAACTGAAATAATACATGTACATGTATGTTTTGTTGATAAACCTGTAAAATATATCATGTATTATGTCAGGTAGAAATTGATTTGTTTGATGTCACTGACACCTACTTCACATATCTAAATGTTTATACATGTATGTATAACCTGTAATATGCGTATAGACCGGAGGCCTTTTTGCGCAATAAACTTTGAAACTTGAAACTTGTTTACGCATATCTATTTTCAGAGAGGTTATATGAACATGACCTCTTACGGAGTGTAGTCAGATCCGAACAGCGGAAAGTAATGGAGCTAAAGTTAGGGGATGATTTCAATGAGATTGGTTTGTAATCATACCTTTCTTTCGGTTCCTGTGTTATTCTGTTATGTAGTACCTCCTTCTTTTTGTCCCCTCGTTATTCTTCTCTCCACTTCAGCCAGACAATTTCTTATCGTCTCATTCCCATAGCTGTTTGCCCTTACAACATTTCAACTCTTAGTGTTTTGTGTGCTTAGGTTTTCGTGGGATCTGTGGGGGATTTTCTTGTTAATGTTGCGTTCCCTGATTCAACTTAACCCTTCCTAAGTAAGTACGAGGTTTCAAATGCAAGGTGATTTAATGTTGCGTTTTGAATATATGCACAAACATATTGCTTGATAATTTACAAAATGAAAACATGCGTTAGTGATTAGAAGAGTAGATACATTTTTCGTTCATTCCAAAATCATCAACATGGTCATAGTACCATTTGAGTCAAAAGCAAATTCTGGAATACCGTGAAACTCTTTTAAAGCTGACCTCGAAATTAAGAACCACTCGTTAATCAAACCGTCATGTCATTGACCGTTTTTTAAATTTTCGTCAATTTTCTAACTCGATAATCACCTCACAATTAAGACCGACTTTCTCCTGAACCAAGGGTGGTCTTATTTTTGAAGCTGATTATCGATGTGACATGTCGCAAGGTTGACGATAAAAATGTCGCAACCGAAGCTAAATGACGCAAAACCATCTGGCGCTATAAGTCGCATCTTCAACGCTATACGTTGCACCATCAACGCTATATGCCAGACCTTCAAAGCTATTTGTCGAACCTTCAACGCTATATGTCGCCGACCAGTTTGCCGCTAAATGTCCTATACCTTCAACACTATATGCCGCACCGTCAACGCTATATTTCGCCGATCCATCTGCCTCTAAAGTACGCACCTTCAACGTTATATGTCGCCGACCCATCTGACGCTAAAGGACGCACCTTATACGCTATATGTCGCACCTTCAAAGCTATATTTTGCCGACCCATCTGCCGCTGAAGGAGGCACCTTCAACGCTATTTGTCGCACAACAACGCTATATTTCGCCGACCCATTTGCCGCTAAAACTCGCACCATCAACGCTATTTGTCGCAAGATTGTGTACCGCCGGCAATGGTGACACCCCCTTGCGCTACTTGTCGCATTGTGTTATCACTTAAAATATAGTTTTTTTCATATTCAGAAGTTGTATGTGCTGATGCATATTCGAGGAGTGAAGATTAAAATAAATAAATATGTTATATATTCTAAGACTATGGATGGTCGTTGACGACCGAGATACAGCTACAAAGTATAATTTAACGTTAGCATAACTTTGCTTCGCGAATAGGTTAAATTTGAAATGCAATATCCCCGTCACAAATTGAAGTATTTCGAAATATCATTTTTCTTACTACGCTGGAAAAATTTGTGCATGTATAATGAGGTAAGGCATATTATGTTTTGAAATGAGATACTGGAAATATATATACTCCATTTATATACAGAGAGTGAATATAACTACATTTAAAAAATCAAAACCTTTTAAATTGATGCGCGTTAAATTATAATTTCGGTGGAGAAACATAGCACATTGTTCTGTCTGTAATGTTAAACCCCTTGAAACATGATGTATAATTATGTTTTGCGCATTAAACAGCAAAGAAAAACAGTGTAAAGAATAGTAAATGTCTCTATACAATACAGAGTAATGCGAGTACACAAGATATATCTCCAGTGAAGTAATATAATCGACATAAAAATGATCGGTGCAGCGAGAAACGGGCAACGACATTGCAAATCTTTGTACATTGCGTACACATAGGCAATTGGTCAAATTTTCAAAGAGATACTCTATTGTTTTTACTTATCAGACGTCTTCTTGTGTATTGCTACACAAGTTCTCTGAAAAAATGACTGGTCAACGCAACTATATGGAACGCTTTACCTGTCTTATGGTACAAAATAGTCCTAATTTGTCCACTTTCTTCATGTTGAGTTGCAGGAAACGGATGTTCGGACAAACATCCCTTTTATGTATTTATTTGTACAATATATTTAGTTGTATATGTCTTTTATGCAGTTGCCTGAATTCCTTATTTGTTAGAATACAGAAATACACCACTGACATGTGGGTACACCCCAGCACAATTGTTATTGGGTTGGAGATTAAGATCCATACTGCCTTGAACTAATGAACAGTTGGCCCCTAAGCCAGTCAATTCCAACATGGCAAGAAACAAAATGAAACAGACACAAACTAAATCAAACTATTATCAAGATGAAAGTGCAAGACCCCTTTCCCAAATGTATGCAGGACAGCCGGTTACTGTTCAAATGGGAAAAATCTTTGTACCGGCCAAGGTGATATCACAACATAATGACCATTCATTTAATGTAGAAAGAAATGACGGAGGCATATATCGTCGAAAAAGACGATTTTTAAATAAAACAGTAGAGAAGCATAATCAACAAAGCCAACAAACCAGATACAATAAATAGCACTCACATTGATACCCCATGAGAACCCCAAAACGTTGCCATCAATATTCCTGAGAAAAGCCAGTTAAATTTATCAAATATAATTACGAATGTTATAACAAAATCAGGTCGTGAAGTGAAACCCTCGCGATTTTACGCTTGAGATGAATGTGTTCAATAAAACAAATGCTGGATTAGATGACAATTATAAACTCTTTACCTATGTAAAGTGTGCATGCATAGTTATGCTGAAGCATAATCATTGACAAGCGTTATTAGGTTACTGATAAATGGCTGTAATTTTATACTGTTTAAATACCTATAGCCTCGAACTACGAAGATTAATTTGAACTGTTTCTGATCATACTATGTAAACAAACGATGTGACTATGTTGACATTTATTAATTTGATATTTTGAATAGTAACAAATGTCTACTTCTAAGAGCATCATTTTTAATAAAACAAGGGAGATGTTGTATTATCTATGTATCCATAAAACTCTCTTCGCATGCTCAGGTATACTACTAACTCTTGTACAGGTACACTGCTAGGGCAGTCTTAATAAAATCATAGAACTGTATACACACGCTTTGTGATCTACATGTGTCCATTATAATCCTCTGGTGTTGTTCTGCATTATATACTGTTATATACCAACATTTTAATACGTTACGTAATAATTATATTGCGTACTCGTTAAATGCTACATTTATAATAAGTTTATTTGACGTTATTTTTATATGTAACAATAATACTATTTTGATTTGTGTCTACGTTTTGTAGTTACATTACTAGGACTTGACCTACTCATATATATTCTGATACTCATTATGTATGTATGTATGTTACCATTGACCATACATTGTAAATATTTAATGATTGTAAAACTTTGTAAATACTGAATATTCGTCTAGGGTATTTAGAAATAAATAATTATTCTATTCTATATGTAAACCTCATTATATCATACTAATTTGTGTGAAGTGTCGCTATCGAACTGAAAAGTTGCGCTTTTGGTATGCGACCTCTAAAATTATCAAAGACTAGTGATGACCACGTTAGTACATATTTTGTTCACTGAATACTAATTATTTGTTCCGTTTAACTGTTTTTATTGCATATTTGTTAAATTCGTAACATAATTTACTTCTGGTATTCAATTTAAAGCACCGGTGATGCCAACACATCACATAGTTAGAGACACATATCTATCATTCAGATAATATTTGTTTTCATATTTACATATACGTCTGACAGAATAGTTAACAATAGTTGTAATATATAAACTGGTTGCCAAAATGTGCAAAACTTGTGTTTTTTACAATAAAATTGCCCGATGCGGGGCTGAACTTTATAACTTCATGCAATTCTTTTTTGGTTCATGTTATTTTCCCCCACTTTCGGCCTATTGTTGCCAGCTGTCTTGACAATGTCATGTGATGTATTCCATCCATACACTCCTGTTTGTCCTCTTTGATTTCCTTAGTTATCCCTTATAGTCGGCCAGTCCATTCATTGTACCCCTGTTGCCTTACGTATTTACCCTTGCGACTCATCAAATGGCTTATGTTGTATGTATGGTTGTTTTCCCGGAGGCCTGTGTGGAGAAGCATTGTCTTATATATATGGCGTTCCCTGTAGCAACTTATTCTCTCTCTTTCATAGACTATACATATCTTGGGCCGGATGACTGAGAATCACTCATACCAACTTCTTCGTAACTTTACCGACAATGTATACATGGGATTGAGATTTATTTAACATATTCATTACAGTTGAAACCGCCTCATTAATAATACCATATTTTCATAGACCAGTTTATATATATATATATTTGCTGCCAAGTTATAACACGGTACTTACCTCACAACTAAGAGCTCTAAACCAGTCTCTAAATGATTAAAGGAAAACTAAATCATGTTACAGGGAACACCACATTCACAAGACAATGTCATACGGGCGTACTATCAACACTCAAATATGTTACTGTTTGTGAGTTTCAATTCCTTTGTACATCATATAGAGCTATGATGATTTATTTATTTTGGGAATCGTACGCTAACCTTACGTTGCTCTCTAAGCTTGATAATGAAACAACGCACATTTATCATGAACTATTACAGTTGTCTCCCTTTGTCCATAATTTTTCTAACAGATCCAACTAGGCATTCTAGAGTAATCAGTATTGTAAATGTTTATCTACCGATTTCCATATTAAAAACATTTTTAAAGAAACTGATTTGTTAGGTGCATGTACCTAGTATAGTAAGTCTCTTCTAACCATAATTGAATAAGAAATAAACAGAGAAACACAATTAAAGGAATCATGCCCTTTTCACACTAGAAATGACACAATTGTATGATATTTACTGTATTTTTTGTATGCACTTGTCAAAAAATACATTGTTTGTGCATATATTCTGAAATGAAATAATTATGCTTTAGGCTAAATCAGGGACCGTATTTGAACTTATAGTGTGTTCCAGGCTAAATGTACTGATATAAAACAACAACAACAATTGTTCTGTGTATCTCATGTAGAATTTCTTTCATGATGTATCTGTCCGAGATATTGCGATCTATATTTTTATAGTAACCGTCATATCACATCCAGGCCCGGATCCACCGCGGGGGGGGGACGGGGGCCCTGCCCCCCAGTCGGCTGTGGAATGACCTTTTTCTATTCCTATTATAAAATTATATCCACTGATTAGGTATTAAGGTTACTATTCTTTTAGCACTTCAAATACAATACATTGATTTATGGTAGATTTCCTCTTGTATACTACATGTACCAGTATAGCGCAAGCAAGGGCAATAAAACTTGCCCCCCTTATGTGCTCATCGGCCTTGAGACCGTCTGGAAAAATATTGTGCTTTTCAGTCTACATCAGACAGGCATGAGGGTACGTTTTTAATTAGTCCAGCCTCGGACGTCACATCTCTATACTAGTTTTTAATCAACTGCTTTTATATCAATTTATTTGTGTGTTATGTTATATATATCAACGTGAGAAGTGGAAACTTTAAAAACCTTCTTATCAGAAATATCTGGTCTGAATTTTGTTGAAAAAATGGTGATCTTCTTCCAAACTATGAATGATGAAGTCGAGCAGGAAATGTCGCATACAAAGTACACATCTACCACAACAGAACATGGAGACATGGACATACATGTATACGTACACATCTATCACAACACCACACGGAGACATTGACATACATGTATACGTACACATCTATCACAACACCACACGGAGACATGGACATACATGTATACGTACACATCTACCACAACAGAACACGGAGACATGGACATACATGTATACGTACACATCTATCACAACACCACACGGAGACATGAACATACATGTATACGTACACATCTACCACAACAGAACATGGAGACATGGACATACATGTATACGTACACATCTACCACAACAGAACATGGAGACATGGACATACATGTATACGTACACATCTACCACAACAGAACATGGAGACATGGACATACATGTATACGTACACATCTACCACAACAGAACATGGAGACATGGACATACATGTATACGTACACATCTACCACAACAGAACATGGAGACATGGACATACATGTATACGTACACATCTACCACAACAGAACATGGAGACATGGACATACATGTATACGTACACATCTACCACAACAGAACACGGAGACATCAACATACATGTATACGTACACATCTACCATAACAGAACATGGAGACATGGACATACATGTACACGTACACATCTACCACAACAGAACATGGAGACATGGACATACATGTATACGTACACATCTATCACAACAGAACATGGAGACATGGACATACATGTATACGTACACATCTACCACAACAGAACATGGAGACATGGACATACATGTATACGTACACATCTACCACAACATAACATGGAGACATGGACATACATGTATACGTACACATCTACCACAACAGAAAACGGAGACATGGACATACATGTATACGTACACATCTATCACAACACCACACGGAGACATCAACATACATGTATACGTACACATCTACCACAACAGAAAACGGAGACATGAACATACATGTATACGTTCACATCTACCACAACAGAACATGGAGACATGGACATACATGTATACGTACACATCTACCACAACAGAACACGGAGACATGAACATACATGTATACGTACACATCTACCATAACAGAACATGGAGACATGGACATACATGTATACGTACACATCTGCCACAACAGAACATGGAGACATGGACATACATGTATACGTACACATCTACCACAACAGAACATGGAGACATGGACATACATGTATACGTTAACATCTATCACAACAGAACACGGAGACATGGACATACATGTATACGTACACATCTACCATAACAGAACATGGAGACATGGACATACATGTATACGTACACATCTATCACAACAGCACATGCAGACATGGACATACATGTATACGTACACATCTATCACAACAGAACACGGAGACATGGACATACATGTATACGTACACATCTATCACAACAGAACATGGAGACATCAACATACATGTATACGTACACATCTACCACAACAGAACATGGAGACATGGACATACATGTATACGTACACATCTACCATAACAGAACACGGAGACATCAACATACATGTATACGTACACATCTACCACAACAGCACACGGAGACATGGACATACATGTATACGTACACATCTATCACAACAGCACATGGAGACATGGACATACATGTATACGTACACATCTATCACAACAGAACATGGAGACATCAACATACATGTATACGTACACATCTACCACAACAGCACACGGAGACATCAACATACATGTATACGTACACATCTACCACAACAGCACACGGAGACATCAACATACATGTATACGTACACATCTACCACAACAGCACACGGAGACATCAACATACAAGTATACGTACAAGTAAACACAATCAATAGGGACAAGACACAAAATTAAATATGTCTGACCGTATCGTCTTGTAACGTTCAATGGTTTAACTAGTTTTAGTTAAATAAAGCCGTACATTTTGAAACTTTGTTGCTTCAGTTATTTGCCACTCATGGTCAGGATTAATGTTCTAACACATTTGAACTTCGGCTCCGCAAGCAATGAACTGGACTGTGTATTAACTACGAACTACCGAACTAAGTTATCTAGCCTCTATGTAACCTTGGTTGAATCAAGATATCTGTAACATAAATACCATAGAAACCAAAACGCTTCCTGGTCTTAAGTATAAATGTGTTTACTGCAGTTAAAAACCATACACAACGGTGTATTGTTTACCTATAATATTACGCAGCAATCTATATATACACATACTCTTATAAAGAGTAGATCACACAATCGTACACATCTCGAAACAGAATCGGACTCGTAAGGGAGGTCGCATGGTTGTAAACGTGAGTGAAAGGACTGATACTACCTTTAGATTGGATTTAAACACCAAGGAACATCTAGCGGAAATATGAGTGAATCGGTTGAACAAGATGAGGACAAAGTAAAAAATATGGAGGATTTCACGCGAAAAAGTAGTATCGATGACTTTGAGTTCATTGTGGAAGAAAGATCGCTCCATGTTTCGAAGTTTATTCTTACTATTGTTTCTCCCGTATTCCAGCGAATGTTCCAATCTGAATTTCGGGAAGGTCACGAGTCCCGTTTAGAACTTCCTGGAAAATCTTTCGAACTGTTTCACCAGTTTCTAAAGAGTATTTATCCATGTGGATTTGGTGTGATGACAGAAGAAAGCGTTTATGACATTCTACCACTGGCGCTGGAATATCAGGTCTCTGGTTTGAAGTCGCAGTGCATTAAACGTTTGATTGAAAAGGTCAAAATCACCAGCACATTGGAGGAACTGTTTCGAGTACTCGAAGCTGCATCTTTGTATGGTCTCGAAAAAGTCATTGAACAATGTTCAGTGACAATTGCTGGAAACTGTTCTAAGAAATGGATGTTTGAGAAAATGTTGGAGACCGAGTCACAGTTTTCTATTCCACTGGAAACAAAAGTCATCTTACGGAACACACTGATTCGACACATGCACGGGGGTTACCTACATTATTGACAGTCCAACCATGTGGAGCGATGAAATATACACAGAGAAACAATTTTGGAGTGAATGAAGACTCAGAAAACGTGAATTAACTCATTTTTATTCGGGGATAGACTTTCAAATAGACACGTAGGAAAACTTTTAAGACGGATAGAGAAAATCAAATCCATTGCATGTAATCTTTGTTCCAGAGAAGTCATGATATGAGCGGCAAAGGTTGTACTTACAGTGAACGTATAATGTATACATGTGCGTACATATAATTTAATGGTACACCTTTAGTATTGGTGAGTGCACCACTTTGTCTATTTTCTTCTGCTACATATATATAAGATTTTTTATTTTGAAATAAATATGTTATGCTAAACAGAAGTCACCGACAGCCATCAACCCATGAGCGTGAATTTGTGTCTTATACACGTGAATGTTACACATTTTGCACTCATTTACTTGATAGATACGTGGTTAAAGGATATCGATTCAAGAAAATATGTAATTTTTGGATTTCAGAAAGGCATTTGACCTTGTTGACCATGACATTCTCCTGTATAAACTAAAACTGTATCACTATTCGCCACGCACCGTTACTCTATTTAAGTCTTACTTATCAAATAGAACACAGACTATCAAGCATGCAAATATAACATCTGAAACAATGGAGATAATGTCTGGACCTCGGCCCTATATTATTTCTTCTTTATCTAAATGATATTGCCACGGACCTATATAAGATACATAGGTCCGTGATATTGCATATGAAATACCAACTGCCAATATCCACCTTTATGCTGACGAGTCCACCCTGTATACACCTGGCACTGATATCAAAACTATACAGGCCACTCTTCAAACAAATATAAATGCAATCATTTCTTGGTGCCAAATGAATAACATGTCTTTACATCCTAATAAATCTACATGTATGATTCTATCGTCGAATAACCGTCTAAAAAATCTTGATATTGAACTAACGCTGTATATAAATAAAACTAAATTGCAAAATGTAAATGTTCATAAGGTACTTGGTATTTACATTGATAACACCTTATCATGGAATACCCATCTTACAAAAATATGTACTCATATCAATTCACAAATTGCACTTTTAAAAAGAATTACGCCGTTTTTATCATTTGAAATGAAAAAAATATTTTATAATGCATATATTCTTTTTATAATGGACTACTGTTGTACCGTTTGGGGTACTGGGATTTTTTTATAAGTCTTTAGGTAAATTACAAGCGCGAGTAGCTAGATTAATACAAAAGGAGTTTGCCAACCTTGATGACTCAAATTTACTCAATAAATTAAATTGGATATCGTTTGAAACTAGATGTTTTTATCATTCTTCAGTCTTTGTTTACAAAGCTTACAGCAATGAGAGTCCCCAGTATATTCGATCATTATTAAATTTTTCATCCAATAGTATATACAGTTTAAGATCAGTGGAAAACAATGACTTAGTCACGTCAACTTTCAAAACAAAATACATGAAAAATTCTTTTACAAATGTAAGTGCTGTAAATTGGAACAAAATTTCCAACAATATTAAATCAGTCTCGTCAGTAAATACTTTCAAAAGAGCATTAAAATCATTTTTATTGTAAAAAGGTCTACATTCTATCATGTTTGTTATGAAAGTTATTATTAGCATTTACTATTATATTGATTTATATGTACTATTTACAATATTTGATGAGTGATTGTCTTAAATGAACGAATGTGTGTTATATAATTATTGTGTTTCAATTTATGTTGTTTTCTGTTAGAAGGCCATATTTTATTTAAGAATTGTACAACTGTTACATGTCACCTTCTGTAAATAAAGATATTATTATTATTATTTAAAATGTATGAAAGTGAACAACATCATATCTAAGGTAGTGACACAGTAAACTCTCACGGAGTGTAATTTATAAATTTACTGATTAAATTCTATTACCACGGACATAATAAACTTTTTATATGGCTAATATGTCCGTGCTATAACGAATGATTTAAACTGATTTATAAACCCTGATGATAATTAATGAATTATATTAGTTAATAATATTTGTGGAAGATCAAGTTTACACCACATATATTTTATATATTTGTGACCAATGCTATATCTTTGCGCTGAATAAAACAAAATGTTAATGACAATTGAAATTAAGCTGCTCTAAAAGAAAATACGACACAAGAGTCGCGATAATGGTCTTCTAGAAGAAATTAATTTCATGAAGCTTAACGCTATAATATTGCATAAATGCAGTCTACACTTGACCACCATACAACATGGTCCAGCGAACAGTTTGATTGAGATAACATCTTACGAGACCACATGTGGAGATTAAACTTGTCACAGGGAAGACTAGCCGAAATCGGTTCACTCGCTAATCTTCGTGAATTTCCGTGATATCTCACGGAAACTCTCTTGAAATTGACAGGTACTCCATGGATCTCTACCCCCCCCCCCATTTTGTTTTCATACTAAATTACATCAACTGACACCGTTGGAACGAGCATAAAATATACTAACAGAATCTGCTTGAAAGTTTGAATTCCCGTCTAAGGATAAGTTAAAATAGTGATTTAAACACGTCGGACTTCCAGGAAAAACTGACCGTTCACACTGATTTCAATAGGAAACCGGGTGACTCAAGAAAACTGTAAAACATATAAATAATTTCAATATTTTTATATGATTGAAAAGAAGATACATTGAGGTTTCCAAATCTGCTTGAATATTTTGAATATGTTAAAAAATACAGAAATAATCATAATAAATACGTAGCGTTCCCCCATCTAATCAATGCTATTTAGACGACTGGAAATATAGATTTTTGGCTGATGCGATAAGCGATATTGTTGGACATGCATATTGCTTGATAATTTACAAAATGAAAACATGCGTTAGTGATTAGAAGAGTAGATACATTTTTCGTTTATTCCAAAATCAGCAACATGGTCATAGTACCATATGAGTCAAAAGCGAATTCTGGAATACCGCGAAACTCTTTTTAAGCTCACCTCGAAATTAAGACCCACTCGTTAATCAAACCGTCATGTCATGTCAGTCGAACTCCAATTGTTTTCTCTTTATGATCATAAAACAATGTTTTAAGCGTTTATCGGATACATAGATCTAACGTAGCCCGAGGCTATATGCTAATGTGTTATACAAGTCATTAATCGGTGATCATCGGAAAATTTACGGTCACTGACGGAAACTGCCGACAGACAAATCGTCTGCTGACCAAAAGTCCAATCGATAACGATCTGCATCGACTGGATTTATCTGATAAGCGATATTGTTGGGTATGGACCGTTTTTATAATTTTCGTCATTATTTTAACTCGATAATCAGCTCACAATTAAGACCGACTTTCTCCTGAACCAAGGGTGGTCTTATTTTTGAAGCTTCACTGTGTATGACAAATTAAATGTATTACAAGATTATCGTCATTATTGCTTATTTGGAATGATAGTGATGCAGAAAATGTATCTAAGAGCTAGAACTTTTTACAATATACAGTTCCTTTATTTTTGCACAATTTCGCTTACGAATATCACCACAAACTTTTTATATACGTGTGAAGTGGAAACTTTGAAAGCCTTCTTGTCCGAATTTTGTTGAAAAAAGGTGACCTTCTACCAAAATATGAATGAAGAAGTCGAGCAGGAAATGTCGCATACAAAGTACACATCTACCACAACAGAACATGGAGACATGGACATACATGTATACGTACACATCTACCACAACAGAACATGGAGACATCAACATACATGTATAAGTACACATCTACCACAACAGAACACGGAGACATGGACATACATGTATACGTACACATCTATCACAACACCACACGGAGACATCAACATACATGTATACGTACACATCTACCACAACACCACACGGAGACATACATGTATACGTACACATCTACCACAACACCACACGGAGACATGAACATACATGTATACGTACACATCTATCACAACACCACACGGAGACATCAACATACATGTATACGTACACATCTATCACAACACCACACGGAGACATCAACATACATGTATACGTACACATCTATCACAACACCACACGGAGACATGAACATACATGTATATGTATACATCTACCACAACAGAACACGGAGACATGGACATACATGTATACGTACACATCTACCACAACAGAACACGGAGACATGAACATACATGTATACGTACACATCTACCACAACAGAACACGGAGACATCAACATACATGTATACGTACACATCTACCACAACACCACACGGAGACATCAACATACATGTATACGTACACATCTACCACAACAGAACACGGAGACATGAACATACATGTATACGTACACATCTACCACAACACCACATGGAGACATGAACATACATGTATACGTACACATCTACCACAACAGAACACGGAGACATCAACATACATGTATACGTACACATCTACCACAACAGAACACGGAGACATGAACATACATGTATACGTACACATCTACCACAACAGGACACGGAGACATGAACATACATGTATACGTACACATCTACCACAACAGAACACGGAGACATGAACATACATGTATACGTACACATCTACCACAACAGAACACGGAGACATGAACATACATGTATACGTACACATCTACCACAACAGAACACGGAGACATGGACATACATGTATACGTACACATCTACCACAACACCACACGGAGACATGAACATACATGTATACGTACACATCTACCACAACACCACACAGAGACATGGACATACATGTATACGTACACATCTACCACAACACCACACGGAGACATGGACATACATGTATACGTACACATCTACCACAACAGAACACGGAGACATCAACATACATGTATACGTACATATCTACCACAACAGAACACGGAGACATCAACATACATGTATACGTACACATCTACCACAACAGAACACGGAGACATCAACATACATGTATACGTACACATCTACCACAACAGAACACGGAGACATCAACATACATGTATACGTACACATCTACCACAACAGAACATGGAGACATGAACATACATGTATACGTACACATCTACCACAACAGAACACGGAGACATCAACATACATGTATACGTACACATCTATCACAACAGAACACGGAGACATCAACATACATGTATACGTACACATCTATCACAACAGCACATGGAGACATGGACATACATGTATACGTACACGTAAACAAAACCAATAGGGACTAGACACAAACATAAATATGTGTGACAATAGAAGTACATTAAAACTTCGAAACCTCGAACTGCCGTCGGACCTAGCAATTAGTTCGAGCAATCTACTGTTCGAGGCATCTACGGTACACGTGTATATTTCATAAATGACAGTCCCCGGTGCAAGTGTACTTAGTATGTTGAGGACACGGCATTTGTTTTCATAATGAATGCACGTCGATCAATAGTCGCAGCATTATTTATAATAATAATAATTAAAAAAGAAATGAGAGGAAAGCAAAGATGATTCCCTATGGCACCTTATTCTCTCTCGTTTATTCTTATACACATGAATTGTCTGTCACATAGTACATGTACAGTGGAAACTCCCTAATCCGGAAACTCTCCGGTCCGGAAACTTCCTGCAACCGGACAATTTTATCGGTTTAGTTACTCCAATACGAGATATCAAAAATCCCCCACAATCCGGATCCTTCCTACTCCGGAATCCGAACGCATTTTTCTGTCCGGATTGAAATTTTACAGGTAACATAATTCTCCCAAAACCGGACGATAATTTTCCGCAAAAATACGTCAGATCGTATAATGAATGAGAATTGAGAAAAGGCATAATAATTTAATTGTCTCTATGCATATAGACCATTAGACATTATCATCGTATGCATTTTACCCTAGATTATTATTTTCCTCTACGAAAAATCTTTTGAAAAGAAGCTATGGTGCGTAGTTTTCAGGTATGACGTTTTGATAATACATCGTACTAAGTGTATAGCTTGTCAGGTTTTATGGACGGTATAATGTCGCATAACACATACTTCATATCAACTTTCGTTTAAAATCATTTGACATGTTGAATGAGTCATTGAAATACTTGCTTGAGATTGATATATCCACCTCATGCAGCGAAATTATCAAAATATCCATAAATTTCTAAAAAATAAAATATCTTATACATTTTCTGCACAGTGTAATGTTGCTGTAATTTCTACATCTATTTAAGCACTCTCTTACACTATCGGCTATAATTACATTTACATGAGAGTGAGTGTAAGGAACGATAACTCTGCAAAGGAGTTTGCTATTTAAGAATGAACTGTAGGTCAACATCTTAAGTCAATTACATGTATATTCAATGCTTTCATACAGTTTTAATTAAACGAGAGGCGTCTATAGCGGTTCATATTCTGAAGAATCGAATTTGCTACATTACTATAACGAATAAACACAGGGGTGTTCGGATAAGGGAGTTTCCACATGGTCCAAGGGCTGCGGGACAACTCGACCCCTGAACAATTCGACCCCATACTAAATCGGCCCCTAAGTCAACTCGACCCACGTCAACTCGACCGCTAAGTCAACTCGACCCCTAAGTCAATTCGACCCCTCTGCATTGTTATTGGGTGTAGTGTAAAAGATTAATATTTACTTAAAATAAATTATAATTATTATTTTGTGTAGCAATGTTTTAATGGATAAATGTAACACATGTAATTGCCTTTGTCTGACCCGATTGGGTTTATGTTTGGTTGATTTATCCATTGTTCTACATTGGAGGTGTTTATTTCTTCTTTTATAAGTGTGTGTAATTGTCGAAACATTTAAGACTGAATCTCAGAGTTATACTTTGAAATTTTAGAACGTAACAAAAGTGTAGAGCGAGTAACAAGAACATTTGGATACATTTCAAGTTTATGTCTGAATTTCAGTCTTATATTCATTCAAAATGTATTCTAAAAAGAGAACAATCAGTTGAAAATGTGTATGTTTTATTACAAATGAAAATGAAATAAACAGAAATTATAAATAACAAAACAATTTATAAATACAAGTTATATATATTAATATTCGAAAACAAAATATAACAAAAACAATAATTCAAATATTTTCATATCATCTGAGGGGTCGAATTGACATGCCGAATAATCGGAAAATAGGGGTCGACTTGTACAGGGGTCGAATTGACTTTGGTTTTTTTGCGGGGGTCGAATTGTTCAGGGATCGAGTCGTCCTGATACCGTAATTAAGTGCGAATAACATGTGTCGCAAATCTTACTCGTCAACAAATATTAGTATATTAAGCGGTCATTGAAATGTGTGAATTATTGTATTGTTCGACCTATCTATGGTGATCAATGAATGAAATGATAGCTGGGAACCACAAATCCTGTTCGAGTGTTCGACCTATATCTGTTTGAGTGATCTACTGTTAGATGATATGAAATAAGAAGGGCTTTCGCCGGGACTTAAGAACCTGTTCGAGGTATCTACTCAGTTCGAGCCAAAACTGTTCGAGGTTTCGAAGTTTTACTGTACCGTCTTGTAACGTTCCATGGCTTAACTAGTTTTGAGTAAACAAAGCCGTGTTACTTTAACTTTCTTGCTTCTGTTTTTTGCCACTCATGGTCAGAATAAGCAATGCTTTGGTGTTGAAACACATTTTGAACTACGGCTCTGGTTTCAGTGAGCATGTTCATAGGCAATAAACGGTATCGTGTATTTAATACGAACTACCGAACTTGATCTATCTACCCTTGGTTAAATCAAGATATCTGTAACATCACTTGTAACAGGTTGGTCGCACAATCGTACATATCTCGAAACAGAATCGGACCTGTGATAATTTTAACAAGTGAGGTTGCATGGTTGTAGTCAAGACAATAATAACTGAAATTTTAGAATATGAGTGATAGGACTGATATGCTATTCTGATTGGATTTAAATATCAAGGTGTATATGGCGGAAAATATGAGCGAATCGATTGAACAAAATGAGCACGAAGTAAAAAATAGGAAGGATTTCACGAGAAAAAGTAGTATCGATGACTTTGAGTTCATTGTGGAGGGAAAATCGCTCCATGTATCGAAGTTAATTCTTACAATTGTTTCCCCCGTATTCCAGCGATTGTTCCAATCTGAATTTAAGGAAGGTCATGAGTCTCGTTTAGAACTTCCTGGAAAATCTTTCGAACTGTTTCACCTGTTTCTTAAAAGTATTTATCCATGTGGATTTGGTGTGGTGACAGAAGAAAACGTTTTTGACTTTCTACCACTGGCGGAGGAATATCAGGTCTCGGATTTAAAGTCGAAGTGCATCAAACGTTTGATTAAAAATGTCATAAATACGTACTCACTGAAGGAAATATTTCGAGTGCTCGAAGTTGCATCTTTGTATGATATTCAAGAACTCATTGAGCGATGTTCAACACATATTGTTAAAAACTACCGGATGTGGCAGTTTCGGAATATCCTGGAGATCGAGTCAGACTTTCGTATTCCGCCGGAAACAAAAATCTTTTTACGGAACCAACTGCTTTTGAGAAGATGAAGTATGTTACATTCAGACATAACACTGAAAGCGACAAAACGACACGAAGAACCAATATTAGGATTTTGCATCGCGAGTAGGTTAAATTTGTAATGCAATATCCTCATTATATGTTCTGAAATAACTTCAATAACTGCTACTTGAAGTATTTCGAAATATAATTTTTGTTACTACGCTGGAGAAATGTGTGCATGCATATTGTAGATAGGCATATCATGTTTTGAAATGAGATACTAGAGACATATACATTTCATTGTTATTCGGCGAGCGAATATAAAATACCTTAAGTAATGCAAAGTTGAAAACATATAAAATGCATGCGCGTTAAATTATGTTTTAGCTGGAAATATATAGAACATTGTTCTCTTTGTAATGTTAAACCCTTTGAAACATGATCTTATATAATTTGCGCACGAAACAGCAAATATTTGTATAGCTAATAGTAAATATCTGTACATAATACAGTCAACAAGATACATCTCCAGTGGAGTAATATCGTCAATAAAACGAACATTTTTGCACATTTCAATGTGTTTTAAAACTCATTTTAATATGAAAATAGCCGTCGAGTGTAAGAAAATGTAGCGTTCATCATTGCGTAAAATAAAATAATGACAAGTTTACCAATATACACATTTATGGATTAACTCTATACACTGTATAGAAAATTTGTACATGAGAACGACTTTTGATGATGTTTTGCATTCCAGTAAATGCACACAAAATTCTGTTAAGTATTTATTTATATCAAAAGTATTTTTAGAACGGAGAGAAAGTATACTAGCTTATGCCATCGATTTTTTTTCAAAATTATATAAATAAAAAATATAAAACAACTAGATTTTCCATACTCACCCCTTGTTTCTGTTGTGGTTATTTTGGAGAGAAATCTCGATAGCATGATGTAGATTTGATTATTATCTTTGTATACATGTGTTGCTTGTGCAAACTTTACGCATGTGCAATTAGCCTGATTTACCGGAGAACATGTACAATTTGACAGTACCAACATTTTCCAAAAATTATAGCAGTATTAGTTGAAGGACTGTATAACGATAAAACAGCGTACATTTCACCTTGCTACAATATGTCGTTTCAAAAATATTGCTAAAAAGCAAACATGGCTATTTTCTAGGGCATATATCGCCTTAAGGTCATTATCTTGCATCGCTAGGTAAGTTCATGAAATTTGAGAAATCTTACAATTTGCGTTTTTAAATGTAATGAGTATATATGGAACACCTTGGTTGTCTTATGGTAAGAAATATAGTCTAATTGGTCCACTTTCTTCATGTTGAGTTGTTGAAAATTGATGTTCGGCCAAACATACCTTATATTGGATTATGTGTACAACACGTTTATTTGTATGTGTCTATTATGCAGTTACCTGAATTTTGGACTGTAAATAGACATTATAGTACGTGTGAAGTAACATGCAAAGCATGAGTGGGTCAGTTAAAATTATGCTCGGTACAATCAATTTGGTGTTCCGTTATAATCCTCTGGTGTTGTTGGGCTTCTGCATTATACGATTTTAATATGTTACGTAAGAATTATATATAATGTATCTTTAAATGCTACATATATTATTATGGTCACCCAAGTCATTCCTTGTGCCCCTGTTCCCTTACGTATTTACCATTGCGCCTCCTCAAATGCCTTGTTTTATGGACTGTTATTTTCCCGGATGTCTGTTCGGAGAGGCATGGTCTTATGTATGTGGCGTTCCCTGTATATTTATACTTATTCTCTCTCATATATTATAAGTTTATTTGACGTTTTTTTTATATGTAACAACAATCATACTATTAAATTTTTTGTCAACGCTTTGAAGTTACATTTACAAAACCTAGACCTATTTTTATATATTCTGATATTATTTACATATGTATGTTGCCATTGACCATACATTGAACATTTTCAGTGATTGTAAAATCTGTAAATATTGTATATTCGTTTATGGAATTTAGAAATAAATATTCTTATATTCAACTCGTAGCCTCATTTTATCATTTTAATTTGAGTGAAGTGTCGCTATCGAACTGAAATCTTGCGCTTTTGTACCTTTTCTGACACCATTTTAAAATTGCAACAAGATGTACCTGATATGTCATGTCCTTTGTATAAACGTATGTTGAGTTCTTACTAGAACCTCTATGTCCCACACACTTGTACAGTAAAAGATGACGTTTTTCAGTATTCATATTTTAGTGTCCTACTATGTCACTAAAGAAACAATACATAACGCCTTTTATGTAAGGTTTTGGTGCTATTCTTACGAAGAGTAATAATCAGTTGCCTTGGTTACCGAAATGATTTTTTTAAACAAATCTTCAAATTACTCGAGCAAAGGTTTCGTATCTTTCATTGGCTCTATGCATTCCAACATAAGGCATTGGGCAAAAAACACACCTTACATCATTTCCTGCTCGGATCCTCTTGTAGTAGGGATTCAAAATTGTACAAATGATTGACGAGTCGCCATGGAGACACCCCTAGCCAAACATCAGGAACTGATTGGTGGAATTCAACCAATTTGTACTGGAAGCATCTTCAGCGGCAAAATATCAAAATCGTACAATACTGACACTGTTTTTATCTTGTTAGTAAGGTTCAAAATTGTATAAATGATAGACCAGTCACCATAGAGACACCTGACAAGGTCTTTAATGTTAAAGTCGATAGTCGTTTCTTAAATTTACCAGTTATCAGGAACTGATTGATGGAATGCAACCAATTTGTACTGGAAGCACCTTCAGTGGCAAGATATCAAAATCGTACAAATACTGGCACTGACATCATTGAAGACTGAGTGCGGGAGGCTTAAAACAGTATTATAGTAGGGCCAAGATCTGAAGGCACACTAACATTTACAAAACGTCATAGGTAGGATCTATCCATATCAAATTGCAGGTATATAGGATAATCATGATCACTGAGGCCCTTTGTCGACTTTAAAAAGAGGTACATGTATATAAAATCGAAGATAGCAAAAACAGTATGTTACTACAGTAGCGTGGTTCATGTTAAGAAATATAACATTGGTTGTCTGTAAAGAAATAATAAGAGTAGATAGGTTTAAACCCTTTTTTATTAACTGAAAGAACATTGTTTTGGTATTTCTAAATGAATAACATATATACAACAAGACATTCAATAATACGACGTTTCCATTATATATATATGCATGTTATACTTTGGTTTCATAGTTCCTTTGTGCAATAACACATGATTCAAATATAGTTATGTTCATGACAAAATAATAGACCAGAGGCAATGGACATTCTACTTGCACTCTGCAATCTGACATTATATTCCCTAAGACTAGGGGCCACCCATTCAACAAAGCAAAATCATGGTACCCAGTAACAACATAAAACTTAAGAGAGTGTGTGTGATAAAACATAAAAACATCTACACCTTTAGGCATATACTTGTTTAAAAACATTTTATGAAAGAGACTCATTCCAAAAACTTTCTTGTATGGAGGAAATGTGGATCCTCCCCACTTAGCAAATATGTACTCCCTGGCACATAACTGAAATTTAAATGTCATCAATTGTGAAACAATCTTCATCTTCCTCAATAACTATCTCTGGAAGCTGTGAACCTCCTTCCTCCATGCATCCACCAGAGCTCATATGTTCCACCTGTGAAGGCCTGTTATTTACACAACCATAACAAGTCTCCTTCCCATTAGGGTACATACTGAACCTTGGTGTCTTACACTTACGACGTTGAGGTGGCGTTGTATCAGGGGCAACTCTTTTACTATCAAACATGCCCTTAAGTACAATGAATGCAGTTTCTAACAATCTAACACACCTATACTCCTCATGTTTCTCAGGTGACATACCCTCATATTGGGTCTTTGGTAATGCTACTACAGCAGGAGAGTACAGTATGCTACTGATAATCATAGTCAATTTAGATGCCAGCACCTTATTAACTTGTGACATACATCCCTTAACTATATCCTTTGAGTCTAACTTTAAACAAATCATGATTTGGAGTTTATTAATGAAAGTTCTAATGCATCTGACAACACCAGCAACCTTGGCTTCTTGGAAGAAGTCTTTGAGTTTCAGTAGTGACAAGTCATTACTAGGACATATTTTGTCCCAAACATTCAAGCCATCTACATCATCTAACTCAGTGTCCTTCAATGCTACATACTTAGCTTCAACCATAGCATCTAACCTACATTGCAATACCTCTAACAAATATGTATGAGATTCTGAGTCAATGGAGAAAGGCCATGTGGTAATGTCTGACACTGTATCTTTAATGGTAGCAAACATCTCAGAGAAGAATGATTGATTGGCTGGATATATACTCTCTCCAAAGTCATACCACTTAACCTCGTGGTAGAACATTCTATTTAAAAGCATAGGCATCTCAGCCTCTAACACAGACCATGGAGGGGTATTACTACATGCAAACATGGGGGTCCTCCTAAGTGTTTGGCCTGATTTGTACTTAATGTCAACAGCTGTGGCTAAACATGTGGCTTGTCAATACAATCCTGCCACATGAATTGACCATTACTAGTGACCTCTCCACAAATGCCAGGGATAGACAATGCTGTTTGCCAGTATGTTTTTCCTGAGTTAGACTGTCCACACAAAAAGAAACAATTGATCTTTGGAAATGAACAGCTACATATCTGATACATATCAATGATAATTTCTAAGGGGGACAAGCTTTGGTGTTTACACCACTTAACCCAGAGATCAGCAGTATCTGCCTTGGACAACATCTTGTCTGTTGACCTAGCAGACTTGATGTATATGTTAGAGTAGGTGGTATTGTTAGCTATTGTTACAGCTGCAATTTCCTCCTCTGCTGTAGTCCACAACAGTACATTATTGGGACTTATCCTAATATTCCTGAGATTCTTTCTCTCAGTCTCATTCATCAAGTTTGTTTTACTTGTTAAGTCTATGTAACTCATACCTTGGTAATCTAAAATGAGTTTCTTAAGTATTCTCACTTTCTCAGCATTTTTGTTTTCCCCAAGACAGTTTGGATCTCTGGGTTCAGTTCCCTTAACAAGATGGTCAAATTTAGTCTTTTTGTTAGCAGGAGATGGTTCATCAAACAAAAAATCTAAGAAGGTAGGTCCCTCATGTTCAGGACTATCACTTACTGCTGTCTCATCCTTCCACCCCAATAAGTCACACATGAAAGACCCATCATCAACAGTAGTATCAAGGCTAACAGGTACTTCATCCTTACAAAAATCAATGGAACAAGTAAATGGATTTTCCATACTTTTCTTGTAGTATCTACAAAGATGTGCATTGTTACACCCCAAGATAACCCTAGGCTTCTCATTTAAGTGTTGTAACAACCCAAAGACATTGAGTACTTTCTGAGTCCTAACAGTTATGTTTGCTGCAGACAGTTTGGATCTAAGTGTTCTCCACTTAGCACTCTGACTAAGCTTTGAACTACTGTGGATAATACCATGAACATGAAATCCATTATACTTGCAACACTAGGATGTTCATTAATAAATGTTTTGAAAGCATTTAGAGGTGCTTTACTGGTTGTGTCCATAGCACGGAAGATCTCTTGTGGTGTCTGGTAGGCTAGAGTTGGATGGGATAGGATTCCTAGCTTGCCTTGTTTGAAGTCATTTCTGTCAGCATAACGTCCATATGGTTGTTTTGTCTTGTAGGCCAGTTTCATTTTACCAGTCTGATCAAACTCATACCTCTCTTAATGACTGCAGCTACAAATTGAGTTAATATTGCATTGTTTGTATCACTAAATAGAGGAGAGTCAATGTCAAAGATAATATATCAGGATAATATGCTACCCTAACACCATCAACAATTCTAGTTGTTTGACAACCAGATGGCCAAGGAGTGTAACACCCAGTGCCATCTCTCCTAGTGTTAACTGGGGCATGAGCAGCACCCATAGCTCTCCATAACTCCCCTGGCCTGTAATGCTGAACGTTAGTGGCTACAACACCAAATCCATCATCAGCAATAGTTGCTTCAATAGGCATAGAGGCACGTGAATTTCTTTTACCAGCTACAACTTTAGAAGCCATTAAGACATTATCATCATCAAAAGCTACTTGGTCATTGTTTAAGATAGATGTTGTATTATCAGAGGCCTCAGCTATCATATTTTGTACATTAGCAAGGTCATCAGCAGACAAACCAGCAGACCTTAATGCAGAGGCCCTAAATTGAGGTAGTACATCAGTATCTCTAGTTGGACTTAACATACTAGTAGCCTTAACACGTGATGTCACATTGTTACGAGTGTCATTTGTTAACTTAATATTCTTTTTCATAAAGAAATCCTGTATTACCTTCTGACTAGTATCAGGCCTTGTACTTGGAAGAGTAAACCCAGTGGATAGGTCTGACCTAATAGTATCATCTACTATTTGGTAATGAGTAACAGGTGCCACAAATTCATGGGCATGTCTACCATGATGAAAGGTAGTAGGGTCTGAGCATGCTTGTTCCAATTTATCTTCAAAGGGATAGGCCAAATGTTCACCCAATCCTCCAAGATTAAGAAACTTGAATCCCATATCAGCAGAGTAGTGAAATGTAATAGTACATGAGTAAGTAGCATGGAACTGTGCTGCACGCTGAACTAAACCACTAGCACCATATACAGGACTCATTCTCATAAAAGCAATAGGAGCAGGTAAAACCTCGCTTAAAGACCATCTCGAAATAAAAGCCACCTCATTAATAAGACCATATTCTCACAGACTAATTTTGCCATATTCTCTCTCGAGAATCAGACCACCTCGCATCTTACACCAACTTTCTTCAGAACCAGTAGTGGTCTCATTATTAAGGATCCAGAATATAAAACAATGCACTGTCGTTATTTATTCACCCTCTAACGACGCAAATAGTTCAAATCACCATTGACAATGTTGATTAAGTTCTGAAACATGTGTACGTACTATTAACATTCTGTTACCGGTATGTTACTGTTTGATTTTTTATTTATTTCTAAGCCATACTTTTGTATAATGACAAATTACTTCAAGTTTATATTTTGGAGACGCATGCTAGTCTAATTCTGTCCTCTAGTCTTGATACAAAGCGACGCAATAATCGGTTCAGTTGCTTAAAAAAGCCACCAAATTTATCATAAACAATTCAAGTTCTCTCTCTTCGTCTATCTTTTCAAAACACATTCAACACAAAAAATAACTATATTGAGTACATGGACCTTATTCTAACCATAAGGCGTAATCGTCTATATTTTACTTAATATGCAATATTATCCTAAGATTTGTCGTATGTACATTTAAATCAACCTAATCTTCAATATTATAACAAGACATTAGAAGCGGATTTCGATAATGGTGAGTGGATTTCGGTAAATTTACTGAAATTCTGTGGATTTCGGTAAGGTAACGTACCACTCATCGAATGGTTAACCAATCTACGTCAATGTTACAAACGTTATTAGGTTGAAGAGAAGTTGGTTTTGTGGTTAATGTAAGATTTGATCGATTTACACAACACTGATATACAAATAATAAAGCCATGTTAGTACGGCTGCGCCGACCAATCTCGTGAAAAAAAAGAAATTTTCATTAAACTAAAACAAAAGACCGTTTAATATGATTAGATTGCCACGAACTTTATCAATAAGTACGTATACAGTGGAAACTTTACCATCTTCTTGCCACAAACTTCTGATCCGATTTAATATGAATGAAGACGTCGAGCAGGAAATGCCGCATACAAAGTACACAAACAGCATGAAAATACAATGTATATACATACCAATGAACGATTACAAGGAGCTAGACAAAATTAATAGATATGGCTGACAATAGTTATACCGTCTTTTAACTTTCAGTGGCTAACACCACTTGGGATTAAAACTTTAATTTTATTAAGTCAATGACCATATAGCGGTTACGTGTGAGGTTATCTAGCTGTTGCATCGATTTAAACCCCCAATATTTTACCTGACAGTTCCAAGGCTGTAAATCGCTGTTTGGTTATTAATTCTATTTTTGGTTTAGATGCATGTTAAGTTCTCCTTTCCCCACGTGCATTTCTTTCAATTGATATAATATTCATTTTCTTTGACCCCCCCCCCCCTTCAACCTATTATTACTGACTTTCTTGACTTGTTCCGTGATGCATTCCATTCATTAGACTTTTCCCTCCCTTACACTGTTGCAAAACTTAATATGCGGATTAACCGATTGCCAACACCAACGATTTTTTACATTAATTTTTTTTCTCACTACTATGTTTCTTACACTATTCAGGCCCAGTTCCAGAAATTCCCGACTGGGGTGGCCAAACATGATGAAAATGCCCCGCACTTCAGGTGGGGGTAGGTACAGGAGGGGTTTATCTCCCTCCTTTAAGGGGGGTCCGGGGGATCTTCCCCGCAAATGTTTATTTACAATGCATATATGAAATGGTGGCTTCTGGTGCATTTCGTAGTCTAAATATTTAGGACTCATTCATGAGAATTGCACTTGTAGTATCTTGTTAAAGTACCATCATTTTAACACATTTCCAGGGGACAGCTCCTCCTGTACCTACTCCCAATCAGCCTTCAGTAAAAACCCTTGTCACCCATTTCGTCATCAACTCTGTGAAATAGTGTAGATATTAATACTTTCATGCTGATTTGGCAGAAGTTGACTCTTTTTAATGTCCTAAATGAACATGATCGGGGAGCACACTTAAACACTGTATTAACTGTTAACCGCCTAAAGTATATACTTTAACTACAAACAGGTTTATGTATGCTCCCTGAAATAATATAAATGTGTTTATCATCTCTGACATAAAATAATTGGATGTGAGTGCAGAAAGAATGGCCTAATTGGCACAGAAATCACAATTCAATGTTTTTACACGAGAACATTATTTAATTATTTGCTTCTATAAATATTTTTTAAATGAAGTTATGTTGCATCCCCTTCGTGAAATTTACACGGCGGCCAAAACCCCCTTCATGAATTTTTTTATTATTATTATGTTGTTTTATGGCGCATCGACAGCTTTGGTCATTTAGCGCGCAAGAAATGTTAAAAATATGTGAAACTAAAAAAGGTTATATGATATTCTTGTAAATATGTTAAACTTGTGCAAATATAGCGCGTAAAAAGGATCATTATGTAAGAATATATTTTATGTACTAGAGTGAGCGAGGCAATCCTCATTCACTGATACATGTAATATATATGTGTGTATAGATTAAAATTATTATAACTTGCTGTAAAAACCAATCTCTTTGATATAGCTTATAATTTTTCCAACTTGTACAGTCTCAAATAGACTTCTAACGTCAGTAGTATTAAAAAATTGGGAACGGACTGGCTGAAGGTCAACACAGTCGACGAGAAAATGCTGTACTGTGAAAGGCGTATCACATGGAATGCATTCCAGTCTAGCATCCTGGCCAAACAGCCAGGAATGCGTAAGACGTGTGTGCCCAATCCTGCATCGGGCAATTATAACTTCTTCTTTACGGATGGATCTATAGGCAGGTTGCCATTCTCCAAGTGCTGGTTTCACTGAGTGTAATTTGTTGTTGATGTCTGTATCCCACTGGGATTTCCATGAAGATAGGGTGTATGATGAGACGGCAGATTTGAAATCAGAAAATGGAACTTTGATATCTGAAATGTTTAAGGTCAGGGCAGACTTGGCATTTCTGTCAGCCATTTCATTCCCCTTGATGCCTACATGACCAGGGACCCAACAAAACACAAATTCCCTCGTCGCACTGAGTGTTGAAACCCGCTCAAGGATTTTGCATATCGCAGGATTCTCCAGATCCCTACTGGAGAAAGCCTGCAAGGCCGATTAAGAGTCCGAAAATATAATAAACCGATTTTTCCTAGATTTCTCTGCGATATCAAGAGCGAGATCAACAGCCTTAACCTCAGCCGAGAAGACTGAGGATTTGTCAGGCAGGCGACATTTCAAAATGCTTTTATCTGACACTGCCGCTGCCCCAACAGCGTCACCATCTTTTGATCCGTCCGTGTATATTCTTTTGTGGTTGGCATATTCTTCTCTGAGTTCATTATACTTTGTCTTGAACACGACCCCGTCCGTGTCAGATTTCTTGTTATTTGTAAGGTCAAAACGGTATATTGCAGATCTGAGGGTCCAGGGTGGGGTATCTATTATTTTGAACTGATCTATTGAATCCATATTTACTTGGGTGTCTTGAATAGGTTGGGACATGCGAATGCCAAGAGGAGGGATCTCATTTGGTTTACGTTCAAAGAGATGTTTGAATTTAGGGTTAAAAACAACTTCATGTGTAGGGTTAAGAGGATTTGCTTTCAGTTTCAGAATATACTGCAGGGAAACATTTTCCCTTCTGAGATAAAGGGATGGTTCGTTAGCCTCAACATGGAGGCTTTTCACAGGAGAAGTTCGAAATGCTCCTAGCACTATTCTTAGACCCTGACTATGTATGGAGTCGAGTGGTTTTAAGTATGACTTTCTTACTGATCCATATACTATTGATCCATAGTCTAATTTGGAGCGGATAAGGGATCTATAAAGCCGTAACAGGACTTTTCTATCAGCTCCCCAATCAGAGTGAGCAACAACTTTCAAGAGGTTGAGAGCTTTCTGGCACTTCTTTTTAAGTGCACCTATGTGTTGGATAAAGGTAAGTTTCCGGTCAAATATGACACCTAGGAATTTAAATTCAGGGACCACTTGGATTGGTGTATTGTTCATGTGAAGGCTTGGTTCAGGATGCATACCCCGAAGTTTGCAGAAGTGCATGCACTTAGTTTTGGCCTTAGAAAATTTGAAGCCATTTTTATCGGCCCAGGTTTGGAGTTTATTTAGACATTGTTGGAGCTGTCGCTCTATTATATTCATATTGCGAGATCTGAAACATATGACAAAATCATCCACATAGAGTGAACATTCTACTCCTGGATTGATGGCTTTAACAATGCTATTGCTTTTTACGCTGAAGAGTGTGACTGACAAGATACAGCCTTGTGGAACACCCATTTCTTGTTCGCGCCGTCCTGATAACTTGTCACCAACGCGAACGCGAAAGTAGCGTTCATTCAAGAATGCAGCAATAAAAAGTGGGAGGCGGCCTCTGAGACCAAAGTCATGAAGATCTTTCAGAATTCCATACTTCCAAGTAGTGTCGTAGGCACTTTCAAGATCAAAGAAAACAGATACAACATGTTATTTATTTATAAAAGCTTCTCTTAGAAATGTTTCTAAGCGCACAAGATGATCATTTGTACCACGTTGGCGGCGAAATCCGCTTTGGACATCAACAATAAGGTTGTTGGATTCTAAGAACCACACAAGACGGTTGTTTACCATTCGTTCCAATGTTTTGCAGATGCAACTTGTGAGAGCTATAGGGCGATAGTTATTAGGGTCACTAGTTTCCTTGCCCGGTTTTGGGATAGGAATTACTAGTGCCTCAAGCCATGAGGTGGGAAACTCACCAGATTGCCAAATGTCATTAAAATATCAAGTAAAATAGAGAGTGTGGTATCAGGTAAGTGCTTTAAAAATTGATAGTGAACTTTGTCTGGTCCTGGGGAGGTATCGTTTGTCTTGTGAAGGGCAGTTTTAAGTTCTTGTAAAGAGAACAACTTGTTATAGGATTCCTGGTTCTTGGAAGAAAAAATAAGCTTCTTTTCCTCGTTAGTTTTGTTCTTCTGAAAATTTGTAGAACTATTTTGCGATGAAGACTTTTTCGCAAATGCGTCTGCCAGGTATCATCAACAGACAGGTGATTGATAGGGGGTTGGGATTTTCCCTTTATTTTTCGGATCATGTCCCAGATTTTTTTTGACAGAAACTCTACTATTTAGTCTTGAAACATATTGTCTCCAAGACTTTCGTTTACTGTTTTTAATTGTATGTCGAGCCTTGGCCCTGAGTGTCCTGAGTGGGTCTCAGATTGAATTTCCTGAGGGCTTCTTTTCTGTTTTGTGTTGCTCTTTTGCATTCCGCGTTGTACCAAGGCTTGTCAGGGTGTTTAGGATTTGGGGAGGTTTGAGGTATGGACTGTTCTGCTGCATCTATTAGCAGCGAAGTAAAAAGATGAGATGCATCATCACAATCATCAAACTTTTCACAAGTGATTGTCTGTTCACAAGTAAGTTTAAACTTTTTCCAATCAGCTTTGGAAAGTTTCCATTTTCTAGGGCGTTCGTAGCTCGATGGACTTGTGGAAGAGATAAAAATAGGAAAGTGATCACTTCCACATGTGTCATCGCATACTTTCCAGTCAAAGTCTGGAAGTAGGGTTGGACTACATATAGAAAGATCAAGAGATGAATATGATCCTGTTGCAGGATGCAGATAAGTCCTTGAATTTACATGATTCATAATAGACAAATCATTATACGTAATAATATGCTCAAGTTGGGTTCCTCTGTGGTTAGTATCATCACATCCCCAGATGATGTTATGACCGTTAAAATCACCCGCTAATATGTATTGGGCGGGAAGTTGTGTTATAAGATTGTTCAGTTTGTTTATATCAATAGGCTCTCTGGGCGGTAGGTATACAGAGCACAGTGTAATACTATTGTGCATCGACACTCTTACAGCAGCAGCTTGTAGAGTTGTGTTTAAAGTTATTTGTGAGTGTGGAACACAATTTTTTATAATAATAGAAACTCCACATTGGGCTTTGTTGCCCTCGGTATACACTTTGTTATATATAGAATGGTATTTAAAAGATGCACTATCATTCTCTTTCAAGAATGTTTCCTGAAGACAGAAAGCAACAGGTGAATGTTCACTTATTAAAAGAGATATTTCATCTATATTGGCCTTCAGGCCTCTACAATTCCATTGTATGATATTATTTGACGCCATGATAGATTAAAAATAAGTTAAAAATAAAATAAAAGAAAGACTAAGTTTCTTCATCAGTGGCCATGTTCTCACCCCCTGAGACAGAGATTCCATCACTGTCATCCTCCATGTCACTAAGACATTCAAACTTGTTGTTGAGGGGGGTTTCATAATTTTTTGTTTTACATGGTTTTGGTGTGGGTGACGGTGGTGAAGATTTGTGACCTGCAGGTTTTTCTTTAGGAGGTTGGGAAGTGGGTTTGTTGTTATTTTTGTTTGCTGGTGCAGATTTCACCTTAGGTTTGGTAGTAGTAGGGGCAGGCGATGTGGCCTTAGATGGAGTGGGTATTGGTTTCTTGGTAGTAGGAGGGGCTGGTGATTTGGTTTTTGGAGGAATGGATTTTGGTTTTTCGGGCATAACAGGTTTTTTTGGCTGATTGGATGTTTTTGGTGCAGGGGGAAGGAACCTTTGGGGCAGGCTGTCTCTGTGTCTGTACAGATGAAGGGGCCAGACCTTTAAGGTCCTCTGCAATCTGAGGATACTTTTCTATCAAAATTTTGATCAGTTCGTTACAAGAGTGACAAGGAGGGATGTTCGCCAAAGGGGCAGCTTTGTTGGCATAGCTAGCACTACTGCTAGCCTGTGCCTGGTCCCTCTGACGGTTCTGCACCACCCTCCTTGCCTCTATAAATGAAAGATTTTGGTTATATTTAATTTCCAGGATTTCCTTCTCACCTTTCCAAGATGAGCAATTTTTAGAAAAAGAAGGATGTGAATTTTTGCAGTTTATACAATGCGGTTTCTCTTGGCAGTCTTTAGATTCATGGTCTGGACCCTCATGTGCACAGACCGCACAAACCAGAATATTTGTGCATCTGGTCTCGTGATGGCCAAACCTCTGACACCTGTAACAGCGCAGAGGGTTTGGCACATACACGGAGACCGGAACGCATTCATACCCAATTTTGATATTAGATGGGAGTACTGAAGTTGATAATGTGAGAATATAAGTGTTGGTTTGTATAATTTTGTTATCTCTTTTAATTGAGATTCTTTTTACTGCAGAGACAGTCTGCGATTGAAGATTAGTAGTTATTTCGTCGAGGGACTCGCAACATGCGAGATCCCTACAACGAATAACTCCTTTAGATGAATTAAGTAATGGGTGGGGTTTAATGACGACCCCCAACCCAAAGAATTGTTTGTGACCTAAAAGGTTTTTTGCTTGTTGCATGGTGGAGCATTCCACCAGCAACGTTTCATCTTTCAATTTCTTCACGGACCTTGGCGTTCCGAGAATGGATTGCAAAGTCTTCTGTATGATAAAGGGGGAAAGTTTAGTGATTGGTTTCTCTGAATATGAAGATTTTATAACAATGAAACGAGAGAAGTTTTGGGGGGTCATGTGTGATATGTCTGTCTCAGAGTCAGACTCTGAGAGTGTTCGCTTGGCTTTTTTTGGGGTTGCCATGCTGATTGAATTAGTTCATCATTGATGCTCCCCACCCGACACGGAGTCCAACAAGGGGACATGACCAGGGGACATCCAACACTGGTCATGACAGGGATACATCAATGATATACTCGTGATAAAAGGTTTAAACTGGACAAATGAGTTCCCTCAGAACATTTTTCAAGCTTAAACATACATTGGGAGATTTCGAATGTCAGTTAAAGGCCAAACAAGTATCCGATTGGCCCATGGGCCACCGCCTTCCAAGATACAAATAAGTAAAAGGTAAATCGTGAAAGTCGTCAACGAGATAATGTATGTATTTATAAAATAAACAAATATAAATAGACATGGGGGTACAATATATCGTGGGGCTTGGCATGACTAGCCGATTGATCTGGACGGGCCTTCCAGACCTCCCGTTTAGCCCAACTAAAGGCCAAAGCAGTGTATTGAGAGAACCAAGTATAAATTGCCAACTCAGAACCCGCTCAACTACCAGGATCCTCTCATCAGGCGACATGGGTAGCAGCCCACGGCAAACGGGCAGGCACAGTGGGGGGGGGGGGGTCTTACCCCTCTGTAGTGCGACAGCTGGTGAATTCTAGCCCCCCTCCAGCTGGGGAGTTCATGAAATTTTACAAGTAGGACAAAACCCTCTTCATGAATTTTACAATTAGTATTACAAAACACCCTCTGATATTTTTTTCAACAGTGGACATAACATCCCTTTCATCTTTGCCTTTGTTATTGTGGAAAAAAATCAGAGGGGATTTTGTCCTACTTGTAAAAGTCAAGAAGGGGATTTTGTCCGCCTTGTGCAAAATGAGCTGAGGGGATTTTGTCTGTATGCCGTATGTCTATTCAGGTTTTATGGACGGTAATGTCGTGACATACTCATAATTAGCTGTGCTAATTCTAAAGAATTGGAATATTCTCGAATTTCTATAATGAATACTAGTTAATAAACGTTTATGATGATGATTAACATTCATAACTGGAAGTAGTTTTTGTATGCATGTAATTTGTTTCGATTTGGATTTGCTTGCAACGCCTATATCAATTAAACGGTTAAAGGTAGATAATCTTCTTTTTCACCAAATACACTAAGAATTAATATGAAAAAGGCACACGTTAAAGGTCTCCAGATTGAAAACAAATCGTCGTATTTTGCAATTCCGCAAAATATGTGTTGTCTTATCATCATAAACGTAAATAAAAGCTGTATATGGTGAATATTTAAATCATTTAAAGCAATTAGGCTAATTAAATCGCCGTCGTAATATCGAGCAAACGGGGTTTTCCAGTTTAAAAATACCGCGGAGTTCCCATCCAGCATGCACCTCACGAGTCACATGATCAATTTGCAATATAAACATACACAATGGCGTGATCCACTACTGACATCGAGGAGATAATTGTTCAGTGATTATTTATTTTCGTTGCGTGCAAATAAATAGTAAGTGACTTATAGCTACCTTGTTTACTGCATTTATTCTTTTCTTTGCGCTGATGAATTGTTTGAATGACAGAGACGTTCCGAATGCGCATGAACTCAATGTTTACGGTTCTATTTTTAGATTTACTGGGTAGACTAACCCTAGTAAAATTTCCGATGGAAAAATACGAAAAACTACGCTATGACAATGTTTCGCAAGTAATGATGAATGAAAGTAAGAATGTTTTAGAGCTTTACGTGCAACAACATCAAGATTTTGTAAATGTTTGACAATTTTCTCTTTTTTTGCTCACTCGTCAATCTGGAGTTCAGCACCTTTAATGCCTTCATACAGACATGATCAACAATACTGCATTATAACTTTTCGTAGAAGTTTTCCGGAATTGCGAAACAGATATTTCCTATATGCAAGCGCTAATACGGCATGTACGTCGTGATAGAAACTCGTGTATCGGACTTGTGTATTTGTGGTTTTTGGAACATGTTTACAAACTGTATGTAGGCATTTTCTCATGTTTATGACTCAGCAAATTAAAAAAATACCTTCAATATATTTACCTTTAAAAATACAGAAACTGATATCATGATTCTATGATTTTATGGTAAATTCGAGGATAGAGCGATACATGCATTCAAATACCAACCAACATTAAACACAGCGTATTTTGCATATCACACTGCAAAATGTGCTTGTATGAAAGGACCACAATTATGATGGTGTTTTATTACTCAATCTTTTGAATTATTTAATTTCCTTATGACTCGGTGAAGTTGAAATTAAGAATGCATGCATGTATAATGTTTCGTCGCGGTAGTGCGAACGTATTCAAAATACAGTAAAACTTCGAAACCTCGAACAGTTTTGGCCCGAACACAGTAGATACCTCGAACAGGTTCTTGAGTCCCGGCGAAACCCCTTCTTATTTCATATTATCTAACAGTAGATCACTCGAACAGAGATAGGTCGAACACTCGAACAGAATTGTTGGTCCCTAGCTATCATTTCATTCATTGTTCACCATCGATAGGTCGAACAATACAATAATTCACACATTTCATTGACCGCTTAATATACTATTATTTGTTGACGGGTTAGATTGGCGACACATGTCATTCGCACTTCGTGATATTTACATGCCAGTTGTACATGTACAGTTGAAACACCCCTCGGACAAACTATAAAGTTCGGATTAGAGGAGATTCCGGACTGGAGAGGATTCCTCCATTGAATGTCAGTAGGCAAGACATTCTTTCAGTAATTTGAATAAGTTCGCTAGAGGTTGTTTGCGTTATCGCGATGTAATATATAACGTCTGAATGCATTCTTTTATTCGACTTTGCAGGGTAATTTAAGCTACAATATTTTACAAAAGTTATGTAAACTTTAAAATTCAATGTATAGCCCAAAATCATAAGTTATAAGAGACCAACATATTTATGCTCCTTTCATAAAAGGAAGATTTGCAATGCGATATGCAAAATACGTGCTTTTTTAAATATTGGTTGATATTTGAATTCCTCCATAAATTATCATTATAATTTGTTTAGTCGTTATAGAAAGTGTAGAAATTCAGAATATGCACCGCTATAGACGCCTCTCGTTTAATTAAAACTTTATGAAAGCATGAATAAAATCAACTTAAGATGTTTACCTACAGTTCATTCTTAAATAGATGTAGAAATTACAGCAAAATTACACTGTGCAGAAAATGTATAAGATATTTTAGTTTGATCATTTTACTGCATAATGGGGATATATCAATCTCAAGCAAGTATTTCAATGAATTATTCAACATGTCAAATAATTTCAAATAAGCTGAAATTAAGTATGGGTGTTTTGCGACGTTATACCGTCCATAAAACCTGACAAGCTATGAACATAGTACGATGTATTTTCAAAACGCCATACATGAAAAATATGCACCACAGCTTCATTTCAAAATATTTTTCGTAGAGGAAAATAATGATCTAGGGTAAAACATTTGAATTGTGATTTGTGTACCTTTTCTGCCAGTTAGGACATATAGGCGTATACCGTAGATACCTCGAACAATAGATGGCTCGAACTTATTGCTAGGTCCGACGGCAGTTCGAGGTTTCGAAGTTTTACTGTACAAAGAAAACCATTGTGTGTTTTACGTTAATACAAATCCTTTATACGATGAGGAAAATGTAATTTAAGATTAAAGCATTTTGAAATGCAATTCTAATAAGGAAAATGTGAAATTAGTAAAGTAGAAAAAAATATTTTATTTTGCAAAACTTTAGGCAAAAGTATTACATTCCCATAAATTATTGAATTGTTTAAAATTATTTTAAGAAATTTTATTTTCACTGTTTCACAATAAAGCACGACAGTTCTCTGTCACAATTGATGCTCAATAATCTTGAGTTTTACAGACGCTTTCAACATGATCAGGAAATTGAAAGCGCCTGTCTGATGTAGAGTGAAAAGCACAAGAGTTTTCTAGACGGTCTCAAGGGGGATGAGTACATCAGGGGGCCAACATTTATTGCACTTGCTTCCGCTAAACTGGTAGTATACAAGAGGAAATCGACCATAAATCAATGTATTGTATTGAAGTGCTAAAAGAATAATAACCTTAAGACCTAATCAGTGGATATAATTTTATATTAGGAATAGGGCCCCCTTGCCCCCCCCCCCCCGGTGGACCCGGGCCTGCTATTTCACAAAGACTATTCTTAAAAGTTAAGACCTTGTACTGTCTAACTTTTTAAGATAACATTATCCAAACTTAAACAAGTCATCTAAGAAAGTTTGTGAATACCACCCCAGACGTATATGCTATATAATCTGTATTTTACAGACGCGTTCATTTTCAATAGACGTGTTTATATGGTCACAAAACCAAGGTCACAACAGGGGACCAAATTTTATTGCACTTGCTTCCGCTTTATACGAGACTATAGTTCGCCGGCGTTAACTTGACCATTGTTTACAAGCAATCGGTCAATGTAAACATACCTGGATAGGTAAACCAGCGTCTTAACTGAACTCCGAACAAAATACAAACACCATTTTGCAATGGGCAAGACTTTCGATAGAGATTTATTTGACATTTGGCATATATGCTTATCATAATTTATGTACTTGTACTATCATACAGACATTGCATAATTAAATCAATTCATGCTGCAATTTTCTAGTCCTTTCATTTTAGCCACAATACATACAATGTATATCATCATAAACAATTAAAGTACATCATTATGATATTTGCAAAGTGCTTTCATTTTAGACACGATGATTTAGGGAACGTGACATTGAATGTATAAACATAAAGAAATATAACTTCTTCCGCATAAGAACCATGTGCGTATAAATAAACGCCTAACGTAGAAACGATTGGTCAGGTTAAAAACCAGAGATAAAATTTTGCATGAAATGTAAAAACACTCTGGAAAACTGTTCCTCTCGAATCTACGTGTATGTTCTTAACTACACAACAAAGTGAACGGTATGTATAAAATCACATATAATCACAAAATATCAACTCACCTATATTCAATAGGTCTACTATCAATAGATTGACATTGACAATATCATTTAAAATTGAACCAACATTCGAATTTGAATATAAAATAGGTGTGTCTCTATCGAAGTCGTACTCTGAACTGATCTACCCCGTGCTAGATTCCCGCCTAAACCTGTTTGACCACTCACGAATCACGTGACCCGACGCACCAGTGATTCGTCCAATATTACACATAATTTCTTTGTTCGGTTAAGACATACGTTCTGTGGCTATACTCCGTAACGCTCAGAACTTAAAAGTCTTAACTGAACTCCGAACAAAATACAAACACCATTTTGCGATGGGCAAGACTTGCGATAGAACCTATACAAATGTTAGATTCGGTTTTATTCAAATTCGACCCTTTCTACCATAATAAGAACATATTCTCTATAATCTCAAAATAACAAGTACCTATAATTTTAACTGTTTCGTGATAAAAAGCTTTTTCTCTAATAAATCATCGGTGTAACCATCTTTAGCTATATCGGATTTCCACCTACCATGTCTCTTTAAGACATCTTTCTGAAACACCTTGGGCGTTTGCAGCGGTGGTGGCACCACTAGCTCTTAACGAATGTGTACCTAAATGCAAAGTTGGTGCTGTTAATTTTAACTTTGAAACAATACATTCTTTCGCTCTACTATGGCTTAGCTTTTTGTTTTTTCCCATTAGGAAGCAGCTCTTTCCTGAGCGACAAGCTGGTCTAAACATATATAAATCTGAATTCAGCTGCGTGCTTGTGCAACTTAGATATCTATGTAACATAGCTACAGGACAAGCAGAGGTTTCTCCATTTGCAATAAGCACTTCTTTACCACCTCTGTACACATCTTCCTAATATACAAAGATATAAGATCACTCTTAATATCAATATCACAAAAACGCAATTCACTAACTTCATCAAAACGCAGAAAACCGGCATAGCTCAATAAAATCATTGTCAAGTCTCGGAGCACAATAACGTCTTTAGCGTCCACATATCGATTACAAAGTTCTATCAAATACTGTGTTGAAATGACATCCATTTTCTTAGTAGGTTTATAATTCAATCGTTTTGCACACTCTAACATGGATTTAACTACCCCATTCTCTGTCGGATCCAGAAAGTCATTTATATTGTGATACCATTTTATACCATAAAATGCCGTCGTGATAACACTGTAGGATTTGCCCCTGTCAATTAAATGTGATAAATACATAGCGACATGAATTGAATGTGCCGGATTACTTGGCAATTCTCTTGACGTACAAAAGTCTTTGAAAGCCTTTACTTGATGGGAATACTTCTTTACGGTACTGTTTGCTCTCGAGTCCAATATATTGTTATCCATACTGTCCATAATATGTCCATAATTGTTCATCGGCGTTCCTGCCTCACAAAACTTTCTTTTCAAAGTTTGTCTCAAATCAGTACCTAGAACATATCATAATAGGATTAAATGTTTATAATACGTAAAACTGTACAGTTGTGTCGGAAGATCTTTACCATCTGCACTTCAATGCTAATATCCTAAAACTAAAAGTATCATTAGAAAACACTCCGTTGTTTCCTCGTCCTTTTGATAATAGAACCTGTAGAAGGTAAAACATACTATGTTTGCACAAAATGCATAAAATTTCCATTTCCATCTACTAATACAGGCCAAAATGGCGCCGATTTCCACTCAGGAGTAATCAACGTTCCCGAGCATTTTTCATGTTTTAACTTATTTACACATTGAATCACCTTATCTGGGGGTGGTACCATCCAATTGTTCTCACCTGACCAATTTTGTGTAAAACAGTCCACTGCTTCAGTACCTGGTACCCACCATCTTGAATTAAATCTTATACATTTGGAATTATAATGTGTTGCAAACCTGTCCACCGTATATGGTCCCCATAATGCATCAAGATATTGAAATATATCATTATTGATTGACCAGTCGTAACAATCTAGACACCTGCTCAGGTAATCTGCCTCGACTATTTCATGCCTTGGTACCCAAGTTACAATAAATCTTACCCCACCTAAATCACAGATATCATGTATTTTTAAACAAAGTTCATGTAAGTCTACAACATTACTACCAGAGTTTAAAATGTGTTTTACATTTCTATTATCCGAATAAAAAACAACATTATTGTTTTTTAATAAGTGCATATTACTTTTTAACACTCTATGCACCGCTTCAAGTTCACGCCATGTTGAACTTTTACCACTTTCGCCTTCGGTCCAAGGTCCGTGAACCTTTGATCCTCTCAATCTACACGTCCTATACTAGACAATGTACCCACTTCCGGGGGAACAAACTTGTTTGACTCACTTCCGGGAAGTCAATTTTTCCCTAGAACAATTTTCATTGTTCATTGAACCATTTTGCTCACTTCCGGGAGCCCATATTTCCTTAATTTCCACTTCCGGGGAAACCCAATTATAGTTACCTTGGATTATAAGTTCATTTCCGGAAATTCAGTCTCATGAGATAATGTTTGATCCTTCAACTCGATCATTGCCTCCAACGCAGCATAAGAAGTAGTATTCTTAAGTGTCTTCTCGTACAATACATCAACGGACCTATCTTCCGTCTGAATATACCCACCGTAACCAACGGCACTGGCATCCGTTACCATACTTAAAGTTGCGATAAATAGCTGTTTTAAGATCTTACCTTTTTTGTTCAACTTTCTGGCATTATCCAACCAGAACCTGACTTCATGTCTAGCTTCAGCGCTTACTTTAACATGCGCATTCCAACTAGCCCGCCCTACAATGCACTTGTACATGTACCTAGTTTTCCGACTAAATTGTTTCCCAATAACGCTTTGTAGCGAAATAATTTGTCCAACCACTGCTGCTAAACAGTTGACATGTATCAATTCCAGTTTATCATTCGATAGCTTAAACAAAACCGACGTTAATGACATCTCTAACCTATTTATTCTGTCTTCAGAAATAGATAATTTGTTCCAACTGTAATTCAAGGTATGCCCTAACCAAACGAATATTTGTTTAGGAAACCAACAACATTTCTCTTCTGCGAGTAAAAAACCTAGTTCTTTCAATGAATTCCGAATAAACTTACTGGCTACAATAGCTTGCTCAAACTCTGTGTGGCCTCCAATCCCATCGTCAAGGAACATTATAACTCTGTGTCCTAATCTTCTCCAATACTTAATTAATACTCTTAGTACTTTCGTAAATATATGACCAGCAGTTGCGATCCCAAAAGGCAATGAATTAAATACATAATAATTTACTGTACCTTTGTTCTCAAAGCTGAAACCTAAATACGTAGCATGATCTGGAAAAATATCTACATGATGATATGCACTCTTTAAATCAAAAGTAAACCCATACGTATTATGGTCAAACAAATTTTGTGCTGTGTTTATGTCTTCAAATTTAATTTTAAACTTATGTAAACAAGGGTTAATATGTCTACAGTCTAAAACAAGCCTGCGTTTGCCTTCTCTATTATAAGCTACTGTAAGTGGGTTTACTACATGTGGTTTTTCTAAAACTTTTGATACGACCCTCTTTTGTAATAAAGAATGTATCTCCGTTAGTACAAATTTTACGAAGCGTTTGGAGGCGGGGGTTTCTTCACCGTTAGTCGTTTCACTAAATCTAGTACCACTGTAAACAGCACGCAAGGCGGATGTCGTTCTATTCATTTTTATTCCACACGTCCAAAATAATAACAATAAGTATAATAACAGTTCACAGTGCACATATGTTTTTATGCACAAAGTTGCCAGTAGTTTCGTATAACTCAAAGTAAGTATTTCACACAGTAAACTTTCACAAAGTATGTTTCACAAAGTAAATTATTCTAAGCTTCTTTCTTTATATTATATTTCTCTATATCCTTTTTTAAAAGTTACATCTATTTATAACAACAAAAACAACAACAATATTTATTCAGCTATTAAGCATAACTTAGCTTCTAGCCTACATAATATACATATAATATAATGTAATGTAGTGGTATAGACAAGTTTTATATAAAGCCATGAAATCAGAGATGTCAAAAACATACATGATAGGTAGAGAAGCTTAAACAATTGTGATTCGATGTTAATAATATATTATCGAGAATATTAAATTAAAATCTAGATTTTAACGATGTAATTAAATAGGGTCTAATTGTAATCTTATTTTGTAATCTTATTTTGCAATCTTATTTTGTTTGCAAAATAAAATGTATTTTGAAAGATCTAATATTTCTTTTTTATTAACGGATGACATGATTTTATCAAATTTAAAGAGAGTTGGCCATCTGCAGTAATACTTTTTGAGATATTTATTTCGTACATCAGAGAATGTGGGACAAATTAATAGAAAATGATATTCGCTTTCAATTACGTTCATATTACAAAATTTACAGATCCGATTTTCGCGTGCGATGTTATTATATCTTCCACGTTCTATTTCAAGACTATGTGAGGATATTCGGAATTTTGTTAAAGCAATTTTAAATTTTCTTTCAGTTATAATGTCTATATACAGTTCAGGTTTGAATTCATGTTTATATCGACTGTAAGATAATAATCGTTGTGAATTATTGATATTACTGTACCAGCTTTGTTGATATTGATTTATAATTCTATATTTAATTATTGTCAGGGTACGATTATTTGCATTTTGGTTATTCCATATGTAAGTAAGCCCAAGATTATTTAATAGAGCTTTAATTTGGAATGCCCAATTTTGTCCGTTATATGATAGGTCGTTGTCCGCGTCACGTTTTAACCAATTATAAACATGTTTTATCATTGTATCTTCGGTCGAGTTCAACAGCTTAATCCAATATCTAAACATATGTATCTGTCTCATGATTTTTAAAGGTACGCGCCCGAGTTCGCCATAAAGACCGTCTAAGTTTGTAGATTTATTTACGTACAGCAATTTTCTGAGAAATTTTGTATGTATTAATTCAATGTCTTTGCCTTCGTTTAGCCCCCAGATTTTCGATGAATAGTTTAAAATAGGTGAAACTAGAGTATCAAATAACTTACATTTATCTTCGGTTTTAAATTCAAATTGGTGAAAAACTGAAAATAGCCTATGCATTGCTTTAGCTGAATGCTCGGCAATACATTTTTGCGTCCTATACCAATTTCCGTTTTTAAAGAGGAACACGCCTAGATATTGAAAACTAGTGACAATATCTAATTTAGTGTTATATAAGAAAATATTTGTTGTTGTATGGCGTGTGCCTTTCTCAAATATAAGTACTTTCGTTTTATTGGTATTTATTTTTAAGTGATATGTATGACAATACTGTTCAATATCGTTTAACATTGATTGTAAAGAATTTGGAGATGTGGCAAATAAAGCTTGGTCATCTGCATAAAGAATCAAAAGTAATTTCAGTTCGTCTATTGTGAATATTCCGTCTAAGTTTGAATTTATATTTTCGTGAATATCGTTTATATACAGCATGAAAAGTAACGCTGAACTAGCGTCTCCTTGTTTAACGCCCTGGAATGACTGAATGTATTCTGATGTAAAAGAGTTTTGCTTTACTGCGCTTTTAACAACAGCATACATGGATTGTAGGGATTTCACCATTTTTGTGCTTACATTAGTAGATAATAGTTTATGCCACAAACAATTTAAGTTTATTTTATCATATGCTTTCTCATAATCGATAAAAACAGTGTATAATTTTTGACCTGAAGTTAGTACTTTCGATATTATGGAATGTAGAATAAAAATGCAATCTGTAGTGCTTTTCTTTTTCTGATAACCAAATTGGTTTTGTGTGATTATGTTGTTTCTATTTGCCCAGACAGTTAAACGGTTTAACAATATTTGCGAGTATACCTTTGCTAATATATTGTTTAGCGTGATTCCCCTATAATTTTTTGCTTCATTTGGATCACCTCCTTTAAATATTGGGATGATATATCCTAGGCCCCAACTATTTGGATATTCTGAGTTATTATATATCTGGTTGTATATTGATACTAAATATGGGGATATGGCCTCGTAAGAAGCTTTTATTAATTCTGCTGTTAAACGGTCTGGTCCACATGCTTTATATAGACCTAAAACAAAGATTATACGGAAGCCAGACATTAAGGGCTTTGATGATAAATAAACATATCAAAGTATCAATTAAAATTGTTCGCACCTAATCACAATTATGCAAACATGGCTTTGCACCTCCATACGGATGAAAGGAAGTTGAGACATGAGAATTATGCCAGATAAATTATGGTTTAAATAGTTTTAAATGAAAATAAATGTAGGTTTCTTAATATCAAAAGAATTGCGCTAAATGACAAAAATGTTAACACCATTATAATCAACTGGTTTATGAAGTTATAATAACTTAAACAAACATGTCAAAATATAGAGTCTGGTTTTGTCTAACAAAATCATGATGTCATTTCATTTTAAATCAATAATAAGAATATCTTACAAACATTTGTTATGCAATTTTATCATATTTTACGGCATAATACAAACTCCTCAGCTTCACATGCGGATTTATTATTCCTTAATTACACACATTCCGGTGTGTATTTAAACGGTAACTTATACCCATTTTCTATCACATCCAATATATATCTATTATCAGACACGTGCAACCATTCCTTTCTTTTCTGTCTTAACCTACCAATAGGTGAACAAGGAATTGATTTATCTAAATCATTTAACCCTTCAATCTCATTATCAGATGATTTTCCCATATCTACATAAACCGATTCTTTCTGGAAAATACAATTTTCCCCGGTCATTTTATGGACCGACGTGTCTAAAATATCTAAACTACTTAACTTATTGTTCTGATAAGAACTGCTCTGTTTGCATTCGTTCTTCCAGTGTCCTGCCTTGCCACAGATGAAACACAAACCCGTACGTTGTCTTTTACTCTGCTGTGTGGATTCCTGCGAATCAGGTCGCTTGTATGGCCAGTTATTCTTTGCCTTTTTGGACTTATCCGTCCTCGCCTTTCTATTGGCACGTGCTTCCGCCTTGTAAATCCGTCTTTCATCTTCGCTATCGCTGGCTATAGGGTTTGTTTCGTATTCACTAACCACTCGCCACCCCAATTCCGAAGAATCTGCTAATTGTACTAGCTTCTGTCTGCGTTTCAACAAATCCCTAGCTAAAATATAAAATCATGTGTTAGCCCAAACCAGACTTATGAAAACCGCATAAATATTTCGTTGGCCTGTAACACCGTGCTAATATCACGGTCAATCATGACTCATTTATAAGTCAGGTTTACATTGTACGGTATACATAAAACAAATGTTTACCTTGGATGATAGCATCTCTAGCAAACGACATATCTTGCGCGTCTATTGCAGACTGAGCATTGTCAATCTTCTCAATGACTTTATGATTAACTTTATCTTGTTCCTCATTGCTTTTGCGTTTGAATTTTGGCAAATCTATAACAGAAGAAGAAGAAGCTTTGTAACTTATCTTATCTATCATCTGGCTGATGTTTCCTAATACATTGTAATTCCTCGTTATTCTTCCGCATAACCTCTTGAACCTTTTCTTCTATGAAGACATTCATTTCCCCCATGTTCGTTGTCGATTCCTCCATTGTAAACTTGTCAAAAATAGGTGTGTCTATCAAAGTCGTACTCTGAACTGATCTACCCCGTGCTAGATTCCCACCTAAACCTGTTTGACCACTCACGAATCACGTGACCCTACGCACCAGTGATTCGTCCAATATAACACATAATTTCTTTGTTCGGTTAAGACATACGTTCTGTGGCTATACTCCGTAACTCAGAACTTAAAATTATCCCAAGGTTAACTGTATAATTGATATGCTCGTATTGTATGCATATATGACTATAAGCGTTGTAGCCTAGTGGTAGCCTAGTGGTAAGTACCGCGGGTATTTGATGCGCAATGTCTGTGTTCGAGTCTCACCATCGGTATGTTTTTTAAATCGAAGAATATATTTTTTGCAGTAAAATGAATCATTTTTCTGTGTATCTCGTGTTCGTGGATCATATACATGAACGTGATAAATATACATAAAAATATCATACCACTTCAATGTGTGTTACTGTGCCTGCAAGACGTATGCATTTTATATCTGCAAATAATGAATATTTCATCATTGTCAGTGGTCGAAAATGTGTTAAAGGATTCAAATTACAGTTTGTACTTGCTTAATGAAAAATGATTTAGTTAAGCGATTGCTATCATTTTAAACTGAAATCGTGTATGAAATGATCTTATGTAAGTGTGATTGCGATTGCCCAGCAGAACTAAATGCGATTGAACTTATTTGGGCTCATATAAAGGTCAGAGTGGCTGCAGCCAATATGAGTTTTAAGATGTAAGCTGTTCTGATGCTACCTGAAGATGCGATTTCAGACATGTCTGTCCACATCTGGGAGAAATGCTGCCAGCACGATGAGGATGTGGAAAAACGCTTTCGCCAAAATGACATACCCATTGACAAAATGGTCGAAAGTTTCATAATAGGTGTGAGTGATGAGGAGGCCACCTCAACCGCCGACGAATCAACTGATTGCTCAGACACGGACACTGCATTTGAAATGGGAAACTATTTGATATATTGAATGAAACATTATGTTTCATACACTCTATTTGTATGACATATTTTGTTAATTGTAACATATTGAAATGGAATAAATAGAGAAATCCAAAGAACAGTACAATAAAGAGAGAAAAAATGATAAACAGAAATTAATGTATGACAAAATACATTAAAACTTTATTATTCAATTTAATTAAATTGTATAAATAATAATCTAAGACACTTTCTAGGGAAGAAAAAATTCTTTGTTTGGACTCGAATCAGCAATGTTTCGATTATGTAGCGCTGTAGCCTGTAAGCAATCATAACCGCGACGTATTTGTAACCGATTTTTAGCCGATAAAGCCTAATCACCCTACAGTATAATGGTTGAGTCTGTTTTCAGTGGTCATGTTAACGCCGGCGGACTATAGCAGTAAGGAGGAAATCGATAACATTGACAAAACGTCATTGTTTGTAACAGTCAATATCAAATTGCAGGTAAAACGAACATATAAAGGTATAGATGTCAAATCAGCGCGTTTATAACATAGCGTAATGGATACGCATCAGCAACTCAACGCAGACTATCCCCGTTCGAATCCTGAAATTCATATTCTTTCATAAATTATTTTAGCGAGATAGTATAATGCTTTTCACGAAATATGCGTGGTGTATCGCAGCAAACTAGATAAATATGTGTAAACATAAAACTATTTTTGCAGAACAGATTGAAAAGTGTTTCGTGTTGTCACAGCAAGACAGAGACATTGTTTCAAAAGTTTACGACTTCTTTGAACAAGAGTGTTCTTGTCAGAAAAAGAACTACAGTGACTTGGGTGTCAGAAAGGACGGTGTCGCGAATAAAAAGGACGGTCGTGAAAAACGTTTAAAAACAAGAAGTAACAAGTTATATATCATTGGATTGCTTTGATCTCGCTTTAGTTCGCAAAACAGTAAATGGTGATTTTAGACAAGATTCATCGGTCTTTTTAATAACTCCATCACAAACACTGCTGATGGCCATGCTAAACTGTATATATACATGCTAAAGCAATATTTTGCGTACGAGTTTGTTCAATATTGCTATGCTTATGTTATTGTTTTAATTGTTCAAAAAAATACGAATATATATTATGATGATAACAAAGAGCATAATATAGATAAAAATAAAATGTAACTTGATAATTTTTATATAGAAGAATAAATTAAGAACAAATATTTTGTAGAAGAATTTTATCACTGCGAATAACAATAAAACATATATGTTAGGCTCTAACCTGAGTAACCTCTAGATTGCTAAGTGACTGCTCACCTTATTGAGTTACAGAGAAATAATTATTCATGTTTCGAAATTCAGTCTGTACGACACAAGCGTTTATTGACCGATTCTCTAAATAATCGCCCCTTTCTATGCAAAATGAAATTGTCGGCTAATTAGCGTAAGTAAATATTATTGTACCATCATATATTGGCCCTACTATAAAAGAGTAGCAGCCTTGAGTCCTAATCAGTCAAAATAATTTTATTTCAGGAATAGAAAACGGGTACTTCACAGCTGCATAGGGGCGCCTGTCTGGATATATACACAGATCAATGAATTTATTGACAATACACGCTATTGCAGGTACACTACAATCAACACGATACATTACTATAACGGCGTTTTATTAACATACGTTAATAGGAAAACGATCTTATACAACGAGTAGTTCAAATTCGTGCACATCTCGATAAAACTGTTTTTTCACGTGTGAACATTTAAGAAGAAACTAAACATTTAAACTGGGAGGTAACGATTGATTCTACAGTTATTCCGTATCCTACAATAATATTGGATTTAAATCATGGCACGTCTGGGGGAAAATACGAGTATGGTCGCATCGGTAGAACAAAATAAAGATGAGGTTAAAAATATGAAGGATTTCACGCGAAAATGTCGACTGGATGATTTTGAGTTTGTAGTGGAAGGAAAATCCCTCCATGTATCGAAGTTAATTCTTACTCTTGTTTCCCCCATATTCCAGCGAATGTTCCAATCTGAATTTCGGGAAGGTCATGAGTCCCGTTTAGAACTTCCTGGAAAATCTTTCGAGCTGTTTCATCAGTTTCTACAAAGTATATATCCATGTGGATTAGGTGTGGTGACAGATGAAAATGTTTTTGACATTCTACCACTGGCGGAGGAATATCAAGTGTCAGATCTGAAGTCGAAGTGTGCCACATGTTTGCTGCGAAGTCTCGGTGATAGTTTTACTGAGGCCTTGTTTTATGGCACGGACTCGGTCTCGGTAACACACTTATTTCGCGTACTTGAAGCTGCATCTTTGTACAGTATTGAAGAAGTTATTGACAGATGTTCAACGCGTATCGCTGAACAAAGAATGACACACGAAAAACTGCAGAAGGTCGAGTCAGGCTTTTCTATTCCACCTGAAACAAAAATCATTTTACGTAACAATGTGATTCTACACATGCAAGCAAATATGAAATATCGATGACATTAATTTTTTAGACCTTGAGACTCCCGAGGGAAGCTTATACGGCGTATAGTATAGAATGATTTTATCAATAAGACGTTAATTAGTGTTACATTAGATAATGCAATATCTGCTGTCTTTTTTCCAATTACTTGTACCAAATTTAGTATATTATTATTATAAACTTTATAAACTGCTAAATGTCTTGAAAAATGATCGTGAAGATCCAGCACTGTGTGTTCATATAGCGTGATAATATTGGGCCCGTTTTATCAACATTCTAACGCACGAAATTTTCGTAAGATTTTCTTACAACGTTCTTACGATCTCAAGAGCGTTTTATCAAAATGTTCGTACGCATGCAGTCGCTACGAATTCGTAAGTTTTAACGAAAATGCTACGAATGGTTATAGGTATTCGTACGTTCGTAACAAAAAATGATATTAATACGTCACATTAATCAACAACAGTTATCAACTTTTTTATCAATTCATCTACTTCATATCACATGAATTGTCTGGCATTTCTGAAAAAGTAAAGTCAATACATTAATAAGTATTTATTGTTATCTTTTAAGTGTAAGATGATTCCATACATACTAGCTGATGCAGTAGTCAATCAAAGTTATTATCAGTCACAAAGTAAAACTACTGAAAACCAAAAAGTAATTTGAAGATGGGATAAGAAGTGTGTACATTGAATTAAAATGTATGGTTTACATTTAAAGTACAGTATCAACTATGTTATACAACCTTTTAAATTGAATATTGTTATTTGATTACTGCTAAGCATAATTTTTAATTGTAAGACATGAACTGGATGAATATATATTAAGACAGGTAAATTATTACCATTTGACAATTTAATGGTTTGTTTGATTGTTCCTAATTATTTTATGAACTCTTATAAATCATTGGAATTACAGTGGCTGTGACTTTAAGCAGCACTTCACATTTCTTTAACAAGTCTGCATCATTAACATCACCAGCTGAATGACATCCTCATTGAAATTTGACTGCAAATAAAGTATCAAATCCTCAATAAATTAAATCTTCCAGTTAGACCTCAAGACAATAATAAATTATTTAAGCAAGGTTTTATCTTCACTCAATATACTTGTTCTGAAGCTGTGTAGTAGAGTGTGACGAAACCTTGCGAGAGTTGGGGGGTCGAGCCCCCCGCTGGGTGTACATCCACCTGCATTTACATGAAGGTATCAGCAGTATAGTGACGTAAGTGGGAGGAGAGCAGCGGTGTGGGGGTGATACAGCCAACTGGTTAGTACAATTGGTAGAGCGCCCTGCTGGTGTAGAGGGGGGTGTGGCTTCGAGCATCAAGCGCCACACTTCTACAGTACTTTCATATTTCAGTTCGAACTTCTTATGACCAGCCCCTGTTGGGTAAACATTCGCATCTTAGTCATCAGACCTGCAATAGCAAACCTGATCACCCCTGATGTTTTAAGAAATATAAGACAGGCATATCTGCCGGATTATCGTATTGAAAACTGTTCAGTGTCCAGTTACGTTGTCCCAGTACTTTTAAGCAGCAGTTTCCATTCAAACTAAAACTGACAAGGGATTCTTTTCAGTATTTTGAATACGTTCGATAGAATATGTTTACATAAACGGAACACAATATAATACATGTATGCATTCGTTCTTTCGACTTTGATGAGTCATAAGGAAATCACTTCTATATAAATAATGTAATCTTGAAAAATTATTTTTTATTTAAATTTATAAGTTATAAGAGACCAACATATTTGTGCGTGTTATACGCTCAATTAAATATGTATATGGCTCATCTTAATGCAACAATATTTAAATGGGCTTCATTCAGTGCTGTTCAAGTACTACAATGTTTAAAACGTCTTATATTCATCATTTTGGGCTCCTTTTATACAAGGAAGTTTTCCATTGCGCCATGCAAAATACATGCTGTGTTAAATGTTGGTTGATATTCGAATATATGTATAGATCTAACCTCGTATTTACCATAACGTCACGAATAATGATTATATAACAATCAATTTTTCATTCGTTAAAGGTAAACATTAGTGGTCTTTTTTTTAAAATGCTTGGCCCGTAATGTCCCTAAATATGGTCCGAAGCGTCTGGTCCGTAATGCCCGTTGTCCGAAGTGTCCTGTCACCCGCGAGATACGTCTCTTTTGACCTCACCGTGAAGAGCGTGTAATAATTTACTGTGCGCACGAACATTCTTATTCGTAAGATCACTGTCATACTTACGACCGTATTTTCGTAAGCCAATTCTTACGAACACTTCGTATCTTACGAACGCTTGTTCGTACGAGTATTGATAAAACGGGCCCATTATGTATACCTGTTGTATAATATGCTCAAACGCAAAACAAAGTGTGCACTTTTGATTTTTTGATTTTCTGATAATCCAATGATGGAATATTATCATGTGTGGTATTGTTTTTTAGCTTATTCACTTACCTTTCTAACTAATGTGTTTATTGTTTTGAATTTCGTTAAAACGTACGACGCGTCTACATGCAGTAGGGGTCAAAATAAAGAATACTCAAATAGCCAAAGGAATGTTTTCTTGCGTAGATAAAATGTAATTTCTTGCAAAATGATGTTTATTTTGCATTGATATCTGGTACGACCGCCATTCCATCTTATACATCTGTAGCAGAGACGGTTTGGTACCGACGTCTCATGTGCTTCAACTCAATGTGACGGTCCAGTCTGACGCCGGTCACGCGTGGCCTGCCGGATCGGGGACGATCGGCACAGTACCCGTTAGCAAACACCTATCACGTAACTTGATTATAGTGTTTCTATATTAGTTAAAAGCCCGTGAAACTGAAACTGAAGCGACTGAGTCACCTCTGACCAGCATCATTAAGGCGTCAATACGCTGATGGTCATCATTTTCGGATTTTGCGAATGGCTAAAGGGGTATTTGTATGCCGATTTACTATTAATAAATGGTAAATGGTTGGCTACTATTAAAGACCGACTCGATCAATTAAACAGTAGTGACACTGTACAACGACACAAGATTTTAATGAGGTAAAGAGCTAAAGCGAAGTCTTATTAGACTGAATTAAATCGAGATACATATTGACAATGCGGTTGAACTCATATTCAACCGAAAACATTTGTTAGTTATGTTTTTATATTAAAAGGAGTATCTACATGTATAGAAATATCGATTTTATAATTATAGCCTTGCTGTTTGGAGAATAAAAGTAATATAGAAAGAATATTGAATTCTTATTACATACTTTATATGTACCGACTGTGCAGAGTAAATATACAGTAGCTATGAATGTATGGCTGGTTATAGAAAAGACATACCGGCATTACTTAATTCCTACAATAACGTATAATCAAAGAAATATGCGGTATTGTACGAGTGATCATAAATCACGCAAAATATTAAACGAGTTTTCCGAAACGATACTTCACTGGCTTTGTATCGTTTTCTAAAAACGACATGACATTTTAAGTAATTATTATCACGAATGTGGTGTTTTAGTTATCTATTGAATTGCAAGTAAATCAACTTTACCGCGCGCAATAGAAGACGCTGCCGTCATTGCGGCCATACATGCTGATTTCCAACGGATTATTCACTCTAATGAACATTAATGATCTTCCCAACTGGACAAACAGATTTTGCTTATTTTATACACAATAAAATGTCACGAGTTCAGTCCCTTCTATTTGCCTTCTATAGTATTTAAATATATAATTAATACAATGGGTTTAGCGCTTTTTACATCTGACCTCTTTCTGCAGCTGAAATCGCACTCTATGAACGAGTATAGAGTTTGGATGCTTCATACATATTGTAGAACGTTACACTGTACCTTGTATATTTATAACCTTCCCTGCTTGACATCAACATTCTTCACTCACTGGGAATTACTTTTCCCCATGGCCAGATATGACGTGTTTGCTTACCGCTAATTTATAATTGGTCACTAATACTAACCTGATGCGAAATAATGAAATTTCCGACCCCACATGAGGTCACTTAAGTCATTTTGAGAATTGGAAAAAGGTATTCTCACAATATGACACAATATCAATACTGCATGATAACAGGATCGGATGTGAAGTCTGGAAGTAATTTTGCATCGCCGTTGAAAGTTGTGTGTTTATTATTTAGCAGTAAGATAACAAGTCCTTTCGGACATTAGTCTAGTCCCTGGACTTATTTGTGTGATTTTTTTGTCCAGAGCATTTCTTTGTATGTTCGTGTACAGGGATACCTGAAGTTCAATTTTAGCGGGGGTGGACAGTTGACATCATGTCAGTTTCCATGGAAACCAAGATGGCGGCAAGGATGGCCGCCATTTCATGAACCCTTGAATAGTCTTACTGTAACGATTATTTCTATTAAGTGCAAACAGGTGTTGATTTTAATGTGTATGATAATTTATGTACAGATACAGAGCTCTCTAATGAACTGCCTGTCACGGTCACTAAAAGTCACTGTCAAGGTCATTTAAAGGTCAAAATGTAAAAAAATGATAAAAACGCGTTTTTACCCAATGTCGTTTTAATTCATCTTCACAGTTTTGACCGTAGACAAGCAAAAGGTATTTTGCACTACCTACTATCAATATGATTGACCACAAAACTTATTTCATGGTCAACAATTGAATAATCATATAATTAGAAACAATTATGTGACACCACATCAATCTGCAATCTTCTGCTGAATACGCGCGTTTAGCTTATAAATACATATTTTGCGTTTGGTTGCATGAAATGAGTAAGCACAGTTTCTGTTTACACGTATATGTAAATGTATTTGCTGCTCACAGACTAAAAGAAAATCAAGGTCAACATTACTATTGAACTGTTGCCCAAGTTCAAGGTTATTACATGTTGAAAACGAAAAACATGTTGATAATATGTTTTTATCTTGTTAAAAGTTCAGTAGTATTAGTGTTTCATAGGTTAGGCTACAAGTAAGTCTTTTGTCTTTACATGTGTTCCATGCAGTTTTCCGTAGAATACGCGCGTATAGCATAACAATACATATTTTGAGTTTTGTAAGCACAGATTCTGCATTTATGTAAATATATTTGCTGCTCACAGACTAAAAGTAAATCAAGGTCAAAATTTCCATCGGACTGTTGACCAAGGACACCAAAGGTCAAGGTCATTACATGTTGAAAACGAAAACAAATGTTTTTGTCTCGTTATAAGTTCAGCCGTATTAGTGTTTCATAAGTTATGCTTCCACTTTACCTGTGTTCAATGCAATTTATAACAAAACTTAATTTAGGGTCCTAATTTGAATAATGGTATAATTAAAAGGAATTTCGAGGTACCACCTCTATCTATATTTGTGCATAGAATATACTAGTATAGCCAATGAATGCATCTTCTGCGTTTGTTTAAGCACACATTCTATATGTACACGTGAATGTGTTTTCAGCTCATTGACTAAAATGAAGTCAATGTTACCAGCCAAGGGCATGGGTCAAGGTCTTTTGAGGTCAAATCAATAAAAACATTAAATTGTGTCTTGTTTCATTACAAACGATAATGAGATGAAGTGATTAGTATTTGATTCTAAATATGATACTGAATCTAGTCTTATCATTTTATTTAGTTGACAAAACAAAATATTATCATTTCATACATGACTAGTTTGATTCGGTACTTTTTATGTCCCCACTTTGAAAGGAGGCGTATAGATTTGCCCTTGTCCGTCCGTCACAAAATCAGAATGTGAAGTTGTACACTTTGGATTTTGTGTGTGGCTGTACCCAGTAAGTGTAGAGTCATGGCCCTTGATTTTGTGGAAGTATGTCATCATGAGCATGCAATTTTGTGTCGCACATATTTAAGTATGGGAGCCAGAGTCATGTAACTTGACAGGAATGTTAACCATCATTGGAAATTGTGAACTTTGGGTAGATAGCTTGATGCTGTTTCCAGTAAGAATAGAGTGACAGTCCTTGACTTACTTGAGTTGCTAATACTAAGCATGGACGCATGTGTCACAGCTATTGTGATGGGTATATGAGCCAGAGACATGAAATTTATGAGCAATGTTAACCAGCATGTGAGGTTGTGTATCTGGGTTTTGGTGTGGGAATGTGTCTAGCAGCAGAGTTATGACCCTTGACATAATTAAAATTAGGCATTTAGTATAACACTTATCTCAAAATGTATTTGGTTTACAGTATTAAACCTTCAAAAAAATATAATTCTACATGTGAAGTTTTGCACCTGGGGACAAGATTAAGGCCACTATTACTAAAAATAGCAAAACAGGTTTTTACTTAAGATATTCAGTTCAAATTAACGTATAGTGATAAATATTATATGTAGGTATAACATGTTTTAATTTGCATTACAAATAACCGAAAATGAATTGCAGTTACGGCCATCAAACTTTCCTGGATTGTTTATTAGAACGTGAAGTTGTGCGCCTGGTAATGCTGATGCCCTTGCTTTTGTGACAAAGTCGGGAAGTTGGGGCATCTGTGTCCTATGGACACATTTTTAGTTTATTAATGCAATACAAACGGAACACAAATCAGAATCATAATGTCATATAATAACATGAATATTCATCATTCAAATAACCTGACATTACAGAGTATCTTCACAAATACAGGTATTCATACAAGAACAAACAACAGGTATATGATAACTATCTACACAATTATTATGCATGTACATGTAACATCATCTGGTAGATATGAACATTTTTGTACTTAGATTTGTGGTATAAAATCAGTACTCAACAAAATGGAAAAGTTTGAATTCTTCAAGTATTTGTGATATTTAGTTGCACTAAAAGGCATTGTATGTCCATTGCCTTTTCCACGTGATGCAGTGTGTAATGAAGCTCAAACATCGTTTCACGTCGGCAGTTTGGCTTGATAACAAGGACCAAGTTCTCCTCAGCTTTTATAAACACATCTTCTGGAGTGTTGGCTTGTGTATGGCAACATTTATCAATATTTCTTCTAAGTGAGCCTTTAAGGCAGACAATTTAGTTCCAACGTTGCCTGAATTGTCACGTCCTTGAATTGTCAGCTTCTTCAGATCGTAGTTTCAGCAACTCCAGAGATATCAGTGTCATTTTTACTGCAAAACATTCAGTTGGCATTCAACTTCGTATGGTGCTGCTTAACATAAGTTCAACATTGGTCCATATGTTCCTTGTATTTGTTCTGATCCATCTGCTCAGAAGAGTCTGTAGTTTCATCTAATTGGAACCTGATGTCCAAAATGTGCATTATCATACATAGTGGAATCCTCACCCAGTTAACGCCACACTGCATGGCAAAAAGAAAATCATACTGCTTTTCCAGTGACATAGATGTGACGGTTCTAGCATTTTATTTCTGAAACACATTGCTAAAGATGGCCTAGAGGAGACAATGATTTTCATGGATCTGGTTCTTGATGGTAATACATGTAGCTGTTAATTACGTTATGTTATTACGATGGTGTTCTTCAGCTTTGTGTGAACGGTCAGGTATTTGAATAAAGAATGTTCATGTTATTATATGACATTATACAAAGGTTCAACTGATTCTGATTTTATTGCATTAGTAAACACGAAATAGCTTCCAAAGGATGATCGGCACAAATTGAAATAAGTGAAGATATTGTTATTTTACTGGTTAAGAATTTCTTATAGCACGAACACATGTTAATAGAATGAATAGATAAAGACAACGAAATATTAAAATTCTGCTTTCATTCAATGTTTTAACTTATATCTATGTAGTAAAAAATATAGCAGGTGTGGTAGACATAGTTTGTTACATGCCCAAGTTACCCAACAGGATATAATAAAACACGTAAATAAAATTTCATCAAATCTCCATTACAGGACGATTGTGGTAATGTCCATTGACCTTTCAGATATTTCCATAAAATAACTGTTTAGGTGCATATTTGATAAAATAACATATATCGATACATAAATACAATATTTACGCATTTAACTCGTGTTTATATGAATGTTTTTTATGTATACAAGGTGTAATAAATAATAATTGGGCCTGTCTACTTTAATCTATATCAGATATTTTAAACTTTCAAATCGATGAAGGCATTTAAAGCTTAGATAATATTTATCCCATAGTTCATTTGATTTGGTCAAGAAACTTTAACTAAATGTTTAAAGCAAACCAGATTTCTTCGAACATTTATTTCCACTGTATTTTGTGTTGAATCCCTCTGTCTATCACAACTATAGTGAACATATTTATTACTGTTGACTTTGTCTGATTAACATCGACTAAGATAAAAGTGAGAAAAAAAGAACAAGAAAAGAAATGATCAACCTGTAAGCAAGAAACTCATATCACGACTATTTGCTCATTGAAATGTTATTCCTCTTATAACAACATGGGAATTTCGTGTCTTTACGAATGCACGATTGTATGATTTAAGCGATATCAGCACTCGCATAAATACCGTAATCATGTGACATCGTAACCGAATCGATTTGCCTTAGTTTCTGTTCTATTTTGTTCTGCATTATAACTTATTAAGCACATAATTGTTCACATGCATTGAATGGTCTGAAAACCGTACACGATTTATTAAGTTAATTTCAATAGAATATTCATTTTCGTGATTTGTATTGTTATTACTTAATTTGTTAGCAACAAAGTATTTAATAATTTAGAAATGTTCGTAGTCTTCATATGGAACTTCGCCTCTATTGAAGAAAAACAATGGAATACTTTTGTTTTATCAAAAGCAAATACGTTGTTAATTTATAAAGTTTTATTGATTAATTCCTACTGTTTGTAACTAACATCTCATGTTCCAGTCTAATGTGTTCTGGTTCTTTGCCTCTATTGAATACCAACAATGGGATATTTTTGTTTTATTAAAAGCAAATACGTAGTTATCCTGAATTTCCACTTCAATATAATGAAAATACGTAAATATGTTTTAAAGTGAATGCAAGTACATGTACATCAATCGCATATTTGATGTGGAAAATGTGGTATGGACCATGTATGATATATAAATGTACAGAATACTGAAGCAGTAGACACTTTAAAATTACTTTATTCAGTCATCATGTATAATGTTGTCGATGTGCATGTTGTGTATGTATATATGCCTATATACTTTTCATTTCTAAATTTGTATGTCAAGATGACTAGTCTATAGAATCAGTGAAGATCTTGAGCACCACGAGGCATGTATGCATTGATAAATGTTTTTTGTCAGTTGATAGAAAAGGACTGGAAATAGTGTCATATTTAGTATTAAAGCCTAATCACTTTCATCTCAGTATCGCTTGTAATAAAAGATGAACATCATGTTATGTTTTAATTGATTTGACCTCAAATGACCTTGTCCTCTGCCCTTGGCGGGTGACCTTGATTTTACTTCAGCCAATGAGCGGCAAACATATTCAAATGTAATATACACGTTCAGTATACATAAAAGAAAAAATATATACAGAACGTGACTTATATGCATTCATTGACTATACTTGTATATTCTACGCAAAAAATATAGATAGAGGTGGTGTCGGGTAATTCCTTATAAAGGCACCTGTTATTCAACTTATGGCCATAAACTAAGTTTGGCAAATTTTGACCTTGATTTTCAATTTAGTCTGTGAGCAGCGAATACATTTACATAAATGCAGAATCTGTGCTTACGCATTTCATGTAGCAAAACTCAAAATATGTATTTTTAAGCTATACGCGCGTATTCTACGGAAAATTGCAGATTGAAGTGATGTCACATAGTTCCTTCTAATTATATGATTATTCAACTTATGACCATGAAATAAGTTTTGTTGTAAATCATATTGATATAAAGTAGTGCAAAAGTACTTTTGCATGTATACGGTCAAAACTGTGAAGATGAATTAAAACGACTTTGGGTAAAAACGCGTTTTTGAACATTTTTTACATTTTGACCTTTAAATAACCTTGACCTTGACCTTTAGTTACCTTGACAGGGAGTTCATTTGAGAGCACTGTATCTGTACATAAATTATCACACACATTGAAATCAATAACTGTTTGCACTTAATAGAAATAATCGTTACAGTAAGACTATTCAAGGGTTCATGATATGGCGGCCATCTTGGTCGCCATCTTGGTTTCCATGGAAACTGACATGATGTCAACTGTCCACCCTCGCTAAATTGAACTTCAGGTATCCCTCTACAAAAATATAAAAAGAAATGCTCTGGACAAAAAATTCACACAAATAAGTCCAGGGACTGTACTACATGGAAAACAGTAATTCCCAATAATTCTGATGTTCAATTGGACTGTTTCTCATCATATACATTTATAGCTCTTTTGGTTAACTAATTTTCTCAGAAAAGAGCAAAGTTAAGTGACATTTGTATCGTCACCTTTTTTCACAGATAGTTATTGCACAATTCTGAATTGTTTTTAAATTTTATTCATCAACTTATCACTAATTGAGTTATTATTTACAAATATCACTATTGTAATTATGAACATTTTGTACATTATATTATTATAAAACATCGCGTTATTAACAAATTGAACATTAAGGAATTGTTCATGTGATAAATAGAGCACAGAGTACAATCTTACTCATTGTTTCAAAACATTTACCCTGTCAAATTAATATAAGGTTGAAAGTTTTCAGAAATATTCTCAGAAAGCTATCCTCCTGCAAAGAAATGATTGAATTTTCAGTAAAAAACTTAGTTTGACGATATTTACAATTTACAGTATCAAGCATGAACATGTTATTCTTTTAGTGACGTAAGTGGGAGGAGAGCAGCGGTGTGGGGTGATACAGCCAACTGGTTAGTACAGTTGGTAGAGCGCCCTGCTGGTATAGAGGGGGCTTGGCTTCGAGCACCTCATCAAGCGCCACACCACTACAGTACTTTCATATTTCAGTTCGAACCTCTTATGACCAGCACCTGTTGGGTAAACATTCGCATCTTATATAATTAGTCATCAGACCTGCAATATCAAACCTGATCACCCATGATGTTTTAAGAAATATAAGGCAGACATATCTGTCGGCTTATCTTGTTGAATACTGTTCAGTGTTCTGTTACATTGTCCCAGTACTTTTTAGCAGCTGTCCACCGAAGTTTTTCGGCTTTCTCTGAGAAGTTAGTTTGCCTAGTTATTTTACATGAATATGCCTTACCGCTTTAAAGTTTAATAATGGCAAGAATTAAACTTTTAAGTGTAAGGTGGTAGAGATTTTTTTTTAAATGGCACAATGAAAAGCAGCGCTGAATGGAGTACGGGAGGTAGAAATATGTAAAATATAGGTATGAAATGGTGGCCTCTGTGGCATAACACGGTCGAATTTTGGGGACCCATTCATGAGCTTTGCACAAGTATAACTTTGTGTTAAAAGTATGGAACCACCAAGTCAGACTTAAGTAAAACCCTTGTCACAATTGAATAAGAAGCCCATTCGTCATACACTCTGAGCTTGCCTGTTGATTAGGTTTCAATGAAATAGTGTAGACATTAAAACTTGCATATTGATTTAGCGACAGTTGACACTTGATAATTTGAGTGGTAGAACATTTTGTTATTAAGTTCATTACAAAAATTTGGTATCAACTTGTATTACATTCTTCCTCGAACAAATTCGATTTCATTGCCAACCTGTCATCTGACTTTGGAATAGAATTCAAAATGTTTTCAAAATGCAATTGAATGGTTTTTAAATCATCCAGTACGTTGATATCCATAAACCAGTCGATTGTATTTACTTAACCAAAGTAAACATGAGTAACAAAATGGGAATCAATATATAACATTGAAAATTAAATGTCATACATAGTTCTGCAACAGTGAAATGAGAAAAGAAGCAAGTGCATGTTTCATTATGGGGTCAAAGTTGAAGGTGTTGGCAATCACGTTACAAATGAAATATAAAATATAAAACAGCTTGTAGTTCTATATGTTTCTGAACAAGGTAAGTTTTTGGTGACTATATAAATATATATTAATCGCACATTGTGCGGTTAAAGTATTTTATTACAGTCGTATTTTGTTTTAGTTTTCTTAAGAGATATATATTGCTATTTCGTGCTGGATTAGTAACAGTTTGTATGTTGTTATGTACGTAATGGCTAATTGCTTTTAATGATTAGTTAATGCCTACTTAGTCAATTTATGTATAAATGTTGGAAATCAACGACTATATAGCGATTATGTATGAGGTTAGCTAGCTGTTAAATCGATTTAAACCCCCAGTATTTTAATTGACAGTTCAAAGGCTGAAATAAACTGTATAGTTATTATTTCTTTTTTTGTGTTTTGAAAGTATGTTATATTTCCCTTTCCCCTGTGGAATTCTTTCACTTTATATAGTGTTGACATTATTTGCTGCCCAGTTTCGGCCTATTGTTGACAGCTGACTTGACTTGTCCTGTGATCTTTTCCATCCATTAACCCCCCCTTCACTATGGTCTTTGATTCTCCTAGTTATTCCTGATGGTATGCCAGGACATTCCTTGCGCCTCTGTTCCTTAACGTAGTACCCTTGGATGGATTGTTGTGTTCCCGTGTGGGGAGGCACTGTCTTATGTATGTGGCGTTCCCTGTAGCAACTTATTCTCTCTCTCTCTCTCTTCAGAGAGGCATAAGCCACTTCCTCAAGTGCCTAATGTTTTATGGATTGTTGTTTATACGGGGGTCTGTGTGGGGAGGCACTGTCATGTGTATGTGGTGTTCCCTGTAGCTACTTATTCTCTCTCTTTTATGTTAAATTTCATTTCCCTATCACTAGTTTCTAGGGTTTGTTTGATTAAATTAACAATATTATCCGGTTGACTCTACATTAAGTAATTAATTTGATATTTTATGGTGATTTCACATTCTGATACTAATAATTTAGTGAATGGGAGGAAGGCCAGTATAAGGCTGCTTTTTCTTTCGTGCTGAATTATACACAGTGTGTCTGATGGTTAATTGCTATAATGATTAGTTACTGCCTAGTTAGTCAATTTATGTGTTTATGTTGGAACTCAATGACCATATAGCTACTGTGTGTGAGGTTGGCTATCCGTTCAATCAATTTAACCCCCAGTGTTTTACTGACAGTTCCAAGGCTGTAATTCGCTGTACATATGATTATTATTTATTTTTGTGTTTTACATGTATGCTATATTTCCCTTTTCCACTGTGCACTTCTTCCACTTTATATAGTGTCCATGTTATTTTCTGCCCAATTTCGGCCTATTTTTGTCAACTGTTTTGTCTTGTCCTGTGATCTTTTCCATCTAATAACCCCCACCCCCCATTCACTGTTTGTCCTCTTTGATTCTCCTGTATGTGGCGTTCCCTGTAGCAACTTACATTATGTTATTTTATATTATTGATAGGTCGGTTAAAATATAAGCATACATATATTGAAAGTTAATTTACGAATTTGTACAAATCTTCATGCTAGCCAGGTGATTATTGTCCGACTATACGTGTACTTCAGTATTTACTTTAGTGATCTATTTTCAAACTTAATATGCTACTGAGTGAATATTGAGGTCACATTGACATTATTAAGCTAATCTCTGTGAAATAATCATTTCTAAATCCAAGCAACAATAACAATTTAAACGCTAAAACCAGGACTGATCAGCATTTTGTAAACATTTCATCTGAACTGATTGTCAACACAAACTTCTCCATAGGAAATCCAATATAAAATCATATCAAACATATCGGTAAAATATTGAAAATAGTTAAAATATAGTTTTAAAAGGTAAATTATATTGTCATTAGAAATTTTACCCAATGATTAAATGCAAATATTTTTGACATTAATTTAATTCAAGATTTGTTAGTAAAAAATGACTAAATCTAAAAGAATTTTGATTTAGTTATACAAATTTTCATCCAATAAAGTTTGTGAATACCGCCCCAGGCGTCACATTTTCACACCTCCTCTTCAATTATGACCCGCGGCAGTTCTCTGTTTCTTCTTCTTCTTCCAGTTTTGATGCAGGGCCACGTTTGTTACATAATCGCACCATTGACGTATTTGCTATATCATTTGTGTTTTACAGACGCTTTCAATATACGTGTTTATACATGATAAGGAAATTGAAACCGGCTGGCTGATGTTAAATGCAAAGCAAACGATTATATTAGATGTTCACAAGACCAAGGGGCACAACAGACGGTGGGGGGGGGGCAATTTTATTGCACCTGCTTCCGCTATATACTAGTAGTAAGGAGGAAGTCGATAATAAATCGATGCATTACACCTGAAGTGCTACAAGAGTACCACAGCCTTGAGTCCTAATCATTAGAAATAGTTATATTATAGGAATGACCCTTCACAGCCGACTGAAGGGGATGCAGGACCCACTTGACTCCCGGTGGATCCGGGCCTGGCTGAATATATATACATTGATCAATGCATTTATTGACGATACACGCTATTGCAGGTACAATACAATCAATACATGAATACGGCCTTATGTCAACATAACGTTCATAGCAAAAATATCTTATACACGTAACGAGTCGTTCAAATTCTCAGTTAACGACTGTTTTTTTTCACGAGAGTACATGTAGGAAGAAACTGAACATTTAAACTGTGAGTGCAACGATTGATTCTTCAGTTATTCATTACCTCACTTAAGATTGGATTTAAATCATGGCACGTCTGGGGAAAAATACGAGTATGAGTGCATCGATAGAACAAAATGAAGATGAGGTTAAAAATATGAAGGATTTCACGCGAAAATGTCGACTGGATGATTTTGAGTTTATTGTGGAAGGAAAATCGCTCCATGTTTCGAAGTTAATTCTTACTATTGTTTCCCCCGTATTCCAGCGAATGTTCCAATCTGAATTTCGGGAAGGTCATGAGTCCCGCTTAGATCTTCATGGAAAATCGTTCGACCTGTTTCACCAGTTTCTAAAATGTATATATCCATGCGGATTAGAAGTGGTGACAGAAGAAAACGTTTATGACATTCTACCATTGCGGATGAATATCAAGTGTCAGATTTGAAGTCGAAGTGTGCAACATGTTTGCGGCAAATTGTCCATAGTGTTGTGATTTCGGAAGAATACTTATTTCGCGTACTTGAAGCTGCATCTTTGTATGGTATGGAAGAAGTTATTGACGAATGTTCAACGAATCGCTGAACGCGTAAGAACGCTGGAAGAAATGGAGAAGGCTGAATCAGGTTTTTCTATTCCACCTGAAACAAAAATCATTTTACGCGACACCGTGATTCTATACATGCAGATGTGGTGTCCTGTTTGAATCAAACAACATGTAGTTGTTTAAATGTCACAACAGTTTTCTAATCACATATAATCCCTTTCATTTAAACAGTAGTGACACTGTACTAGGACACACATTTTTCAAGACGTAAATTGGCGTAATCTAAAGAAAAGTCTTATCATCCAACAGAAACTAGAACACTCGGAATTAAATCGAGAAAAATATTGACAATGCGGTTAAACTCATATTCATTCGAAAACTTGTGTTAGTTATGTTTCGATATTAACCAGAGTAAACTAAGAAATATTTAATTATATTACAACTTCATATGTCTTTATGGCTGGTTGTAGAAATGACATGCTGGCATGGCTAAGTTCCAACAATAACGTCTTATATAAGAAATACACGGTATTACTCGAGTGATCATTAATTACGCAATTTATTAAACGAGTTTCCGAAAACGATAAAGCGAGACTTCAGCGACATGACATTTTCCAAAAATTATTATCACGAATGTGGTGTTTCAGTTATATATTGAATTGCAAGTAAATCAACTTTACCGCGCGCAATGGAAGACGCTGCCATCATTGCGGCCATACACGCTGATTTCCAACGGATTATTCACTATTATAAACATAAGTGATCTTTCCAACTGGACAAACAGATTTTGCTTATTTTATTCACACTAGAATGTCACGAGTTCAGTCCCTTCTAATTGCCTTCTATAGTATTTTATATAATTAATACAATGGGTTTAGCGCGTTTTACATCTGACCTCCTTCTGCAGCTGAAATTGCACTCTATGTACGAGTATAGCGTTTGGATGCTTCATACATATAAAGAAAATCAAATTGTAGAACGTCAGTTTATCAAGTGGTTCCCCGTTGTCATTGTGTTGCAATGACCAGTTTGACAAGTGCACCATACAACTATCATTATGTGAGCACGAGCTGGGGCGCTCTTCCAGTTGACACTGGATATAGTTTGTTACCTACTAGTTCCCAACCCCCATTCTAGCGGGTCCAAATCATCATGTCCTTCCCAGTCCTGTATTATAGAGATACTCACAAACTATTGTACATAGATGCATCAGACGTAGGTGGTAGTTTGTTTGGGGTCCACATAAATTGATGTTATTGCAACCTTTTCAACAAACGTAAAAAAGCATACGATGTTCAAACTTTGCCCCGACTCCCTTTCATATATGCAAACTAATGCTTGTTCCCTGACCGTGTTCTGGCCTCCTTAGAAACTACTTCTGGACACGGATGAAAGTTGTGTGAAAAATATTATATTCCATCATGCAATTCTTGGATGTGACACTACATCAAAATTGTATGGTTTGAACATTGTATGCTACATCTATGTGTGTTGAAAAGGTTGCCAAGACCTCAATTTATGTGGATTTATGTTACAAATATATATTACATTCCCCATCATAAACTGTTTCTATAATTTATATTATTGATTTTGCAATATAACATTTGGTGAAAATTACTGTTTTGAAACTTTTACAGTGAAAATGAACGGGAAATCATCCGATTCCAAAATTTCCCCTTTTTTTTTAGTTTTACCCCAAAAATTACATTTCACACGATACAATGTTTCTGTACTTAAGTTTTTTGTACCGCAATATAATTTATATTAAATACAGTAATTCTGGTAGTTTTGTTGCAAAATTTGACATAGTAATAGACAAATTCCAAAAATTCCCATTTTTTTATATTTTTTTAAAGTTTTACTCCAAAAATCACATTTCACACGGTACTATGTTTCTATACCCTAGGTATTTTGTACTGTAATATAATATATATTAAATACAGTAATTTTTGTAGTATTATTGCACAAATTGACATAGTTTTGGGCAAATTCCAAAAAATCCCATTTTTATTTAAATTTTCAACCATTTTACCCCAAAAATAACATTTTGCACAGTTTGATAGTTTTATACTGATAGTATATTAAATGTGGTGCTTTATATGACACAAATCCATCAAAAGTTTGTCTGTGCATATTTTCCCTCCTATTTTTCCACTGGTCTAATATATGTTTGGCAAATTCCAGAAATTCTCACTTTCATTTATATTTTTACTATTTTACCCAAAAAATCACCTTTTTCACTGTATGATATTCTGAACCTGAGGTATGTTGTAGAGCAGTTTAATATCTATTAAATACAGTTATTGAGGTAAATTTATAGCTAAATTTCGTCGAGTTATTGACAAACTCCAGAAATTCCCACTTTAATTTGTTGTTTTTTTCACCATTTTACCCCAAAAATCACTGTTCACAACATATGATGTGCCATTACTTAAGGTATGTTATGGTGCAACATAATGTCTATTAAAAACAGTTATTCTGGAATTTTTATAGCTAAATCTGATTTTGATACAGTCAAATTCCAGAAATTCACACTTTTTTTACCTTTTAGTACATTTTACCCCAAAAAAGCATTTTGCACCGTAGGATTTTCCTATACTTTTTTTTCCTTACACGGCAGATATTAAACAAAACATTTATGCCAAAATCATTTCTGTGCATTTTTTTTCCTATGTTTGCCTTTTTTTCAGTAGATTGACTGGACTATAAGAACACTCTAATACTCATCATCAATAATCTTAACTTAACTGTTTCCGTGAGTTTCTGGATCACATAAGACAACTAAGTGCAAAATATTACTAAGTTTTACCGTGCCGTTTTAAAGATTTTCAAGTTTTAAGATTAAGCCGACTTGCTTTGAGAGGTCACAAGTACCACTCATGTTCTTCATGCATAAAAAATATTTTTTTAGTTCAAAATGAGCTTATTTTATCATGGATTTGTGTTATTCTTAAAAAGAAAGTGCTAGTGATATCATAAGGATAAAAAATCGAAAATAGTTTGCTTTGTAAAAAATATTCGTGGTACTTCATATGCATACACCCTCCTGTAAATGACGTAATTTTTGAAGTCTCAATAAGAAATACCAATTTTTAAGGTAGCATAATCATACACAATAAGGTGAGTACTCTAACATAATGGACATCAAAATTATCCTCAACACCTCTTTAACAAAATATAACAAAATGAAAAACTTTTACCGTCCATTTTTGCTTTGATTACATCTTGTAATATGTATGTATCAAATTTTACCATGCAGAATAATCAAACTTTGGAGAAATATGGCATTTTTTTAGAAACAAATTGATATTATTTATATTTTATCAATTTATATCAGTTTCCTTGTCAAAAAAGTCAGTAAAACAAGAAATGTCATGAAAAAAGCGGGGATTTGAACCCTAGACCTTTCGCATGTAAGGCAAGAGGCTTAACACATAGGCTAAGGATTGATATTGACCAAGGTATTCCAAATGAATCAAATTTACATTCTTATTAGTGTGCTCTTACCTTAAGTCACTATTAAACAAACATTGCATGTGATAGTCAATCATACAACAGTGTATACTTTACTTGATGAGACACGAATAAATAACAAAACATGAGTGCGTAGTGATCTGTAAAACACACACACTCGACAGATTTGAGTTTGATAACTTTTCGAAATTTTGTTATTGAACTCGGTCTCTCACAAGTTAGTAAATGACACATCAGTGACAAGGTATTTCAAATCCGGATGTTTGCAGTGACGTGATTTACAAACTTTCTATGATCAAACAAATGTTCAGTCTGTGATTGTCAGTTTATGAAGACAAGTTATGATCCTACTATACTGCAACCCATTGTATGTTTGGTGGTCGACCACTTTAGAATTGTTCATCACGTATTCCTCTTTGCTTGTGCTATGACAGGACTGGTTTAATACTATATAATGACGATACTTTTCAAACTCCAAATTTCCAAATGGAAGAAAGGCGTCTGATGTTATTATTATGCTCACCTTGTCGTGCCCCAAACGGCATCTCATCATTTGCTCGGGCTCTTGTTATATGTTCTAAATGGATTATCCTGTGTTTTCTGTCGCATAGTCTGGGTAGTTCTCCAACAGCGACTTTTGTATATACACTGTTCATTTAACATTTATTTGGGTGATGGTAGAGTGTGAAGTTGAGTGCACCCTTAAGCCAGATTTAATCACGCAGTAACATTTTTGACACTGACCGTTCCAAGGCGTTACTCCTATATTCACAATCATTTAGTTTTGTCTTGTGTCCATTTTACTTTTGTCATTGTTTACATATATGTATTGTTGCATATCTCCTTGTGCACTTGGGGAATACTGTGTCTTGTATATTGCCTTGATTATATCCAAGTATATAGCCTTCCCTGCTTGATTTCATCATTATGCAGTTATTGGGAATTACTTATTCCCTACAGTCAGATATGACTCGTTTCCTTACCGCTAACTTATAATCGGACACTAATACTAACCTCGATGTAAAATAATGAAAATACCGACACCACCTCACGTCACTTAAGTTCACATAATGAACTGCATTCATTTTGAGGCTTGGGAAAACAATTTCCCAGAATTACTTGTATGACTAAATATCATACCGCATGATAACGAGATATGATGTGGAGTCAGGAAAGACATGATTTCGCATCGCGGTTAAATGTAGTGTTCTCATTAGTAGGTCGTAACATATTGCCAATTCAAGGTATTCCATGAACAGAAACAGTTTAATCACCTTCGGTTATAGTATTCATGTGATGTATTTGTTTAGCATAGAGATCATTTGACCAATTTACTTTTACTCTCTAGTTGGGGTTTATAAAGCCGTGCATTGTTATATTAGTTGCTTCTGGTGTTTTTCTCTCAGGTCAGTACTAGCAACGGTTAGGTTTCGAAACGCATTTGCAACTTCGGCTAAGGGTTATTCTATCTTCATATTATCAATTAAAGTGAAAAGTGAAAAACACATGGAAAGTATTTTATACAGGGTGCCTCAAAATATATGTCGACTTGTTAAATGGTTATAAATTTGCTAAATGAAGTCATATATTAATAGCCACAGTCTAATTTGAAAGATAAATGAATTAGTCAGTTGATGAATAATATCATGCAACGTCAAAGTTAATGACGCAATTGGCGTTCTAAATTTCAAGATGGCTGGAAGGGGAAGAACACTGTACCATGAAGTGGGAACATTTCCAGCTGTAGTAAGTTGATTAAATCGCCACAAACATATATAGAGGAAATCTTCTCCTCAGAAATTTCTGGTCCGATTTAGTATGAATGAAGACGTCCCATTTGTCAAAAACATAACTGTCAGGGGCGGGCTTGGTCACTTTCCCTTTAGGTTAAGCGACACGGGGTTGACATGGCCCTCCTATTTGTGTTACTTGTTGGGATCAAAATGACTGGTATCGCGTATTTCCAATTCATGTCTTCGTGTCACAATGCATTTCTTGGGGCGGTCATATTGTCTTGCGAAAGTTTATAGTTATTGATTTTTTAATAATCTTATTGAACAGAAGCAGTTAAATCAACGGTTATTTATTTTTTATACGATGCATTTGATTAGCAACTTATTCTTTCTTTGTTATTAGCCTAGATATCACTTGACCACATTTGACCACCATAACTCACTAATCGGGGTATATAAAGCCGTGCATTGTTATATTAGTTGCTTCTGGTGTTTTTTTCCTTAGGTCAGTACTTTCGAAACATTTGGAACTTCTGCTCAGCTTTCAGTGAATTATTCACTGATAGTTGTATTATTTGATTTGATTTTAATGGTTATGTTAACTGATGATTATCAATTAAAGTAAATCAAATTGTTAGTTAGGGTTGATTATAATAACTACTCATGGTACTTCACATGGGAATTCATAAAATACTTATTATATTGAGACAGAGCTATTAAATATTGCGTCGTAATAAACTGTATTGTGTTGTATATCTGATGTCTGGGGAATAACTTGAAAACTTGTTGTAAATGATGTAAAGTTTATTTTCTTCTTACGTTCTCACAATCACGTTATTTTTCCTTACGGCAAACTTGATTGGCACACAGTGTCAGTCAAAAACAGCAGAACAATGTTCTTGTTCCAATTATTAATCAAATTAAAGAAATCAGGGTTGCCAACATACAACATCCCACCCCAAAAAGAAAATTTGCCCCAAATTTTTAAAAGTGCAACCATGATTTCTTTAAACTTGGACTAGAAACACTCAAGTAACTTGAACAATGATAAATGAACAAAAAAAAAACCCGGAACAATCAAGTATTAACCTAAACAATGACATGAGAAAAGTACATGTCATTTGATATGTTCGCCAAAAACAGACACGCACACATACATGAACATCCAAGGCTGGCGCCAAACCAAGGATAAACAGGCAAACTGGCAGACATTTCAAAGACAGGTCTTCAATCATTACGCAAATGTGTTATGAAAATAACTGCAAAAATGATACGCTATTCAGAATATTGAAGTACTAAATATCCATTGATCAAACTTGAAATGAAACAGTAAACAACCATCTTGATTCATGTTACCTTTACCATATCCTCAATGTGAACAAATCAACCGACAATGATCATGATAATGCAAATATAGACACATTATACTGTACATGGTTTTCTGTTGCAAAGTCCAAAATGACTCTAAGAAATTCACCATATGACATTCATAGTCCAAAAAGCATTAAACATTGCCAAATTATTTCTTTATACTCAGCTAGCTAACATTCTGTATCAAATATCTATGGCTGAGCATAATTCAACAATATATTGCTTTTACAAAAAAATTATGGTAAATATATGATAAGTCTACAAGAAACTTGTATATCTAACCAAATTACAATAAGCAATAGCTTAGAATTGTATGCAAGTCATGCCATCTTCAACTACCGACAAGATTTTGCCAAAGGGAAAACAACCACAAGGTCTTAAAGTGCATTCATTAAGATTCAATAAGCTCTCAAGAGTCGTCCCTCCTATCAAAATCAATGTATTCCAACGCAATAAGCAAATCATGCTGTACACAAACTAAAATACATCATCATTATAGAGAAAAGTTATATAATGTAAATCTGTCAAGGAATTGTCAGAACAGAACATGTCAGATCTAGATCCATTATACAACAAAGCATCAATATGATTTATTAAAGAATCAAAGCAAAATACATGTAATGACATTCTGACAATCATGACTAAAAAGTAATGCAATTGAAGGTTATCCTGTTTGAACAGCAAAATGTTATCATGACCTCCAAAGTTCAAACATTACTTACAACATGTAACTGTGCAAATTGTATGTTTGCAAAGTAATCAACAGATGCATGGAGAAATTAATTTGGACTGACGATACAAAATCTAAAAGATCACTGTCCAAAATAAGTGTACTGTACTTTAGGATAGCTATTTAACATTGAATAACAATTTAGTAATTGAACAGAAAAATCTTGACAAGCAATAAAATACTGACATGAAAAGGATTGCAGTAGGATAAATTATTAAATATTTTTATATTAAGTGAATGAAATACATGAACTGAAAACACTTTGCAAAAACAGCATCAAGTACTAGAATCATCAATGGAAATGAGAACTATGACATCATGAAATGGCAATATGAAATATGACATCATCAACAGGCATTATGAATCATGACATCATCAATGGCATTAAAAAGCATACTGTACAAAATGTGAATAATACCTAGGCATATTACTAATACACAACTTGTCAAATAATACATGTATTGTATGTTTGCATTGTGACTATCTGTATAGAGGTCATACTTTTGACTCTGGGTTAACAATCTAAATGATGCTGAATGCAAAGAAGAGAATGTATTCAACCATTATAGTAAAAATGATGATCAGAGCTACAATTATAGTGATTTGACCATTTCAGCAAATAACTTTGAACTATTTAAATTGAAGTGAATGACATGTTGGAAAAAACAAAACAATGTACAGTTAAGACAAACATACTGATGGCATATAATTAATGGAATAATTGACAACAATGGTACTTAATACATAGTATGAAAAATCAATGTCAATGCATACAACATTATATATGAAATTAACAACTCTGTAGAGATTATTCAACCTCAAACTCTGTAACTATAGTCTGTTACACCTGAGGGGGAGGAGGTAAGCCTTGAATAAATTTGCTTATTATGTCACGTTCAGGCTTTCCTAGTTGATGACCTTTTTCACTGACAAGAGCATGAAATTCCTCAATTGGTTGTTGTTGACCCAAAACGAGCTTATCAAATAATGCACTTTCCGAAATGTAAATTGGGTCACTGGTGTTGGAGAATTCCTTTGAAAATTCGATCTTCACCGCTTCCCAAGACGACTTGTCTGTTAATGTCATGAACCATTATAGTGCGGGCCCTTTCAAATGGAGGTGGAAAACAGCAATTGCCCGTTGTGGCTCAGTTTCAGAGTTTATGTTGGACAAGGTGAGGAAACTGTCAAACTCTCTAATAAACTTCAAAGCATTCTCATGCATGTATCCAGAGAATTTCTGAACTATTTTGTCTGAAAAATGAACACTATAATTCGGCATGAGGTAGGTTGTAGCCGTGGCTGGTGCAGCTGTTGTTGTGACACCACTAGGTATAACTGGAGAACTGACAGAGTGTGAATGATGTTCACCTGGGGTGAATGGAGCCATTCCAAAAGGGTCAGAGAGATCCATTACGGAGTTGGAATCTAAATTCACAGAATATAAATAGCCTGGTCAGGTGGTGGGTGGGGAACACGTGTTGTAAATGGTAAGCCGTTGTAAATATACTCATTCGCTTTCTTCAGTCCAAAACGTTGTGAAAATTAAAACTTTGGATTCTCCACCATGTTGTATATCTGATGTCTAGGGTAATAACTTGAAACCTTGTTGTAAATGATGTAAAGTTTATTTTCTTCTTACGTTCTCACAAACACGTTATTTTTCCTTACGGCAAACTTGATTGGCACACAGTGTCAGTCAAAAACAGCAGAACAATGTTCTTGTTCCAATTATTAATCAAATTAAAGAAATCAGGGTTGCCAACATACAACAATTGTACATTTATGACGAACATACAAACGGTTGTTTAAGACCATCGTCTTTATGGTCTGCTCATTTTAAGTGGCAAGGACTTATTGACCACATGGAAACTATGTTTTACTGTTTTAATCTATGCAATTGAACAAAAAAGACATCGCTGATATAGGTAATCTTTCTCATACGTGGACCAAAGAAACTTGTTGGAGCATTTGACAATACAAAATAATATATTTATAGAAGACACTTCGATAGCCTCGGAGCACTCATCAACTAAATCGGTAACGTCAAGCATTTGACTTGTCTCATTTTGCAAAACATGCACCATTTAGGGCCTAACATTTATGACGCCGTTTTATCTTGTTATTGTTAACATGAGTGGCAAACTGTCACAAAATACGCCCGTCATAAGTCAGAGCTCAGAGTTAAAACAAAACAAATTTTAGGTAATTTCTAAAATCAAAGGGTGATAACTCCCGAGTGACTTGAGCGATATGGCTGGTTATCGAACTTGGCCGAGATATTATGCCCACAAACATTTCACCAAGTTTGGTAATGATCGGATAAAAACTGTTTGACTTAGAGATCGGACAAGGCTAATTTTGCCAATTTTGCATAATTCAAGGGCCATAATTCAGAAGTGCCTGTGGAGATGTAGCTGGTTATCGAACTTGGCCGAGATATTATGCCCACAAACATTTTAACCAAGTTTGGTAATGATCGGATAAAAACTGTTTGACTTAGAGAGCGGAGAAGGCTAATTTTGCAAATTCAAGGGGCCATAATTCAAAAGTGCCTGGGGTATGTGGCTGGTTATCGAACTTGGCCGAGATATTATGCCCATAAACATTTTCACCAAGTTTGGTAATGATCGGATAAAAACTGTTTGACGTAGAGAGCGGACAAGGCTAATTTTGCCAATTTTGCATAATTCAAGGGCCATAATTCAGAAGTGCCTGGGTGGATGTGGCTGGTTATTGAACTTGGCCGAGATATTATGCCCACAAATATGTTCACCAAGTTTAATAATGATCGGATGAAAACGCTTTGACTTAGAGAGCGGACAAGGCTAATTTTGCCAATTTTGCATAATTCAAGGGCCATAATTCAGAAGTGCCTGAAGGGATGTGGCTGGTTATTGAACTTGGCCGAGATATTATGCCTACAAACATGTTCAGCAGGTTTGGTAATGATCAGATAAAAACTGTTCGACTTAGAGAGCGGACAAGGCTAATTTTGCCAATTTTGCATAATTCAAGGGCCATAATTCAGAAGTGCCTGAGGGGATGTGGCTGGTTATCGAACTTGGCCGAGATATTATGCCCACAAAATTTTTCACCAAGTTTAATAATGATCGGATGAAAACTCTTTGACTTAGAGATTGGACAAAATGTGGACGCCGCCCCGCCGCCCGCCACGGGTGTTGCCATAATACTTTCCGTTCTTACGGGCGTACAAAAAGTATACCTCAATACCAATAATGATTGTACTTATGTGATAATTTTGAAGTGGCGCGGCGATTATTGTAGATAATGTATGATAACTACCGAGGATCGATCATTAAGAAGAGCAACCCGAACAGACATGACTTTGCTGCTAATTTGCGACTTTCGTCCTCTTCCATTGTCGTATTCCAATGAATATCGCTTTTGACATTTCAAATACAAAATGGTCTATAAAACAGTTACAACATTCCAACACAAACATGCATGCATTTATTCAGAATACAAATACAAACAAGAAATATCTTGAAAAAATATAGTCCGCGCAATTTGAAGGTTAAGATTTGTTGTGCAACATAAAAAATACCGAGATGTTACGATTTGTCACTCCAGATCCAAAATGGATTTCGGTACATTCACCCCTTACAGGAATCGGAGTAACTATAGTGTAGCATAATCTAGTAACCAGCAATCGTAACATCTCGGCAATTGTTTATTTTGTACAGCAAATCTTAACCTTCAGATTGCAACTAATTTGCTTGTTTCAGAATGCGCCGACAATTTTTTTCAAGATATTTCTTGTTTAATATTATATCACACAAAAATGAAAGTAGGACAGTGTCATCGAAGAGAAAAGATTTTATTCACAATTACTTACAAATGTGTTGGTTAAATAATTAGTTTTGCAATACGTTTTGGAACACGGGACTCTCACTTATATATCACTTTTGAGCTCATTTTATACTTTAAATACAAGAAGTTTTTCTTCATTGGTAAATTCACATCGTGAGAATACTGTACTAGAGGAATGCGATACTCAATGTAATGATTAATAGGAACCGCCGCATGTACACTATTTCCTCTCGCTCTCCCATGGTCTCTCTCTCCCTCTTTTTCTGTCCCTCTCTCTCAAAAGTTCTGTATCTCTCTGATCCTCTCTCTCTTTCTCTATCTGCCTCGCTTTGTTGCTCTCCCTCTCCAAGTTTAAAATCAATTTGTCCCGTAAAATAATTTTTGTTTCAGGTGAAATGGTCAAGGCCGACTCGACCTTCATCAATTCTGCGTAGTTCATCTTCTGTTCAACAAGATGAGTGGAACATTTGTCAATTATGGCTTGAATACCATACAAAGATGCAGCTTCAAGTACGCGATATACATGTTTTACCATGGGTTTCTTATTGATACTTTGCAGCAAACATTTGGTACACTTCACCTTCAAATCTGACACTTGATATTCCTCCGCCAGTGGTAGAATGTCAAAAACGTTTTCTTCTGTCACCACTAATCCACATGGATATATACATTTTAGAAACTGGTGAACCAGCTCGAAAGATTTTCCAGGAAGTTCTAAACGGGACTCATGACCTTCCCGAAATTCAGATTGGAACATTCGCTGGAATACGGGGGAAACAAGAATAAGAATTAACTTCGAAACATGGAGCGATTTTCCTTCCACAATAAACTCAAAATCATCCAGTCGACATTTTCGCGTGAATCCTTCATATTTTTAACCTCATCTTCATTTTGTTCTATCGATGTACTCATATTCGTATTTTTCCCCAGACGTGCCATGATTTAAATCCAATCTTATGGTAGCATTTACGGAATAACTGTAGAATCTATCGTTACACTCACAGTTTTAATGTTCAATTTCTCCTTAAATCTTCTCTCGTGAAAAGACTTCATAAAGTCATAAGCTTAATTTTTGGTTTCGAGTTGTGCACGATTGTGACCGATTCGTCATGTTTGTAAGATTGCTGTGCAACGTTATGTTAACAAAACGCCGTTATCTTGATTTATTATGTTGATTTAATTGTACATGTACCTGCGTGTATTGTCAAAATGTATTGCATAAATGTATTGATCGATGAATATATCCAGTCAGGGCCGGTTCCATGGGGGGGGGGGTTTAAGGGAAATTATTTTTACTGATTAGGACTCAATGCTCTTCTTCTTTTAGCACTTCAAGTGCATGCATCGATTTATTATCGCGTTCCTCTTTACCACAAGTCTATGACGAAGCAAATGCAATAACATTCGACCGGATTGTTTTGCTCCTTCGCCTTGTGAAGGTTTAACAGAATCGTATGGTTTTCACTCTACATCAGTCATGCGCTTTCGGAATCAATTTCATTATCACGTAGGCTATAACCACGCATATCGAAAGCGTCTGTAAAACCCTGGTTATATAGAATATGCTTCACAGAAACAGATAACTGTCGTAGAGTTATTTTAGCGATAAACAATTGAAGAGAGGATGTTGAACCATAGTTAATGTTCGGAACACGTCCAAATAGTATTCAAACCTCCAAGTTCGAAGAGTGACCAGAGTAACTAGACCATAGATGAACTAGACTGAGTTTTATCATCCAATCATAGTCGCTATAGTCACTATAGTTGCTGATCGAACTACCTCTGTATATCAATGATATAGCACTTTCATGATAGTGCTGTATGGAAACCAGATGAACATAAATTGTTTGCCTTAACAATTGCATCTGAAAGTAGATCTATAGTTTATTTCAAGATTTATCTAGTGAGTAGTGTTGTTAGTCAACCCTATGGGAAATTGCCCGGCGTAAGAATAAAGAAGACATTCTAGGTTTTATGTACAAGTCACGGACATTTATATTTGTTAAATCCGATAAATCCATATGTAACAAGTTTATTAACATAAATGTATGATTTCACGACTCGGCGCACTACGGGGTTATTTTTATCCCATCTCCTACGCATTGATCTCCGCTTGCAGGTATCGGAGTTGTAATCGAGTGACTAGCAATTGTTACATCTCGACAATTTTATATGGTGTACAACAAATCTTAACATTCAGTTTGCAAAGATTTGCTGACTTCAGATTGCGCCGACCATCTTTTTTAAGATATTTCTTATTTTAATATGTTCACACTTACTTTGTTTTACATGGTTCGTTTTTATGTGGAGAAGACCACGAACATATGACGTGTGTAATTACTTTAGGTATATGTGTTAAAGGTATATTGACTCAACCTAGAATAGATAGATCTAGTTCGTCATAAATGTGGACTATGTTTACTGTTCATTTTATGGGTAAAGATGTAAAGTAATATTCATTGAACATTTTGAAGAAGAGGATATATTGACTATCCACCCATGCCCAACAGTACGTATCTTTTGTGAGTGTCTTTTTCCCAAGGTTTGTAAGAACCAAGTCCTACGCTGTTCACCTTACAACCATAACTTCAATGCAAGATAGTGCAGCTTCTCCCACAATACACCGGGTCACCCAAGTACGCAGCATAATATAGTCATTTTGAGGTAGGGGAAAACATACACTCCCCATATTTTGTAAAATAAAAAATTTGTTCACAACTTACCATCGAAGATGTTGTCAAGATTGATGAAAAACCCTGCAGACATAATGTACATGCTGAAAAATGTTTGTGCAAAGAAGCATCCAAGTTGGTCTCTCGGTTCATTTTAAACTTTCTGAAAATATCGTCTTCAGCTAGACATTACATGAAGATGCTACGGTTCGATCAAAAATGACTAGTAACCGTTAATTCCCCATTTCAAGCTCTTTTATTTCATAAACAATTTATAATCGAGGAAGTCATATTTTAAAAGATCTGACCAAAAACAAATGTCACTTACCTTTTCATCATTTCACGTCCGCAATCTTGAAATCGCCGCGATTTTTTGGCGTACAGAGTTTCCATACAGTGATTAATACGAATAAATATCTAACGCGTCCGAGTGGATAATTTAATCATGAATACACGCGAAATACGATTTAAACAATTTATTTTATATGATATATATGTTATTTTTATAATCGAGTATATACCCGCGAATTGAGTATCGTCTATCGAACCTGTTTTCCTATAAAATATTTAGAGTTATAAGTGATGCTAAGTTCTACCCATTGTTGTAAAGTTATACATTTTAGTGTGTGCGTCTGATTGTCCTGAATATTTGTTACAATATAACAATCATAGTGTGATTTTTCATTATGGGGCTAAAGCGACATAACCAGCCAGGATGGAGGATGACCACAGGTGCCCGGGCATAGACGGGTACCCTTGTAGAACCACCCAGTAGCTTCTTCACTTACACATTTTACATCTCGGGTGTGATATTTAAGTAAACCGTGTGGTTTGCTACTTTTTGCTATTCATGAAATGGTTCAGCTTAAATGATATACATACTGGTAACAACGTCTTCACATATCAATATTTAAATATTATAAACAATTACCGCATAAGTATTATTGTCATAAAATTCTGAATAATCAGACCCTTTTAAATTGCATTATGTGATATTCTCAATGATAATTATAATACACTTCTAAGTCTTCTGGCAGGTATAACGGTTCTAGATACCTAGTGTTTATTTTATACCAGTATATTACATGCCACATTGTTTTCTTGCTAAAATTGATTTCACTCCATTTTTAGGGTTTGACAAAACTAAGACAGCATTTTAAAAATAAATAAATAAGTAAATGTGTCATTCTGGTTGATAAGGACATCCTTTGTTGAGAGATTTTATCTATAGACAGTTATAACACCCAGGCTTGTTTATCTACTCAAGTCAGGTATCTGACAACTTTAATGAAATGACTAAAGCTTTGGCAATGACTACGTTAAATATTTGAGTTTCTACAACTTGGAATTAACAAGAATTAAACCAGGACGTGATTTTCTTTCCGTTATACCAATAACAAATGTGAAACAAAGTGATTGGTCAATACGGTGCCCTGAATTTTGGCAAGTCTTCTTAAACCGTTTTACTATATTTTCGAAGAATAATATTTTTTCGAATTCATGTAACTAACCATAACCCTGGAAAAAAGTTGAATGAGGAATGATTAGGTAAAGCAATATTTTGTTGCATCTTAAAGTAATATTATGCTCATTTTTGTTCAGTTGTTTACCTAAACAAAAATGAAAAATATATTTCCTATAGTTAGAACATAAATAAACATGCATTAACAAAGAATGAACTCAAAATGTTTTGATCCGTATTTGTTGAAGAAAGATGTTTGAAAATCATGAATTAAAAAATCCAGTTTTTTTAACAATCAGGCTATTTTACAAATTGTGTCTGTTAGTAATAGGGTAAAAAAATGTATTTTCAATCGGTAAGACATTGCAATGGTTCTTATTAGAGATGTTTTAGCCAATATTAAATTAAGCCAATTCAAACATTTTATGTTCAGAGGAGCCAGATACATCATTAACACTATTTACTATCGTTGTGTTTGATTATTTTGTAAATATGAAATTACGGTTCCTTATCTACAAAGATATTTCTTACATACCTCGCATTTTGATTCGCGCATACGGAATACACCTACACATATGTTTATTCAAATATCAAGTAAATGTTTAGTACACGAGTACTCAATGAGACCGTCTCACAAGCATAGTTCAAATTCGTGAGTATGCTGTTTAAATACACTGGTGCCAAAATAAATCCTTGAATAATCGACTAAACATACATTGCTTCATACAATTTGAAAATTAACAAATTAATTAAGCAATGGGTTTGAACTTAAAAATGAGCGATGTGTTTATCTAGAATGAATCTATGAATATCTGAGTTTTAAGATTCTTAATCGTCAAAAACATGAATACTATCTTTGGGTAAGCTGAATCAGTTGAAAGGAGTAGGTGCACTTAGGCCTAAAATTGGCCCTGTTTCAGAATACGATGAAATTTTGATATGATGAATAAGTGTCTAAGTAGCATTCAACTATGTGGTTAATTTGGTAATACAACCAACGTAGTTGCCATAGCAACCTAAACAGTAAACATTAGAAAAAAACAAATTGTATTTCTTCTGCATATGACAGCATTTGTTTATGTTTTACACTTCCAATATTAAACTAATAAGTGACATGAGCATTTATATGATAGTCATCCTAATGTTGCTATGGAAACATGTGCGAAATGAATATGCATGGTTATGCCTCATAATCTGTTTTTATTAAGCCGCAAGAACAATATTTTTTTATTATATTGGGCAAAAATATGGTAACACAACATTATAATCGATGTTGAAAACATAATCGTCATATCTTTGCACAAGGTCCAAATATTAATGAATTAGCATAACCCCTTACTAATTAGAAGGTTACATTTTTGCTCCGAAAATACCACATAATTAAGCATGAAATATACAATATATCATGCTTTTTTATGTACTGTGTAAACATATACATTCTGCCTCTCGAAATATGCCCAAAAATTGTAGAGAACATTGCATATACACAAACACACACCCCTTAAATTACCCCTTAAATTACCCCACCACATAAAGTTCTCGTAACTGTTCTGATTATACGTTTGAAAAAATCAATTTTTAAATATGATCTCCCAATTACAACGCGAAGATATTTTATAAGTATATTGTAAATAGTGTGACTCGTACATGGTAAATATTTTATCGCGTTGTTTTTGTGAGATCATAGTACATTACTTAAAAATATGTTTGACAAATACGTGCTCAGGATAAACGGTATCTATATCTAGATATATAGTGTTATAGCAGATCCTCGTCTACCACGTACATAATCATTCTCCGCAACGGCAATATAGTTAAATGAAAGAAACTAATAACTCACCAATAAAAAAAATAACTCCAAAAGAAGCATACTCGAACTTGAAAACATACGATGTCCGGTTGTTGCCTATCATCCGAAACGGTGCATGTAAAGGGAGACACATATTGTTGTTTGCTATGCAGCGTCTTTCGATTCAGATCGGTGTCGTTTGATAATAAACAGAGCTTCCGTGTTGTTCAGAGCTGTTGTCGTGTTGATTGTTCTGTTCCATTAAGTTTGCAAGTAGGTTTTTTACTGACAGTTCCAAGGCTGTAATTCTCTATATGATTTGTTTGTGTTATGAATGTGTTATGAATGTGTTTTGTATTTCCCTTTCCCCTGTGCAATTCTGTCACTTTTTACAGTGTTCAGATTGTTTCCTGCCCATTTTTGGCCAATTGCGGCCAGTTGTCTTGACTTGTCCTGTGATCTTTTCCATCCATTAATCCCCCCACCCCCTCCCTTCACTGTCCACTTTGATTATCCTAGTTATTCCTTGTGGTCTGCCGGGCCATTCCTTGTGCCTCAGTTCCTTAATATGTGTACCGTTTGACCTCCTTTAGTGCCTTATGTTTTGTGGATTGTTGTTTTTCCGGAGATCTGCGTGGGGAGGCACTGTCTAATGTATGTGGCTTTCCCTGTAGTTACGTATTCTCTCTCTTATATCTCTATACAACCTGGATTGTTATATTATAAGCAAATTATACTACAGGAGTGTCACTAATATTTGAACTAGCAGGAAAATCATCAACAGTAAGCGGGGGTCTGGGGAGGTACTCCCCATTAATATAATCACTCGTACAAGAAAAGTAGTTGGATGATGAGGTAATTTTACCGGCTACTGGATCTTATTGACACACCTGTAACTATATCACCAGTTATGTTACCATGTAAGCTATTTATAAAATATAATGTATTGTTATTCACTTAATGAGGAATACAATTCAAGTTCGACAGATTCAGACAATTGTTACCATTATTATTTATAATTGTTATTATTTGCAGATTCGCTAGTAAATAATTCGTACAATGCCGAAAACTTTTACGATTCATTTTTCAGGACTGTTGGGTGGGACGGAGTGGCAAACACCTTTTTACATCAGATGTTGACGACAACATGTTCATGTGTTGAAGACCTGTGGATATTGTTTTATCAGTTGAAGTTTATGCACTGTAATTCTTACTACCTGGGATCAATACTACATTTCTCACACCATATAGCTGAATATTATTATAATCCGAATATTGTCACCTAAAGCCATCATTTGTGTCTAGGGCAATGATTATTTATAGACATTATTTAACATTTTTGAGAAGCTAAAACTTCTTCATACATGTACTCTGTGATGACTTACGGTATATCTACAGAAGCAATGTAGCTTGTTACTTATCATGTAGCATGATTGAGATGCTTGAAATGAATTGTTATATTCTACTACTTCATGAAATCATTCTTGTTGTACTCTGCGATATTGTACATTATGATGCACATTGACATTACTTAATGTTGCATTGTTATCTAGAAGCATACCAGTATTTTAATTATACCCACATTGAAGTAACAAGATCACTTCTGGTCAGTGTTTATACAGGTATCTGTATAAAGCTTCTAGTTTTCAATCCATTAATATGTATTTATCTTATTGTTGTTAAGACATCTGTTGTCCAATATGAACAAAATGCTTAATTTGGCGATGGGTATTCTTTTTATCCAGTTTAATATTTGCGCGTGCACCAGCTATTTCAGGGTAAGAAATTATATATAACAATAGCAATCATCAATAATTACCTATATTCAGTTTAAGATTCGAAATCAAACAAATATTTGCATCATTGTAACAAAAAGAGAACTCAGCGCTCAGAAAGTATTACCTATCGATTTATTTACTGGATAGTATCAACTCCTCTATCGCGAGCTATGGACATGAGGTGCACTTAGACTTGTTACTTAACGGTGAAATAAATGACTGATAAGTCCTACGTCAGCTCAGAGAATAAAACAGTATTAAAACCTGTTATTATGTTAAGCGATGAAGACGAAGGAGCAGCAATAGAATGTAACAGGAGTTATCTTTTAAAAAACAAGGTGATCGGCGCAAATTGAAATAAGCAAAGCTGTTGTAGTTTCACTGGTTACGATTTGGAGTTATTGCACGAACACATATTAATATAATCAATAAATAACGACACACATCCATTAAAATTCTGCTTCGTTCATTTATTCGAAATAATGAATATAGTGTACGTACAATATTAACATGCGTGGTACTAATAGTTTGTTCAATAACATTTAATGAAGCGCAATAACAATTACTGGATCATTGTGGCATTGTCCATTGACCTGTCATAGATTGGCATGCATTAAACACTATCACATCACTGGTCAGTACGACAGCATCATACCACAAGTCGGAAGCGTGGTGATAGATTTCGTGACGCAGAGAAATGTTTTGTCATGACCTGTAGGATCATCATGCATTTCGTCTACTCAACACGCTTGGAACGAAACGCAGAGTCGATGGCGATAATTTACCATCCTTCTGCCGTGACGTTTTCATGTAATATCGTACGTTATGTTGTTATGATGTATCTGGCTTGGCATTCTTCCTGTAATGTCAACAATCTTGTGGGCACCGGTGCCAGGGTTGCAAGGTGGACATTGATATTGAGAAGTGGTATAAGTGACATATTACTATTGGTAATGCTAAGTTTACACTAAGATCACGATGTCCACGATGCAAAAAATCGTTTCTGCGTTTTGCTACGCTTTCCTGCGCTCTAAGTCCGTTTTGTTACGATCTGTTATGTTTTGTTACGAAGCCAACACGACTCTGGTCAAGATTTGCCACGAATTTCATTACGTTCTCTTAAGTTCTGTTACGATCGTCACGATATGCTATCACGTTCTGTCACGTTCTGTTACGTTATGTTAAGATCTCTCACGATCATGCAGTTCTGTTAAGATCTCCTGCGATTTATGGCCTCGATTTGAGCAAAATCTCCACGCTTGCAGCACGATTGGGTATAAAAAGGAGGTAGGGGTAATTTACCCCCTCTCATTCTCTCCAAAGATAATACCAAAGGCAAACCATGAATCCACGAGATATGGTACGTCTCATTTATGCATATATAGTTGGTCGAAAGAAAAAGACACAGCATCAAGACACAGAACAGGGCAGGATAGAACAGAGAGGAAAGAGGAGAAGAAAAGTTGGTAAAACCATGGTTGAGTGTAGACAGAAGGCACCAGTTGGGGCACTATTCACAACTCCTCAACACAGAACTCAGGTGTGATAATGTTAGCTCCTACATCAACTCTTTAAGGATGCCTCCAGATCTGTTTGATGAAATCCTGGAAAGAATAACACCAGCTATCTTTCCGCTGCCTCCACATAGACTTCTGCTGTGACTTCTTTAGATGCTGATGGAAGAGGTGGAGCATCCTGGCCTCTATTCCTTCCTCTTTTGGCTGGCATTTTTTAAATCTAACAACAATTATAGACATTTCCAAAAATTATAGGTGTTTTCTTGTTCAAAGTGGCAAACGTAATGAAGCTTGCAGAGCGTGGATAAACATCGTGGGAACGGCGCGGGAACTTATCAGAGCGTGCCAGAGCGTGCCAGAGCGTGCCAGAGCGTGCCAGAGCGTGTATGCCTATCGGGATTTTCGTAGCAGAACGTGTCACAGCGTGATGTTATTACTTTTGCTATTCAATGTATCTTGACAAATCGTAGTAGAGAGTGATAGAGCGTGATAGAAACGTGGTGGCATCGTAGTGATCCTTGAAGGAATCGTGTTTCCAAGTGCATCAAGATCCCCTACGATGGCGCATCAAGTTCTGTTACGGTCGGTTAAGATCTGTTAAGGTCTTTTACGCTCTACTACGATTCCCACGTTCTATCACGCTCTCTCAAGATTTGTCGTCAAATCGGCATAATCGTGGCAAGATTTTTGACAGTCAAAAATTCTGTCACGATCCTCACGATCATTACGATTCCACCACGATCCTCACGATCACTACGATTCGACCCCACGAGCCCTCACGCTCATCACGATTCTCTCAAATCGTGGAAATCGTAGACATCGTGGCCTAGTGTAAACCCAGCATAAGCAATTATTTTTCTTGTAGTTTTCATTATATACACAAATTACTCGAACCATCTTTTCATTTCTTATAATAGATGGCCTACAGAGATGTACGGTGAAATTGATTATGCGAGCGGGCATTATGACCTATCATCGAGTCGTACTTGTGTCTTCGTCATTTGAAAATACCCACCTAACTTTGTTATTCTAACACTAAATGCTAAACAATCTTGCCAATTTTTAGGTGAAGTGCGCACGCCGACTCCGCCCACAAAATCCGCCTGTTTTAGAATATCAAAAAATAAAACATTCGGCGATTATAAAGCAATGAAGAAACATTCGACAAACTTCAAATGTTGTGTATTGTGCTCTTGAGGGTACACATCGAGCTTATCAGTGTACAAATAATCCCGGGATTACGACACGAACCTATTTATATCCCCACGTAATCACAAAATGCATATTTCCCAACTCAATAATCTGCGTCAACAGATATCTGTGGTACGTCCAGGCACGATAAAGTACCGTTTTCTTGTATAAAGTTAAGCAATTCAGAATAAGGAGACGAACGCCTAAATTAAGGTGAGTTTTTATTTATTCAAACTGTGAATAAATGGACGTGTATCACGGTGTATGTAATCTTAATGTACTTTCGTACAAAATAGAATGTTCGTACCGTTTTAGATAGTTATTTTTGAAATAGAAAGTTGTCTTCAAAATGATTTCATGGCGGAAAAAAGTTTATTATAATACTGACATATTCATACCCTCGCGTTCATTACAATTAAATAATGCAATAAACTAACAAACGATTCAAAATACCTGATAGTTTAAAACCGTTCTCAACTAAACAAAAATGAACGATAGTTATTAATAGACTTGCCTCAACATCAATGCAATCATCAAACAGATATATGAATTTCAGAATACCAAATAAGTGAAATGTTATTCTCATTACGTGTTGTTGGATCCAGATAATATAATACCGATTAAGTAATAAATTATACATGTAGTTTGTGTAATGCTATTTATAACTTTACTTTCGGTTTCGTTCGGACGACGGAAATTAATTTACGGATATGCACGGAATATTCATGTGTCAGGTAAATACCAACGCACTGTAGTTTCTCATGTTTCTGATTACGTGAAGCAGGCGCACAAGCATTCACGAATCAAATCACATGATCATGGTTTCAAATAATAATGCATAGGCGGTTCTAGGACTAGGATTGTGGGTAACATTTAGGTCATTTCGTGTTCTTAAGCCTTTGAAACGTCAATGACTGTGTTCTTTTTTAAAACCAACTGAGATGGACTTTAGTAAATACAACGCTTAAGCAGTCGTGAATCGAGCAAGTTAGAAAAAATACAGTATAAAGCATGACTTCCTCGATGTATAACTTAAGTTTATGTACATTAAATCTTAAATAAAAAGTGTTTCTGATAAAGATACAATGTGTGCAGTTAATAAAAATGCGAAAACGGACTATTTGGCTTATTATGCAAGTATTTTATATAGATCTATTTAATAAGGAATTATATCCATGCCGACGGAAATATTTTATATTTCGCTGAATTTGACATATTTAACAAAACCTAAAAATGACTTTTATCAGCCATCGAAGACGCTTGTCTGTAACTGAAGATTTTTAAGCATTAACTACTGAATGTGCCCTATTCTGACACGTATAAAAATGTACATTGATGTATGTTTAATGATACATAGGTCCATTCCCTGTTCAAGTCTACCCTTGACTTAGTGAGCCTATTGAGCATGCTATCTTGTGTCACGAATATCTCTCAAACATACATGGAGGTATCTTATGTCGATACTTATTTTTTATTGTAGTCACCTGTCTTTATGACACGTGCAGAGACAATTAGCATTAATAAAGTATTTTTTATTCTTCAAAATTTAATATTATTTCATAAAATGTTCGGAATAACTATTTGTTTCATTTGGAATAAAATACAGGTTACTGTACTATTCCGCTACCAAGCTCTTCTATATTTCGTTGTATTTCTTTACAGTTATAATGAATTTGAACAAAGCGTAATTTTGGATATAACGTAGTAATTTGTGATTCCCAAAAGGCATATTGTAACGCAAACCAGCTCGGTTATAACGTAATTCACAATTTTGGTTGGTTTGGGTGTAAAAACAGATATAAACTAATGCAACTATTTATCGCGGCAAACACAGCGCATTGGGAAATAACTTAGTATTACTAGAAGGCTTCCTTAGAAAATTAAAAAGAAAGCAACCAATTGGCTTTGAACCAGGAATCAACAGTTCACATTTATAGCACAGGCACTTAAACTGCTCGACTTTCGATGTATACCATATTTAATGAGCAAAATTAATATATATTGATTTCTGTTTTTAGAACTGTGCTGTATTTAACAAACAAGAAAACATTTCATAAATCACTAAGAACGCAACATTTAGGCGAAAGTCAGTTTAAATATGTATTTCATTACAAATACTACACATCTATCTTCATCAGAGTGGATTTTCAACAATCGACCGTAATCAATGGTACACCAACTAGTAGACGTCAAAAGAATATTAATAAAAAAAACATTATTAGGTTAAATTCAACCTAAGTGTCAAATCCGTTGCAGAAATTAACAAAAAATCACAATCTAAGTAGTGAAATAAACGGCAAAAACACGCATAAGGTTATTTTATTCCATGGATGAAAATCAATCTTGTGAATCTGCATCCGTGACGTTGTGTGATAGTTAGTCCGTACCTTTGGTGCTAGGAGGAGTGTAAACAAACTTTTCGTAGCATTAACTACAGGACACAAAATGCTAATATTTTAATATGCAAAGTACGTTTGTGCGTCAAAATGCATATAATATAGGATAATAAACATCAGTAATCAAAGTAACGACTTGTTTATTCTTTTGTTGATATAAAATTAAACATATCGGTGATTTCCTTGTTAAAAACACAAGCGTTGGCAAGAGAATAATACCGCTGGATCAGATATTAAAATCTTAAAATTCATTGTGGACACAGCCCTCGACCATCCTAATTATTTCCCTAAACAATACATTATGATGTACAATTTATATTTTGTTTATCATATTTTGGTCGACGAGTGTGCCCATGCAGAAAATATCAAGTTTACGGGGGGAAAATGCAATTTTCTAGGTAAAATAATCGGACATCGATAGCAAATGGTGCACAAATAACACATAAACTTCAATCGTTGATGAAAAATGCTTCCATGTGTAAAAGCAAAAACTTTCCAGATTACAAAAATATAAAAATATCGCACAAATGTAATTGTTAAGATAATTAGAAATTTTAGGCCAATATTGACCATTCGTGGCCCTACCATTTTACTGTTATTATACAGATAATGCTAATATATTTGATATCAATACAACGAAAACTCGAAATGTTCGTTTTTACGGATGTTAAACTTCTAAAAATAGAAATACTTATACATACATGTACCTTGATTAACGTTCATTTATGCCATGTACTAACACATATAAAACCTTATTATTTAAACTACGAGAAATTTCGTTTACAATATTCACTTTCCAATATATAAGGTACTTTATTGATGTATGTAGCCAGACAACTTAGGAAAACAGGGCATAAACTGTGTTCATGCAAGGTAAGGTTCAATATAGCGTTATCTTGGTATGTCACACAGTGTACAAGGGTTGACTATTTGTTCAAACAGACACTGTCTAACATCGCGGTTATCATCATGTTGATTGTTTACAGTATAATATAACAATGAAGTTCAAAATACAATTATGTTACAATTCAAAAAGATTTTAAACATTGTTTCATTTTATCATGATTCGATGTGGTACATTGAACAAAACCAGCTTTGGTATCTAAATAACAGAACATTTATAGACATAAATGTTATATTTTGCTATTCTTTATTACCAAGATTCGTAGTAATTCGTTAAAGCATACATTGTGATTCATTTCTAATTGTCTAAACGCTTATACTAAATTTACTGATGGGCAATAATTGGCAATTTCATTTATCAAACTTAAATTTAAGACGTTTAATAAAAATGTTCTTCATATGCATAATGTGCATGGGTTCGACAAAATTATGAACGATTATCCATTAGCGCTAGTAAATAGTCAATACCAACAAATATTACTCACATATTAACGCTGTACGTACATTAGGTTGGACAACCTCAATGTTAAACTTTCGATTTGTTCAACTTAACAGATACACTGGGACCTCTCTAGAGGCTCTACAGATTTAAATAATTCTTAAATTCTTTCCATAGGAAAAATAAGAACTGTTATTATAGAGAGGTTGTTACTCAAAAGGGGGCCTCTCTGGAGACCACTGTATTGTTATCAAAGCAGAAAGAATGATAAAATTATGGGAACAGAGTGAAGTACAGTAAAACCTCAATAATAAGACCAACTTTGGGACTAGCCCTTGAAAATTGTCTTCTTATTTAGGTGGTCTTCATGTTGAATAAAGAGCAAAATAGTCAAAATTGACTCGAACATTATGGTCTCAATATTGAGGTGGGATTATTATAGAGGTGGTCTTTAGATGGGATATGTATGTTTGAATATGAAAGCTGCATAGTGGGAGATTGAAATGGGTTTACATGTCTAATTATGGTCTATGCACGTGCCAGTCACTAATCAATTTTGTTATCAAACGAGAGGAAATTGTCGGTTGTGAGTTTGATAAGAAACTGCATTACCAGCTATATCTAGTTACATTTCGGTTTGTGAGTTCAGCTTTTATCCTGTCACTTGCCGTAATTTCGACCCGGTAATATTTTTTGCTTTATCAGGTCACTTGGTGACATGACTTTTATCTCTTGACCATGACCACGTAACTAGCCGGACTTCTTTGGTAAAGTATCGCAATGTTATCTTTTTTCCGGACTAACTAAAACAATGAATTTTTTAATTGAATCCTACCACAAATTTCATCTTTTTTGTATAATGGATACAATAAAATGTTCATTTCCCCAAATTGTTCTGTTTTCATTCAAGCCATTCTTAATCTTATCAGTTACTCGGTTTGCATTTTGACCCGAATTTAAGTGCTAACTGGAACATGTAGTAAACAAGGTAGTCAAACAAATTGTCGGCTGTTTACACCATTGGAACAAAATGATGTCGGACATTTGAGCCTGTCTGCGTTTGAACTCATCAGGGATGACCGTGCGGTCGAGTTTCTCACGAAAATAACGAAGCAATAGCAGTACGTATCCCACCCATCTTCTCAATTTTAGAGTCCAAGTTTCATCCATTTGTGCCGAAAATTCCTTGGCGATCGTAAATGACACTGATAGACTGAATCCAAATACGTTTCTTTGTTTTATTGTGCAGTTTTAAATGTCCAAATATTCATTAAATAAATGTAAATATCACTTCTTTTTCACGTGTTCTGTGGCACTTGACATTTTTCAGCATTTGTAAACAAACCATGGGAAATTGCGTATGAACTAATTGCAATCTTTAATTTTTGACTCTTACTAAATTGTTGTAAAGTCTTAGATTTTCTTGATTTAAATATGCTCATCAGATGTTCGCAAACGCAGATAAATTCATATTGCCACTGAAAATGTGTCAGTCTCATGGGAACTAACCACACCTGTATTCAATAGGTCACACAATTAATTACGTCACAATTTAGGGGATGTAACTCGGTATTATTTAGAATTAAAGGTATTTCCCCCTTATTTAACACAAGAAATGACAGTATAAATAGAATAATAGGTTAGTGACGTGGAATGAGAAAGTTTATCAGGCTCGGCTCCCGTAGTTATCGGGTTCGCCTTCGGCTCACCCGATAAATTCCTCCGCCTTGCCTGATAAACTTTCTCATTCCACGTCACTAACCTATTATTCTCTATATATTGGTTATTTAAAAATGAATCAAAATCTGCTCGACATGAATACATTATCCTTAAAATGGTCGTATTGAATTTAGAAATACAAAAAAAAATTGCTTACTTCAAAATCAGATTATACTGAAGGCCGCTTATGTGGACAAATTGCAATTTACTTTTATGGAATTTAAAAGGAACAAGTGAAAAGTGGTTGGTTTGTACTATGAGACAAACCGCACGTTAATACAGACAGACATAAGTACGGACACAAACTGATACTGATCACGTATTGTATGAATATGATGATACCCACGTTCGCGATAACTGTAAGACTTGCAGACGAGACAGGGCGTTCTTATTAAATCTGATTAACCGCCAATGGTTATTTAAAGAAAACAATACTGTTGCACTAACATACTGAACGATGAAGTGATAACGATAGATACATGTGTCCATAATCGACCCTCGATCAGTGCGGATATCGTGCCACAGGAAGGGTACATCCTGACTTTGTCATAACTGTTCACCGCTGCTCGTGTTTATTCACTCATGAATATGCACTGTTTCTAGAACGAGGTTTTCAAGGTCAAATTTTACTAAGTATGGTATAATTATTAAATCGATATCACTATAACATTGCAATTGTTGATAACTTACATGTTCTCTATGTTGTGTAAATATTAAGGGTACGGTTGTCCTGGACAAACAAACTGATCTATCTGATAACTCACAATGATTCATAGAGTTTAAATACTTGTTTACGTGCAAGGTTGCAAAGCAGATGAATTTGATGAACGCTAAGTTGAAGAATTGGAAGATTTCGCGGACGCTAAAGCTGATCTTAAAGTACTAAGTGATGTAAACATGAATTAACAGTGATACCAGAATAACAGCAAAGAAGGATAATCTAGAAGTATTCAGGAAGTAAGTTCTCTGAATATTTTCAAATTCAAATGATCTTTTTCAAGTTTAAATAGATAAACATAATCATGGGTCTCACTAATTTCTTTGTAGCTTATGAAAGCAGTTATAAATTCTTTTTTTCAAATCTTTTGTTTTGTATACGCTTATAACGGCTCTTTATTTCAGTTGTGTTGTGTCCACATTAATTCTGCAATAGCTTTTAAAATGTGTTTATAAATGGAGAAAAATAAAAGCAAAGACAGAAGAAAATAATAAAAAAGAAAAAAAATGTATTGAAGAATCGGTGAATAGAAGTATTGAGGGGAGGTATAATATTGTAAGAATCCGCCTAGACAGTGGAATAGTAAATGTACGTGATTTCGTGCTTCTAAAGTGAGACAAATAGTGTAAACATATCACTCAGACAAAGTATAGAGGGTTTCCTATGTGCAATCTTACCCTCTGTTGTTGTCTTTTTATCAATTTCTGATCATTCTTGAAATACAAAATATATACTCAGCATGTCACATTGGATACTTTAAAGCTTGCTGTTTGTCAAAGTCTAATGATAAATTAAGGTAACATTTCAGAATTGCATTTTGAAGTGAACGCTTTAATTTAAAAACTGATCCGGAAAATATTTTCTAACGCGAGCAAATGTAATCGATATCTTTATCTAGATTATTGCCATGTTACAATTAAGATATCGTGTAGAAATGTATAAGAAATTTGGTCCAAATACAATTGTATATGTATATCACTGTATGTGGCTATTTCTTCTTTTAAAGACACTTAACATACTTAGCTCTACCAAATTGCATTCTGTTGATTTGTTAATGGATTGGTAAATATTTCTACGGTTCTCTAACGATACTGTCTCGAACACCCGTCGGGATGCAACAAAATCACCATGCCGAGATACTGTCGGATATTTTATTTGAGTTCAAAGTTTGAACTTGCTTCAGTACCGATGGACTTTTATCGGCCATACATCCTCAACGCCATTAAAACGCAACACTTTTGATAAGACGTCATTTTGTACCAACTGTCTAAAGCATTTTGCTGCTAAATGCCGTTAAGTATAATTTGTCAATACAGTCAAGGGGTTAGCTCTTCTTTTTCCTACATACCTTCGGTTTTGATCACAGTTGCTGTCGCCTCGTCTTTGTATGTTGTATATAGGACACCATTAGCTGTCTGAGATCTTTCCAGTAGATACTCATTCGTAATCCCGTCTGCACAATACAGATTACTTGGACATGAAGCCATTTCTTCAAAATCTAAAAAAAAAATGTTTCAATGAAAGCGGATTTATTTCGAAAATTCACGTTCATTGATCAGAATGCATAGTTCCACGATGTAGATACCTATCAATATACTCCTATACCACACATCCTTTATGTTTGTGTTCTGTTTATATTTTGCTATTGTTATTGTTCATGCTTCCGCTCGTCTACGTTTCTACTTGCGTAAGTGATGTCAGCTCAAATCCGTTGTCTAGCTGATATCGCAAATGCTTACTGCTATTTTTTGTTAGACAGGGACTACTTTCTTCAGGAGTATGTAGATTTGGCGGTGCAAAACCCAAGAGTTCATCCGATGAGTGTCCGCGGATTTCGCTTACTATAGCAATTGGCTCTGACGAGCCCCTTGCTAAAAATGTCACGGTTTGATGAAATGTAAAATTCACTGTCCAATGAACCTTGTGTGGTAATTTGTATATAACTGAAGTTCATTCATTTAGATTTTCTAGGTACATCGCATATCACAAAATAACATAACATTGGTTTAATCCACAGGCATTCGTAGTATAGATGCCCCTAAACCTCCACTACATCCCCCAACACGAAAATCTAACGTTAAAAAACAATTTTACCACTATAATTATGTATATGATAACATATACATGTTGTGGAAAATGATATTTTAACGTCAGGTTTTCGTATTGAGGGGGTGGTAGGGGGGGTTTGGGGGACCTTTATGAGACAAATGCATGTGGTTTAATCATGACAAATGACAATGTTCTAACAGTGCAGCATGTGTATTTTGTTATCAGATATTGAATCAAGACAATAAAATTATTGTCAGGGAAGTATGTAGTTAAGCAATATATTTACCTGATACACTTGCTCATGAATATGTGTATGAGTCAGTAAATAAATGTCATTGAAATAGGAAGACCGTCTTTCCATGTATGTATAATATCCCATGCCTACACATGATTGGTGATTGTGCATAAATAGAGCTTCCAAGGTTATAAGAATATTCCTCTGACTTCCTACGTGGATAGAAATATCCAGCTGAGGGGTAACTGTTTAGTCAGGAATGATGCGGTGCCAGTTTCCTGCCTTAACAGTTACCAAGAGCTAGAATATAGTTCCATCCACACACAAAGCCAGTGATATATTTTTTTAGAACTGTTTTGAGAGATAAATGATGAAATTAAATGAAACATATTTTTTATATGCCTAATTTAACATTGCTTAGTACTTTTGTTTGTATTACAGAATAAAGTGTTGAGATAATGTTTCTTGGAAGTAAGTTCGTTTATGCGAGTTCAGAAGAGGAGGACGAGGAGGTGGTGACTGGAAACGTGTCTTCCGCGGAAGAATTCTCCGACGATGAAAATGACGAGGTAATCCATATATGGAAATATAAGCTGTTGATTACTGTGTTCCGTTTAGGTGCAGGTTGAGTTTGTATTGTCCTACCAACAGCAGTCTTCTGTCATACAATATGGTGTCTACTTGAAATATACTCCACGCCATTAAAAACGCAACTAAAAAGACGACCCTGTCTTAGAATCGAACCACCCTTTGACAATATGTTAGTATTCATTGGATCATGCCACTATGTAATACCTCAAATATCAGTTGTATATAGGCTAAAATAATTTTTCAGTTTAGGAATCATATTTTTAAGTGTCAAAATCTCATTTGGCAACTGTAAATTATACACAAAGATGAAATTAGTGATATTTATAACAAATATATTTAAAACATAATTCTATATTTCAGACATGTTTACTGGATATATTGGACACAGCTGGACAGGAGGAATTTTCAGCTTTACGCGACAAGTACACACGCACTGGTGATTGTTTCATGATTATATTCAGTATCGATGATACACAATCATTCTCTGAGGCCGAGGCATTGTACGAGTTCTTGAAGAAAGTGAAGAATGTAGAAAAACCTCCTGCTGTAAGTGTTTCCTTTGTACCTCTTTGTGTATGTTACGTCTGTAGCCTCAAGTGTGACGTTTAATAAGTTATTTTGGATGACAATATAAAATGCATGCGAGTTCAACCATTTATTGCCTAAAACTCCAACAAATCAACATCGTCATCATCGTCTACAATTATAACTGAATAACGAGACAAAACAATGTGAAGTTACAAGAGTTTGTGTTAAAAAATTGTGGATATAATTGATTTTATGTGCATCTGTTTTACTCCCAAGAACTGGGCACATGTGGCTATGTATGTGAAACGGTAAAGTAACAGTATAAAGTAAAATATATAAGGAACACCAAGTTGAATTGAAAATGGGCAGTTTTAATTTGCCAAACAATATCGAATGATAAAACATATTTACAAGTTTTCACATATCTGGGCGAAAGATACCGCCTTAACATAAATACATGATAACAAAACCTGTGGAGGAGGAAGTGGAGGAGGTGGTTATAAAATACGTAAAAAACAGATGCAAATAAAATAATCGATGAAGTGACGCTGAAGTTTAATGAGATTCTGAGGATGCCGCACGCTGGTTGGCTGTTAGCTACCACGTGGTTAGATATGACTAGCTGATTGGTTAACAGCTACCACGTGGTTATGTTTTAGGCCATACCACGTGGTATTGTTTATGCTTGAATTACCCCCAGGTCAACGCAGCTCACGAGAAAGCCAAAGTAAAGTTGATGAAAACAAAAGTATAAACAAAGCCATAAATTATTTTATCTGTCAATAAACTATATTTATGTGCATCTGTTTTACTCCCAAGAACTGGGCACATGTGGCTATGTATGTGAAACGGTAAAGTAACAGTATAAAGTAAAATATATAAGGAACACCAAGTTGAATTGAAAATGGGCAGTTTTAATTTGCCAAACAATATCGAATGATAAAACATATTTACAAGTTTTCACATATCTGGGCGAAAGATACCGCCACAAAGAGGCCCAGGTTGACGCGCCGTTAACCTGGGACACCGCCCAGACACATATTTATCACATAACTTGCACTCCAGGAGTGGCATAAAGCAGTGACATAAATATCATACGTAACTAGTTATGTAATAGCCGAATCACAGCACTATTTAAAACAATCCATTTATGGTATTATGTGATAAATAGAATCTTACATTCGTGCTTATTTGATATTGTTTTTATGAAAATCGTCGACTGAAATGAATATGACGCTCGGCAAAGCCTCGCGTCATATTCAGTCGACTCGTTTCATAAAAACAATATCAAATATGCACTCATGTAAGATCCTCTATATATAGCATTCTGTGATATCAATGTTTCGACAAATATAGACTGGCATGCACTAGGAGCGCAGTCTTCAAAGAAAGCGCAAGGCTATTCATTTTATTCACCAATTGTCATCTGTTAATCAATCGTGTCTCCTTCTTTCAACTTTGTTTGCTTCAATGTAGGACATACTTAAACATGAGAGTCATGAGCTTACAAAACATATTGAAACAAACTTGATCATTTTAACATCATCGACGTGAAAAACAATTTCTGAGTTTAATCGTCTTGCCCATTTTGCTAATAGTGTATTATCAATGGCTTGACATCATGCTCAAATATAAGACATAAAAGCCATCAAACACAAGTTCTATTTTTGGGTCAGGAGAAGAGAACTCTCATGAATGCACTAAGAGAAACTTCGCTATTACTCAGCAAGAAGTAATTACTCTTGTAAAACACACAGCAATGCCCACTTTTACATTGTAAACATTGTGAATCTCATTCATCTTATATTAAAAGTAAGTTCAAGAAAATTTAACTATTGAATAAGTCATAAAGTTTGTGACGAAGAAATGTTTGTGACATTGGTGATTTTCAAGAAAGCTGCAAAAATATTAGCCCATGTAAATATTATTGTTCACAGAAGCATATTTTACATTCATGATTATTAATTGCAAAACTTATTTCGGTGATTTGCAGACATTTCACGACATTGAAACCCAAGCAATGGCTGATAAACAAACATCTACACTCGCAAAAGCATACACTTACAGAGTGTCACATGGTTTCCTTTTGTTATTGTCATTAAATTGCGATAACATTATCTGCATAACATTGTCACGTTTATGACTTATTACCCAGAAAGTTTCAAACATATTTGTTTGTCGGTATACATGTGTATCTAGCAACTTAAATTTGAAGGGAAATTTTGTCAAGTTGTGTTGTTGTAATCTGAGAGTGATCATGATAACTATTTAAATGTAAATATGATATTCTGTTTCTTATTTAATGTGAATGATGAATATATAATTAAGAATGCGATGTGACCACATGAACATCATGAACTTGATGTGAATCAGTCGATATGAAGGCTGCTGATTGGTTCGTTTTGAGTGAAAGAGGTCTAATTTGATACATACTGTTGGAGACATGCTTGACATAACTATTCGCCGTTGTGAACTGTTTACATGTATTTCACTTATTGTTTAAATTATCTTCCTTCTCTAATCAAAATCGGGAAACATCATAGTAATTGCCTTTATTGTTCACTGTTTCTTGATTAGGAAAACAGTTGGTAGGCAGAAGATATTGCTAGTGAATTTAATTTTATGAGTAAGAGTGGGAGAGAAAGGGTCTCGGGGCAAGTGAGGGAGAAAGAAGAGGAAAGGAAGGTCATCCTGTTGTCCTTGTCCTGTCCTAAATTGGTTGAAATGGGAAGTTTAAGTGAAGATAATAATTTGAAAATAAAAAAGCAAACACTCAACTTAAAGTGGCACTTTATTTTGTTTTTTTTCTAATCTCAGATGGCTTTATGAAAGATTCAAACCACACATGGTGCATTTCATTACAATAATCAGACTGTTAGTTTGATATTGAAGTGTTTCTAAACCGAAAATGTAGCCAGTATATGACAACAGCAAAAGTTGGGATACTGACAAATTGAGTTGATTTTTTAGCTTGCGAGAGCACAAATAGTCAGCAATTATAATGGCTCACTGTCCATTATCGTCAGTTGCCGTCCATCTTGTGTCAACATTTTATTTAAAGGATTTCTCATCTTAAACTGCTAAGTAAATCTTGATAGAGTGTGTGGACATTTTTGTTGAAGTTTATTTTGTAAATATGATGTCAGTGGGGAGACTGATACAGTAAAGTCAGAAATTTTCACAAGGGATTAATTTTTCGCTATTTCCGAGATCATTATTCCGAGATCATTATATTCATAAAAATCAGTGCTCCCTGAATATTGTTGTGATAATGTTACAACACAACTGAAAGTAGAAACTTGCAAACATTTTACCTTGCGAAACCACTTAAAAACTTCAATTTGCGAAATGTTGGTCCTGCAAAAATGTTTGATTTTACAGTATTCTACTTTTCCTAGCCAATGTATATAAGTCTGTTATGTTGTATCGCAGATTCTGGTGGGAAACAAGACAGATTTGGTCGATGAAAGGAACGTTACTGCTGATGAAGGAAATACCCTTGCTGTTAAGCTTGGAATTCCATATGTTGAAACCTCCGCAAAAACTGGGGATAACATTCAACATGCGTTTGAAACAATGATACGCCACACACCTCGGTCTGGGATTGATTATAAGGTATGTACATGGTGTGACGTGAAAACATTGTATGAAATCACTTTGTTTTCGAATGTAAATTTTTGGCTATAGTGCGTTCAACCATCATGTAAAACAGTTCTACAGTAGGACCTTGTTTACTCGACAATCTTCTATTCAAATACTTGGTATTGTCCAAAATGAATATAAGGTCCCGATGTAGTAAAGGGATTAAGAAGAAGATACGCTCGTTTTGCTTCACTTCATTGATTCACTTCCTTGATTGAATGTAAAAAAAAAAAAATCTTTCCATTTATCAGGTGGTGGTCCTTGGGTCCGGTGGTGTTGGAAAGTCAAGTGTCACATGTCGCTATGTTAGCGATACCTTCGTGGATGACTATGATCCAACTATTGAAGACTCATACAGAAAGCATGTGACAATATCTGGAATTCCAGATGAAATGAAAACTGCTCCAAAACTTCCAAAGAAGAGTTCTGTATTTTCAAAAAAGACTAAAAGAAAAGGTAGAAACTAATTTTGAGAGATTTACATGGCGAAGAATAGATATACATTATATCCATTGATAGTGATGAACATTGCTTTGAAAATAAATTTGCAATAGTTAATAGTTAATGTTAATACTATGGAAAGCAACTACCGGATGAAGATTTTATGTTACCCAATTGCAAAATTAAGCAAAGTATAGTCCACTTTAACTGGGTTTAATTGATCTTCTTCTGTTTATTCACTATGGTCAGTTGCAGTTTAATATACAGTTAAACTTCGATAACTCGAGGACGCTAGGGTCCATATTTCTATTCACTACATTTCCTCATTAATATAAAAGTAAAATCAAATGCTTATATATCCTCGAGTTACTAGTTTGCTATTAAGTATAGTTTGTGTACTTGGGACTGGCAAGGTTGCTCGAGTTTTCGACTTATTTCTGCTTGAGTTATTGGCGGTATATTTTATATGAAATAGAAGAAATTAGGTCCGGGACTCTGCCATTTCCTCGACAAATCCGGGTTCTCGAGTTGTCGCCTGCTTGAGTTATCGAAGTTTAACTAGAAGTTCTTCATTTAAAAAATATACATTTCTACTCTTTACCTCAGTCATTTAAACATAAAATACCGGCATGTGAATGCAAAATTTCAAAATCTCCTTCAGCGTCTGTCTATCTGTATGTCTGTCTGTCTGTCCGTCCGTCTGTCCGTCCGCCCACTTTTAGCTTGTCCGCGCTTTATCTCCAATACTGCTGATTGGATTTAAGCCAAACTTCAAAGGATTGAGCAACATCAAGTGTAGTTGTGCATGTTCGTTTTTGTTCAGCTCAGATAATATTTCATTGAGTTATGGCCCTTTGATGTTTTTATACATATACAGTGCATGGTGAACCGATCAAACACTATCTTTCTTGTTTGCTTGATATTTTATTGTAACATCTTGTATCAGTATTACAATAACTGACAAACTGCCATCTGGGAGACATATGTTTTTATCAAAAAAAACAACCATCTAGTTTTACATTGGTTCAAAACGTGATGTGTAAAAAATTCAATATTTAAACATTTATTTGATGTAACTTTTGAAAAACCTTACGTCTAGATTTTTCCAACCTCAAATAATTGATCAAAATGAATAATACCGTATAGCGCTTTATTTCTGCGGAGCCAAAATTTGTGTTTTTTAGAGTTCTGTTTATTAGCAATGTTTATTTGCCATTTTCAAAATTAACAAATGGGTCACGAAAGGTTACATTAATTTTAGTTACACTTTTTGGCAGATTATACCTTGACCGCCAATAGCAATAAATTAAAACCCCGCCAATATAACCCGCTATACAGTAGATTTTCAAACAATATGACGATAGTGACCAAACATCCAGTTTGTATTTTTATGTCTTTTCGGGATGATGCATGTGTATGTTTTCTGTTCCTAAACTAAAAAAGTGAAAAAGGCAAGTGCTAATGTTATGCTGCTGAAGATGGACATTCTGGTAGACGAACCCAATATTGTTACTGGTGATCCTACTCATTGCAAAGGCTGTGATGCTATTCTCTCCTCCATGTCTGTGGTTGAGAAGAGTGAACAAGGGGAACAATCTACTTGGACATGGTATGTGACTTTTCTCAGTTCTAATTGACTGTTTTAAGTGAATGGAAATCTTGCTGAAATTATTTATTTGACTTAATTACAGTAACACCTCAATAATGAAACCACCATTGGGACCCTTGAACATTGGTCTTAATATTGAGGTGGTCTTAATAAAGAGGTTGAATAAAGAGCAAAACAGTGAAAATGGACTTGAAAATTGTGTTCTTAATTTCATGGTGGACTTTATTATTATATTATTGACGTGGTCTTTAAGTTTGGTTTTACTGTATTCTTTCTTTAAGCTCATGGTGAGCTTTTAGGATCGATGAATGTCCGTCGTCCATCGTCGTGCGTCGTGCGTCAACATTTTCTTTAGACAACATCTTCTCCTATACTACTGAATGGATTTTGTCCAAACTTCACAGGAATGATCCTTGGGTGGACCTCTTTCAAAGTTGCATAAATCGTTTGGTCTGCTGTATAAGTAGGTCACAGGAGCTAAAAATAGATTTTAAAAGTGTAAACTTTGAAAATCTTCTTGTCCAAAACCCTAAGGTTTATATTTGGTGTGTAGCATCGTCTAGTGGTCCTCTTACAAAATTGCATAAATCATTAAAATCTGTCGAAAAACATGGCCGTCAGGGGGTAGGCCGGGCCTTGTTTCCGATACGTATATAGTGGGAACTATAAACCTGATCTCCTCTTAAACCCCTGAATGGATTTTGACCAAATTTTACAAGAATGATCCTTAGGTGGTCCCCTTCCACATTTACATAGATAATTTTGTTCTGTTCATAAGAAGGTCAAGGGAGCTAATAATAGATTTTAGAAGTGAAAACTTTGAAAATGTTCTTGTGCAAAAACCATAACGTCTAGAGCTTCGATATTTGGTGTTAAGCATTGTCTAGTTGTCCTCTTAAAAGATTGCATAAATTATTAAGTTCGGTAAAAAAAACATGGCAGTGAATTCATCAGGTCCGAAATTTTATTTTGAATAATACATGGTTTTAACTAACCCCTTTCAATTTGACATGCATAAGGTACATCAGGACCTGTTATTTTTTCAGATTATACCAAGTATTTGGATAAAAGGTTGTCGAATAAACGAGCTTAGACTGTTTTATCTACCTACATAATGCTTGGTCAGAGTGTTTTTGTTACAAAGTTCCTTTGGTGATGGATACATGGTCATCATGGCCTTCTTGTCTGAAATTTACAGTTATATATACTTTGAATTCTTACAGTGAGTTCTGTGGTCATAAGAATGAAGGAATTGATATGAGTCCTGAAGAAATCCCAAAAGGGGACAGCTTTGACTTTGTCCTCATCCCTGCTAGACAAGAAGACGAAACCGTGGAAGAAGGGGCCACTAAAGAAGAGGTAACCATGAAAGAGGAAGAGAGTAAAGGCATGGTTGTATATTGCATGGACATCAGTGGATCTATGTCCAGTTCTGTCAGACTGCCTGCACTGCAAGGTTTGTAAATCTCCATTTTATCATGAACATTATTGACTCTGTCCTTCACTCATGGTTATGTGTATGTCTTGTGTGCCTTTTGTCTTTGTTCACTTTATTGTCTTTGTTACCTTTATTGTCTTTGTTACCTTTATTGTATTGTTTGCCTTTATTGTCTTTGTTACCTTAATTGTCTTTGTTACCTTTATTGTCTTTTTTGCTTTTATTGTCTTTGTTGCCTTTATTGTCTTTGTTACCTTTATTGTCATTGTTACCTTTATTGTCTTTGTTACCTTTATTGTCTTTGTTACCTTTATTGTCTTTGTTGCCATTATTGTCTTTGTTACCTTTATTGTCTTTGTTACCTTTATTGTCTTTGTTACCTTTATTGTCCTTGTTATTTTTATTGTCTTTGTAACATTTATTGTCTTTGTTACCGTTATTGTCTTTGTTACCTTTATTTCCTTTGTTACCTTTCTTGTCTTTTTGTCTTTGTTACCTTTATTGTCTTTGTTATCTTTATTGTCTTTGTTACATTTATTGTCTTTGTTACCTTTATTGTCTTTGTTACCTTTCTTGTCTTTTTTGTCTTTGTTACCTTTATGATTATCGCCTTTGTTACCATTATTGTCTTTCTTGTCTTTATTGTCTTTGTTACCTTTATTGTCTTTGTTACCTTTATTGTCTTTGTTACCTTTATTGTCTTTGTTACCTTTATTGCCTTTGTTACCTTTATTGCCTTTGTTACCTTTTTTTTGTCTTTCTTGTCTTTTTTGTCTTTGTTACCTTTATTGCATTTGTTACCTTTATGTATGTTCAAGACTTCATGACATTGTGCTTATGGGGTGGTTGTGCATCTTGTGTATGGCATTTCTTGCTTGACTTTAATACATGTATTCATATTTATATTAAATCATGAAAAATGAGTTCTGATAGACACGCTGGACATTCTTTTCTTATTTGCTATTTTAAGTGTTCAGGAAAAAAAGCTGTTGTGATTTGCCTACCAGTGGCCTTTGCCTTTAAACTATGAAACCTGAACTGATAATTGATTACCTTGATGTGGTTAGACGTTTCCTTACAAAAAAAACAGATTTGTTGCAAATAACATGTTGTTTAAGTACTGGTACTACAATTGTTCAGAATTAAAAGAAGCCGTAGGTGCATACCTATGAAAGAAAGAAATAAATGTCAAGTAAATCCCTTTCAAACCACATAGATCTGCTAGTAAAAAGGAAAATTCAAATCCATATAACCAAATAAAAGTTGACAGAGATACAGTAAAACCACACTTTAAGACCACCTAAAAATAATGAACACAATTTTCAAGTCCATTTTCACTGTTTTTCTCTCTATTATTGGTCTTTTTTTTTACTGCAGCTATCCTCAGAAGACAGACTAATCACTAAATATTTTATCTTTCACAGTCACCAATCGTAAGACTGACACTCGTTACAACAGACTATTCGTTTAAAGACACAAATTGTGTTGGAACAAAGCTGTGTATTGTATGTCATTGATCTAATTAAAAATAATGACATATTCAATACAATAATATAAATCCAGACAACACACAGGCATGGTCATTGTAACGAGAGTTGACTGAACATATATGTTCATCTCATAGTAGAAGCAGTTGATTTCTTGAAATCGAGTCTATGAAGATGCTTCCATTTAAGATTGCAATACTTTTAACATTGATTTTGAATGGTAATGAATGCTTTCAATATATTTTAATTAGTCTTATTGTATGATTTCAAACAGCTGAGTGGAGAAATGCCCGTGACCGAACACAACACTCGGATAATTCTATAAGCCGACTCAACGCATTAAAGGATGCTTCCAGAAGGTGAGTGCCGTTTTATCAATTCATATTATGTAGATAAGCATAGGATAGTAAAATACTGGTCAAGTTTGAATTCTGTAACAATCCACCAATTGTTGGAAGAGTTATAGCCCTTTTTCAACTTAAACAGTTGGTTTCTGATCAATAATGCTTGTTAAATTTACTGATTAAGTTGTAAAGCTCACAATGTTGAAATGTTTACAAATTTAATGGATTCAAGGAAGTTGCAAAAATGTGAGCCAGCATTGATTTCCTCATTTATAGAAGTATACTTTTATGTACTTGACTTTGCTATGTAACAACACTCATTTCAGTGATCTGCAAACACATGAAATCTGAATCACTGATTCACTAATACAGTATTATAACTTGCTAAAGATTTATTCAGTAGTTGGATATAGTAAAACCTCAATAATATGACCACCCTTGGGACCCTTGAAAACTGGTCTTATTATTGAGGTGGTCTTAATATTGAGGTTGAATAAAGAACAAAAATGGGAAAAAAGTCTTGAAAATTCTGGACTTATTTTTCAGGTGTATTTAAGTGAAGTTTTAATGTACAGTCCTAATGGCTTATTTGATCTTGATAATGTTATATTTTCAATATTTCAATCTTATGATGCATCATCACCATTGCAATACAGTAGTCAATTTTTTCTTATGACTCATTTTTTTAAGAAAACTTAATTTAGTCATTTATGGCCATTGATTTAAAATTCTCCATATTCAACATGGATGATGTACAAAATACTGTTTTCTTTTTCAGGCAACTTGAAAGAATGAAACTTGAGCACCCAAACAAACAGGTGGTGCTAGTAACCTTCGGTTCGACCGTGTACCTTTGGGGTGATTGTCATACGAATGAAGTGAAGTCATTTACCGGAGATATACAGAACAAGTATGATGAACTGATTGAAGCTGGAAGACAGTATGCTACATCAATGGAACTAAGTGGTCTGGAGAATACTCACAGGTACAATCAAATGTTGCAAAAATAGTGCTTAGGACATCATACAGTAAAACCTCAATAATAAGACCACCCTTGGGACCCTTGAAAACTGGTCTTCTCATTGAAGTGGTCTTAATATCGAGGTTGCATAAAGAGCAAAGCAGTGAAGATGGACTTGAACATTGTGTTCTTAATTTCAAGTTGGTCTTATTATTGAGGTGGTCTTTAAGTGAGGTTTAACTGTACTTTGCTAATATACCTCACACCATTACAAACACAATGAATCGTTTTGCAGCATTTAGCTGTATTTTTTGTAATATTTTGTAAACGTGATCAAACTAAAGAACAATGATCATTCTTTATGTCTTTATTGATTAATATTGACATAAGTACATATAAATTAATTAATATAAAGTTTGTTTCCTTGTAATATCATTTTTCCCCATGTATATCTGTTTGTGAAAACAATTATCATAACATTGGTGTATAATGCTGGATGAATTGAAGTTACAGGTCATGGATATGTTTTATATTGTTAGTATGTGGATGTTATATTTCCGTTGACAGTTTAAAGATATCCTCAATGTCTCTTATTTGAAAAAAATACATGAATTTAACAGACCATTAATATAACTTTGGTATGAATATTAACCATTTTAATGTGTATCTATGTTTTAATGGTCAAGAGAATGAGCGACTGAGTGCTGATCCAAAGGATGTGGGTCTGAATTCTGCCTTTGATGAAGTTAAACTGTGAACTTCATAAACCCAAGAATGAGGTTCGAGTACTGGTTAATTACCCAGGAAGCTGCTATCGAGATTGATTAATATAAGTTGTAATAGCTTGTTTTAGAATCGGTGAAAAACTTATGTTTTCAATATGTTTTAGAAACAGGGGAAACACATGACGTTTGAAATTTCCAATCTTTTCTTGTATTTGTAAACTTATTTGTGATATTTCATGAATAGCAATCTTGACAACAAAATTGGCAACTTGAAGACAGAGGGTTGTACTGCTCTGGGACCAGCTCTTGCTATTAGTGCTGGAATCATTGCTTGTTGCCCGCAATCTGAGGTAGTGCTTTGTACGGATGGGGAACCAAACTCTGGTGTTGGAAATCTTAAAAATGGTGGAACTGAAGCAGAGCTCTTCTACAAGAAGGTAAAATACTACATGTAGTAATGATTTTGATACTACCCCTATATCTTACACCATAGTTCAGTAAAACTTCAATAATATGACCACCCTCGAAAACTTGTCTTGATATTGAGGTGGTCTTACTATTGAGGTTGAATAAAGAGTAAAACAGTGGACTTTAAAATAGTGTTCTTAATTTTGAGATGGTCTTATTATTGAGGTGGTCTTTAAGTGAGGTTTTACTGTAAATCTCAAATAAATCATTGGTGGTATATAAGTATTGCGCACAATGCCCTTGCAATATTGACAATCACGTGATGCTCAATTTACCGCCCAAATTATTCAATTTACGTTGAGTTCATATAACTTTCATGTACATTATGATCACAAGATTGATTGTGTCACTTACAGAGAAATTAGTCTTCAGATATAACCAGAACTGTCCCTGGTTGATTGTTAAAAAAGTTGCAACATGGTTCTGTCATGAAATTATATTCAATTTGTTGTTGCTTGAATTAAATGCTTACAAAATTATTGAAAGTGCCAAACCAATTTCTTATAGTTCTCACAAACTCAAAGCGATCTCAGGTACTTTATAGTTTTTCAATTTTTGAAATAAATGACCTTTATTTGTCTTCAGATTGGAGAGTTTGCCAAGGCAAATAACACTCGACTATCAGTACTGGCTGTACAAGGTCAGGAGACAGGTTTGCAGCATGTTCAACAGTGCGCCGTGATGTCAGGGGGAACAATTAATGTGTTAAACCCCATGGAAATGATGCGACAACTGCGATTGATCGCACAGAACTACACAATCGCTACAGCTGTTGATGTGACTGTCATATTACATCCTGATCTGACGTTTGATGAACCTGGATATTGTGATGTAAGTAATGCTGTGTGTATTCTAGTTCATGCTTCATGCCGCAACAGATCTACAGCAGATTGTCTTTAAGATGGGATTTGTGGTGCCTGAGTTTTGAATCTCTTGCAAAATTTCTGAGAAATTACTCATCACATGATATTTTTTGTTTTGTAACATCGATTTTGAGTCTGGTCTAAGATGAGAAAATCTCAACAATTTGAGACAATATTTGAGCTGAGATTTAGCTCAGATTAATATGTTTCGTGATAGGGGCCTGGTCTCAATTCGTGCACATATCTTTTTTTGGTTATAACTCATTTAGTAATTAATATTATTACTATCCCTAAATATTCCAAGTTCATGTAAATATTTCTGATAGTAATTTCATAAATTCAATATGCATCAGATGGTTTGATACAATATTTTAAATTCACCAGTGAATCAATATCTGCCAGGGAAACATTTATGATATACAAAATATAGTATTCATTTACTGGCTGCTACAATATTTGCTAGTTTATTTATTTAAAAAGATATATATTTGCCTTTCAGAGCAACAATCGTCTGGTGAAGGAAGTTGGTAATGCTGCCAAGGAAACAGATTTGACCTTCAAATATAAGGCAAAAGATAAAATCAAGAAAATCACTGCTAAGTCCATTCCATTCCAGGTACTTTAACAAAGATTGTTTCTTTACAACAAAAATTCCAGGCTGAAACAGGCGTGAGAATTCTCAACAGATTTTGCATAATTCCGCGGATTTTGGAATCACCAGGACCGTTTGTGAGATTGTAACAAATTTACATTACAAAACACAGTGTCTTATCATTAATCAGAAATGACTGTGGTGATACTACAATAAATAGACATTTTGATATAGATGGTTGGTGAGCCACCAGTTAGTTAAGGAATGGTTACTGTTTGCCTGTCTGTTTGCCTGTCTGTCTGGTTGTTGTCTCATTAGTCAAAAATGACTGGCCCTTTAAGCAGTGGTGACACTATAATAAATACACTGGGACCCCTTTAAACTTGACGAGCTTGGGACCGGACAAAATGTCTGGTTTAAAGGGGTTTCCGGACTAAAGGGGTTTTGAGAACTGGACAAGATTTGGCACATTTTTATTTCAAATGGGGACATTTGGATCTATATTTTGTTTAGTACTGTAGTGATTTGTATCAGAAATCCATAAAACTACACTGACCCAAAATGAAAACTTTACATCGATTTCAAAAGTATATATTTTGTTGATAAATGTATATTCGTGGTTAATTGTTTTTTCATTGAAGCTTCAATGCAATATCAATGTATTTATGTAATTTACTGTGGAAAAATCGGACAATGCATATTTTTTTATGAACAATTAAGTGGAGAGGGGTCGAAATGAAAATTCCAAAAAAATGTAAATTATCACACAACATTTGGAGAAAAGAAAGTACTGACTGAGTGATTTTACGAATGCATTGGAGAATACGTCGCCTCATTGAATTCACGTAACGTTGTATGACCGCGTTTGGAATACGTTGCCATTCTAACACAAGTGCATTTCGGATGTCTTTTATGGTATCCATTTGATGCTCGGACCTGGCTCTCCGACCCAATTCATCCCATATGTGTTCTATTGGGTTCAAGTCTGGGGATACAGCGGGCCAAGGCAAGACGTTAACATTATTTTGAGAAAGGAATTGTGTAGTTATACGCGCCTTGTGAGGCGTTGCATTTTGTCATGCTGGAAAGTGCCAGGTCCGTTATTTTGCATGAATGGTATCATTGTATTGTTTAAAACATTGATATAACCTTGAGCATTGAGATTTCCTTGGATAATGACCAGATCAGTTTTCAGATTCCCCATTATCCCACCCAGACCATAAAACTGCCACCAGCAAATCTGTCTCTCTCCTGAATACAACAATCTGCAAGCAATAGATGCGTATTTTGCCAACTGCATGGCTGACAGTAAACCGTGATTCATCGCTAAAAAGTATCGATTTCTACTGGTTGAGCGTGAAATGCAAATGACGTCGTGCCCATAACAGTCTGGCAGCTCGGTAACGACCTGACAAAATCTGTCCAGTATATGGACGACGAGCACGAATAGGAACACGGTTCTGTCTCAAACGGTTTATGATCATCTGTGCATGAACCCCGTAATGCCGAGCGATAATGGTTGCTGGTAAAAAACGAATACGTAGGTGAGTCAACGTGATAACGCGATCAGTACGTAACGTTGTAGCACGTACGCGACCGGGTCTTGCACGATCTTTGACAGATCCAGTAGTGTTGTACCGGTTCGCAAGATTATGAATAGTCTGTCTGGAGCAGCCAAAATGACGTGCTACGTTATTTACTATTGACCCTGCCCGGAGCATACCAATAGCATGGTTTCTCTGATCTTCAGAAAGACGTGGCATCACTAAATGCAATTGATTTTTAAAACAAATTCAATATTTTATATCTGTGCTAAGCAGCAAATAATTATTTGTCAGTGTAAAACCTGTAAGTGAAACCAATATTGCTGCGCACGTGCAAAGTAAAGAAAAGTTTTTCCTGTTTGGACGCATGAATATACCGGCGATTTTTAAAACAATTGCATAGTCGTTATCCGCAATGAAATCTTGATAAACATGTGTAACCCTTACAACAACATATATACTAACAAAACAAATATTAAGTGTAAAGTTTTCATTTTGGGTCAGTGTATTAAATCTGAATGTGAAAATCTGACTAAAATGCATTAATACACTTCTATTTATTTGAATGTAAACATACTGAATGATAAATCATAATGGCATTCCTTCTTACAGGTACAGATATCGTACACTTTGAAGAATGGCATGCGTTGTCTGAGAGTACTCAGTAAAGTCAATGAGGTGACAGAGGACAGGAAAACTATGGAAGAGGTATAACTGCTTTGTATGGAAGACCAGTGGGGACATTCACACTTCAGTATTTCTCTTCTAGGAAAGTCACAATTACAAGATTTCCACTTAACAAATTCATGAATTCATGATTTCAACTTAAGGAATTCATAATCCTGAATTTCTGTTTACAAAAAATGATGATTTCAATTTCACGAAGTCATAATCTTGCATTCATGAATTTATGATTTCAACTTAATGAAAGAGAGAGAATACGTAGCTACAGGAAATGCCACATACATAAGACAGTGCTTCCCCACGCAGACCTCCGGGAAAAGAACAATCCACAAAACACAAGGCACTTAAGCAGATTAAAGGGTACATATGTTAAAGAACAGAGGTACAGGGAATGGTCTGGCAGACCATAAGGAATAACAAGGAGAATCAAAGCGGACAGTGAAGGAGGGGGGAGGGGAATACATGAATTGAACTTCACAAATTCACGATCTCGACTCATTAATTGAAGTTGGGAAATCATGAAATCACAAATTCAAGAATTGTGAAGTTGAAATCGTTAATTAACAAATTCAATATTATTAATTGTGAAGTTGAAATCATGAATTCACGATCTGAAATTGAGACTTTCCTAGAAGAGAAATGAACTTAGAACTTTATTTAATAAGCATTAAAGCCTCCGTAAGAAATAATTTAAACATTTACTTAACAAGTGATTACATATGGTAAAAAAGTCTTCAACAATATTCTCTAGTGTCACATAACTAACTGTGTTCTAAGTTTAAATGCATATAATAAGTGTATACAGCTAAATTTCTAATCACATTAACGTTTGAACTCGACATCAAGATATGGAATTTATTAATATTTGGATATTTATGATATTTCTCCTGTAAATATTGCCGACGTAAATTTTCATACATTGGACAAACAAGTATAAAATGATATTCATCGTCAATACAATCACTTCAATAAAAACATTTTCGTTCATTTCTAGGAATTCCTAAATGTCTTCCTTTTTCTATCATAAGTTTGTGAGATGATGATCGAATAGATACAAGACTTGCCCTGAATTTAACAATATCTAAAGCATCAACATAAGCTTCAACATCAAAATTTGTTTTAAATATATGATAAGATGTTAATTTTTCATTTTCTGCACATTTTGTGCTCCAAATTTGCAAATACTGGTCTTTAAGTTGCTGCACATAAATATTAATAAAAACATTACAATTCATTACTCGCTGACTTTCCCATACATATCCAAAACAGTTTGTATATAAATTATGTTTGATAAGACTGACCCAGCTATTATATCCAAGAGAATCTAAGTGAAGTAACATATTATAATTTTTTTTCACATATCTACTATCAGGCATGTTCAAAATTTTAATCCAGTACTTAATACATCTTTTATATGCTACAATATACATAGGATAGCGACAACAGTCACCCATAAGTACTTCATTACATGATCTAAGGGGTGCATTTAAGAATCTTTTACATGCATACCCATGCACTCTTTCAGTATTTTCCATCGAATATATTCCCCATAATTCTGATCCATAGAGTAACACAGGTATGATGAAGGTTGAATGTCACAACTAGTCATTCGTAATTAACTTATAGCTATCATTTTATTTCCTACATATTGTGTTTATTTGGGTTCATTACATCTTCAGCATTGTTTAAACCGCAACCACAAAAGACTTGTGATGGACCTTAAGATACTGGTACTAAGTGTTACTATGAAGATTTTCTTTATTATGGTATACAGAAAACAGTCACTGAAAGAACACTACAAAAGTAATACCGTCTCATTGATAAAACCATATTTTCGAGGACCAGTTTGTAATTTTTCTTCCACATTTTAACTCGATAATCCGACCACCTTACAACTATGACAGCCTTTCTTCTGATGTTTACTATATGTATCACTATGTATATCAATTACAGTCAGCATGGTTTTAATTTTAAGTGCAATATCCTCTTGCCAGTTTACTCAGTGCCAATGTTTCTGGGTATATGGACATAATCAACACCGGACAAAATTCCCTTAGCTCATTTTGCACAAGGCGGACACAATCCCCTTCATGATTTTTACACAAATTGTAAACTCTAAGCTTACATAGCCTGGCTGTGAATGGTACGAAAGACTTGTTGGGTAACCTTCCTTTATTTCTATATCTGTTATTACTTTCAGAATATGCATGTAGCTGTTGTAGGCGTGGCTGCTGTACAGAAAACATCTGAAATGGCAAGCAGGGGAGATACTAAAAAAGCTCAAGCACATATGTAAGTATTAATTCACATATATTTCAGCAGTCATTCTTAATGTTGCAATGGCAACAGTTTTAGTGATAAATGATGAAAAACATATTCCAATTTTAGCGATAAAGCATGAAACAATGTGTTGTCTTAAAAATCTAGTACTTTATATGTTAATATGATAATTAGATCACTGTGTATTTCAGAAAAACAATATGTTTTACTGCAGTTTTAGTGATATAGCGCAAAAATGTGTTTTCTTAAAAACCCATATGCATACATAAATATTATAAGACAAGTGCAGATCCAGCAATTTACATCAAGGGGGTCAGGTGGGGTTCTAGGTCCTGGTAAGGCACCAGATCTAAGTCAGCCTTTGGAGTCCCTAGGTTTTTGCGATGTGTTTCCTTATAATATAATATGCTGCTTTTAGACAAAAACAGTGAGGCCGTTGAATTTGGGGCCCTCTCTGGATCTAGGATTAGATTTGGAACACCCTATTTTCCCAAAATCTCAGGGGGTGGCAATTTTAGTAATGCAGCATGAAAAATATGTGTTTCCTTAAAATAAAGACCAACACTCATTCACTGTTAAGTATTCACAAGAACTTACCATAGTGTCAAATATGTGTGTAAGTGTATCATTATTTGATATGTTTTAGAAAATGTAGTAAAATCTTTTCATTTACTATAAGATGATTGAATTGAAATTGTTTTGACCTTTGGCCATAGTGTATGATTTTCAATCTGTATTGTAAATGGTTGATCCATTCTTGACTTTTACAGGCGGTCTGTTCAGAAAATGATGAAAAGAGGAGCCAAAAGCTCAACACAGATGGAAGAACGTTTAGCATTCAGAGGAGAGTCTGAAGAACTCAGGAAAGAATTAAAAGAAGCTGTTGTCAGCGATGTAAGTTACTATGGTAACCATGCATTTCCACGAATGTCCTGTTCTGTGATGAAAGTTCTGTTCGATGAAAATATTGTGTAATTCAATATGGAAGTGGTCATTGCCGTATCTTAAGAACATGTTTTTCTTGCATAACAGACTTGAATCTCCCTCGTTTTAGCTGGTCCTAAAAAGCTCAATCATACCCCATGTAGGATGTGTCTTGTGCTGAAGACGTCATGTATTGATGTCACATAACAGTGAATAATAACTGGAATGAATTTGTCAAATTACTTGTTACTGCATGTATAACAAAAATGTCCTTAAAAAGTTTTGTTTAATCACATCCTTATTGCTTAAAAAATGTATGCAATAAAAAGAATTGCATATTTGTACATCAACCAGGCTATATAGACAGCCAGGTACAGGATAAGTACAAAAGTTAACAACATGAAATTGTTTGTTGCTAAACGTCTTTAAACGTGGATTTGCAAACATTTTGACTTGTGAAATGTATCATCAACTTATACCTAATGTGAATGGTTTCCTATCTAAATGTATATCTATCTCAACATATGTCAATGGTTTACTATCTAAATGTATCATCAACTTATACCTAATGTGAATGGTTTCCTATCTAAATGTATATCTATCTCAACATATGTCAATGTTTTCCTATCTAAATGTTTATCTATCTCAACATATGTCAATGGTTTCCTATTTAAATGTTTATCTATCTCAACCTATGTCAATGGTTTCCTATCTAAATGTATATCTATCTCAACATATGACAATGGTTTCCTATTTAAATGTGTATCTATCTCAACCTATGTCAATGGTTTCCTATCTAAATGTATATCTATCTCAACATATGACAATGGTTTCCTATTTAAATGGTATATATCTCAACATGTGTCAATGGTTTCCTATCTAAATGTATATGTATCTCAACATATGTCAATGATTTCCTATCTAAATGTATATCTATCTCAACATATGACAATGGTTTCCTATCTAAATGTATCATCAACTTATACATACTGTCAATGGTTTCCTATTTAAATATTTATCTATCTCAACATATGTCAATGGTTTCCTATTTAAATGTGTATCTATCTCAACATATGTCATTGGTTTCCTATCTAAATGTATATATATCTCAACATAATGTCAATGGTTTCCTATCTAGATGTAGATCTATCTTAATATATGTCAATGGTTTCCTATCTAAATGTATCATCAACTTTGAAATAATGTCAATGGTTTCCTGGTTAAATGTATATCTATCTCAACAATATTTTCATTTCTTCCACAGGATGTACACCACAGAAACCAAGGGTGGTCTATTATTGAGGTTCAACGGTTTAAATATATATATATATCTCAACAATATTTCATTCTTCCACAGGATGTACATAGAAGATCCGACCACAGAAACCAAGTGTTCTACTCAAACAGGCACAGTTCAAGTAACTTGTATCATGGCTCTTCTGGATCTTCTAAAATTAAGATGATGATAGGTAGAAAATCAGACAGCAAGTTGAAAGCCCAATATTACGGATTTAAGTCGTAACATGTATTCTCATGTTGAACATACACACAAAGATATGATTGTTTTGAAACTTAATGTTTTAAATTTTCAAGAAATTCCATATTGTGGAGCTATGGCAAAACACCTTTATTTTATATAGGTAATGAATCCATCACGTTGGTTTTGTGCAATATGCATTTGTTGAACGGAACAGAACAATTCCTTCGTTTTACATTTCACACAGATTACAAGTGTAATGACATGTGTACATAAACTAACATAATTACATAATGGTATAAGTAATGGCGTTACAATTTTGTTTATTGGATGGTGATTAAATTTGGGGTTTTGTTGTTGTTTTTTTTACTTGGTGGGGATTGCGATTCAATATTAAATTTTACAAATAAAAAAATAAAAATAAAATTGTGTATGAAAAATCATTTTGAAAAATCATTTGTCAGGTATCTATGGGACATATATACAGTTTGTACTTCAAACAATATAACATATTTAATGTATATACAACAGGTTCATATAACAATATGTACTAAATTTAGTATCACAATGGTTTTTGCTGTTGTTGTTACTGAAGATATAATAAAATCGAGCTACAAAAATAAATACATTTTTTAAAACTAAGAGTCTGTTTAGTAGAGGCTCATTTTTTGAGGAAAGTAGTTGTTTAAATTTGAATATATTAGGTCTTTCAAAATATTTCTTTGGGATAAATTGGACTCGCAAATCCGTGAAATTAGTACAAACTGGTAAATAATGAAATTCGTCACCTATGGGATGTGTACAGCATAGTGAACATTTACGGTCCTCGTGGGGTATAAATGATTGTCTCCAGCGACCAGTTTTTTTGGGAATCTATGGTTCCCTGTAAAGCTACGATAGATAGTACCGAGTACACATTTTTGATAATTGTTAAGATTTTACCACTAATTCCAGTTTTAGATAATTTACTCCATAACCCTGCTCTCCACACCGAATCAAAGGCAGCTGAAAAATCTATAAATGAACAAAACAATTTCTTTTTTTCAGCTCTGAGTTTTTCAATTAAGAAGTGCAAAGTAAATATCTGATCATTGGTAGAATATCCGGTTCTAAAACCGGCTTAATTTTCATTTAAAAGATTATTGGCTCCAAGGAATTCGTATATGCGGTTATTTAATATTGATGTGAAAACCTTACCTAAACAACTAAATATTGTTATTGGACGATAATTGGCTGGATCCAACGGAAAGTCTTTGTTTTTAAAAATTGGTTTTATCATTCCAATAAGCCATGATTCCGGAAGGACACAGTTTCTAATATGATATTAAATAGCGAAGTGTATAGGGGGAGCATTATTGATTGTTATACAGTATCATGTTATTGTAAAGTAAATATATGTTGATTTAAAACATGCATATATCTTGTTCATGTTTTGTTGTATAATATTACATATACAATTACAATATGATTGTATATATAACAAAATCCATCGTAACTAGCATTCCCTTTAAATGATGACATCGCAATCACTCATGACATCATCAAAGGTTGTTACAGTTCTGTTAATTTACTAGGCTTTTTAAATCCCGAAGTTAATTATGTGAACACGGTTTTCCATAGTTATGATGATGTTGGTTCAAAATAACGCAGTAAACAATAATTTCAATTATCCAAGATTCGCCACTTAAACACTTAACAGAGCGGATGTTTCCGAGGAGTCATGATACATTATTCGCATGACTGGCTTACTCATTGTAAGAGTCGTAATAACTTCCTTAATGCATGATCATTGTTCAATTGTTACGAGTTCTATCAACTTAGTCAAGCAGGTGGTTGATCTAACATGTTAAAACGAGATAATATGTTGCTACAGGTAACGCCTACTACACAAGACAGTGCCTCTCCACACCGACCCCGGGAAAACAACAATCCATTAAACATAACGCATTTGAGGAGGCTCAATGGTACATACGTAAGGGAAATGTGGCGCAAAGAATGGCCCGACCGACCATTAGGGATAACTAGGAGAATCAAGGAGGACAAACAGTGGGGCGAAATAAATGGATGATAAACATCACAGGATGGTGACAGGTCAAGACAGCTGGCAACAATAGGCCGAATGTGGGGAGAAAATAACATCAATAGTATATAAAGTGAAATAAATGTACAGGAGAAGGGGAATTTAACATACATCTAAAACACAAATAGAAGTAACAGTCATACAGCGATTTACAGCCTTGGAACTGTCAGTAAAATACTGGGGGTTTAAATCGATTTCACAGCTAGCTAACCTCCCACATAACTGACAAAGTAGGCAGTAACTAATCATTAAAGGCAACTAACCATTACTTACATAACAAGACACTGTGCATAATCCAGCACCTTGCTCGCAGTTACTAAATTATTAGAATGCGATATAACCATAAACTACCAAATCAATAACCTAATGTAAAGTAAACCAGAAAAATATTATATAGTAGTGATATAAACCTATATGATTTATGCTTACGTCGATAACCTTGTTTTAGAAGTTGACCTGTAAGTAGAAGTCCTCTAGTGTTTAAGAGCGGAAACAGGTAATGAGGCTAATTTGCTAAGCATAATATGTCTACCTGCATTTTTTAGAATATTATTTCAATCACAAATACATTTCTTTTTCGTTTGATATTTCAATTAATCCGAATACCATGTGCTCTTCTGCGGCGTGTTCGTGTTTGTGCCAGTGAAAATATATCTTTGTCTTAATTTTGAGAGATATTACTGTGTTCATAAATATTGTCATTCAGGCCCAGCGAATAGAGTGATAGTAACTTCAGTATGTAATATCAGTTTAAATATTAACGTTGGAGGTTCTACCTTTTACATTTGAAGTAGTATTATATTTACAAACCAAATACTTACAACATACACACCTCTTAGAACTGCACTAAGAGATAATAGGGTAGGTCCTAAGTATTCGACGCCCCATATTTGCCAAGCACACCAAACCTGATGTACACTATGTGTATGTAATATGTCATTTAAATAATTATGTCAGCTGTTCTAACGTGAACTATATTAATTATTTTAAACTTTTATAAAAGGGAGATTAAGTTGGCACAGGGAACGCCACATACACAGGACAGTGCCTCCCCATCAAATACCTCCGGGAAAACAACAGTCCACAAAGTATTAGGCACTCAGGAAGTGCAAGAGTAAACGCGTATGGGAATAGGTGTGCAAAGAATGGTTTGTGTTGTATTTCTAATGTACATTTGTATCTTCATTTAAATACGTTCAACCACCACAGAGAGCTTGCTAGATATACATGCATTGTTGTATTCGTTTTATATGAAATAAAATATCAGTTCCACAATATGCACCACTTTAGTACTTAAAATCCAATTTGACTTTTTCTGCTGAACTAAAAATGTTACTCATTGAAAATTGAATACGTTCGACAACCAAATAAAAACACTAGCTAGATACATGTATACATGCGTATTGTATACGTTCTATATGAACAAAAGTTGCTATTCTCCTAGATTCACCACTTAAACACTTAACATTCAACAGATGCAAGGGTGTCGAACGGATGTTTCTGAAGAGTCATAATACATTATTCACTGTATGTATAGCATACACGGCGTAAGCGACTTAAAACTTCTTTATGCACTAATAAATGATCATTGTTGAATTGTTTGTGAACAATTGCATCCTACGAGTTCTGTCAACTTAGTCTATCATGTGGTTGATCTTACATGTAAATCTGATATACTCAATGCATATGTAATAATGCATTCCAATAATAATGTCAACTGTTCTAACTTGAACTTTATTATTATTTTCAAACATTTATAAATGAAACTGAAATATTCGTACTTCCGTTATTTGTTTCAGATGTATAAGTAGTACGCGGCGCAGAATGACAGAAATACGGTGAATGCCAAATACATGTCGGTGTGGTGATTCAAAAATGTATGTGGATATAACCTCATAGTCTTCATAATTAAGTGTAAGAAGGGACATGTAAATAGTTATTACGTCAGGCTGAATGACAAATTCGATATAACTCTTTAACTGGAACTTAACTTATTTCTTACAAGCATTTCCTGGTTGCATTTTTTTGATTGTCAGATTGTCAGCGTCCCAAAAGGTTCCGTTGTATTTTATTCTGTTCGGTTGGTACATATACCCAGAAGCGGATCCAGGACTTTCTAAATGGGGGGGGGGGGGCACAACTAATTATAAACATATACAACTTTTTTTGAATGCATTATTTTAATCATATAATGACACGGAATTAACATTAGTCGTCGCTGTCAAGGATGTTTGGCAGCTTCAACCGTCTTGGCTGCATCCTTGCAAAGTCTGTGACAACCTCGTCGATGTTAACAACTTATTTGTACAGTTAAATCAATAAAGATGTGCCCCAAAAAACATAACTTGTCGGCCAGCTGGGGGGGGGCACGTGCCCTCCGTGCCCCCCGGTAGCTCCGCCACTGCATATACCAACTGCTAATGTCCACGGGGTATCATTGGCGTATAACTATTGTCAGTTAGATTTAAAACACAACATTATACTATAATGTAGTACATTCTGTCTCTGTGCATTGAATAGGAATATTTTTATTGTCTTTACTGCGGAACGTCATAGATAATCCTTCCTTCGTGTATTCTTTACAAATGAACAAATGTAACTGTAAAATTAACTGCTCTACTTAATAAGCGTTGGGTTAGTAACGATTTCTATGTATAAATTATTTGTCATTTTTCTAAGAGGATATTGTTCGCTCTCGTGTTGCCGATACATATGGCGTTCTGTGACACAAAAGGAAATGGTCACGATGTCTATGACTATGAGCAGAGTCTTCAAACTAAGATTACATTAAATTCTAGTATAATTACGTAATGTTTTATTATTGACCTATGGTATCAACAAAGTTGGACGCTTCGATATCGGAGGGACGAATTTAGATCGTCTGACATGTGAGTCTGTTAGTTTTTCCCATCAACGTCTGAAATTATTATAATTTGCATTTTACAAAATAGGAAACCCGCCGGGCTAGCTCATTTGGTAGAGCGATAGACTATCACCAAGCCGATCCGGGTTAGATTCCAAGTTTTGGGCAGGTTATGTTCTTCAGTGACACTGGCTACGTTAATGTCTTGCGCATATGAAGAAGTTGGCAGTACTGGTTGATAATTAATTCCAGGAAAACTGGTAAAGTCAATTGGCCGCTGTATATGAATGAAAAATGTTGAAAACCTGATGAAGCTAAACAAAGATAGATTTTATATATACATATATTTTTCGGCTTAACTCATGAGCAGGCAAATGCCTGGGTATCTGTTAGACAGACCTGAACAGTATGACGAAAATACCCGTATGCGGACACTACCCTATTACGCATATTGTAAACAATTCCGGGTTTTTAACTGGATGACAAGTATCAACATGTACCAGGTCACTAGGTGACTATGTAACTATAATATAGATGAGACGATTAAATGATGCCTCATGATGCAAGCACTCCCGATATTGTGAAAAAAATATGTATTGATCTGCAATGTTTATGAATTCAAAAAAGTTCAACATGTCCGAAATGTGTATTGTCCGAAAACAATGCAAGTTCTAACACACATCGTTGGCAATAGTTTCAGTTTGTTTCAAATTGTTCAAACATAACTCACAAAAAACTGTTTCTTTTTAATAAACCGCGTATACGTAATGTTTTTTGCAAGCATGTCCAACTGACAATCAAATGATTTATAACAAGGTTCGTTTGAAAACAAGAAACGATAAGACAGTGAGAGTACTCGCCGACACGCGAATCGTTTCAAAGTGAAGCCGGTAAACTAAAACCTGTCTTATCGATGGTCCAGTTTAAACTAGTCATACGCTTTGAAAGTAAAATTGCTTGTAAGTGAACCAGTCCTTCTTTCTTTCCCCGAGTGAGGCTGTGCAATGCTTCTTCTGTCTCTGGTTGACAGGTCTTTACAGAACACCATAAACTTCGTCTGCCCCAGTCTTTCTGCACTTTCAGCGCTTTGATTAGCAATGATATAGTTACTGATCATTAACTTTAATTATGATAGCATCATATCATTCTCTTAAGGACGATCTGCGACATAGTGTCCTAATTCTTGACCTCAGACCAACATGAGGTCTGAATTGGTACCTTCACGTCCTATGTATTTGACAATCGCACTGGGAACCATTCACCGGAAACCTGAAAACTGGCATGGCGGACATCAACACGGAAGACAGTTGCTCCCATTAATTTTTGATAAAGGTAAGCTTGTTTGAAGACGATCCACGCTTTATTATTACAGTAAAATATGTTACAAAAATGTTGTAATAGTTTTTTGCGATCCATGTCATATTGCACTGAAAATACATTATTTTAATGAAAATTTCCTGACAACGTTATCAACGGTTATGTTTACGTTTGGCATGCACGGCATTATTTGTAAACACAATTATCATTATTTTGTTAACGCAATTCGTTAAAAAAATATAAATGATTGTAGTTATAATATCATGAATGCAGCTGGTAAGTAGGTTAATTATGTTGAAAACATGCATACATATAAAAAAATCTACTATAAGGTAACATGATATGCACATGTTATCAATGGGTTATGATGGTCAAGTATGGAAAGCCGTAATGTGTTATAATATTGCAAAAAATCAGTCGGTATACCTTCGCATCCAGATTTCATTCGGTGTTATCTGAGGTCATTCACTCTATTTGGTCGGTTTGTCGTGATAGTGGATTTTCTGTGGAAAATTGTGATATCATATTGAGTGGGAATTACATATGAAATTTTCCTAAGTTCTTATGTGGATTAACTTTTGAAAAAGACATTTGGATATTTCTTCGGCTTTGGAACTAGTTATTTCTTAATTCATCAACTGTTGAAAGTAATTGTGACCACCCTCCCCCATGGTCTAATGGATTTATGATAGTCGTGAAGTAAGATACAAATATAATGTAATTAGAGAAAAGAATAAAGTTGGAAGGATTAAAGAGAAGTTTAATAAAGCTGGTGAATTACAGAGTAATCAAAGAAAAAGAATGAAAAATCGTAGAATGTTGAAAATGAAAGAAAAATACAAAACTATGAAACCTTCAGTGTATAAAATTAAAACAAGAAGTGGACTTAAATTGAAACTTAGCCAAAATATTGTGAAAAAGGCAATCAGGTACAGGTTTATGAAAGACAAATTTTCAAATAAAGTGTATGTTACAAACAAGAAGGCTGATACTATAGAAGCATGCAAAATTATGAATTTAGAGAAACTTCAATCTAGAATTATGCATAGTGACTCATGTGAACAAGCAATAACAATGGCAATAGAAAATGAAAATGTTTTCTCTATGGAAACTGTCAAAGATAGGGGTTTTATACTGTCATTAAATTCAAGTGCCTGGGATGTGATGAAACATTTGACATTGAAAATAGTGACAGCACTAGTGTTAAGGAAATGAATATAAGATGTGTTTTGGGCAGTATGGACACTGGAGGTGGGTCTTCTTCACTGAATTAATTAATGGGCACGGCTGGGATATCAGGAATTAATGAAAGAAAGTATACAGAAATAGAGACTGAAATTGGAATTATTATGGAATCCTCTTTACCATGGGTAGGTTGCTATAATGAGCAGTTTTTCTGGATCGAATATGGTTAAGTAATTAATGTATTTGTAGCATCGATTTAAATAAGCCATGCCAACTTATGTAGGTGAATATATCAGATGCAATGAAACGTCGCTATGAAATAATAGGTACACTGTATGATGCTAATCATTGAGTTACAAAATATTTCGTTTGATTGATTTTGGTTTAACACCCTTTCAACAATGTAATGGGTTGTTTTGATGCATTATCAATGTACATTTGATATGAAATGATAAATGTTTCTGTTTTCAGTTTGAACCAAGGACTTCCACCATATCCCAGAACGTGAAAGAAAGATAGCAGCCTATTATTACCCAGGATGACAATGAGGACAGTTTGAGTACAGTAGCCTTTCCTGTATCAGCAACGTTTAGTGACCCACAACCTTATACACCCTCTTCATTTCCAGTCGCACCAAGGTATAATAAAATGTTATTTTTCAACGAAATACACACAATTATTGAACATGAAAAGATTATTTTGATGTGCAATACAGATGTCCATAGTTCAAAGGTCAAGGTCACTTCTGGGAGACAAAAATATATTTGTTGGGGGATTTTGGTAAATGCATATTGAGTAAATATATATAGATGTGTCCAGTTTCCCACTTTATGTCCACAACTGGATTTTTCAAAATTATGTTATTATCATAATAACTTTATTTGTCTAACACAACATGTTGTATAAATATTTATTTGGTATATAATTCCAAATTCAGTTTTGTATGCAAGGGACTTTATAGGAGGTTTGTCCTTGATTTATAGACACATTTCTTGTTAAATCAATATCTACAAGTTTAACTGTGAGAGTAACACTTTATTTTACAGTTATTCCATATTCTACAATAAGATTGGATTTAAACCATGGCACATCTGGTGAAAAATACGAGTGCATCGGTAGAACAAAATGAAGATGAAGTTAAAAATATGAAGAATTTCACGCGAAAATGTCCAATGGATGATTTTGAGCTTATAGTGGAAGGGAAATCATTACATGTATCGAAATTAATTCTTACTCTTGTTTCCCCCGTATTCCAGCGAATGTTCCAATCATGTTCGGGAAAGTCATGAGTCCCGTTTAGAACTTCCTGGAAAATCTTTCGAGCTGGTTCACCAGTTTCTAAAATGTTTATATCCATGTGGATTAGAAGTGGTGACAGAAGAAAACGTTTTTGACATTTTACCACTGGCGGAGGAATATCAAGTGTCAGATTTGAAGTTGAAGTGTGCCACATGTTTGCTGCAAAGTATCAAAAAGAAACCGCTAGTAAAACATGTATATCGCATACTTGAAGCTGCATCTTTGTATGGTATTCAAGCCATAATTGACAAATGTTCCACTCGTCTTGTTGAACAGAAGATGGACTACGCCGAATTGATGAAGGTTGAGTCAGGCTTTTCTATTTCGCCTGAAACAAAACTAATTTTACGAGACAAACTGATTTTAAAACTGGAGAGTGAGAGAACCGAAGAGAAGCAGAGAGAGAGGCAGAGAGAGAGGACGAGAGAGAAGGAGCGAGAGGCAGAACGAGCGAGAGAGAGCGAGAGAGTGTGCGCGTGAGAGAGAGAGAGAAAAAGAGCGAAAAAATGAGTTACATTTGGTGAGAATGCTTGAGATAGAGAGGGCAGAATGTACATGCAAATCAATGTTCCCTTAAGCATTATATTAAGTAATCGCATTACTCTAGTATTCTCTCAATGTGAATTTACCAATGAAGAATAACTTCTAGTATTTAAAGTACAAAATGAGCTCAAAAGTGCTATATTAGTGAGAGTCCTGTGTTACAAAATGTATTGCTGAACTAATTATTAACCAACACATGTGTGAGTTATTGTGAATAAAAACTTTAAAAATCAAATTAGCAGCAAAGTCATGTCTGTACGAGTTGCTCTTGTTATTGATCGATGATCGGTAGTTATCATATATTATCTACCATAATCGCGGCGCCACTTCAAAATTATCACATAAGTGCAATCATAAGTGGTATAGAGGTATACTTTTTTACAATAACAAGATAAAACGGCGTCATAAATGTTAATCCTTAAATGGTGAATGTTTTGCAAAATGAGACAAGTAAATGCTTGACGTTACCGATTTCGTTGGTGAGTGCTCCGAGGCTATCGAAGTGTCTATAAATATGTTATGTTGTATTGTCAAATGCTTCAACAAGTTTCTTTGGTCCACGTATGAGAAAGATTACGTATATCAGCGATGTATTTTTTGTTCAATTGCATTGATTAAAACAGTTTCTTGAGAAAAAATCTTATATAGTTCTCGTATATCCCAAACACGCTATTTTGACATATATTGTTGATATACCGGTACAATAAATATTATATTTTGATTACAGATTAAAATCAGGGACATTGACATTGTTCCATGAACGCCTCGAAGCTTACAACATAATATACATAAATAAAGTTTGGATGCTTCATACATATTTATAAAGAAATCGTAAATATGTAGAACATTCAAGTTTCAGTTTATCGGGTGTCTCCCCATTGTCATGATTATACAATGGTCGTTACTTTACTCTTAAACTTTGCTTGTGATAGTCAATCACACAGTAGTGTATGATTAATATGATGAGATACGAGTTAAGAATAAAACATTAGCGAGAAGTTATCTGTACAACAAACGTGGTCGACAATTTGAGTTTGGTTCATTCTCTTCACATATTTTATTATCGAACTCTGCATCTCATCAGTAAGTATAACTATAATTAAAAGGATACATCAGCGACCAGTTATTTCATATCCGGAGTTTTACGGTGATATGATTTACAAACGTTTTAAGATCATATATGTGTTTAGTATGTGGTTGTTACACGCGTTAACAAGTTTACGAAGAGAAGTAATGATCATACTGCAACGCATTGCATGTTTGGTGGTGGACCGCTTTAGAATTGTTCATCATGCTTTCATCTTTGGTTGTGCGATAACGGGACGGGTTTAATACTCTATGGCGATCCCTTTCAGACTCCAAACTTCCAAATTGTAGGAAGGTGTCTTATGTTAGTATTATGCCCACCTTGTCGAGATCATATCCTGTGTTTGGTGTCTCATATATTGGGGAGTTGCCAGGCAAGGATTTTCGTATGAATTTAGGTGTACCCTTAAACCAGGTTTAAACCCCTAGTGACAATTTTGTCATCGACCGTAATAACGCGGTACTCCAATCTTCACCATTATTTGTGTTTGCCTTGTGTCCATTTACTTTTTTAATTGTTTACATGTATGTATTATTGCATATATCCTTGTGCTCTTGGGGAAAATTGTATCTTGTATATAGCCTTGATTATGTAATAATGCTCGGGCTCATTTATGTTCTAAATGGATTATCCTGTGTTTTCTATCGCATAATTTGAGAAGTTGTCCAACCGTGACTTTGGTACATACACTGTTCATTTAACATTTATTTGGGTGATGGTCGAGTGTGAAATTAGGTGCACCCTTAAACCAGATTTTATCACGCAGTAACATTTTTGACACTGACCGTTCCAAGGCGTTACTCCTATATTCATAATCATTTATTTTCGTCTTGTGTCCATTTTACTTTTGTTTACATGTATGTATTGTTGCCTATCTCCTTGTGCACTTGGGGAATATTGTGTCTTGTATATTGCCTTGATTATATCCAAGTATATAGCCTTCCTTGCGTGACTTCATCAGTATGCAGTTATTGGGAATTACTTTTTCCCTTGGCCAGAAATAGCTAATGTTTCCATGCCGCCAACTTATAATTGGACACTAATACTTAACCTCGATGTGAAATAATGAAATTGTTCGACTCCACCTCAGGTCACTTAAGTACGCAGGACGAACTGCAGTCATTTTGCGGCTATGAAAAAAGTTTTCATACAGCATGATAACGGGATCTGTTATGGAGTCAGGAACTACATTAATGCGCATCGCGGTTAAGTGTAAGGTTATTATTAGTTAGTGACAAGAAAACAATTCATTTCGGACCATGGACAACAGTCATTCCCAATATTTCCGGTGGTAAACGTAACTGTTTCTCACGTAGAGCTGTTTCGATGAACGTATTTTCTTAGAAAAGAGCAAAGTTGTGTGACATATGTGTTAACACATTTTGAATTTCCACAGAAAGACATAACACAAATACATTTTTTTTAAATTTATTGATCAACAAGTTATCATTAAATAAGTAATTATTAACAAACATCTCAATTGAAATTATGTACATTTTGTACATCACATTATTATAAATCAACAAGTTATTAACGATTTAAACATTAAGGAATGTTTCATCTAATAAGTAAACCACCAAGTACATATTGATCGTAACAAATATTGCACCATGTCTTATAAGTTTGAAGTTTTAAAAGTTTCCATCAAATGGACTCAAGAAAGTCACTTCCTGATACGAAATTACTGAATTTTTAGTAAAATGCTCAGTTCGGCGAAATTTAATTATCCAATTTAAGATAAACCAATAGCACTGATTTGCATTATTAAGTGTGTAAAGTTTTGTCTCTTAGATATTTTACGGTGAAAAGGTATACGAAAGTTTCATAAGCATGTTTCTTGTTAGAGATAGAGAAGTTTAAAACGTTTGTTCAATAGAACAAGACGAACACCATACTGATGAACAATACATGGAAAGTGTTGATACTTCTATTGAACAAGAACATTATGTTTTGACGCAGTTTTTTTCACGCACTTAAACATTGCAAGTTCTTAAAATCACATCTGACAACATTAAACATTTGGCATTTATCGTTGTTCAATTATGTGATTGGATTTTAATGGCTTTTTAATTCATGTATATTTGTAACCCATTTCTTATAATATTTTGTTTGGATGTCCGCGCTAAACTAAATCCGTCCTCTTCTCTTGATATATCAAAATGCAATGCGCGTTTTCTTCCCAATTTATTTAGACAAAAACACTACAAAACGTTTCAAGAACATTTACATTTGTCTCCCTTTCACCATCATGAGTTTAATGTTTCACTGAACGCTCCACATTCCATATAACAATTAAACATTTTAAAATTTTATTTCCCGGTTTTCATTTATAATTACACCAATCACATCTTTAATAATAACAACATAATTTGTTGGGTATATGCATCTTGTGAATTTCATTTCTTCTCGCCCCTTTCAAATAATAAATAAAAAGAGATATTAGATACAAGAGATATGAGAGGAGTTCATGACTATATATAAAAATAACGGTATTTCTATACACGTCTATACAATATTGCATTGTTTGTGCATTGTCTAAAGTAAAACATCTATGCTACAAGCTAAAAGTAGGCCTACTTAAATAAAATAAACAATTGTTATGAAAACCTTTGTTTCGGGTAGAATTTCGGGAGACTTCGTGATTGATTTCCGAAGATTGTCGGAATCTTTTTAATTACTGCGATTTACGCTCCATAGTAACCATCCTATTACTATGGCTACGTGACCCCAAAACAGTAAAATAAATATATAATTATAGATGTATGTGAATACGTTGTATTAACAGTCCCCAATAATGGTATACGCAGTACTGTTTTTATACGTTAAAATAAATTATTTCGGTCGTACATATTTTATTGAAATTAAGTCTGCATTTCAGTATTCTTATGCTTATATTTAAAATCAATCATTTGTGAATTATGTTATAATCCAAGATTTCATAGAATGTACAAAATAGAAAAATAGCAGTTACACTTAGTTTATAACACAATGTTGTATGAAATGGTTATTGTACGATCAAAAAAACTAAAATCGGTTGTAAAATGACATGTCCACAAAACAACTATATGAGACAGTTGAATATAAACAGATCGACATAAAAGCAAGTAATTTTGTACATATAGATAAACGAATCAAACACACTTCCGTTTATCAACACATGTAAACTATATAAACATACATACGATTAATTATATCTGCGGAAAATTCACGGTCTTGTAAATTTATCACAGTAAGATGAGACGGGATTGATGAACTTGATGATATTTGTTGGGCTAGTGAGTACACAATAGTTATTATTGTGCAGTTTAAAGTCACATTCTTCAAGTTTCCACAGTTCCAGGTATTTTAATAATACATTAGAATCATCATTAAGGTATACATTTATCGATTGTATGGCTACATGGTTTGGTATGTATGCAGATGTAATCAAACTCAGTCAGACAATACCCGTTGTCGATCAGACTTCATTGTGCACGATATCGATGGTTGAAATACAGTAGCCAAATATTCGACAAAAGTCAAAACTATTTTATTTTCAAACTCGATAGCATACTTACGGCACACCATGAACTCTTATGATGTTGAAAAACTCATGATTGTTCATATAAGCTTATCAATACATGAAGGTTACATGTTCCATAATTGACTGCAAAATACCTTCATGTATTTGTAAACGTAAGACATTGCTTTATTCTTCCATTCATTCACAGCAAAACTACCCCAAAAGTCGTGAAAGTAGATTGTCTCCGGTTTAAAACTGTAAACAATTTCACATTTCATGCGGCTTTTGTGGCACAAATCTCATACCAAAGAAAAACAAAATTAAATATATAATACATGAAGATCCCATCACTACACATGCTTCCCATACTGAGTTCCCTTGTAGAGAATAACTCTCAAGGGCCATGGTCCCATTTGTGATACATGATCCCGGAAGGGCATCAGCACAAGTGAAGTTCAGCCCCACAATTTGTGTTTTACACAAACCTTGAAATCCCCATTTTAGATACGACACTGATGATACCCACTTTAAACCTGAAAGAAAATGGAGTTTTTGATATAAACATGGTTCATGTAACACAACCTCTAACTAGGCATATTGTATATGCTACAATTGTTGTCTCTATCTTTCTTGATAATTCATCACTTTCAAGCCAATTAAAATGAAATCATTCGATCAAATAACTTATCTCGATTATGAACCATGAACAAATATACAAACGGTTTTTTAAGACCATTGTCTTTATGGTCTGCTCATTTTAAGTGGCAAGGATTTATTGACCGCATGGAAACTATGTTTACTGTTCATGTTATGGGTAAAGATGTAAAGTAATATTCATTGAACATTTTGAAGAAGAGGATATATTGACTATCCACCCATGCCCAACAGTACATATCTTTTGTGAGCGTCTTTTCCCAAGGTCTGTAAGAACCAAGTCCTACGCTGTTCACATTATAACCATAACTTCAATGCAAGATAATGTAGTGTCGCTCACAATACCCCGGATCACCCTAGTACGCAGCATAATATAGTCATTTTCAGGAATGGGAAGAAATACACTCCCCATATTTTGTAAAATAAAATATTGTTCTCAACTTACCATCGAAGATGTTGTCAAGATTGATGAAAAACCCTGCAGACATAATGTACATGCTGAAAAATGTTTGTGCAAAGAAGCATCCAAGTTGGAATGTTGGCATAACAGCTGCAGAAAACATGGCTAGTGTCCGACTACAGTACACTAATAGAAACAATATGGCAAACACTGTTAGGAAATCTTCCACGTTCATTTTGAGCCCCGCTATAAAATACACCGGTACTGCGTACACCGCCACGAAAAACGTGTGAAACGGTAACTCACTGAATATCTGAAACAAAATACAAAAAGATCATCAATAGAATTGATACAAAACCATACAAGCGAACAGTCCAGTTTGTAACGAAAATATAAAACATGTTTTTGGCCATATAACACATAACGAATCCAAATATATCGTAAGCTTGTACTGAAAACATACAACTTGTATTTTGGCCATATAACACATAACGAATCCAAATATATCGTAAGCTTGTTCTGAAAACATACAACTTGTATTTTGGCCATATAACACAATGTATTAAAATATATCGTTAGGCTGATCAGAGTGATAAACGATACACGCCACTCAGCGTCTAAATTTACTCGTCAGGGATTTGAGACAGTATGACTGGAGACAAAAAAATAAAAATATATATAATGAAATCTCTATCGAAGGTAACCAGCTATACATGAAATGGTATGTCTATGGTCATAATATTCCCATTACCTTGGCAAAGTAGTACGGTGTCACCCCATAAAGTCGGTCCTCAAGTTCAAAGTATAGGAATGATCTTTCTTTGTGGTCTGTAAAAATACATATAAAACCATGGAATAAAAATGCATGTTGAAACAACAATGAGTAACTAAAACATTTTTCTTTCCATGAAGTGACAAATTCCAAGCCGCGAAGCACCAGAGACGCGTTGGTATATCGTATCGGGATTTTGTAAATGCCATAAGTCTACGACGTGGACTGTATTCATTTACAGGCATGGAAAAAGTCACTCATGACAATACGCCAGAATGGTATAATCAATACTGACTCGGTGCCAAATTTAAACAAACTTCAAATGCAATGAATGGACGTATTATATGTCTCCATCTACTCGTATAATGCCTATCAGTAAGAAAGTCAACGTCACAAGGGAAGCTTATTAGTATTGGAGTAGATGCCGTATTCCTTATTCGAAGACCGTAGGTTCGTATCCAGGCAAATCCCTCCACTATCATCTAAATCGTTGCATCATGCGTGAGTTCTGCTAGATAACCAAGGAAACAGACATCGAGAGCGATTGTTTCTCAATCAATATAAAGTAGATAAATTCAAAAGAAAACTCACATATGCCTATAAGATCCAGTACAACCATATATGGATACAAGGCACCGAGAATATACATCATTCCGAATCTATCTCTCACTGATGATTGGTCCAAACCAAGGTTAAAATACACAAACCCCACAACAACAGACATAGCAAGCGCCTGAATAAACTGTGTTGCTAGGAAACCGTAATCTTCCACAATATTTCTAGTTGAGCGTCTGTAAAGATAGAAATACTTGCACCTCATTCAATGGCAAAGTTAGAATAAGAATATAATAACTACATTGTAAATCAATCCGCAAAAAAACTGTATATGAATTGAAATATACACCAATGACGGTAGCTAAGACGAAATAGCCTTTCTTAAAAATAGTCTGACAATGTGGTGAATTTTCCAACAAAATACTTCAGTAATTGTTGAAAACGAAACAATCCAAACAGCCTCAATCTTGTTCAAAATTCAGAACTATAAAATACTGATTAAAATACAAAATATCAAGTCTTTATCAAAATTCAGTACGTAAAAAGTTTATCACAAGCAAACCATTAAATTGTTCATCAAAATGCAGAAAAGCAAAATACTGATCAAAATACAGAACATTAAAGTACTGATCAGAAAACAATTCATAACACAAATATCCCGTACAAGTAATAGGAAATCTCAAACACACCTGTATAGAATCCAGAATTGTTTCAATCCTCCAGGCTGGTGTTCCAGATTTCTGAACATAGCTAACACTGGCCATTGTTCCTTGTTTTTCTCGTCTTTGTTCCTAGCACTACCACTGTTGCCTGATGATTCTATCGGATTGTTGTTGTAAGCCTGTACCAATGTTTGTACCATTGTTGTACTCTGTCTCTCTGTTTCTTCTGACGTAGGATCGACTGTAGCCAGATCAACTGAAATAACGCACAAAAGACCTTGATACATTTAACGCTTCAATGTCTCACAGACAGACCCGCCTCGCTGTACAGGACAGCATCATCAATATATTAAAAATATAAGTGATCCCCAAGACTTTTGAACCTACGACTTCTGACCATATCGGCGCCTAGCACTGACGATTGCATGATACAACTGTTGTATCTGGTAACTATTGGTTTAATGATTCATCCAAAAACTTTGATGCAATTTGCACTTTTCTTGTTTGAGCCATATTTGGGTATAGTTATAGTATTGTCACTCTACATACGGCGTACGATCTATTCTGTCATAAGTCTTAGGATAAAGCGAATATAAATCACTGACTTATAATACAATACCATAAGTTAATTGTGACTTATTTTACCGACTTGATAAAAATAGAAAGAACATTTTGTGGAAAGTGTATTGTTTTTACTGTTTACACTATAAATTACACAAATGCTCATTCCTTACCGTAGAAATCACACGGATTAGTGAATTCAGGACATGGATGTCCGAGGTTACTGAAGTAGTTCACCATGTTACATGCTTGACCATAATAAGACATTTCACCTTTTGACAATATAAGGACCATGTCAAATAATTCAAAAATATCAGATCTGAAATAATAGAAAGTATAAACTTTTAGTGCCATCTAAGTTTGTTAATGTACCCTCAATAAACAAGTACTAGTAACAACAATGCAAACATGAATAATGAAGCCTCCAAATCAGTTTTACGGAAATGTAATTTAGGAATCAGATTTGTAATAAAACTGGGTGGTTGCTGTATTTTTCCCAGTGCTAAAACATATGTTTACCCACCCTCTCCCAAACAAAATGACTAGCTGACCTTAAATCTCACAGAATGACCTTGAAGCAACATGACAGAAATAGCATGTCTCTCCATGCATTTTGGGGGAATATAATTATGTTGTTTGTATATATACCAAGTACTGAAAAAAACGATAAGATATCAAAGGATTGCCAAATTGAAACGAACAATGCAATGTTTTAAATATTCCTGTGCTTTTAAATTGTATATTGATTTTAACAGTAGGGTTATCAATTCCGGAAGTCCTAAAATTTTAAAGCCGGGGATTTTTACTGCGTAGTCAAATATTTCTCAATCTGATTTCTTTTGCTTAAATAACACATTGTGCAAACTGTACTTGGGGCATTCTTTGTCATATAATAAGACTTCAGTTATTTGCGTCTGTATAGTCACAAAGAAATCTTGCACGAGGAAGTTCTCGAGAACGACAACCTAGCGACAAACAAATATATAAAGTGTTGGTTTAAAAACAATATGTTTAAATACTCGGTTTCACACAGCTGTTAGAACAAAATGTGTACAAGGAATATAACTATGGACGAGCATGTGAGAATATATTCTACAAGATCTGATAACAATTTTGCCATAATTTGACTTTGTACCCCCCATTGCTCGAGATAATAACTGGTTTAATATTGACAGAACAACGAAATCAATGAATTGCTGAGATAAATCCGCCTTAGTACCCACCCGTATGAATGTTTCAATAAAATGATTAACAACTTAAAGTGATTAAGATTTAGCACGAAATTTTATTCCTGTAAAATTTTGATTAATAATTTGCAATGAATTATAAAGCCCTGAACAAATATGCACATTTATTGGAAGAAGAATAAACAACTATTATGCAACGAAATACAATTACATGCGACTAATCAACTTATGAGATATGCAATATTCGCGCTAAGTTTATCATTGTCAGTCATTAGTCCAAGAAAATGTTCGATAATAGCCATTTTATTTAACCATCTAAATTTATGAATAAAAGTCGATAGTTTTATTTTTTGTCAAAATATCCCAAGTCATAAATTCGGTGGTAATTGCCTTCATACAGATGCGCTTTACAACAATGTATTGTCATGTTTCGTTCATTTTTCCAAAAACTACAAATACAAGTGTCCGATACAGGTATTTTCTATCCTGACCTACTCGCCGAGTTAGCGCTAGCATAGGAAATACCTGTATCAGACTCGTCTTTGCTGTTCCAAGAACAAAAGTTACAATATATTGTTTGTAGAGCACGTCTGTATGAAGGCATTAACATGCAATTTTCGAAAAATTACTACATGACATATTTTGATAGAAATATGACTATCGACCTTTAAGTGAAGAATCATACACTGGAATGCATTAGAACATGTTTAACGCCATTATTGATCAACTGTTAGCGGTACCCCGAACATACAACCAAAGTAGCACCCAACTAGATTTTAGTTTTGGCTCTTTCGCAGATGAGGCCGTATACTAAATATGATCTTTAAACATTGACCGACCGACCCTTCCCAATTTTGTGAGTCGGTATACTGCAAACAAACAATTTATTAAAGATGGTCTATAACAGATAGACTTCCACAGATGAAAGTCGTTTAAACAATAAAACAAATATTATCACACACAATCCAGAGGTCGTAAATCCCGTTAATAAAAATCAAAATTATTATATAAATTTACAGCAACAAGTAAGAAACTACATGTATATGAAATAGTACTGACAATGCTCAGAAATGTACACATATGTGACTTTAGGTTTTCTTTGATGCCATTCATTCAGGGATCTCTTAAATGGCTAAATTTTGTCTTACGTTGCTAGCAACAAACGGAAGAACAAATTTAAAGAGCAGCCACACACAAGTACTCAAACTTTGGACTACCATGGCGAATGCTTCAGTCAGAATATATATTGATATTGAACTTACCTTGGCTGATGTATAGACAGCAATACTGTTCGGTTGTTCTTGGCTAACTTCGCCAGAGTCTCTACCAGGTGATGGGCGGTGAAAGAGTCTAAACCGGAAGTTGGTTCATCGAGGAACAGGACACCTGAACACGTGGGATGAGAGAATTGTTAGGTCGATTTATACGAAAGACGAGTGTTGACACTCTGATTTTATACCGTAAAATATGAATTTGTGAAAAATAATATGAACGTCGCTGTACGATTTCCAAACTCTTCTTTAAGTGACGTCATTTCCAGACATCACCATGTACTGACAGTTAGCAATATTTGAACCATATGGAAATACGAACACAACGTGACCATATGGAGTTTATATTGTTTCCTGCTTGCAAATAGTTACTTCACATGTGTTTTTTTCTTGAAATGACGTCACTTACAGAAGTGGTCGTCAATCCCATAGCAGCGCTCATATCATAAAAATATGATTAGAGATTTATTTTCATTTTTTATATATAAAATGATGAATAAACAAGTCACCACCGGTCCTTCGTAAATATTTGATATCTGTACAGAGATAATGATGCTGAAATCATTCGAAAATGTGTTTGAGTTGCATTTTATAACTTTTGTCTCATGGGCAATGTGATTAATATTAATGTTTCAGAGATTTACCATTGTTTCGAGAGTTGTAAGTAGAAGTTATACATGAGTACAGGATTACAACAAATGCAAACTTAAAATAATAGATCTGTTTGAGAACCTAACGAAAACAACTCACGGATAAATCTACGGAAACGTATACTGACCATCATTATATGCAATATAAATATGCAGTTTTTTTCATGAATATTTTTGTATCGATAAGATACATATACATGTATTTGTTAAAGTGGAACATAAACTTTTTAATCCTGTATAGAAGAGATAACTCAGATTGTTCTTGCATAATAAATCTTCATCAATGGTATATTTCAGTAAATAACATGAGGTATTCATAAAATAGAGGATATTTGTTGATTTCGATGGAAGATCGAATTTTATTTCACGTGTGGTCAAAGGAAATATATACTTTTCTTTTGACCACGAGTGAAATACAATTCGATCAACAAGTATTATTTTTATTTGATGCTTTTTTAAAGAATTAAACTTTATTTTAACCAATAACTACTCGAGCGTCTCATTTACTACCCTGTGCGGTCATTCTCCGTGGCCTATACCGATTTTTCATCAACCGCTGACAAAATAGTGCGAACTTTTACCAATTTATTCAAGAACACAGCAAGGAAAAGTCGATAATAAACAATTTGATATGAAATATTGTGACAATCAAATCAATTTTTCACATGAGATTGTAAATAAAAAAATATTTTCTAGAAATTATTCAACAAATTATGGCGTAGCAATTTTCATAAGTTCATCGATAATTGATCGCATTCTCGTCAGCTCTCGGATATTTCCGTACCACTTCGTTATTCTCATAACACCCTCTAGTGTATGTAAGGTGGATCCCTATGTGGCAAAACTCAACATTTTGTGCGGTCAAAAAAACAGTTCTCGTGAAACGGATTTATAATTTCAATAACTTCGTAAGAGATGCATTATCGTTGTCATTTCTAGTTAAAACTCACATAGTTCAGTCTTCATATAGCTTAAATATTAGATTCATCAGCACTCCAGCGTTCACGTCGCCATCTTGTTTTCATGATTTTCGAATGGTATTTCCGAAAGAAGTGCCTAACGAACATCCGAGGCACTTGACGTAGTTGGCCGAGGTTTTCCGAATGAATTGATCGAAACGCGACGCCATGTCGGAAATGAAAGTGTCAACACGTAAAAAAGATGGAATTGACTTATTAACAAAGAAATTTGAAATTTGGAGAACGCTTTTAAACAGTCTGTAGTAACGGACGAGTTTTGCACAGGAATATCAGTCACTGTAACTGTTAGAGATGACACAACTCTCTTGAATGATCTGGCGAGAGGGGTTTCTTCGCTGGCTACGCTTCATCAGATTGTCTAAGGTGTTGTACATTCGAATTGTTGACCATTTGGGAGAGTCCCATTGATCTAGATTCCGTGCGGTTGAAGTTGACATTGAAGTTTCCATGAAAATAGCTGTTCCATGTTAACTATATTGTTAAATGTTGCAGACGAAAAGTAAAGTATCCCGGCGTCTTTAGTTTTCGACGATACAGGCACTTAGATCAAAATACCCACATGGCAAGATATCGCTATGTAAATAAATATATATAAAGAACATTCATTGTTCGAAATTGTGTGAAATACAAGCGGAAAACAACCGTATCTTACTTCGAAATGTCAACAAATATACCGAATGTTGTCATGTTTTTCTAGTACATGTACAAATGGGAGGTAAGTTTGTGATTTATTCTCATTTCAATACAAAGGGAGGCAATTCAATTTAGTTTCTACACGGTGATTTCCCTTTTGGGGTTACCAGTGGGGTCAAAAATTGTCCCCAGAATCGGTGAAACAGTGAAAATACGAATTTTATTTCACTGATAAATCTCTATAAACCACTGGAAAGCATAAAATGAATAGAGATATTTATAAATAAACAAAACGTATCACATATATGCTGTTCCAAAAACACTACTGTAGCATTATATCAAAGATAAATATGAAAAAACAATATAAGTAATTAACATGCTAAGACATATAATGTATTTAACATATAGGAGGTCTTAAGTTTCATGTTGGGGTGGTCATTATACGTTTCCGTAAAAATATGTTCAATTTTGCATCGATATCTGTGTAACATAAGAAAGAGAACTTTATGTATAAACCTAAACAAAACCGACCTATAGATAAAGAGGTCACTCCTCATTGATTGATTTTAAGACAAAGTATAAATTTTCATGTCGGCATTTAATAGATAGTTTTATCTTGAGTACTCTTTTTAATATTTCCATCGCGTTAAGTATCTTGATTACACAATGGCTCAATAGCCAGTTAGATAAACAGGCATTTATATTTTCAGATGACTCTCCATTATCTTGGAGTTTTGTTTTGTGATAATCATTTTGTTTGCGCTTTTTGTCCCCTGTCCAAATTGGTATTTTATTTGGAAATATTCCATTCCTTTTTATTCCAAGTCCAAGAAAGGTGAATGTAGCACCTACTTCCATTTATACTTAAACAAGTGACAACTAGGCTCATGAGGGAAATGCAAAAGCTAATGAAAGATAATATATGTTGCATGTCCCTTCTATACCACAGTAAAGAAATGTTTTGTTTACTTGGATCGAGCAGAAGCTGCACACCAATACTGACACGCCTTCTTTCTCCTCCGGACACGCCCCTTTCCTCACTCCCACCCACTTTGCTGTCAGCTACATGGCTAAGACCAAGCTCGTTGATTACACTGTCAACCTGTGTATTATTTCAAATTTTAACTACGTATATTATTATGGTTATTGGGTAATTCGAACTTTGAAATAAGGAATACATAGATATAACTTTTACAAGGTCAGATTCACACCTCATTACGTAACCAATTGAACACGACCTTAAAACAAAGTTTGGAGATTTTGAATGCGTATCCTTTTTCCACAGATGTAAAGCAACATTTTCACGATTAAGCTCTTCTTTTACATTTTGTATAATACAGACTCGCAAGGAGTTAAAAAGCAACAGGACACAAAACATTATAATAGTTCTGTTTGTAATCACAAAAACAAATATTCGAATTCGAATATTGAAATAGTAATCCAATATTCGGACATTCGACTAAACATTCGAACAATCGAAAAATGTGTTAAAATCTCTAAATTGGGCAGTAACAAAACAGTCGAGCCAGTAAAAGTAAATTGGAAACATTGCTAATTCAGCTACAACATTGACACCGGTGTCTTCAATTGTTAATATTAAATGCATGGTGACATGAAACATAGATTAGCGGATCCGTGGTCCAATGGTTACGCGCTGGACTAGTTGTCCAGGGGTCGCAGATTCGATACCCGCTTCACCACTGAGAGTACTAACAGTCATTTCGGACGAGACTTTGTAAAACTGAGGTCCGTCAACGATGCTTCACATCGGGCACGTAAAAGAACCAGGAGTGCTTCTGGAACTGGGGAATCTTCTGTATCATGGACTATCCTCCAAAAATCGAAATGACTAACATTCTTCCTGAGGCGTCGCCCATATGGGAAACGGTAGCGAAGATAAATATACGCAAAAAGACATAGTTTAGTTTTGAATCAGTGTTACTAATATCCCCACTTACCCTCTTCTTAATCTGTGAGAATGTGAAGGTAGTTGGGAGTTTTAGTTGCGCTACAAACATCAGTGTCTCTTTGACTGTCAGATGTGGGAGGAGCCTATCATCTTGTCTGACGTACGCGGAACACCCTCGTACCATTGTACTGGTGCGGTTAACATTATTTAGATATACATCCCCTGATATGAGTCCCCCGCCTTCAGTTCTACAAGCTATAACGTCCAGTAGCGTTGTTTTACCACTGCCTGAAAACAAGCATATTACATAATTTATACAAGTTTGTTATAAGCATAGTATAAGAGAGTATATTGAAATAAAGGACACAGCCGGAGAATAAATTTCTTCGTACTATCAAAGTTTTCGTTATATCCAAATTCGTTATAAGCGTGTTATACTGTATAAGATTGTGCTTGACATAGTACCCTTTTTGTGTGCAATTCAGTTTTCTGAAATGGGTGACCAGGTCAGCATTAATGCAGCAATGAACATATTTACAAAACCAGTCTGTCTAATTCAATTTCATTATCATCATGTTTCACTGTATAATCTGATAAAAACCGAAAGTAAAATAAATACCCCCTCAGTCAGATCTATATTATTTAACATAATTTAATCATGACCTTGTCAAAAACAAGTGGTGTTTCCATGTTCACGGTCAATAGAATGCTAGTTTATGTGAACCTTACAAACAATCATTTGGACTATTTAGTCCTGGTTGCTACGAGCGTAATTTTAAAGACAATCAATCGATTCAATACTTTTAAAGATATTTCAATGTTTTTTATATAGCAATAACACAACTATGTATAAGTTTGTTGCCGTTTTCCAACAATATGTCAGATATGTACGACCGTCAGGTAACTAACTAATGCTCCTGGGTTCCAACTGTCTATAGTGCGGGTTTACTAACCGCGAACGGATGAATAAATTACCTGGAACATTACATTTCCAAATAATTGTATTGAAATGTTCGTGTTTGCCGTAAGATTGATGGAGAAAAAGTCACGGTTGTGTTTTGATAGAGAAGTAAACCAAACAGCAGTTATAGCTTTATGCACGAGAGCATTTCCTTACCTACAATTAACAGCACTAAATGTAGTATTAACGTGTCCTTCAACAAGCAAGTGGCAGTCTTCCCACATGAATCACATGAGAAGGGGGGGGGGGGGGGACAAATGACTTTGGATGTTCTATTTCCAATCAAATTTTCACAGAGAACATACACCTTCTCCGCGGCTCGAATCTAGGACCCAAATTGGTTGCCGCGAGCTCTACCGACTGAGCTTACTGGGCAGACATCAATAACATAAGTTGTATTTAAAGTTTTACACCAATATACAATTGTATTATTATAACATTATATATAATTATGATATATTTACCAGAGTTTCCCATAATTGCCAACATCTGTCCGCTGTTAATTGAGAATGTTACCTCATTGAGCACTTGCTGTGGTTCCGAGTTATCCACCCATTCCCATGGTAACTGCATTGTTGACAGTTTCTGCCACCATGACAACGAGGCCGGATTCACTGTGTATGATAATTTCTTGACCTTGACATCGATCGAAGGGCGCTGAGAGTAGTTCGCACCGGGGATATGGTATATAGACGACGGACTTATCGACCTTACCGCCATGACTTGTTTCCCGTCAACAACTGTCGAAATAGAAGAAGCATACACTTTATTTTTCTTCATTTTTTAAATTTATTTCAAAAAATGTCTCTTAAATACGAACAGCTCACAGCATATTCATAGTTTGTCCTCTTGAGATAACATGCTGGGTTTGTTTAGCTTGTTACCAAGATGATAACACCAGCCTAAGCAGTTAGAGGCCCGCTGCGTATTTCGTCATCTGGATCCATGAGAAATGACTGATCTTCAAAAATCTTAACTGCGCACGCTTTTAGTATTACTAATGACTGTGACCTTTTAATGATATTTTCTTAAATACCGTGTAATGGATTTTGAAAATACACTATTTTAATATAACTTATATCGGATATTCCATAAATCAAAACGTTTAATTCCAACTAAGCACGAAATTGTAATAGTTGATATTTGTATTATTGCTATTTTAAACATGTACATGTGAGATGATCTTAAATGAGTGAGGATTGGGAATTAGTGCTAAAGTAGAAGAAGGAGCAGACATTGCCGTTGTGAATTACAGGTAACATGAAACACGCTGCATTTATACGAACAAATATTTAACTCGTCCGAGTGGATAATTTAATCATGAATACACGCGAAATACGATTTTAAACAATCTATTTTATATGATAATTATGTTACTTTTATAATCGAGTATAATCCCGCGAATTGATTATCGTCTATCGAACCTGTATTCCTATAAAATATTTAGAGTTAAAAGTGACATTTAAACTACATGCTAAGTTTTACCCATTGTTGTAAGGTTATACATTTTAGTGCGTGAGTGCGTTCGTTCGTGCGTGCGTATGGTTGTCTTGAATACTTGTTACAAAATATCAATCGCTTTTTCATATTGGGGCTTAAGTTACGTAACCAGCTAAGGTCGTATACAGTTTTTTCCAGCTACTAGAATAGAGGATGACCCCATGTGCCCGGGCAAAGACTGGCTCCATTGTAGAACCACCCACCTTCCGTAAGCCAGCTTGATAGCTTCTTCACTTACAAATTTTACATCACGGGTGTGTGATTTATGTCTAAATGAATAATCATGTCAGGCTGTGAAAACAAAAAAACTTAGTGAACCGCGTGGTTTTGCTACTTTTTGCTGAAATGGTTCAACTAAAGCGGTATAAATATTTTATGTTGCCTACATAAATGTACATGCTTACTTATATCTTTGACTGATTACAACGTCTTCATATATCAATATTTAAATATTATAATAATTCGATAAATAATTTCCGCAATAAGTAATATTGTCATAAAAGTCATAACAATCAGACCATTTTAAATTGCATTATGTGACATTCTCAATGATTATTATGATACGCTTCTAAACATTCAGACAGGTATAACGGTTCTAGATATCTAGTGTTTATTTTATAAATACGAGTATATCATGCCATATTGTTTAATTTTTGCTAAAATTCATTTCAATCCAATTTTACTTTCGGTTTGACAAAACTAAGACAGACTTTTAAAAATAAGTAAATGAGTAAGTCTGTAATTCTGGTTGATAAAGACATCCTTTGTTGAGAGATGTTATCTATAGACAGATATAACACACAGGCTTGTTTATCTACTCAAGCCGGGTATCTGAAAAAACTTAATGATTGGCAATGTCTACGTTAAATATTTGAGTTTCTACTATTGAAATTAACAAGCATTAAACCAGGACGTGTTTTTATTTCCGTTATACCATTAACAAAATGTGAAACAAAATGATTGGTCAATATGATGCATGAGTTGTGGCAAGACTTCTTAAACCGTTTAACTACATCTTCGAAGAATGATATTTTTCCGAATTCATGAAACTTGTCATAATCCTGGAGAAAAGTTGAATGAGGAATGACCAGGTAAAGTAAAGTATTTTACTATCGTTTTGTTTGATTATTTTGTAAATTTGCAATGACGGTTCCTTATCTACAAACACAGTTCTTACATACCTCGCATTTTCATTCTCAAGCGCATACGGTATACACATACACATATGCGTATTTAAATCGCAACTAAATGTTTAGTACACAAGTACTCTATGAGACCGTCTCACAAGCATAGTTCAAATTCGTGAGTATGCTATTTAAGTACACTGGTGCCAAAATAAATTCTTGAATAATCGACTAAACATACATTGCTTAATTTAACTTAATACTGAGCGATGTGTTTATCTAGAACAAATCTATGAACATCTGAAATGCGTTTTAAGATTCTTATTCATCAAAAACATAAATGTTATCTTTGGGTAAGCTGAATCAGTTGAAAGTTCCTGTCATTATACAGATAATCTAATATATTTGATATCAATACAACGAAAACTCGAAATGTTCGTTTTTTACGGACGTTTAAACTTCTAAAAATAGAAATACTTATACATACCTTGATTAACGTTAATTTATGCCATGTACTAACACATATATACCTTCTTACTTAAACTACGAGTAATTTCGTTTATAATATTCCCTTTCCAATATATAAGGTACTTTATTGATGTATGTAGCCAGACCGCTTTGGAAAACAGGGCATAAACTGTGTTCAGGCAAAGTAAGGTTCAATATAGCGTTATCTTGGTATGTCACACAGTGTACACGGGTTGACTATTTGTTCAAACAGACACTGTCTAACATCGCGGTTATCATCATGTTGATTGTTTACAGTTAGATAAAACAATGTAGTACACAATACTATTATGTAACAATTGAAAATGATTTTAAACATTGTTTAATGTTATCATGATTCGTTGTGGTACATTGAAAAAACAGTTTTGATATCTAAATAACAGAACATTTTGTTAGACTATTCTTGAAAATGACGAATATTTATAGACATAAATGTAACATTTTGCTATTCTTTATTAATAGGATTCGTAGCATATCGTTTAAGCATACATTGTGTTTCATTTCTAATTGTCTAAACGCTTTTCCTACATTTACGGATGGGCAATAGTTGGCATTTTCATTGATCAAACTAAATGTAGGACGTTTCATAAAAATGTTCTTCATATGCATAATGTGTGATGGTTCGACAAAATGATGTACGATTATCCACATAAGCGCTAGTAAATAGTCAATACCAGCAAATATTACTCACATATTAACGCTGTACGTACATTAGGTTGGACAGATACAGATACAGTGCAACCACTCTAGAGGCTCTACAGATTTAAATAATTCTTAAATTCTTTCCACAGGAAAAATAAGAACTGTTATTATAGAGAGGTTGTTGCTCAAAAGAGGGCCTCTTTGGAGACGACTGTATCGTTATTAAAGCAGAAAGAATACTAAAAGTGTGGGAAAAGAGTGAAATACAGTAAAACGTCAATAATACGACCCCACCATTGGGACCCTTGAAACTTGATCTTCTTATTTAGGTGGTCTTCATATTGAGGTTGATTAAAGAGCAAAACAGTCAAAATTGACTCGGACATTATGGTCTCAATATTGAGGTGGTCTTTATGAAAGCTGCATTATGGAAGATTGAAATAGGTTTACATGTAGAATTATGGGCTATGCACGCGCCAGTTACAATGGGAAAATTCTTCATTATGTTACAACTTATCAATTTATTATCAGAAGAGAGGAAATTTTCGGTTGTGAATTTGATAAGAAACTGTATTACCAGCTATATCTAACTAGATGTCGACCCTTGTGAGTTTAGCTTATACTCTTATTAATCACCGAGGTTTTTATAAATGAATAAAAATCTGCCCGATATGTTAACATTATCCTTAAAATGGTTTGTATTGAATTTAGAAATACAAAGAAAACATTGCCTACGTCAAAATCAGATTATACTGTAGGCCACTTTTGTGGACAAATTGCAATTTACTTTGAAGGAATTTAAAGGCAACAAGTGCAAAGTGGTTGGTTTGTACTATGAGACAAACCGCACGTTCATACAGACAGACATAAGTACGGACACAAACTGATACTGATCACATATTGTATGAATATTATGATACCCCATTTCGTGACAACTGTAAGACTTACAGACGAGACAGGGCGTTCTTATTAAAATCTGATTAACTGCCAATGATTATTTAAAGCAAAACAATACTGTTTCACTAACATACTGGACGATGAAGTGATAACGAGAGATAAATTTGTCCATAATCGACCCTCGATCCGTCCAGATATCGTGCCACATGAAGGGTACATCCTGACTATGTCATAACTGTTCACCGCTGCTCGTGATTATTTACGTGTGTACTGTTTCACGAACGAGGTTATCACGGTCAAATTTTACTAAGTATGGTATACTTACTAAATCCATATCACTATAACATTGCAACTGTTGATAACTTGTTCTCTATGTTGTGTAAATATACAGGGTCAAACTGATCAATCTGATAACTCACAATGATTCATAGAGTTTAAATACTTGTTTACGTGAAAGGTTGCAAAGCAGATGAATTTGTTGAACGCTAAGTTGAAGAATTGGAAGATTTCACGGACGCTAAAGCTGATCTTAAAGTACTAGGTGATGTAAGCATGAATTAACAGTGATACCAGAATAACAGCGAAGAAGGATAATCTAGAAGTATTCAGGAAGTAAGTTCTTATTGCACATATATGACAAGTCTCTGAATATTTTCATATTCAAATGTTCTTTTTCAAGTTTAAATAGATAAACATAAACATGGGTCTCACTAATTACTTTGTAGCTTATGTTTGCAGTTAAAAAATCTTTCTTTCAAATATTTTGTTTTGTATCTGCTTATAACGGCTTTTTATTTCATTTGTGTTGTGTCCCCATTAACTCTGTAATATCTTTGAAAATGTGTTTATAAATGGAGAAAAATAAAAGCAAAGACGGAAGAAAATAATAAAAAAGAAAAAAAATGTATTGAAGAATCGGTGAATATAAGTATTGAGAGGAGGTATAATATTGTAAGAATCCGCCTAGACAGTGGAATAGTAAATATACGTGAGTTCGTGATTCTAAAGTGAGACAAATAGTGTAAACATATCACTCAGACAAAGTATAGAGGGTTTCCTAAGTGCAATCTTACCCTCTGTCGTTGTCTCTTTATCAATCTCTGATAATTCTTGAAATACAAAATATATACTCAACGTGTCACATTGGATACTTTAAAGCTTGCTGTTTGTCAAAGTCTAATGATAAATTAAGGTAACATTTCAGAATTGCATTTTGAAGTGAACGCTTTAAGATACAAACTGTTTAGCACAATTTTTATCAGGAAAATATTTTTCAAACGCCAGCATAGTTAAATCGATATCTTTATCTAGATTATTGCCATGTTACAATTAAGATATCATGTAGAAATGTATAAGAAATTTGGTCCAAATACAATTGTATATGTATGTCACTGTATGTGGCTATTTCTTCTTTTAAGGACACTTAACATACTTAGCTCTATCAAATTGCATTCTGTTGATTTGTTAATGGATTGGTAAATATTTGTACGGCTCCCGTCGGGATGCAACAAAATCACCATGCCGAGATACTGTCGGATCTTTTATTTAGGTTCAAAGTTTGAACTTGCTTCAGTACCGATGGACTTTTATCGGCCATACATCCTCAACGCCATTAACACGCAACACTTTTGATAAGACGTCATTTTGTACCAACTGTCTAAAGCATTTTGCTGCTACTTAAAATGTACTTATTCTATATATTTGTGAAATAAAGTATGTTTTTCTTTGTAATATCATCCTTCCTTTGTGCACAATTTTTATTTGCGGTTTAAATGCCGTAAAGAATATTTTGTCAATACAGTCAAGGGATGAGCTCTTCTTTTTCCTACATACCTTCGGCTTTGATCACAGTTGCTGTCGCCTCGTCTTTGTATGTTGTATATAGGACACCATTAGCTGTCTGAGATCTTTCCAGTAGATACTCATTCGTAATCCCGTCTGCACAATACAGATTACTTGGACATGAAGCCATTTCTTCAAAATCTAAAATAAATGAAAAAAAGATAATGTTTAAATGAAAGCGGATTTTTGTTCTACCATTCACGTTAATTGAACAGAATGCATAGTTCCACGATGTAGATACCTATCAATATACTCCTATACCATCCATCCTTTATGTTTGTGTTCTGTGTATTGTTTGCTATTGTTATTGTTCATGCTTCCATTCGTCTACGTTGCTACTTCTTACATGGTCATACTTATCAGAATTAATACAGTGTAACATAATTTAACTAAATGTGTCGTACTTCATTCTCCTATTTGAACATCAATCTTTAGAAACCAAACATTTTCACATAAGTGTTTAAAAGGTCTACTTAATTTTCCCATTTGTTTGCCCTCCTTAATTATCATTAGATGTCCTTTATGATCCACCAGGCCATGCCTTTCGCCCCCGTATCATTGCGTATTTACACTTGCACCACTTCAATGCCTGATGTTGTGTGGACTGTTGAATATTTCCTGGAGGCACTGTCTTGTGTATGTGGCGCCGCTCCCTGTAGCAACTTATTCTCTATTTTACAAATATTTCTATCAAAATTGGTAAACATATGGTGCCCAATCAGATTGGTTTTTCTGCGTGCATTTTCATATCGCCTTGTGCTTTTGGAGTGGCTGCTAGCTTATACGAAATTTAATGAAACTTATAATTTCTCATATCTTATTAATATTAATATGATAGCATTAAGTTTACTCTGTCATATGAATGCCTATTAATGACTAGTTATAATATTGAGATCAATGATTTGCGTGTTTATTTTATGACATGACTTTAAGATGTTGCGAGGAGAACAATTAGTCATATTTTAAAGTTTAATGGGGTTGCAGCATCTGTTCTTGACATTTTGATGATCCAACATAAATAAAAGCTCTTATGTTTATGTATTCTGATAAATAAGATGCTGAAACGGACAGTTTATACCAGCGTACTTGAGCTACAAGTAGATTCCAATGATCTCATATAACGTTTACCTGATTCAATAAGTGTCGTACGCGGAGGTGCCATTTTTACCATTGTTTGTTTTGAGCTCTTGTAATCCTCGGGTTTCAGCTGTTGACACCTTAATCAATACACCCCAATATTTCTTAAAATATGATGAACAAGATCAACCAAACAAGATCAACCATTCTCCGTTTTGTTTCCTTAATCAAGCCCTGTGCTACACGTTCGCACTTGCACCAAGTTCCAGTTCAAACTATTGGCATAACGAGCGATATACAATGCATTTGGCAATTAAAAAACTAAGTTTAGTATGAACAAACCAACAGGTCTGTAACTAGTCTTTCATAATTTGGCATGCTGTGAGCAAAAATAAACTACAGGGTGAAATATTACATTTGGATTTTTATATACTTAGAAAAAATGTACTTAAATTTAATTCGGAGAGTTGAACTCATTATGAATAAAAAACGCAACACCAACTGTTTAGTCTACAGCAAGCGTTGTTAACATCAGATATAACAAGTTTTTTGTTAATGTACGCTTCTACATCAAAATCTTCACGTTCGCCAGGTGGAATACTGCACTGTTAGCTCAAGTAATTACACTAACAAACGAAGTGTTTTTCTTTGTTTGAACTGTTACTATTACCAGGAACGTTGTTCTTGAAATATAAACAATAATTAATTGGTTGATGAACTTGTAAGACTTTATATAATGAACTATTAACTTTGGTGCCGTTTTGTCATGAACAATATGTCTGTGAATGAAGACACAACTAAGCATAATATATCAGAAACAAGTGCAGATCACCGGGGCACAATCAGGAATAAACTAGTGGAATAATTACCTCCCTTTGTAACGTCTATTTACACGGATATTTTAATAAGCTTGGATGGAAATATTAATCACACTCACGCATACTTGGTAACATATTTCTGACGGCAGAGCTGTCATGTTCATTTTTCACAGATTAGTATGCTTAATAAGTTACGGAGTTGCTATTGCTTTGCTGCAGTAGGATAGCGTGCCACGATAAGGTAAATGAAGAAAGAAACAATAAATATTTTGAACAAAGATGGTCGGTGCATTTTGAAGGTAAAGATTTGTTTTGCAAAAGTAAAAAAAATGCCGAAATGTTACGATCGATAGTCACTCCAGATTCAAAATGGATTTCGGTAAAATCACAGAAATTCAGTGGATTTGGGTAAGGTTACATACACCTTATCAAAAAGTTAACCAATCCGCGTCAGTGTTACAAATGTTGTTCGGTTGAAGAGAAGTTGGTTTAGTTGTTACCGTATGATTTGATTGGTTTACACAACACTGATATGCAAATAGCAAAACCATGTTAGTACGGCAGCGGCGAAAAACGATTGTAAAATTCTCTATTGTTTTTGTTTGACAAGACCTTGATGATTTACGAATGATTATTAAACAGTGTCTTCTGTACACTTTCATTATCAGAGTTCATAATTCGTTCAATACAACCCGATCTCTAATCTAGTACGTGTAAACATTGTATATTGAACCAATTATTATAACATAGTTTCACCCCGGAGAATAAGTCCCTCACTCCAATCCTATTTATCCCAGAGACAAAAAGATTATGGTGTTATCAGCTTCGTGATTGATTATCTCTTCGATCTAATATAACTCTATCACGCTATGTTTCTCAACCACTCAAATGCTTACTATGTTTGAAGCAGTATTAGACGTATATAGGAATACTAAATAAACAAACACAGACTCATATTATTAAGTAGCTTATCGACTTATTCTGTCTGCTACAAATGTAGTTTGTCTTCCTTTATTCTTTCGTTTTCGACCTTTGCTCACGGAATATAAAAAAAAAAAAAAGTCCCTCCGCGGCGCGACTTCTCACATCAATATCTGCCCCCGTGCACACCCAGTATTATTTCACAAATGAGTATTGATACCCAAGAGACGGTCTGTGTCTACCGGTAAGAGATTGAAAACACCTCATGGAATAGTAACATTACATACGGACTCATAATTATACATCTCGGTATCTTTTTTATGGGAATTAATGCATACACAATCGACCAGTTGTGGCTCACAATATCCCTAGAGTCATTTTAGGCAAGTCTTAATCATACATTCAACTCCCGTTTCCCCGTCATCAGACTCGTTACAGATGAACTCATATTCCCCTTTAATCCAATTTACTCGGGGTAGATATTCAAAGTCCAGTACGTACTTGTAAAGCTTACTGATTGATTGCTCTTACTATGTGCAGAGTATCTAATGGAAGAAAAGGGAAAGTAAGCAAAGTCAATCATCATATTTCCAGAAAAAGATGGAATGTCAATATTGAATTCCCCAAACTGTTGCTGTTTTATTATTTAGACAAAAGCGATATTGGGTGCTAATATATACCTTATGTATTGACTTCAAATAACGTTTCAGCAGTTGGTTTGCATGTATCTGTGCACAAGATATCGGCACAAGTTCCCTCCCTTTACCGCTTCTAAAGTATATGTATATATAATGTTAATATGTATCTATTTAACTTGTAATTGTGAATCATGGGCATAATGCCTTAATTTCTAAGTAAAGTATCTATATACATTTTGTAGTACAATGACATAAAACTTTTCACACCCGACCACTTTCCATGGCCGAAATCGCGATTCAAACATCAAAATATATCCATGAAACGAATTCTTAGCATGAGTAATTTATTTATCAAACGACATATCTGTCAAGAATTGACGAAGTTTCTCATCAGAAATACATCAAAATTCGCACATGTCCAAACCTCGTCGATTTGCTTTGAAGAACTCTCGAAGGGATAAAGGGAGAAAACTCGAGACAATCTCCTGTGTATCTGTCTATGCTCAAAATATCGCATTACACCAACTATCCGATTCTGTCTGATTTTATTCTGATTATATCAGGGACTGAAGACCTAACGTTCGGCAGATTGATCAATTATTCACAAAGATCATTTATTACGAGTGTACAATAATTACATTATTTATGCATTTGATAAAATGAAACCTGCTCGGACTATGTCGGCATCATCGTTAAGTTACACTAGTACACTGTATGCTCGGGTGCCGGTTGTACAAAATCTTCTTCAATTCAAATATTTCTCGAAATAGTTTGTTACTTGATGTAGTTAAGGTCAGAAACATTACATAGTAAGGATATATTGGATACTACACTGACGCGATATATCGCTGGTATATTCATGCGTCCAAGCTGGAAAATGTTTTTCTTTGCACGTGCGCAGCAACAGGTGTTTCACTTACATTTAAACATCATTTGCTGCTTAGCACAGATAAATCAAAGCACTGAAGGCCCTGGGAGGCAGATCCAATGCAAGACCGCTCGTTTTCCATATTATCGAATTCGAAATCAATAAGCGACTATTCGGGTAAACTCATTCACCAAAAATGACACAAATAATCCAGAAAAGCTATAGCAAGACTACCGCCATCAACAATTGATATATCCCTGACAAATCAGCCATTATACTCATCAAATCTATAATAAAATCAGAGGACTTTACATGTACTATTTTCTTGAGACGATGAATATTGCGGTACTTTGAGTAGACCATTCGGTTGACGATGATAGCAATGAGACGCTAAAACGCCTCAAAAATGAATTTAATTTAAAAAACAATTACATGTACATTTAGTGATGCTACGTCATTCTCAAGATCAGAGAAGCCAGCTTATTGGTATGCTCCGGGGTCAAAAGTAAATAAGGTCGCGCGTCATTTTGGCTCCTCCAGATCGACTAATCATAATCTTGTGAACCGGTACAACACAACTAGATCTGTCAGAGATCGTACAAGACCCGGTCGCGTACGTACGACAACGTTAACTTCTCATCGCATTATCACGCTGACTCACCTACATAATCGTTTTTACCAGTAACCACTATTGCTCGGTGTTACGGGGCTCATCGTCTATATACTGGACATATTTTGACAGCTCGTCATCAAGCTTCTAGACCGTTATGGGCACGACGTCCGATTTGCATTCCCGTGCAACCAGTGGCAATCGATACTTTTAGCTAGGAGTCGCAGTTGACTGTAAGTCATGCAGATGACAGATTAGAAATGAAAGACTTGCAGATAAGAGTATTCGGGAGAGAGACTGATTTGGTTGGTGGGTGTTTTATTGTCTGTGCTGGGATACAGGGGAATCGGAAAACTGATCCGGTCATTATCCAAGAAAATATCAATTCTTAAGGTTATATCAATGTTTCGACAATACAAAGATACCATTCATGCAAACTAACATGTCTGGCACTTTCCAGCATCATAACACAAAGTCCCACAAGGCGTGTATACCCACCCAATGTCTTGCTCAAAATAATGTTAACGTCTTTTCTTGGCCCCTGTATCACCGGACTTGAACCCCATAGAAAACATATGGGATGAATTGCAGGGTCGTAGGGCCAGATCCAATCATCACATTGATACCATAAATGACCTCCGAAATGCACTTCTCTTAGAATGGCAACGTATTCCAAACGCGGTCATACAACGTCACGTAAATTCAATGAGGCGACGTATTTGCTTTTTATAAATTCCCTCAGTTCACTCAGTCAGTTCTTTCTTTCCTCCAAATGTGTGACCGTTTACATTTTTTCTGGAATTTCTTTTCGACACCTCTCAACTTAATTGCTCATAAAAATAACCATTGTCTGGTTTTTTACAGTAAATTATACATTGAAGATTTGATGAAATAAATAACCCCAAATATACATAAAGTAATAAAATATAGTTATACGTTTGAAGACGATGTAAAGTTTTCATTTTTGGTCAATGTAGGTCTTCTATTATCTACAATAATTATAATGTCGTGAATATGTGTGTAAGAGACATATGTTAGTTAAAATCTTGAGCGAAATAGGGACAAGGTGAGCTGAAACCGAAGTTACTGAAATCCACCTTCCTCAATCATATGACAAAAGAAAACATTTAGGCGCAGGTAAACCGAATGTAGTAAACACCTTGCGATATTACGGAGCCCCTAAAATGACATTCCATATTCTTTTTTTATTTCGTATAAACGTAATATTATTTCGTTTAAACGTAATATTATTTCGTAAATACGAATTATTATTTCGTTGAAACGTAATATTATTCCGTAAAAACGTAATATTATTTCGTAAATACGAATTATTATTTCGTTTAAACGTAATATTATTTCGTAAATACGAATTATTATTTCGTTTAAACGTAATATTATTTCGTAAATACGAATTATTATTTCGTTTTTACGGAATAGTTTTTCGTATTTACGAAATAATATTACGTTTAAACGAAATAATGATTCGTATTTACGAAATAATATTACGTTTAAACGAAATAATAATTCGTATTTACGAAATAATATTACGTTTAAACGAAATAATATTGCGTTTAAACGAAATAAGAATACTTTTAAACGAAATAATAATTCGTATTTACGAAATAATATTACGTTTAAACGAAATAATATTACGTTTAAACGAAATAATATTACGTTTAAAAGAAATAAAAAAAGAATATGGAATGTCATTTTTGGGGCTCCGTACGATATATATACTCGGTGTCAAACATCTACAATTGCTTTCGTGTTTTCAGTTTTTCTAAGCAAGAACTATTGAAACTAAATTTTACGACCTCCTTTAAACATAATTCATGCTCGACTACTGTTGCACACTGGCTTAATAAACGATCATACAGTGGTGAAATGAAATACCGAAACTATGAAAATAAATAATTCAAAAATAAGTTTTAACTTTACGTAGCATGCATTGACTATTGATATAATGACAAAAGCAATGATGTCTCATTGATATGAAACATGATGCGGGTTCTTTTCTGGCACAGACACGTAAGAAGTCGTAAGGAAATTATCTTGGGAACCATTCACAGGTATAATGTTGCAAACCTTTCATCTCGCCCAATTTCATAAAATGTGCGGAAAAATATAATTATTTCCTTATAGACTAGTTTCTCTTTCACACCTCAAACTAATGAGTGGAGTTAAGATTAGATTTTTTTCATTCGCGGCTGGTAGTTTTGAAGTATTTTAGAATTACTGTGAAGTAGATGGGGCTTGCTTTTTATTTTAGTATTATTGTTGATAGATTATAGAAAATAAAAAGTTCACCATTGAACAAAAAATTGCTGACAATAGACTACTTCCAATAGTTCTCTTAACAGCCAAATCCGTAATTACTGGATTAAATATTGGTTCCAAAACAATCAATGTTTCCAAATATGGTATGATGACGTCAAAGATATTAAATAAATCCTAAAGCAGACATTTAGAAGGAGGATAATTTCCTGTATTGATGGCTTAGATGTGATACAAACTAATAACACGCTCTCAAAATCCAAATTAATACGTATTTTTTTCAGTACATAAATAACTGCATATTTCAAGAAGCAAAAGCCTGATACGAACATCCATGCCGGTTGTATAGTAAGCCCTATTGTGACAGATGCCATGTTAAGAATATTTGCAATGAAGGACGGTTCAGTGAAAAAATCTCTCATAAAAACATATTCTCATTTTGAAAATGTTATAAGTGAAGGCCAAATCAGGAAAATGTTTTAAGTGAAGGCCAAATCACAAATTCACAAATTAGAATTACTCTAGACAGACTTAGGCAAACTAAAAGAAGACCACTCTTACTGCATAAACTGCATGGTGAACCATGACATTACATTGACTAGAATATAGCAATATATATTTTTTGGTGTTGTGGTAATTTATATTCATGTTTTTTTTTTTTTTTTTTTTCTTTCAATTTTCGAACTGTCTTTGCCATAGAGTTTGTAAATGGCCAAAGGAAATAATTTGTGCCGTTATGCCAATAAACTTTGAACATTGGTATCTTTGCCAGACTTAAACAGATTGTACATACAAGTTTTGCTTGTATTATTAGATCGGCAGATCTAGCAGATTTGCGCGACATAAAGAGATTAAAGAAATTGTTTTGTGGTCTCTGGGGATCGTATTTTCTCAAAAATAAACTGAATTTAATCATTATTGTCATGAACAGTATATCACAAGAAGAGGGCGCATTCCCTGAAGGATTCGAATGAAGAAACATAAGACATTGTCATGTATTTTTGGAATTCTGCACTACTCCTTGCTTGCATTTTGCCATTCAATTATATTGTTCATTGGTGATATTTAACTTGATGCTACTTGAAGATAAAGCTGTCTCTCTGGTTGGTACGTTCGTGTTCGTGTCTAATTAATAGAACATAAAACTAGGACAGTCAATAATTAAAGAGGTCGGACGTTCGATTGCTGGATGAGTATACTATTCTCTATTGAAGATATTGCAAAGAAACTGTTTGTAATATTAGTTCAATTTCTGTCATTGTTTTAGGATAAATAGTTCGGGATATTAACAACTGGTTTATTATATTAATGCCAAATTCAACTAATACTGAATGTGGTACTTTCAAAATAACTTCCATAAGTCAATATCCCGGTAAGTTTACCTACATTTAGAGGAAGTCTGGATTTAACAAAATGTCAAACACTCTATGTCATATACATTACCAACATTGAGAGGAAGCCTAGAAGTCACATAATGTCAAACACTCTATGTCATATACATTACCAACACTGAGAGGAAGCCTATATTTCACATAATGTCAAACACTCTATGTCATATACATTACCAACATTGAGAGGAAGCCTATATTTCACATAATGTCAAACACTCTATGTCATATACATTACCTACATTGAGAGGAAACCTATATTTCACATAATGTCAAACACTCTGTGTCATATACATTACCTACATTGAGAGGAAACCTAAATTTCACATAATGTCAAACACCATGTGTCATATACATTACCTACATTGAGAGGAAACCTAGATTTCACAGAATGTCAAACACTCTGTGTCATATACATTACCTACATTGAGAGGAAGCCTAGATTTCACAGAATGTCAAACACTCTGTGTCATATACATTACCTACATTGAGAGGAAGCATAGATTTCACAGAATGTCAAACACTCTGTGTCATATACATTACCTACATTGAGAGGAAGCCTAGATTTCACATAATTTCAAACACTCTATATCATATACGTTACCTACATTGAGAGAATGCCTAAAATTCACATAATGTCAAACACTCTGTGTCATATATTGAGAGGAAGCCTAGATTTCACATAATGTCAAACACTCTATATCATATACGTTACCTACATTGAGAGAATGCCTAAAATTCACATAATGTCAATCACTCTGTGTCATATACATTACCTACATTGAGAGGAAGCCTAGATTTCACATAATGTCAAACACTCTGCGTCATATACATTCCCTACATAGAGAGCAAGCCTAGAATTCACATAATGTCAAACACTCTGTGTCATATACATTACCTACATTGAGAGGAAGCCTAGATTTCACATAATGTCAAACACTCTATGTCATATACATTACCAACATTGAGAGGAAGCCTATATTTCACATAATGTCAAACACTCTATGTCATATACATTACCTACATTGAGAGGAAGCCTAGATTTCACATAATGTCAAACACTCTATGTCATATACATTACCTACATTGAGAGGAAGCCTAGAATTCACATAATGTCAAACACTCTATGTCATATACATTACGTACATTGAGAGGAAGCCTAGATTTCACATAATGTCAAACACTCTATGTCATATACATTACCAACATTTAGAGGAAACCCAGATTTTACATAATGTCAAACACTCTGTGTCATATACATTACCAACATTTAGAGGAAACCCAGATTTTACATAATGTCAAACACTCTGTGTCATATACATTACCAACATTTAGAGGAAACCCAGATTTTACATAATGTCAAACACTCTATGTCATATACATTACCAACATTGAGAGGAAGCCTAAAATTCACATAATGTCAAACACTCTGTGTCATATACATTACCAACATTGAGAGGAAGCCTAAAATTCACATAATGTCAAACACTCTGTGTCATATACATTACCAACATTGAGAGGAAGCCTAAAATTCACATAATGTCAAACACTCTATGTCATATACATTTCCTACATTGAGAGGAAGCCTAGAAGTCACATAATGTCAAACACTCTATGTCATATACATTACCTACATTGAGAGGAAGCCTATATTTCACATAATGTCAAACACTCTATGTCATATACATTACCTACATTGAGAGGAAGCCTAGAAGTCACATAATGTCAAACACTCTATGTCATATACATTACCTACATTGAGAGGAAGCCTATATTTCACATAATGTCAAACACTCTATGTCATATACAGTGCATATCTGTATTCTCGCGGTACTTAATGAATAATGAAGAATAAATAAGAAATAGTTAACTTACCATCAAAAATCTGCACACTATCATGAATTGCAATCATATCCAAACACCAAACAGCAAAATATTATTGTTAAAATGTCACAAATTCGTAAAAAATGTTAAAAATGTACATGGGGTCACCGCCATATTTAATGGCTGACGTCATCACTATTCTCGCGGTATTTCAATAATGTTCTAAAAATAGATGAAGTATAGGCGTCAGATTACTAAATTGATCTGTATTCTGCACAACTGTCGTTTACAATGTAAATCAAATGTAAATATAAACTTTAAACAATTTAAGTGATAAACTTGAACACATTTTGTTAAACACTGTCAATATATTATTATTCTGGACAGTGGACACATCTGAATACACTACCCCTCCTCAACACATTGACGTTAGAGCAGTGTGTTAAGTGGACTCAATGTTCACAAAAATCACATTGACCCCATTTTACAATGGTCACTGACATGCATCCTCTAAGTTGGGGAGGAAAGTTTTTGTTGCAAACACAACAGGGGTCATTATCTTCATCAATATCACTGTCAGAATCATCCAAATCTAGAGGGGCACCACTTTTTTTTGATAGACCCGATGTTGATGGCTTTGGATATGCTTTGGCTGTTTGGTATGTTTTACCGATTTTTATATGTTGACATGAATTGCATTCTCTTTTCTTTATGCCAACAGACTGTCTTTTTTGTTCCATTTCGGTTATAGTTTCTATGTTGTTTTGAGCAAGTAAGTTACCAATAAATTTTTTAGGTGGGACAAATTTTTTCCGTGGTCTCTGGACAACTTGGGTTATTTTAATACTGTCTAAGAAATTTGTTTGATCTTTTTGTATTTCTACGTCAGTTTGACTTTCCATTGTCTTGTTTTCGGCCGGTTCATCATAAGTATTTGTGCTTTGCTGGGCATGATATATAGAAGCGGGAAGCGTTTGTGTTACAGATATCATCTCACTATCAAAAGGATAAATTCCTGCTTTTTTAAATGCAGATATTACATTATCTGGAGAGAATGCTCTGGCATATGGTTTGGCAGTAAGTCTTGCCACCTCATATCTGGTTATGGCTATTCCTGGGTTGCTGTGCATATATGATTTACACTCCATGTAAAAGTACCTTTTCATAGGCCCAAACACGCCCACATCTAATGGCTGAGTTAGATGACTAGAATGTGGGGGGGAGTACAAATAGTATGATGTTGTGCTCTTTTGCCCAGGTGGTCAGTGTAAGGGAAATATGCGATTTATGTCCATCATATAGAATGAGGGTTGCAGGTCTATTTGAATCTTTGACAATGCCTGCATATTTTCCAAAATGTGAAGTAACATAATTTTCAAATAGTCCACGATTTATCCATCCACTCTCGGACATTCGGCCAACTGAACCTGCTGCAGCTCCATCTAGTAGGTTGTCGGACCATCGCTTCCCAGGAAATATATAAAAAGGAGGAATATGATTTCCTATGGCATTAGCCCCACCGACCACTGTAACATTCTTTGTTCTTGGAGATGTTACAGCCTGGCGATTTGTGTTTTTATCACATATAATTTTTGGAGGCAAATGCTCTGTAGAAAAACCTGACTCATCGATATTGTATATTCTTTCAGGTGCATTTATTAAGTCATTGGTTTCCATTATTAATTTAAGTTCTGCAAAATATGCAGTAATAACTTCATGTGAAGTACATTTGGCACGAGCCATTCCTAGCTTCTGTGGGTAACTACCTTTAGTTGCTCCCAGCGATCGACAAAGGCGTAAAACCAACCTTGACTCAGTCCATCTTTAGCTTTAACATCCTTCCCTAAAGATCTGGCATAGTCCGCTGCCATGTATTGAATATCACATATGGAATAACCATAACCTATATTTGCCATATAAACAATATGCTCCACAAGATTCTTTTCCTCATCATTGGAAAATAACCTTGAAGGACCA